>OX467107.1:7147500-7772500 GCA_950106695.1 Biston stratarius
GTCCAATGGAGAGTGAATGTAACTTACAATGTTTTTTTCTTAGATACCATTTCCCTATAACTTTGCACTCTGCTACCAAACAACCTCTTTATTTACACATATAAATGGGTACACAAATGGAATGTGTGAATCACAATTGTTTATGCATTGAGGGATGATCTCGCCAAGCAACTCGGCGAGAACTCGATCAGTGCAAAGATAATGTCATCCCGATAATCTAGTTAACCTAGTTTTGTCATATAACTATTAGTACCGACCTAATTTTACTCAATATACAAATGTGCAGGTTTCAAATTAAATGGCACAAAATTTTGTAATCGTTATCAAGGCATCACATCTCATCTATGCTCACCAACACTTGCACTCGAGTATAATTAATACTATCAAAATGCGAATAATCATATCACATTAAAAAATTACTAACTAAAAACTGTTTTTGAAATCTATAATGATTTTTAACAGGTGAGTTTAAAATGACTAAATCTTAAAGTATATATTTTACAAGGAAATTATAAGAAAAATGGGTGGATTTGAGAATATATCTTATAAATTATGTTTATATTTCCACAGTACATGGGAAATAGCTATTACAGGGCGACACGCCGCATAACACTACGAAGTCAAAAGTTGAAATGCATATAGCTGTCGTCGTTTTCTTTGTACATTCATTGTAACCTTTGTTACTCTGTACTTGCTGACTAGCACATTTGAATGTATGTAATTAGGTATAATCAGGTAGACTCAGGACATCGGTCATATTTTTATATAAAATACGGTAAATTGGATACCAACTAACGTTTCATGCCAATCTGATAACAAGTTTCCAAAAAAATTAATAACTGATTTTATATGAAAAAAATACACCGTGAAAGTTTGAACATCAGCAATATTGATACAGTGGGATCAGTGGTCGATTGTCGTTCCAAATAATAACAAAAATAGGTGGTTAATATTTGACCTAATTATCCTGAGCGAACACAAAAATACGGACACTCAAATCACGCGCACCGATAATTACATGGTAGTCGCGCGCGGTCCCAGATTAGATAACAGTTACTATGTAGTCTACGTATGGTAGTTACGTCTTGCGCTAGCTCGGTGCGTGAGGCGCGCTGTCCATAAATTCTGAAGTCTTGGGAAAAACTTTAACCAAGGTATCCTTAGTTTTTTTTTTTATTTGTTAACTAACATATCTTTGTATATTGCTAATGTTCAAACTGTCAACCCGTATATTAGGTTATGTTAATGTCACTATGCTCATATTTGGAATGTATATTAAACCTAAAAGTAAGCATGCTTGGCATGTTTACTTCAGGCGATATATTCTTCGAGATATTGCATTTCTTTTAATCAAAAATGGTAAATTGTCGATTGCAGTAACAGATTAATATAGACATTTTGTTATTTATAATTTTAAAAAGAATTCATAGTTTTGTTTAATTTAGCAAGATTCACGTTGATTTATTGTCTACTTTTGACCGCATTCAATTTCTTTTTTATGTGTAGTACGTATGCAAATGTTTCTTGCACTAATTGACTGATTAACATTCAACTATTTTTTTTTTTAATTAAAACAAAATATAAAAGTTAGTTGCCATGAGTAATTAAACTATAGTTTCGACTAAAAGCATTACTTTGTAATATTTTCCAACAGTGACGAATGATACCTTAATGCAATTAAATAGAAAACATAATCATTTATAAAAGCAAAAAGTATTTAGTTAACAAAAAGAACAATGACTACAACCCTAAGTACACCGATCATTTAGAGATCCTGCCATGCAAAGTCACCACCGCTAAGTCATATCATTAAAAGTATATCAATAAATCATTAATTACAAAAACATACATCGAAAAATGCTTATAAAAAATACATTACAAAAATAAAATAACATTTCATAAAGCTTCATACGTAATTAATTAAATACACAACATTAAAAGAAATCACATGCCCAGCACCGGTTACGTCGTTGAACTAGATATTTTGACTTGGAATAATTAAATTTGTAAACCATTCAACTATTAAAGGCAGTTTGTGAACACATGATTTCATTTAATGTTAAACACTGACGAACTTCACCCGAGTCGTAACCACCGAAACTTGTCCACTCACGTATAATTTCGTAACTAAAAGTACACATAGCTCGAGTACTCTCTCGAGGCAGAGCGGCCACGGGACAATGACCCGTAGGGCTTGGGGAGTAAAGGCTACACTTGCGTAACGCAGTGTGCTAATTTCTCCACCTCGGTTTGCAGCGCCTGCCGCTTGTCCGTTTCCTGTTTTAATTTCAAAGACAGCTCTTCGATCGCCGTTTTGAACATTGTGTTTTGTACTTCTAGGAGCTTCTCCAAGTTTGATATCTGTCAGGGAAATTAAATTCATGAATAAAAACAACATTAACCTTAAATTTAAAAGAAAAATAAACAAAGAGCAAGCTTGTTTAGGTTTAAAGTTTCGCCACAAAGTCCCGAAATTTGTGTGTGTGATATTTGTTTTTCATAAAATAACTTAAAACTTACCCTATTATTAAGTTGTGCGATCAACGCATCATTTCCCTCGCTCTTATCCTTAGGTAGCGCGCCGTGCAACCGCCTCTCCAGCGTATTAGACGCGCTCTTATCTTGAATTTCAATCGGCTTGTCTTCAACTTTCTCCATTCGTTCGAGCGTGCTGGTTTTCTCGAACACACTGCCTGTGGTTCTAGAAGTTTCGCTTGCTTTCTCTGCGATGGTTTTCTCTGTCCTAGTGTTTGGAGTTTTATCGGTGGTTATTTCTGTGGAGGTGCGGACTGAGGCGAGGGGGGGCGAGGGCGCGGGCGGCTTCTTTACCTCCTCTAACATAGATACTAGCGTCCGACCTGTAATGTAATAACATAGTGGCAGATAAAAAAAAACGGTCAAGTACGAGTCGGGCTCGCGCACGAAGGGCTCCGTACTATTTATCTATAAAAACGGCAAAAAAATCATGTCAGTTGTATGGGAGCCCCCTTAAAAAAAAAATATATTCTGTTTTTTAGTATCTGTTGTTATAGCGGCGACAGAAATACATCATCTGTGATAATTTCAATTGTATATCACGGTCTATAACGGTTCATGAGATACAGCCTGGTGACAGACGGACATACAAACAGACGGACGGACAGCGGAGTCTTAGTAATAGTGTCCCGTTTTACCCTTTGTATAAAAGTTATAGTATTTTTTTAAATGGTAATTTTAGCTTTTCGCCATTTTTCCCTTATATGTGCTATAAAACGTTGCTTCGTACCAAATTTTAAGATTCTGAGTTCACGGGAAGTACCCTGTATAAACGGCTGTATCTTTTGATTGCGTTGGTTTAGAAGTTTGATTTTTTCACAGCTCCAAGGGACAGTAGACCTGGGTATTTGATATGAATTTCAGCTTGATACCTACACGCGTTCCTGAGAAAAGGGGTCTTGACAGTCAGACGAACAACAAAGTGATCCTATAAGGGTTCCGTTTTTACCTTTTGAGGTACGGAACCCTAAAAATTGTGTGAAAGTATTATGGTAAAGATTTATCAGTGAGACGATACCAACCGGCAGCAGTAGGCGACGTCAGGGCTGGCGGCTTGGCGGGCAATGTCTCGGGATCTCGCGACGATGGCGACACGTCTTTTTTCACGTTAGAGTCCAACGAGTGACGCACTTTAGTCTACAAACATACATTAACATTATTGCACAAAATAACGAACTCG
This sequence comes from Biston stratarius, assembly GCA_950106695.1. Classification (NCBI taxonomy): domain Eukaryota; kingdom Metazoa; phylum Arthropoda; class Insecta; order Lepidoptera; family Geometridae; genus Biston; species Biston stratarius. The sequence goes on from OX467107.1 coordinate 7,151,216, forward strand.
GTCATTATTATGAACAACTAGGTACGCCTCGCGTAGTTACCCGCTACATTTTTTCAAGATAAAAAGTAACCGTAGTGTGTTAAGCAGGTGTGACCTCCATACCAAATTTCATCAAAATTGGTCCACCCGTTTAAGCGTAAAGAAGTAAAAAACATAAAAACACTCTCACAAACTTTCGCCTTTATAAAGTACTAGCTGCGCCCCGTGATTTTACCCGCGTGGTGATGGATGATGATGATGATGATGATGAAAAGTATCCTATATTTTATTCCAGGGCCTAAAGTATCTACATGCAAAATTTCATCCAGATCCGTTCAGCCGTTCTGGCGCGATTGAGTAACAAACATCCATCCATCCATCCATCCATCCATCCATCCACAAACTTTCACATTTATAATATTAGTGGGATTGTTATTTTATTAGTGTCATTTCTAATAGTAAGCTCAAAGCACAACGAGCTAGTCAGAAAGTTATAGGTGCCATTGCTCAACAGTCATTAACCCATGTAGACGCCGCGCCTGTAGAAAATTCACTAATACACACCAAACAGGAAGTTTATATTTGTGTTATCATTCCTAAATCAAATTAAAACAGTAAATTGTTCTGCTAGTACTTAAAGTGAAAGAATACCTCTTCAAAACTCTCCAACACAGATATTCTGCTGCTTATTGAAGACGTGCTCTTTGACATTTCCATGGAGTGCGTCGACCTTTTTCTTTCATCTTCTAAACCACAGTCCAGAATCCTAAAATTGTAAAAATACGAAAATTAAGAAAATATTGTCTTTTTTTTTCTCTTTCTTCTTGGCATCGCACTCTGTGTATTCTGCCTATTTCGATGTTTCTGTATCTTGTGTGCAGTCTTAATTTTTCAACTTCTTTATCTTTACAGTCAAAGTCCAGCCTTGGTCAAATTCAATCCGTGCCAGTCAAATCCAGTCATGCCTTAGTAAAATAGTGGCGACTTTACTATAAGCTTCGATGGAGTTTTGGAAAACACAAAGTCATGATTCACCACATAATATCACTTCCCCACACTCGTGCTTGTAATTCGGCACTTTATGAATAAAACACCAATATTTTTATACATAAATACTCGTAAAAACAATATTAACGTTACAATGTTATAATGTGTGGAAGAACTTATACCGTACAACTTAAGACTTGACTATATAAGTTGTAGAATTCTTCAGTCTTCAGCTACATCCATACTACAGCTGACGGAGCAGAGTTACAACCAGCTAATGTATAGCAAGAATTAGCAAGTATAACGGATTAGCAACTTGAAGTGGCAGTGGGCAGGGCACATAGCACGCAAAACTAAGGCCGATGGGGCTGCAAAGTTCTGGAGCACGGACCGGCAAGCGCAACGTAGGACGTCCACCCACAAGATGGACAGACGACCTCATAAAGACCGCAGGAACGCGCTGGATGCGAGCCGCTTCCAACCGGTCTTTATAGAAATCAATGAGGGAGGCCTATGTCTAGCTGTGGACGTCCTACGGCTGAGATGATGATGATGATGATGATGATAGAGCAGTCAATAACCTGTCGGTACTGCCACCCGCGCCCTTGGTTGCGACGCCGGGCTCCGGCCCGCTGGACACGGAGCGCGACTTGGTCTCCACGAAGCTGGTCTTCTTGGCCTGGTTCAACTTGAGCTCCTCCATCCACGGCGCGCGGTGCTTCTCCCACTCGCGCGCGCGTGGTTTTATCTCCTCCGTAGAGGGGGGCTTCTCAGTAGGTAGCGGGGGTTTCTCGGTCGGAACTGGAATAAAAGGTTTTTTGTTATTTCTTCACGTGAACAGAAGAAAATCTGCAATTTTTCTTTTTTTGACGTTATTACGGTACGAATACAAATCTTTTATTGATAACAACAAAGTTACAGGACATTATAACATTCATATTTAAAAATATCAAAATCATAACATATGTCAATATAATGAAAACCGGCCAAGTGCGAACTTCGCACTCGCGCACGAAGATTTACGTACCAATCTATGAAAAAGGCAAAAAAAATTGTTGTATGGTTATCCCCCCTTAAATATTTATTTTATTTTGTTTTTAGTATTTGTTGTTATAGCGGCAACAGAAATACATAATTTGTGAAAATTTCAACTGTCTAGCTATCGCGGTTCTTGAGATACAACCTGGTGACAGACAGACAGCGAAGTCTTAGTAACAGGGTCCCGTTTGAACCCTTTGGGTACGGAACCCTAAAAAGTGTCAAAACCACGTCAGTTTCCATAGCATGGAATTCACAAATTAGTCTTATTTATTCTGCCCGAAACGTGTTGCGCGTTTCGGCCACGTTACAATAGCCGTGGCCGCGTTAAAATATGCTAGTGGTACCTTCGTGTCCGTTGCTGAGGCCTATCTGCTGTGGCGTGTCGTCGCGGAGCGCCTGACTCGGCGGCCGGCGTCGCGGCGCTTTCACTCTGCAATATAAAACGCATGTATTAAAAAAAAACGTTTATGGCACATATTATTAGTACCTGGATGAACGAGCTTTGCTCGGTTTTTTATTTTGGTAAACGACGTTTTCTAAAAATGAAACCTAGCTAGATCGATTTATCGCCCCCGAAACCCCCTGTATACTAATATTCATGAAAATGAGATGAGATGAAAGCAATTCTTGTATAAGAATTGGAACTGGAATAAAAACTGCAATTCTCAAAATAAAAACAGGAACTGCAATTCTTGTACAAGAATTGCTCGTTTAAATGAATTAGACTATTGAAATTTGGCATAATCGCATGTTGTTCTTACAGTGTATGTGTAATGTTTATTTATATGAGTGTAAGTGTGTGTACAGATTAACGGATTTTGCCATGTGAGCAATTGAGCGCCTAACTTTAAAAACGTTCAATATTATAAATGTGAAAGTTTGGATGGATGGATGGATGTTTGTTACTCAATCACGCCAGAACAGCTGAATGGATCTGGATGAAATTTTGTATGTAAGTACATACTTTAGGCACTGAAATAAAACATAGGATACTTTCCATCATCATCCATCACCACGGGGGTAAAACCGCGGGACGCAGTGTTATATAATAGAAGTTGTTTAAGTATATTAATAAGTTTAAATAAAGAATTTTATAATTGGAAATTGAATTTAAAATATCTCCACTCGGAATCCTTATTGACTAATTTGGATACTAGGATATTATGGCAACGGTGACCCGTCAAAGCTTTTAGTGTCATAACCAATACTTTTCAAAGGCATGAGTGGACTTAACCATAACCGAAGTTGTAAGATTAAGACTTTGTTTTTACCAGTGACAGGCTAGTTATTTGACAACTCATCTGATATAAAGTGACTCTGTGGTCGAAGATGGTATGGTTAACACATCTAGCCTGGAATGGGAACTGGCTATGAAATGAGGTTGCTGGAACACATTTTAGGTGCTTGGTGGTAGATTTTTAACTTGAAGGTGGTAAGCTAGCCAGCAGAGTCCTAGGAAAATACCCTACCATAGGTAACAATTACTAGGCACTGCACATGTTCTCGAGCCTGCAACACGATAGACCCAGCACCCGCACGGCGATACAATTGAATGCTAAGAAGTTTCATCGTCTAATTGATTTGTTATGACATAATCAAAAATAAAGAAATACTTGACAGTGGCAAATACAACAAGTGTGATGCCAAAAACAAACAAAAACACTATGGGCCAAATCAGCGATGCCCTGGATTATGCTTTGTTACTCAAAATTCTGGATACCGTTGTTGCAACTGCTTTGGCGTACAGTGTTTTTTGTTTGTTTTTGGCATCACACTTTTTGCATTTGCCACTGTCAAATTTCAAAGGTCATGAACAGGAGTTATCTTTTACCATCAGGAAAGCGACTTATTGGTTTCATTACAATTACAATAAAAAAATACAGTGTGCTGACCTGCCAGCGCGCGGATCGCTCAGTATAGTGTTGCGCTCGATGTGGTCGAACGTGTTGGTGGAGTTGGCCGGCGGCTTGCTGGCGGCGCCACCGTCTATTCTGTCCCACTCGCCGCTACTGCTGCTGCCACTGTTGGCCAGCGCACTTGCCTTCTCTTTCTCCTTACTCTCCTTCTCTTTCTCTCTGAAAAACGATGAACATTTCTTTATAACTAAATACAAATGCATAAGTGTTACACAGAGCCCTAAGAACGAGCGGGCCAATCATTTTGGTAAAATAGTATAATAATAATTTTAAAATAGTAGTATAAGCAGTAAGTATAGTATACATAAATATAGTATAATGTCAGCTCGTGACCACGGCTATTGTAACATGGCTGAACCGTTAAAGTTAATATACTTACAAAACTTATTTATAATACTTTGTGTATAAATAAGTTTTGTTTAAGTTTGGGTGATAAACATAAATGTAAAAAATATAGTGTATCAAAATCGAAGATGTTGATACATGGCTCGCCAAGCTAAAGTAAATTTACTTTTCCTTAATAAGTTTCCGTTGAAAGAAGCTATCAACCTGGTGTCTTTAAACACAAAAAGTTACACAATAGTAGTTAGATAAAGGGTATATATTGGTTTGTGAAAGTAATAAGTTTAGTTAGCCAGAATCCCAAAGCGATGGTCTGGTCTATAACAGAGTTTCAGGACGACTAAAAGTGTTCCGTTTATTAACACGTCTTATTTTCTTTATTTCCAACTCTCTAAGTATACAGTTGTTAACAAATACATATTTGAGGTATTGGATACAAATAACGTTTATTTTATTAGCGTTAACGCGTCGTAAGCTAAGCGTAAGCGCTACCCACCCGCCGCAGTGCAAGAGTAAATGTTCATAATACGTACTTGTCTGATGAAGAAAGCATTTTGCTCTTTAGCCCGCTAAACAACCCTCCCACACCAGAGGTTGGGGTGGGGCTTTTCTTCAATGGCACTGGAGGTTTCTTTACCTGAAAAAAAAAACACTATAGCTAAAGCATATATAATAACACTTGTACATACCATACTAAAAACGGTACGTAACGTTACTGCTATAAATCGGGCTATTTTCTAGTGTTAGGCAAGGCATCCTGATGATGGCGCCACTCCCTGTACGTGTATTTCGGGCTGTTTTGGCTTTACTTTGAAAACTTTATAGTAGTGAGGGACCAAATCAATAGATGACGCTTTTTTAGTGAATTTTCGTTGTTTTTGTCGAAATGAATGGTGTCTAAAGTTAATCATCATAAAAAGAAATCAATAAATATCGTAGGACACTACACCCAGCGTCGTCCGACTCCAAACTAAGCAAATCTTGTACTATGGAAGCCAGACAATTAAAAGAATACTTAAATACTTTTCTTTTAGTTTTGGCACGACAATAACTGCATAGATTTGCCATTTCCAAGTCCTCTTCCAGCCACTGGCAATGACGTATACCGTCACACCATATGGCATACCAAGCTATACATGTCAATATCAATTCATGCTCTCCAGCTAGTGAGAATCGAACTCGTTCCCTTGAACTCAAGAAGCATAGCTGCCACCAAATGAGCTAGCAGGGCACAACACATATTTATATACTTAAATCGACACAGAAAATAAAGCTATCTTTTGTAGATCAGTTTAGATAACAAGCAACTTTGTTTTATACTATGTAATGATACATAGTATAGAACAAAGTCGCTTCCCGTCTGTCTGTCCCTAACGGCAACTACGCAACGGATTTTGATGCGAGTTTCACCAATAGATAGAGTGATTCATGAGGAAGGTTTAAGTATACATAATTTGTCAAGGTTTTGTGTAAATTGATTGAAATATGATAATAATTGTTGGGTGTGTCGGATAAAGTCAAGTCACCTGGGAGCTTTCATCGAAAACGCTGCCTAATTCCCTTTGAAATATAACAAAACAATGCTTGGTGGGATATTCCTCTTTTATAGATCTACAGAAAAGTTCGCGGTGGCATATATCTATACTACCCGTTCGAAGCCGGGGCGGGTCGCTAGTAAATTATAAGTGTCGCGAAACGATTACTTTACTGTTTATTGAATTTATTTTATTTTATGGAGAAGATTAAAATACAGTTTAAAAAATGTGTCTGTCTGTTTGTACGCGATAACTTAGAAAACTATTCCACGGATTTACATGCAGGATTCTCAAATAATTTCTATAAAAAATAAATTTCTTAGCAACATCAGGATTGTGAATCACTCGACTACGCGAGCGCACCCGCGTAATGCAACTTATAATTCATAAGTATTATCTCAATATGTTAAATTTATCATTTTTAAAAGATACTATAGGTCGTTCTATCTTATATGTAGCGTAAAAACAGATAATTAAAAGTATAACAAAAACAACTGGGAACGATTACTCTGTAATCAATTTAAATTAAATAAATTCCTTGGACAATAACACGTTTTACTGATAACTGGGGAACTACAGAAAAGTTTTATCACATATAATTTGTCGTTGTCGCTCTAAAACTACATACATTTATTTAAAAGTTAATTTCCATTATAATGAACTTAGGATATATGTTAATCAGTTGTTATCGAACATATGTTAACCGACTTCAAAAAAAGAAGGAGGTTCTCAAATCGCCATAATCTCTTTTTTTATGTATGTTCCCCGACTACTCTATCTTTTTAGGTTTCCGTACTCAAAGGGTAAAAACGGGACCCTATTACTAAGACTTCGCTGTCTATCTGTCCGTCTGTCTGTCTGTCACCAGGCTGTATCTCAAGAACCGCGATAGCTAGACAGTTGAAATTGTCACAAATTATGTATTTCTGTTGCCGCTATAACAACAAACACTAAAAATAAAATAACTATTTAAGGGGGGCATACAACGAACGCGATTTATTTGCCTTTTGCAAATAAATCATATTTGCCTTTTGCAAATAGATAATGGTACGGAACCCTTCGTGCGCGAGTCTCACTCGCACTTAGCCGGTTTTTTAAAGTATGTAATTTTTTCGTTTAAACGGGTATACTTCCCAGGTGGTCCCATTGGCAAGTTAGGATCTGATGAATCCCATAAAAATCAAGGGCAACCCTCAAATTTTATACGCATAATGTGTTTTATATGTTTTCTTTGCTGAGCTGATAATGGAAAATATAACGCCTTAACTATTAGGAGTTAAATAATTATTTTAATATTATAGGCTCGAATAGACCGCTACTTATGTTCTTTTGAGTTATTCAGGTGAGTTGATAATGAAAAGTACAACTCCTTGTTATTTGAAAGGATATCTTTCAGATTATTTCCCCATAAAATTTAATAATCGCTGAAGTAGTTTTTAGTCGTTGTTTTGGGCTTAGGGTCATGGAGTCGGTTTTTTTAATTGTAAATTTATACTTGTCAATAGGATCACATGTAGAACTTAATTTTTTTTATGTGTGTTAAATTAAGGGGGTTCCGCAAAACTATCAAATGCAACTACAAACAAACAAAACTCACTTGTCCATCTGTGGTTCCATCTACGACGGTCTCGTTGTGTATTAACTTCTCCGATTCATTCTTGCTCGTGTGCGTGACTGTGCTTTGTGTGCTCGTTTCTTTGCTCAGCGTATTTTCTTTGTGCACGCTGAAATAGGAAAAAAAACATTGATAGCTACCTTGAAGCGTCGACAAGGAAAATATTATTGCTGGTTTATATACAGATTTTGTTATTATAGTGCTAGTAGAGTATTAAAAATAGGTAAATAACATATTACTTTTTTTTATGTTGTGTCTATATTTTTTCTTACATACATATTATACATAAATGAAAAGTGCAAAGTGTGAAGTGATAACTTTAACATACTAATATTATAAATGTGAAAGTTTGGATGGATGGATGGATGTTTGTTACTCAATCACGCCAGAACGGCTGAACGGATCTGGATGAAATTTGGCACAGAGATAGATTATAGTCTGGAATAGCACATAGACTACATTTTATCCCGGCAAAATATATGGTTCCCGTAGGGTAATTTGTTTTAATTTTTCGTGGGTAACACCGCGGGGCGCAGCTAGTATATACATAAATGAAAAGTGCAAAGTGATAATTTTAACATATTAAAATATTACATAAGTTTCGACAGCCTAGTTGGAATCCTTCGAACTTCCAATCTAGAAGTCCTGGATTCGAATCCCATAGCACGCACCTCTGTCTTTTCTAGGTAATGTGCGTATCGCCAATAACTTCAAACGGTGAAGGAAAACATCGTGTGGAAACCGACAAATCTGAAAGTTCGTAAAATAGTTCTTGAAGATGTGTAAAGTCTTCCAATCCGCACTTGGCCAGCGTGGTGGATCTTATCCTTCTCACAATGAGAAGAGACTCGCGCCCAACAGTGGGCCAGTTTATAAAAAAACAGGACTGACTCGGAAAATGTTACATTAATATTAAATTAAAACTGACAACTTTGATTGCGGAACGGGGAATATTTTGTCGATACAAAGCACGCGATCTGGGCGTAGCGTAAATGATACTTTGAGAAGATACCAAGACACGGATATCCGCGTCTATGTGCGGTACACTTAAATGCGAGCCATATTTTTCGTAGAGTAAAATTCTCATCACTAATGCCGGGTAAAAAATATTTAAAACCTAGTAATAATCTTAACAAGAAAGCTGCAAATCCCATGAGTCAATATGTTGGAATAAAAATGTTAAATAAAATTGTATTCCAATGCATGCATCATCAACCTGCAAACAGAAGACTTTCAAAAGTCACATTTGTTCAAATTATATGTGCATTCATAACCGAACCAACAGCATTTGTAAGCCCCACTTTCTCAAATTCGACACAATAGATTTCAATACGTCAAAATGCCTAATACATACCTATAGGTTATAAGGCTGTAAGTAATTATAATTAGACAAAATATTCATGAATGGCGCATGCCTAAGGCTAATCCATCATCTGATTATATGACATTATATTTAGTGTCGTAACTCATAACTACGAATATTTAAAACTAGTAGCGATTTCACCCGGGAATCAGTTCAAAAGAAACTAAGCTTATATCTATATCTTTAAACGAGCAATTCTTGTATATATATACTGAATCTCGGAAACGGCTCCAACGATTTTCATGAAATTTTGTATCCAGGGAGTTTCGGGGGCGAAAAATCGATCTAGCTAGGTTTTCTTTTTCAGAAAACGTCGTTTTATCCATGTTTTCAGCCGAGCAATGCTCGGTCAACCAGGTACTGTTTTTTATTCAAGTAACGAAACATAAATCCGTTGACTTATTACAGCGTGAAAACGTAATTACAAACTCTCGCATTAACAATGTTAATGTATTTTTTTATATTTGGATACAATCCATACTAACATAATCAAAAATAGTATGGTAACGGGATTACATACTTTTTGTCCCGAAAAACTGTAAGGAAACTGAAAGATCACAGATAAAACTGTGGGCCATAGTTAGTCTATAACATAAGTCTATAATAAAGAATAATTATTATCTACACGCCTCGAAGGTCGACATTCTAAAGCGTGTGTTTTAATCGCTTTCACGATAACCGTATCGGTGGCAATTGTTATTTCACGAATCTTTTTGAAACACTTTTACTTGGACAGATTTTATTTAGTTGTTAAAGTGTAAGTCCGACAAGGTAATATTGATGATTTAGCTCGAGACAGAATATCAATCGGGGGTCTCTAAATGTAAATCTCTAATAAAGATATACGATTTATTTTAAAACAACCATCATTTGCTAAACGGAAACTTATAGTCTAGATAAATGTATATCATAAAACTTATATTTTTAAATATTTTTAGGACGAAAAGTGCCTCACATCCTATAGTAATGCTCATGAATTTTTCGCAACATCACATCAAGACCCGTTCTTGTCTTTAGTTTTAAGAAGCAAACAAATAGTAACACAGTTTATCGATTTTGGGGTCGTTTAACCCCTTGCCTGAAAGCCTCGTATATAAGAATGATATGACATTTAAAAGAATTCATTTTTTTTAATATTACAAAAACACCTCAGCAGTTAATGGGTTAATTCTCATATTCTAAAGTACAAAAATATCAAAACTTACCTTATTTTAGAAGTAGTAAGCTCCTTCGCCGAGGCCGTCTTTTCAGAATACTTGTTGAGCACGGGGTAAATAGAATTTGTCTTTGACGGAGGCCTCTCCGGCTTCTTTTCCTCCACTTCCACCGCAACTAAAGCACAAGTAACATTTGAACAGACATTACGAACTTTGCCTTATTGAACAACTTTTTATTGCTTATTTTAATCTAAAAGTACAATGTACAAAGAAATAAGCATGTTTGACCCTGGCTATAACAAATAAAGACATTTCTATTTGTGTCCATGATACACCGCAAGTTTACAAACTCAGATAGGTACAATATTCTTATATGGGATGGTTCACTGATGATCTCTTTCAAGCGCGCACATTGAATTATTTATAAGCCACGGGTAATTAATGAAAATTATCACGTTACTACTAAACACCATAGAGCAAAATATATCTACATAAAGTTATAATTTATTTTTAATGAATTCTCTACAACGTAAAAAGATTTCGGTACACAACACTCACTTACGACACCCATTTCGGTAGTAAGAGTCGAAAATCTCGCTTCAAAATATGTCAAAACCAAGGAAATCCAGTATGGGCATTAGGAGTTACACCAACGCGGCGTGCGGTGAGGCAACTAGTTATAAAAAGCCGAAGGCGGCCGCGCTCAGCCGCGTTACGCAAAATCACGACTCGCTCGCAACCTTCGCGAGAAATGTCAATAGCAAAACATCGGATACTAAGTGCTGGCGCGGAGACAGCGGTCGGCTCGCCCGAGGTGCTTTATTAAACTAGCTAAGATGCTTTCTAAATAGTCATAGGGCTATTGGCCGGTTATCGGTTTATAGTTTTTGCGTTATTTAGACAAAGCTTTTATAAAGAAAAATTAGTAGAAGTATACATATAAAAATGTTACACCAAACTAAGACTATGACGAAATTGAAGATACAGGGTTATAAGCTTGGTGTGTACTAAGCCGAAGGTCAGTCACTGTACGCATAATTATGAAAAACTTTTACTATATGCATAAAACTGAAATCGTAAAACTGTATATTAAAATATATTTTTTTTACACAGTAATATTCGGATGCCAAATCCAGGCAAACAAATTTTAAGATTTATAGTATATTTAGTTTATTTCTAAGTATCTAGCAACCACTTTGTTTATGTTTGTTTGTTTAATTTAAATTAATAAAAATTGTACAAATTATCACTAATATTTTTTGTATGTATATGGGTGTATAGTTATCTATATAATTTATAGTAACTAAATGTACTTTATTCAATAAATAACTAATCAGTTGAAGATTAATATAATAAAAAAAATGTTATGGTATTTTTTTTAGTTTTGGCACATTTTTTACAATGGAAATACTATGTGAGAAGCCAATGGTTTATAGTAGTAGTAGTGAGATTAATAACTCTAGTTTCGAGTACTTTTGAACTTATATGGGGCCAATAAAATCTATTTGTATCAGGAATAGCCCAATATTTATCATCTCACACAGAATGCATGTATACACTTTTAAAATTATGCTCCGGATATATACTTTATAATAATAGAAAACACATTTCATAATAACATTAATTATCATAATAAAATATTTTTTTGACAAACTAGTCGTGTTTCATTTCAAGTGAAAGGGTATAATGTGTACATTCAAAATTTTCATAATTAATTAGTTAAAAATGTTGCGTAAGGAAATAGACGAGTTTTAATTTATCAACCTATACCTTGTTACGATTTGGGCTACTACAACTCCAGAAAGTACTATATCCAGCTTTAAAGATCTTTTACAGTAACTAATAATTATAATGAAAAAATCGCAAATAAAATGGCCGTGAGTGTCATAGTGAAAACTGTTTTTTTCCCTCTTAAGCCTTCAAATGAAAACACCCTAGGAAAATCAGTCACCTCTCTTTGCACCGGTAGGCGGACTGTTTACAAACTTAACTACATTTACATGTTTACTATACTATGTACTACATCACTACGTCCGCATGTACAGTACAAGCCATCCATAAATCAAATAGCTTATTTTATTGTTGTCCCCGATCAACCAAAAACTATGTCGGTCTGTAAAATTTTCAAGGTTTCAGTGACGTGCTGCGACACTTATTGAATGGTCACGTATCGCGTCATGAATAAAAATAAACGATTATAATAAATTTGCAAATATTATCTAATTGCACGGGGATGAGTAAATGGCAGATGTGTAAGACTTAAGTTTTTTTTTATCGATTGATCAATACCTCGACCTAGATTAAATAGAACTGTAAATATCAAGTGAAGGTATTTTTTTTACTTAAATACTAGCAGCGCCCGGTGGTTACAGCCGCGTTTTTTCGTTAGATAAAGTAACCGTATGTTAATCCAGGGCAGTTATCCCGGCCGGGGGTCGCAGCGCAAATGTGAAAGCGTGCCGTAGAACTAAATTCATAAACTCCACAGAAAAAAAAAATTTTTTTTTTTTGTATGACCCACCCACATTCGAGAGGTTAGTCGCTCAATAACCACCATTGTTTGTTTGTTTAATACTCACTTCACAACTAAAATATGTATATAATAAAAGAACATAATACTAAAGCATTTTCTACCAGTGGTAGCGTCTAGATTGCTAGACGCTAATCAATATACACAAATATCTACATACAGTCAATATATGAAGTGTTTATCTTCCAGTCTATTTTGTTTTATTCTACCTTATGAACACCTAGAAGCGATAGCTTTTAGCGATGGAGCCGCCATTTGTGGCACTAGCTCATAAGATTATTTATTTAATGTATTTCTAATTTCTGGTGTACAAAATAAAGAGTATCTATCTGCATATATACGTACGTATATACCATACTATGATACCATTGATTTCAATTCTTAATTCCAATTTGTTGTAAAACATAACAGTTGGCAGTAACGTAACAGTTGGCACCAAAGTGTCTTTTATTCTATCTTAACCAATTAAATATTTACAAAATAATGATCTTTAGTGGATATATCATCTATTGACAGATCTACTATCATATATTCTGTATTAGGATTTTCCCTATACAAAACAAGGTAGCTTTAAATTTCATTTTAATCCGTTGAGCTGTTACGGCGTGAAGAAGTGTTAAACATATGTTGGTATTCGTACACACACAAATTTTCGGAATTATAATATTAGTGAGATGAGATTTGAACTCTTTTAATATCCTTCTACAGTTCAAAGGACATAAAGCCTTGCCTTCTATTTGAATGTTCTCAATGACATATAAATATTCCAGAAGACATTTTCTAATATTAAAAACCGTATTAAAATCCTTTACGTAATTTTGAAGCGTTATACAAACAGACACGCGAAATGAGAATTCATTTTATACTATTTAGTAATATTCACAATACATTTTTGGTCGTCCTCAACTATGCCTTATTATTTAATATATATATATATAAGCAATCCGCCCGATTTTAAAAGGACAGGTTTCAAAAAACTTCTGAAATGAAATTCTAAATAATATTTGAATCCGTATCAAAATCTTTTTCGTAGATTAAAAAAACTAAGCGAACGAGAACTAATGACAAGTAAAATTTTAACGAAAAAAATCGACCTCATTTGGTTTTCTCATGGATGCCATTGTCAGAACTGGACCAATACGTAATGGTAAAAATGGTACCACAGGGGAAGCACCAGCTTTCAAATAAAAAAAAGAATCATCAAAATCGATCTACCCAGTCGAAAGTTCTGAGGTAACAAATATATTTTAAAAAAAATTGTACAAAAGGTACTCAATTTGAGTACCTTCTTTTTTTGTAGTCGGTTAAAAAAGTAACTTCATTCTATACTATTTAGTGATATACATATATGTGCTATACTGTATATATGTGGTCCATAACTCACAACACATGAAAAGACATCTGCTGATGCTTTAGCTGATTAATTTGCTAGCTGTTTGTCAATGCGGCTTTTCCCGTGTATGTTTTCATATTATATGGAAAAAAAATAACCTTAAACTATATTTTTTTATATAGGTAATATAGTCATTGTTTTAACCTTGTTGTTATCAATAGAGCTGGAATTACAGGATATTGCTTCCGTCAATGAGCCTTGTATGAACATCCACATTAATCATATCATAGAATTGTTTCTACAAACTATGAATGAGTGGATTCTTTCATGCGAACACAAATCATCGATATTTTTGTTCATCGACCCATTTTATATTGAACTAGCGACCCACCCCGGCTTTGCACGGGTACAATGTAGATACTAATGTGGTGCATATGCATATATTATACATCATTGAATCACTCTGTTTATTGATGCATGGAAACCGCATTAAAATCCGTTTCGTAGTTTAAGGATCTAAGCGTACAAACGGCGGGAAGCGATTTTATTTTACACTATTTAGAGATGTATCTTTTAATCTGAAACAATGGGCACAGTCATTCCTACCAATATTATAATGATAACTAGTATGTCGCGTGGTTGCGCGGGCCGCAAGCGGCCCGCGGAGGGGTACCGGGAGCCAGGAGGGTTATAGCTTTAGGTTCGAGTTGGCAACTTTCAAAAAAAGAAGCAGTAGGATAAATGTGTAAAGAACGGCAATCGATTGGGTATAGGCTGATTATGATGATGATTTTGACTTTGACTTTTCTTCGAGTGGAACTGGCAATCTCCTCGGCCTTCGGCCTCGAAGTGCGGGGCGAGGCCCTCGCCCTTAAGCTCGCGGGGTCGACTCCGGGACCGTCGAAGTAACACCGAGTAGCCGACCCGAAATTTGTGTCTTTTGTTTTTGTGTTTGACTTGTGTTTTTACTTTAAATACCTTGTAAAAAGAAGAAGCAGTAGGATAAATGGGTAAGTATCGCAATACGGTTCAATATTGGCTGATGATGATGATGGTGAATTAATGACCGACATCCTGGGACCAAGTCCAGATATAAAAACTTAAAAAAAGATAAACAAAATGAAAGACAAGTAAAGAATCACAACAATGTTCAAGATTGGCTGATTGTTATGATGATTAAGAACGTAGGTTACACACAGAAAAATTCCATAAAAAAAAAAGTTATAACTACAAGTACTTCGCGTGGTTGCTGGTGTGCGCGGGGAGGGGGAAGGTCAAAGAGTTTTTTCATATTTGAATTATAAAAAATTAAAAAATTATATTGCAGTATCATAAATGGGTAAAGAATCGCAATACAATTAAAATTTGGCTGATGATTATTATGACTTATTTATGACCGGAACCCAAAGACAGTCGAAGATTGGTAAACTCGTCAAGTCCAATTAAAAAAACTTAATAATTTAAAAAAAAAGTAAAGCAATAAGTACTTCGCGTGGTTGCGCGGGCTGGGGTGTACGGCGACAGGCGAGAGGGGAGACAGTTATTGTTTTGTATTTGACTAATAAAAACATGGGTAAAGAATCGCAATACAGTTAGTTTGGCTGATGATTATTATGCTTTTTTATGACCAAACCCAAAGACAGTTAAAGATTGGTGAAGTCGTCAAGTCCAATTAAAAAAACCTAATACTTACATATTTAAAAAAAACTGTACAATTTTGCACATGATACAGATTAGTGTAGTGTTGTTGACAAACCCTCTATACTATATTAGATGAAATTAAGTAAATAAAATTACTCGCGAAATACTACAACAGTTACAAATAGGTACCTATCTAAGTTTCGGCAGCAACAAGACTGATTTGGACCATATAAATAACTTGTAAGTAAATACTCATTCAAAAATAATCACAATTGTTAGTTTAAAAAGTAGATATAATAGATGTACCTACACAAATACATATATGTACTACCAAAACTACTTAAAGTTTATCAGTACCTCATTTTGTTTATCACCGCGTCTTAATCGCACACAAAATACTATTATATGAAAAATAATTAAGTTTATTTACCTCGACAGTTCGACCATGTTGCATTAGCCGTGGTCTTTTGATGTGTCCAAAGTTTAAAAATTAGATATGCACTTATACATCGATCTTTAAAACACGAAAAGTAATTGAAATTAAACAACACTCACGTCCTACTGAAAAATACTGTAAACAATAATTTTTTTAAAACACTGCTAACGTGTCAAAAGTCCCTGAGCGAGTAAATAAATAAGAGACACAGATTAGTGCGTCATAGGAATAATAATATAGACAAAAAAACGAGTTTTTGAAAACAGACCTTACTCGCAGGTAATAAGGGATGCAAATTAGTACGTCATAGGAACAATAGACAAAACGAACCGTTTAATAATAACCGACTTTACTATGCAGATAATAAAATGCAATAACCGACCTTATTTCGCAGAGCATAAAAATTAAGTTTCCCTCACGATGCAGTTTATCGTTTCGTTTAAGCTATGTTCGGTGCGTTCACTTGGCTTTATATCGGTATGTTAGGCGCTCACGAAAAAGCTATGCGTTCTCTGTTATCGAAATGTATGGGAGCAATTTAAAAAAAAAAAAACGAAAAAGTAATTTCAGATTCGAGTTCAGGGACTTTAAAAATCCCCGAAGCCAAAAATTGAGCGCCGTAGGACCATTGTGGGTTAACGATGACTCCCAATGACCATGGCGATGGCCACCACCCGAATGTGCTCGACGTTCCCTATTATATTTGTTCGAACACACCCCGCCTATCTCAAACCGTTTCGGAGATATTAGAGGTTACATTTTGTATGGAGGTCACGTTTTTTTGTGTGAGACCTATATTTTTTTTTATCTCGTCTGAAAGTTCCCAAGGTGTAGAGAAGATTTAGTTCAAGAGCCACCCCGATAAAGTTTACCGTTTCTGAGATATCATGGGGTACCACCTCGAGGAGTCAACCTTCCGAAGGTCACGCACTTTGTCCAAAACCACCGAAGCATTCTCTACACGATAGTATACTTATATTTCTCCCATCACTCTCCTTTATATGAGATCTATTCGAGGGCCGATTCGAAAATAAAAATGTATGGCAGCCATATTAAAAAATAATAATTTCGAAAAACAAATTTCATATTCGGACTCGGGGACCTCGAAAACCCCCGGAGCCAAAAATTCAGCGCCCTAGGACCTTTTTGAAATTTTGGAGGTCATACAAGGTCAAAGGTGACCTTGAAGATGACCTTTACCGGAAAGTTCACGACGTCCCCTATGACATTTGGTCGAACACACCCCGCCTATGTCAAACCGTTTCTGAGATATTAGAGGTTACATTTTGTATGGCGGCCATGTTTTTTTGTATGGGAGGGGTATTTTTTTTCGCCCCCCCTAAAAGTTCCCAGGGTTTCGATAATATTTAGTTAAAGTGCAATAATAAAAATGTTTCTAGTTTCCGAGATCCGTCGGGGTACCATCATCAGGAGCTGACCTTCCGAAGGTTTGGCATTTTTCCCGGGCCCTCTGAACGATTTTCTATACGAATCTGTAATTAGTTTTTTTCTGCGACCCCTCCTTATATGAGTTCTATTTCTCTAAGTCAGTCAGTCAGTCAGTCAGTCAGTCAGTCAGTCAGTCAGTCAGTCAGTCAGTGAGTGGTAATTTAGCTTTATAGTATATGGAAGCGTCGTTGTTATTGGTTTATTTGGGCTTTTTTACGAAGCTCAAATCGATCGAACGACGATACGTTTTTTTTTTAAACGAAAAATATATACTAATTCTGAGAATAACGCAGACTAAAACGGCTGGACGGATTTAGATAGCATTTGGATTATAGATAGTTTACATTCTAGATTAACACTAGAGTGCAGCTAGAATGTGGTTAAATAAAACATTACAATAATACATGATACTGGCAAACTTTTTTACGTACAGGTATAAATTTGAAATTCGAAAAAACTGACTCAAGCCCAAACATGGCTTTAAAGGTTTTAGGTATTTTCGTTTAAAAATTAAACTACTGAACCGATTTTCATGAAATAACTATGAGACCACCTGGGAAAAATACCCTAAAAAATAAATAATTTCTCTAATCGGTGCAGGCGTCTTCGAGAAATCGGAAAACACACATTTAAAACAAAACGAGTGATTCAGAACCATTCTTGCGTTTTCCTGGTGTTAAGAGAACACCTGTCCGCCCATTGCAGCGGTACTCAGAACATTCAGTAACAAAAGTCCAAGGCATCGCTGCTTTGGCGCTCATTACTTTGATATTCAATATTCTCTGTAGATAAGGGAGCCAACAAAAACGATTTTTAAGGTTCCGTGTTCCACTAATGACAACTCAACAAGGTAAGATTGTTCGTATTGGAACATTATATAATCAAAACATAACTCAAACCTCTTAAACTTCACATAATCGAAATATCAATCTTCCGACGATAACGTAATCTTGAGAATGATTCAATTTTACATTTTAACAGTTACAGTCGGCCATTGCAACTTTATCGAATACAATTTATGTTACGTTCTAGGAAATGTGAGTAATTTAAATGCAGATAAATAATACTCATTAACACGACGTTCTTTCGATTTCTTAAAAGCGCCTTAACATAAGATGGGAAAACGTAAAAGTATATTTTTTTCTCAATTTACTGGTAACATAAAAATCCAGTTCAAAATGAATGAAATTTAGTAAATCATTGTTAATGAAGCTGATAAATGTGTGTTTAAAATAACTTTTGTCACAGCGGTTCAAGCAATGTGCAAAACGATTAATCTCCCAAAATACAGTATTGCCATAGTTTTAGAAGTGTTGTGTCTTGACATATACATAGTTCTTCCAAACGCCACATATATTACGTCCGTTTAAACACCTATGGCTACTTTAGCCTGTGATCAAATATTTGTGTGTACTGTACAAATATGTGAGATATACGACCGACCACTAGCTTCGGTTATCAGCAACATTTTTTGCTTGCATTTATGTACACTAGTAGTAAACGTATGTATATCAACAACGTTTTGGAACCTATTTAAAAGAAACAAGAAGAACATTGGAAAAAGCTGCTTCGATCCCAGTCTTATAATAGGTACTAATGAGGTCTTCATAATTTATGAAATTATTTAAAAAAATTGATATCAATTAAATTTTTTACGTGAAAGAATTTTGGATTCAACGGTATTTATGAGGCCGCACCAGGCCACCGTGGAGGCATGTCGCTCGATAACCCTCCAATTCACTACCCGAATGGGTTTCCCGATACATTTAACATGAGTATGTCTTTCTCGACTGAAACGGACTATTCGAAGCAAGCGTACTGCATAACGTCAGGCAGGGTTGGATCAATTGCGAATCTATTCTGACTAAAAATAAAACGTGCTTAAAACGTACCATCAGACGAGACGATCGAAAGAAACTTTTTTTTTTAAATTAAAATTATAGAACTTTAGGCCTTTGCTCAGCAGAAGGATGATGACAATCTTGTTTTTGGGACATGGTTCATAATGATCGTCACTACTCACCAGTGGGCAACAGCTGCACGAAGTTATCAGGAAAGAGACCGACCCGTCCAAGTAGTTCGCCGCGCCACCACCCGCGGTCCGGAGCGTCCTTCGATACGATGGTAACAATATCTCCCTCGGACAGTGTCAGCTCATCCTCGTTCACCGCAGAGTATGGGAACAGCACGCGACACTGCTCCTTCACTGTTCACATATAGAGCTGTTTATGCAGTGGCGTAGCGTGGGTGTCTGCCGCCCTCTTATTAAGGTATTTCAATTTAAAAGCACAAAATAAAATATATCCCTGCACGTTAGTACAGACGGCGTTGCCAGTCGCTACAGTGAGCAAGATGTCATTACTATACATTAATTTAAAGAAAAGGGATTCCCCGTTTTCGACAAAGTATTTGTAATGAAAAGTTCCGTGCTCATTTTAATCGGTCCGAATCGTAGGTGCAATAAAAATATGAAACGGTTCAAATATTTACAAGATGTTATTATTGTTTATTGTGAAATTTTGCCGCCCCTTAAAACTGCCGCCCTCACTATACTTACTACGCCACTATGTTTATGGCATGGCAATCATTCTGATAAACCACACGATCTTGACTTCTATAGATAATTCTTAAATAGGTAAAATCAGCATAGACACCCTGTTAAATTGTTTCTGATGTCTTAATTTATCTATAGGACAGAAATGAAGTATAAAATCGTGTCTTGAGTAATGGAGATAAAAAATCGTTTGTGACTAATCATGCCAATGTGCAACTGAAAATATTTAAGCATATAACGTAAAATTAATTGCCACAAGAATTAGCAACAATCACTGATAAGGCCAAAACAGTGCAGGATTTTGGCATACCGTTAAGAGCATAAGATATTAAAATGTTAGGTTAGTACGTACAAATGAGAACTTATTTATATGACATCATCGTTTATACGGGAAATGTTCAAAACATTAATGCAGTCAAATTAAATAGATACACGACAAAGTCGATCAACAAGTCTCGTATCTAGATGCATGGTTCACAAAAAGGTTGTTCAACTCCTTGACCTCAACTTATTAACCGATCAGACACCACCGACCTCCCAATAGGTTTAAATAAAAGGGGAATCATCGCAATCGGAATAATCAGCGCGAGTCCCCACACAATTGCGTCCATTTAAAGAGTTGATTGTGTTAGCGCGCGAACGAACAACTTCAATCAAGGATTATGAACACGTATTCGCGGAATGACGCATCACGTACTTACACTTATAAAATGTATTTGTGAATGTATGGGACGCGGAATGCAACTCCATTGACATTATAATTACTTTATTGGTATCGGTGAACAGGGCCTCAAGAATTTCCTCACTGTCTTAATGTCGTACATTTTTTTAATGGTTGACCGGTTAAGTGTTTGACCGCAGCTCACCTGATGTTAAATGATGGTGCGGTCCAAGATGGTAAACAACCTAGGCTGGAATGGAACTGGCTCTCAAGTGAGGCTGTCAGAACACACCTTGGCTTGGCGAAAGATTTTCAAAGGATGGTAGCTTGTCAGTCGAATACTAGAAAGTACCCTACCACCACACTCTGGTTTCCTCACGATATTTCCCTTCACCAGTATCACTGGACTATCATCGCTACAGCCCAATTAAACAATAACAATACGTACACATGCAGCAGGTTTTAACCATCACGACGTATACCACGAGACACCTACAACTATGCTTTAAACTTTTTATTACTATCTCTACCGTAGATAGCGCGCCATTCATAACCCAAGTCACCTGGGGTTTCTTCGGAATGTTTAAGTTTTGTAGTAAGGTTAGTTTGGTAGTCCAATTGGCTCGTCGTTAGATTGATCAGTTGCTGTGGGTAAGGATTGGCGAAGAGAAACGAGACTAGGGAGAACCGTGAGATACCCTCGGTGTGTTCTGCTAGACACAAAATGATCGCGTATCAGTTTTATTCAGTCAACTCTCTTGCCTGACGCGATCAAAATATTCCAGTAAATCGTAGTTATTTGGGAACAGTTAGGGAATGCCATCTCGTTCTCGCGTGATCTCGGCCGAAAAATGGGCGTGATCTCGCGAGTTTAACGAGATTGCACTCGAGCATAGAAACGTCTCATTCGAAGCGCGGCAACGCGCGAACTGACACGGAGCTGTGATCGGTTAAAAAAACTGTTTTATTATTAAAAGACTTTTGTTTTAATTAGAAAAGAAGAGTGGTTGTTTATTTCATTTCTTATTTGATTAGATATGTCAAAGTTTTACTTAAAAGTTTATTTAAAAAAAAAATAGTTAGATACATCAAACAATGCTAAATATATAAAAGTTCATTGAAAAAATTCATAAAAATAAATGTTTATTACATAATACTTATAATTCTTATTATTTTTTGTAATTATTTGCAAGACTTAAAACTAAAAACTAAAAAAAAGACTAAAAGTGCCAATCTCGCAAGATCTCGAAATTGGCGACATCTCGCGGTATTATTATTCATAAACTCGCGTGTTGTCGCCTGAGCCCCAATCTCGCGAGATTGCATTCCCTAGGAACAAGTACATAAGCGTGTATCTCAAAGTGTCTCTTTAAGTTTAGATATTGAGGTGAAACGTTGTTGTATATTATTAACAACGATCACGGATCAAGAACTTACCAGGCTTGGGCGGAAGAGCGGGCGCGGGCTCAAAGGGCGGCGCAGGCTGCGGCGGGTCCAGCATAACGACGAAGTTGGAGGGAAACACGCCGACGCGACCCTGGCGGCGCCCTTGCCACCACCCTTCTTCCACCTGAATTAGAGGGGAGGCATTACAATATGTGTACAGCTGTAGACGCAGCCTTTTAAAGTTCACGCATTTAATGAAACTTTCTGGACTCGTCAGTCACTCCTGTACGCTAGCTAGAGTTAGTGACTTTGTACGTCAAGATAAATAAAATGAATAAATATCATAGGACATTACACACAGCTCCATCTGACCCCAAACTAAGCAAAGCTTGTACTATAGCAGCCAGATAACTGATAGAACACTTACTTTATTTTGTATATACATACTTATAATAAATACAGAACACCCAGACACAGAACAAACATTTGTTTATACCACGAAATGTTTCTTTCGGGTGGTAATCGAACCCACACCCTGCAGCTCCTAAAGCAAGTATACTACCAATGAGCCAACAGAGTTGTCGATTTGTTAATGAATTACAGTTTTGACTCAGTATTTGCATTTAAATCCCCATATAAGTGAGAATGCCAGATAGCAACGCAAGCCAATCTACAATTAAAAAAAAAAAACAAAAGCAGGCTCACAGTACTTGCCTGCCTAAATTGCTCGCAGATTCATGAGCATCAAATCGCCTGATTGTAAGCAATAATGTGGTCTAAAATGAAGCAAGTAGACTTAGGAGAAACCTATTCACTCTGACCTTGAAAAAACTAGATAATATATCTAAGGAAACAAGTTCACTAAAGTGCAGTCAGTTTTTACAACTAGTACGCAGTACCTACTATACATACACATTGCGCGTCGTTGCAGTGTGAGCAACAATAACTTATGAATAGTCGTTACCAACACAGCTACAAGAACTATGTAGGTATCTAGACACAATAGTAAAGATAGCGATTCCCTAGGTCACAACGCAAAACACGCCTTCGACATGACGTAATAGTACACTCATCCAACTTATAATATCACCAGTTTTGCGGCATAGTTCCGTCTGCCGTGAATTCACTTGTAGCATACACCAATCCTCTAATTTATAACTCATCATATGGACGTACGAGGCAAGAAAATGATAGTACTAAATACCTTATGTAACAAAGGAAATAAAACTTGCTTAATGCTTAATTTGTTGCTTAATTAAACAAGATATATCTAAATTTACTGCAACGTTATATAGTCGAAGTGAAAGAAAGATTTGTAGCGATGATAGATCAGTCATCAGATAGATTGAAATGTAGATATATTTATGTATTGTGTATTCCCCTATATGTATATCCTTGTTATAGACACACCCCGTCTTTTTCTTCATTTAATCCTTTCCATCCTAAAGTTGCCTGGAAGAGATCGCTTTTAGTAATAAGGTCGCCAGTTGTTACACTGCCGGTGAAGGAAAACATCGTGAGAAAACCATAGCGTGTTGGTTAGGGTACTTTCTAGTAATCGACTGGCTAGGTACCACCCTCAAGTTGAAAATCTGTCGCCAAACACCTAACGGTGTGTTCCGGCAGCTTCACTTGAGAGCCATTTCGATTCCAGGCTAGGTGTGTTCACTATCTTCGACCACACCATCACTTAACATCAGGTGAGCTGTGGTTAAACACTTTCCCTGTTAACCACAAAAAAAAAACATTTAGTTGACGCAATACAAAGTCTTAAATCTTCTTACTTCTCCGAGGACTTCGAGGACGTCCCCAACGCACAGTGGCAGTTCGTCGGGGTTCGCTGGCTGGTAGCTGAAGACGGCTCGGCACCGACCCTGGACGCCACCACCGCTTGCCCTGCATCACCAAATAAATATATTACTGTAGTATACAAAATTTACTAATACTATAAAAGCAAAAGTTTGTGTGTGTTTGTTATTTCATTGCGCTGTAACGGCTTAACGGATTCGGATGAAATTTGAAATGCAGATAGCTTATACCTACCTATCTTCATCCCGAAAAAGGCGGGTGAAGCCGCGGACAGCAATTAGTAAAAATTTGACAAATTGGTATCACAGTATGAAAGTTCGTCCAACAAGATGGGTCAAGGATATCGCCACCTTCGTGAGTTGAAACTGGACTACAGTACCGTGGCAGACGGATATGAAAAGGCTTATATCCAGCGCTGGGCTAAGGATGGCTGTGGATGATGTTCTCAAAATATTAGTCTGCGGTTACCGCGGTATTACGGTTTTAGTTGTTATCCTACAGAGATCAATTTTTTTTCCGGCATTTAATGTGTAGCCTATACCACTTTCCGACCATTTATATATCCAAAATATCCATACCAAATAACTCCGTATTAATTAATTAGTACCTGGTTGACCGAGCACTGCTCGGCTGAAAACATGGATAAAACGACAGTTTCTGAAAATGAAACCTAGCTAGATCGATTTTTCGCCCCCGAAACCCCCTGGATACAAAATTTCATAAAAATCGTTGGAGCCGTTTCCGAGATTCAGAATATATATATATATATATATATATATATACAAGAATTGCTCGTTTAAAGATATATATGTAATTTTGGTGTAAGCAATAAAGTTATCTATCTAGCCGTTCCTGCGTAAAGGAAGAACAAACTAACACATTTCACAATAATAATATTACGGTGTTCTAATAGCTTTCCTAAAAGAAATGTTTCATGTGTTATTAGTAACATAACTGCAGAATCTCAAGAAAATCATTATCATAGATATCAAAACTCAAATTAATCTACAATATCCAATTACAACTTTGCAAATTCTCTATAAAGACCAACAATTCGACGTGTCATTCGAACTACTACTTGCATAATCGTCTGTGACTGACGAGTCTTTGTATGACTTTTTTATAGCAGCTATTTACAATCGAAGGAAATATTTCAGAATAACAATAAAGTGATTAAGTCGTATTCTTCCTGGACTACTGGAATACTTGAACTGGAGGTTTTTATGTATTGGGTTCCCCCAGTCTGGCGTGCACCAGGGTAACAAGGATATCAAAACTTTCATAAGAAAGCATACGGTGTCTCCATAGCACGTTCTTGGAGTCCTAGCATGGTTCAAGTTATACATACCTCTGTATCTCTCTACAACAAACCGTCGCGTAGCGTCATCGCATCATTTTTCTTGGTTAGCTTTTTTTTGCTTGACTTGCGTTTGGCCACGATCTCACCTGATGGAAAGAGACGATGTGGCCGAAGATGGAGCACGCTTGCCTAGGAAATACCTATTCACATTTTTCTTGAACAAACCCAGGTTGTACTTAGTTGGAAACACAGACGCTGGCAACGAGTTCCACACATCAATCAATTCAGTTCACTTCAATGGTATAGTATATTTGGGGATTTTATCCTCATTAGTCTATAGTATAGACTATAATAGAGTATAATAGTCCATACTATAGACTATCCCTTTTTTGATCGTGTCTACCAATAAGTAGGGGAAACCGGAACCGTACTACTTTACTTTTTGTTTACTCGCTAGTAAATCTCCTTAGCCGGAGACCGTCTAGATACCACCGCAGTAACAAAATATTCTGCAGTCAAGCTGAAGTGTGTAAACATTACTATGTTCCGGTTTGAAGGGTAATGCAGCTAGCGAAATTACATGGCTGTTGAGACTAATCTAATGTCTCTCAAAGTATTGAGCGCCAAAGTAACGATGCCCTAGACTTGTTTTGTCACTCAAAGTTCTGTGTATCGCTGCAATGGTCATGAACAAGCGTTATCTCTTACCATCAGGAGAGCGTTTCGTTCGTCTCTTCACTATTACACAAAAAAAAGTGTTCCAAAGAGTAGAACTCCAGGGTGGAACTTGATACACGCTTGTAATATCACTAGAAACTATGTGTAAAATGTGAAACGTGTCAAGTCCAAATCCTTAACACTGTATCCTGAGAATGTGTTCATTTTTACATAAATAAATCTGCACAAACCTTCGAAACTTTCTTAGTCCGTTTCCAATATTAGCAGTTTAAATATCCAAACAGACGAAAAAATATAATCGCCAAGGGCCACATAACAAACACTGACTGTAGCGAAACGCGTGTCTTATCACGCTATCTTTCCGATAAGATAGCGCGTACAATCATTATTTCTACTAATCGAAAAAGTATTAAAACAAGCGTATCAAATAGTTCCACAATGAAAACCGGTCGCGGTACGTTGAGCGACTTTCGCTCTTATCCGTAACGATCTTGGGTGTACCGGATATTATAATACTTGATGAATTCAATTTCCTTTGCAATTTACTTCGACTTGAGTCATTATGACTCTACCGCACTTCTTTAATATTTGTTGTTGAGTTAGAATGTCCTTACTGTCACGCAGTTCGAAGGAATTTTTGAAGACTCACGATGCATACATACAGTATCTGGGTGACCGAGCTTTGCTCGGTGTGTGCAAAAAAATCGGAAAAAGTGTTTTCCGCATGACGAGACTTAACTAGATCGATATTTTAGCCCCCAAAAACCCCCGATCATATATACAAATACTATATATATACGTATATTACTATAGACTACCGCGATATATGAAAAGACGCCATAGTTACTTATATTCCCAAATTCAGGAAAAAAAGGCGCTTGTGTGTTTTAAATTATCGGTAACCAAATAGTGATAGATAGAGCCACACTTAAAATACACGCACAAACTATACGACATAAATAAGGTGCTTATTGATACCCTTAGTACACCATAAGCTTATATGATCTTCTATATAAACAAAAGATATAGAAATAGCAGTTACAGCAGGCTTTTCATAAGACGCCAAAGGCCAAATTTAACTTATTAATAGATATATTCTCATGATGAATAAAATCTAATATTATATAATGTAGGGTGAGCTAACTGGTTTTGAGTTAAAAATTATTCATGATGACACAAGTGTGTTTTGCTAAGAACTTATTGCTATAAGGAAATCCAAAACAGTCTTGCTAGTGTCAAATTCGGTTAAGCAGCGATGGGAACATGGGCACTGAAGGTGAACGTTGATACATGTTTGAAGGGTCGCCAATTTTTATTATTAACTGTTTAGTTCGCGTTTCCTAGGCTCGTTTGCACGGTTTTCTGTTACTACAAAGCTACCCCCCGCACGCTTATAGCGCGGAATGCTAAGTTTCGTCTTCTGAAACAAGCTAAAGTCCTGGAAAGCTTGGATGATGTTCAAAATAACGATCACTATTAAAAAGGTAAAACTGCCACATTAACAATTTATATTTAAACAAAATTTGTCCCGAAAAAATTTTGTTTTTGTAGATCAGTATGCGTAAAAATCCGCAAGGCTCCGCTTGGTAAGGTGGATATCTAAATTAACTTTACCGCTATTTGAGTATAGCTGAGTAGTGGCTGCTATTTACGATATTAGCCATTATGACATCATTGATTGTTTTAACACACACACGAATATGACTAAAACAGCTCCGACTAATAGAAGTAAATTATTACAGGTCACACCTGCAAAGTACCAACCGAATGTGCAAAACAGACGAATGAACAAGTACCCACTGCCCCACTGCCTCGCAAAGATTATAAACAGTAGGCATTTATGTTTTTATTACAAATACAATGTAATGTTTTTTTACAAATAGTTGCGTTTGACCGCTATCTCGCCCGATGTTAATCGAAGATGCGGTCTACGATGGAGCACGCTTGCCAAGAAAGCGATTCACTCGCGCCTCGAAGACCCGGATTATACTATCGGGGAATACACACTCGGACAGCAAATTTCATCGTTTAGCGATTCGTAAGATGAAGGTGGAATCGAACTTTTTAGTTCGAGTTTTTAGAATATTAACCATGAAGCGATGTCTGCAAAATTATTGTATTATTACGGTCTTAACGTATTTTACCCGCATTTAGCTTTAGGTCTATAGATGGGGAAAATCGATGAAATTTTTACTTTAGAAGAAAACTCGATAGTATTAGGCCGCCCTTGGTCTGGTACTAATCAGCGTTAAGGATAATCCGGTTCCGTAGCGCATGCTAGCCTTCAAATAATGTTTAGGTACTCTGGATTTGAAGACACTCATATCGTACTTTACGGGGAACACCAACTTGAGCGAATACCACACTAAATTAATAATGTAAAATAGAAGTAATTAGTGCGTACGTGAGGGATACTGGTCGCAGGGGAATATCTACCATGTACTGACGACGACGCCTTGTCCATTATTGTTTGGACGTACAATAAATGGAACGGGCCGGTTATGTCAAAGCACGTTATGTCATCAAAATTACCCCTCGTTCCAAAAATTTCAATAAAATAACCAGTAAGGTATCACGCAACTAATTAATTTAAATTAAACAAGTAATCATCACACAGTGGAAACCTGAATATGGATAAAGGAACCAATCCACTGAATACCTGGTGCAATGACCTCGCGTACCAAGATTGCAAAGTGGTCGTATACGGCAAACAATAGAAATAATAAGAAGGAAATTGGGGAGAACTTTTCTCAAACAGTTGAGCAGCATAGGATAAATAAAAAATAATCAATATTACATAAAATTACGCGAATGAATGTATTGTGAATGTTAATGAAATTTATCACCAATCTATCTGTAACCTGCATTGTTATTATCATCATCAAAGTCCATTGCAAGTAAAAATTATATTAAGCGAAAGTCTAATCCACTTTCAACTTAAAATTATCCCAATACCCAAGTGTATTTCTCAGAACTACAACAATGTTTCGAAGCCGAAAAACGAATAAATTATTCAAACAAGAGTGTAATAGCCCTAGATCGATAATAAGAACTGGCAGTGTGTCAGTGAACTAGAAATCAGGTACCTACAGACACATATGGTAATCTTATATCTGTATACAGTAAACCTGTTTTAAAGCACTTGCCCTAAGATGTTGTAAACGAGACTAACAGTATACCTAGGCCGTAAACCTTAGTAATGAACTATGACATGACTGCATTGGGAGTTACTCGAATCTGAGCAGGACAGAAGTATCCACTATCTTGAATCTAGGTGTTCAAAGAGCTATAATATTATTTTTGAAACCGGTTGAATGACCAAACGCTAATCACAATGATATTATAAATGCGAAAGTTTATGAGTATGTAATAGTAAGTTTATTTCTAATCAACTTCATAAAGATTGCATAGGTATGTATAAAATGTTATATAGAGGAAACTTGAAACTAGATTTAGCACTTCTAGATTACGAAAAACATGATAAGCGTAAAAGTCGTACTAATCCTATGGCTATTTTTAGTCCCGAAATCCGATTTCTGTAGGACAGTAAATAAAATTACGGGACACAGATACAGGTTTAAACTTAATAAAAATGCATTCTATAATTGCTTATCATATCTACGTCGGTATGGCATGTACCTATTAAAAAACAAGTTCAGTACAAATCAAAATTTAAAATAAATATCAGACAGGCTATGCCTTTAAAACCACTTTTGTAATAGACACAAGCTGAAGAGTTAAAAAAAAAAAAAAACCCAACTGCGAATAAAATAGCTATAAGTAAAGGAAAAAACATTTTAAACCAATTTATTATTCCTAATTAAATTTAAACATATTTTTTTTTTTATATCTGACTGGCGTGGTGTTTGACCACAACTCACCTGATGTTAAGTGACGGTGTGGTCGAAGATGGTAAAGCACACCTAGCCTGGAATGGGACTGGCTCTCAAGCGAGGCTGCCGGAACACACGTTAGATGCTTGGCGACTGTTCTTTCAACTTGAGGGTGGTAGCTAGCCAGCCGAGTACTAGAAAGTGCTCATTTTTTCATTTTCATTTCAATATGTTTACATAGGTACTCATATAAGGATTTGGCCGGGACCTTGCCATTTCATTGTTATAACCGATCAGTCTGTATTTTATATTTTAAAGTGTCTCATGATAAAATTAGAATAATTCTCAGTCACATAAAGTAAATCAAGGTCATGTCCAGTTCATGCCCTAAAGTAGTGGTGACTTTACCGGAAGCTTCCATAGATTTCTCAAAACAACATGAAAAGGCCCACAGCTGTGCAAATTGTATGCAAACATACAAGGGACACTTCAATTTTGAATAAAATATAAAACAGTTAATCATTCAACTCACTTTGCAACACCAGGCTCTGTGAGCACAGACACAAAGTTGTCCGGGAACATGCCCCGCCGGCCACGTAGCTCCCCTTTCCACCAGCCGCCGGGCAACCTGTCCACATCCCGGAGCATGTCTCCTGGCCTGATGGTCAACTCATCAGGCTCCGATGCATCATATGGGTAATTGGCAACACAGGATACTGTTGACAAATAATAAGTTCAAAAAACTCTAAAAACCTGTCACCCAGTCACTCAAAGTACATACATTTACTAATGTTCAAGGTATATATTTAGTGTAATTCTGTTTAAAAGTCATTTTGATTACAACAGTGACGAGGATTTAATTAAAAATTGATCTAACTTAACAACAATTTTTAAATATCTAAACTACTATTATGATTTACTAGTAGTCATAGAGAAGTTCCATACCCTCCTCTGTTTCATCATTAGATTAGCTTAATGGTACCTAATTATATTATCAACAGAACCAATATCCGCAAAATACAAAACTATTGTTTCATTCCATAAGATAATCTATAATTGATTTCTAAGATAGGTATTACAGTTACCATTAAAGCTAGTGAAAAAAATAAAAATTATAAATGATTCATGCAGTTAAAGATCAAGTTAATATCCTACATCAATTCTTTTGTGACCCAACATTTGGACACTAACCTTAACATTTAGTGTTTTATATTTATTTTGATAAAATACAACCGAATTGAGAACCTCCTCCTTTTTTAAGTTTGTTAAAAATAAAACCTATTTCTTCTTTTTTTATGTGCTACATAGTATTTTTTCAGCAAAGGATACCAGTCACAACTTTACACTCTATCATACAATTAAAGATAGCCACAGAATTCACTAGATATTATTATCACATTCAAAAATCTCAGGTAAACTCTGACTAATAAGCAATGATACAAAGGCGATGCGAGTTTTGTTTATTAATATGTAACACATGTCATGACGAATGAGTCATTCAATCTGAGGAACAACAATCCCTGTAATCAATCCTCAGGAATCAAAAAACAATCTATGCAAAGAAAACTTGATATTTTATTAACACTTAAACGTACCTATGTATTTTTAGTATTTTTAATGCCATCAAATATTCAAGATATTCGATGTCAATTCCTGATAAAGTTACGATAAGAAGATTTCCGTTGTCCGACGCCCGAACATATCTGTGTCACACATATTTAGCACACATTTGCAAAGATCATAATGCAGCGCAGCAAAAGTTTTGGATATCATGTATGTCAGGCGAATACATGTCGCAAGACCCGAGAGGTACAGTTAAGCATACACAAACAAGAATAGGCCTCGAGGGACTTCATTTGAAAACTACTCACCCCTTTGATTAGAATTGGTTTCCATTTCCGACATCGCACTCATATCACATCATCACCTTATAACAACTAAAGCCATTCACTACATGCACAAGTTTTCTAAGTGATCACCGCGTATTAGCATTGATTTCGTAAATTTTTTTCAAGAGAAATGCGTGCAAGCGTGCAGGATATCTGTTTTTGATAAATGTCAAAAATGAAAAACTGACTGCTGTGATGACGACTATTTTTTTTTGTTAATTCGGTGGCAACTGGTTACATGTTCATAAATACCTTTTCTTTATTTTTATACTTTTATGTGTCATTTTTTCAAAGGGATTCAGTGCTACTCACAGTCATATAAAGTCACAGCCAAGTCTAGTCTACGCTCTAGTACAAAAGTGGCTT
Organism: Biston stratarius; assembly: GCA_950106695.1. Taxonomy (NCBI): domain Eukaryota; kingdom Metazoa; phylum Arthropoda; class Insecta; order Lepidoptera; family Geometridae; genus Biston; species Biston stratarius. The sequence continues at coordinate 7,183,016 of OX467107.1, forward strand.
TAATAGTAGCTTTTGTAGAGTTTTGGAAACAACACGTAAAAACATGTTTTACCATATCATTACTTGCGTAAGCTCATTCGTTTTGAATTATTACTGTACCTAATATAGCCAATTGACATTTCCACTGAGTATGAATTAGGTACCTATTAGTTAATATCCTGATAAATAAAAATAGTTCGTGAATCTTAATAATTCTAAAAACTCCACAGGCAGAAGAGAGACAGCTAACTTATGTGTACAGATATAGGCAGGTATATTAGATAGTCTTATAGATTCAATCTCCAGGGGACAGATTCTCTATTTCTTGCTAAAACGCGCATAGCGTTGATCACTTATTTTAAAGTTTATTGTCACGTTCTTAATTTTGAATTTGGCATACTTAGGCAATACTATTATACAAGAATTTGTTTGGAATTGCGCCACGTTGTGCGAACACGGCCGCGTTTCGTGTTATGAACTCTAAGAGAATACGGCCCCTTTTTTAATTTTACCGAGATGTTTATTTTTTTGGTTAACAAACTAGGTACTTGATCTTATGTGACTGTGTGCATAGATAAGACACTATATAAAGATAGTAAACACATCTAGCCTGCAATGGAACAGGGATTGTTTGAATACTGAAAAACCAAAGATCAAGTTTTAATGCTTGAGCGCAAAAAGCGAAAATAATATAATAAAGCAAATCTTTTTAAGCTGGTCATGTGAAAAAAATAATCAAGATAATATTGATTATTCTAATAGATAGTTCACGGTCTACACCCTTAGTACATAAGAAAAAAGTTTATAATTTAGAAAAATACTATAAACATTATTTCCACTTTGATTAGGTAGTATGAATCTAATAGTGTCAATCAGATAAATAATACAAAAAAATTAGGCTTTTCAATAAATTATTTTAATAGGTGTGAACAGAAATGTTGTAAACTAGACTAATTTATTAATCTTTTCAGATGATTCAAGATTGGATGCGTTTCAATGGTCCCACTGAGTCAGGGGGAATGCCAAGTTCTTCATCAGTGTAGGTGCTCGGATCAATGTACGGCCACTCACCCTGCAACATGAAAACAAAAGTATTTATGGATAATATTATAAACATAAAAATACAAAAGTATTAATTAGTATTATAAACACCTACCCATGACCATTGCAGAAATGCCTACAATAAAACTGATCTTATCTTTGGAAGCATATTAGCAATAAATTAAGTGTGCATTACAAGGGTAAAATCCTACATATTATAAAGTTAAGGTATCCTGACATTGTAAAGATTTTCTATTGGCTTTTAAATTGATGGTCAATAATTTATATTGGTTGACTCAACATTAGAACAAAGCCCTTAGTATCAATCCAGAATAAGCAAGATATTGCATAGAATTCATTCACAGAAAAAACGATATATTAGGCAGTGCTTAATGGTAACTCAGGTAAACACAAACCATGTCTGGAATGGAACATGAAACAGCTTAATATACAAGTAAAATTGTTTGTGGAAATTTGTAATTGGCCTTGTACATTTTTAAAGGTGATTAATTGTATGTACCTAGCTTTTAATTTCCCTAATATTAATAAAATAAAATAAAAAAATTGCATGATTGTAAGAGGGTTGAAATATGAAATAGCAGTTTTACTCACAGGCCAGTTTCAAACTGAAAATTAAACTGGTAATGATACTGAATTGAAACTGGAAATTAAACCTGCATGGTAGCAGATTAGTAATACTATTTTCATATATATGAAAACTATTTTTTTTTTAAGTTGACCGCCTAGGTGTTTTACTTTAGCTCACTTGATGTTAAGAAGTGGTGTGTTTGAACATGATAAACATACACCCTGGAATAGAACTGACTCTCGAGTGAGAGATTACTCACATTGAGCCCACAGGATGTGGCCCAATGGCCCAATTATAGTGAGAGTATCCAATGTAATCAAATATGATAATTTTGTATAGTTAAAATAAAAACAAAAAATCTTTAGGTTAAGGTGAATTGGTGAAGAAGGTTTTGAATGAATTTGATATCAGAGTAGTAAAATTACTCTGCATTGATTGACACAATGTATATTTACTTTTCTAAATTAAATGGATTCTAGAAGACCGCAGGGTGCACATAGTGAAAGGACGAAATCTATCAGCAATGAATTTAATTTTTTACACCTATTTTATGACTGTAAAAAAAACTCACATAAACATGTTCTGGTTCAGTTAAAGCATGCCAAAGAATCCACCACCAAGCTAACCCTCCAATTACTTCAGCTAACATTGTGTGCTTTTTTGATGGCATAGGTGGTGGTACTCTATATGTCCATACTCTGCAAACAAAATTTTAGATCAAATTCTGGAAACTGGGGTCGATTTAAAAATAAAATAATTGCAAATGCTTGGCGACTGATTTGCTCTAAACATTAAGCACCTCGTAAATTAGTTCAGCAAGTCTGACCCGTGTACAATTAGAAGTTTTGTAGGTAGTACTGACCGAGTGTCAGATAAGCAGACTAGTGGTGGTGATTTCGGAATAATAATGACGCTTACAGACACGACCAAATAAGAAAAGATCATCTTCATAGTAAACTGAACTGAAATAATGAATAAGCAACTGTAGTCAATACCACCAGTGTTCTTTAGAGTTTAGAATACGAGTGACATAACATCTTACCCATGACTTCCATTCCTCTTCGCTTGTTTAACATTATCTGCGGTATTTCTGAGAGCTCGTAGTAGTATGGCCCGAGAGACCAACGTTCTCGTTAGCATTTTATGAATTTTAAGCTATTCCTTGTAAGAAAAACACATGCAGAAATACTTTATTTGGGCTAGAAAATTTCAGCACTAAAATATACTTTTGACATTGACAACTAAATTGTATGTTTATTTTTCTTTAATTTTTGCATAGCACTTCCTACATTCTGTTAGTGTCAAGTAATTCATGCATAATACCTATTTTAAAATAAAATCGAGTAAAATAACTTTTGATCTCAGATCAAACACTACCTTTTAATCATAGTAACGGTCAAGTCTAGTCCATGCTATAGAAAAGTATTGGTGACTTGACAAGAAGCGTCTATTATTTACTCAAACTCGTGCTTGTAATTCAGTACAATATGATGGAAAAAAATATATTTAAAAAACCCGGATATTTTGAAAAACAGTAGTATAAAGTATAAGCGACATGATTTTACGGGTTCGTGCCTTAACTCCTAGCTATTTTTTATTTCTGGCATTGCACTTTCGGCACATTGCCGGTGTCAAGAATTCAAATACAACCAGAAACTAAAATTCTATAAAATTAATTTAAAATCGTGCAAAAATAAATATAGACTTTGAAGGGTGACCATATACAATGCACATAACAATTTTGTGTGTCAATAATCATTAATTAATTTAGATGGGGCATAACTAACAACTTAGCTCATATTTACTTTCATAACTATAACAATAAAATAAAGTAACATGTATAATTTATTACATTGTCAACACTTATAGGTAAATAAAATATTTGTTAAATATTCTTTATACATAACTAAAAGTAATATTGGAAACTCTCATCTAACACGGCCATTAAAACATATGTTGTAGGTACATTTAATCCTATAATTATTATTTTTTATGTGAAAGTAATGAAATAAATAGAACTATCCTGATGGTAAGACATAATGACTACACATGACCGTTGCAGCAGCACCTCGAATATAATCAAAACAAAACATAGTGCATTTCTGCTCCACACTCATTACTTTGAGATATTCCCTTGTGTGTCAGCTCTGTAATATCACTAGCCAATAATAATAGCCTTCAAACAAGAACACAGTAATTTTTTTTTTTACATAATTATGACAACCTTTTTATGTATTATTCCATCATGTTACCTCAATTCTTTCTTTCTGTTTCATTTCTGCTGATTATAGTATATACAATACTATGTTCAATGTTCTTTTGATTTTGTTTTTATAATTTATCTCTTTCTCTGTCTAACCATATAAACATAGGATATGAGTTTAATGTTATTTGTTTTGCGCTTCATTTTGACAACATGGATGAGGTTTTTTGGCTACATTTCCATCATCAGGTACTGCTGTATCGTCATATGGGATATTTTCTAATTTCACAGTATCTTCAGTAATTTTAGCCTCTGAAACAGTAAGAAATAATATAGTTTGCGCCATTTAAAATCTATTTGACTTATTATTATGAGTTATAGATCTCTAAGCCCATTGATGTACATACATAATTAGATATAAGTACTACACTAAATACTTCCAAAAAAGTTGTGGTATGGCTATCTAGTGCACACAGCCATTTATACATGTATATTTCTGAACACTAAATAGTCCTTCAGATTTCCAAGTTTCAATCCTCACTCAACATAATAAATTCTTTGATCTTTTAGCTATCAAGTGGTGTAATTAAACTTTGAATTGGATTTTGGAAGATGATACATAATTATGTTACTGCAACACCTAACTGTATTCTCAGTTTTCTGAATTGCCTCTAACTATGGAAATAAATTTAGAGACCCATTCATGTCAAAACAGGTATTCTAAAACTATATCACTAACAATATTTTTAATTAGAAACTATTTTCCTTACAAAATACCGTCATTATTAATTAGTATACAAGTATTCTATTAGTTATCTGGTTTCCATAGTAAAAGATTTGCTTAGGTTGGGGCTAGATGGTGCAGTCTTAAAAGTTCTATGATAATTATTTATTACTGGAGTACAGGGCCTGCTATTGCTGCGTCAATATTGATAACTATGGTGATGAATGGTTTCTTTTTTAATTTGAACGTAATGAGACACTCTCTTGATGATGTCCATTGCAGCAACCCACAGAACTTTATGTAACAAACTAAAGTCTAGGGCATTGTTGCTTTGGCACTCATTACTTTGAGACTTTCAATGGTGTCTTAATTGCAGTACCCTTCAAAGGGGAACACAATAATGTTTACACACTACAGCTTGGCTGCAGAATATCTGGTACTGCAGCAGTATATACCCAGACTACCTGCTAAGGAGATCTACCACAAAGTAAGGGTTAAGAATTCTTTAGATTTTTAGTCAACATACCAAATACACCTGGTTTTACTTCTCTGGCTTGTATAACATTTGTCCTAAGTTCTCTTTCAACATCTTCACTAAATTTGATCATCTACAAAAAAATTGAGAATCAAATTAAATTCCAGTGATTTAACATGATAAAGATATACTAATATGAGGATGACACTGAAAGTTTTTAGAATATCAATAATAAACAAATGGTGCTGGTCTAGGATCGTGATATGAGAAAGAAATTGTGGGAGATCCTTCCCCTGCAGTGAGAAAATACGGGTCAACTAATTCAGTAGTCTTACAGCTTTAATTGACTCTTCATCTGTGACTTGCTTGTTTTTGCTATATCCTTCATTTATTTTTAGTCTGGCGGCGGCTAATGCTTTTTGATCTCCTGCAAATATTTTAAGTCTGGTCTGGTGCAGTTTTTTAAAACTTCGTAAAACCTGTAAATCAACTGAAATTTTAAGTCACTATTGATTTAGTACTTTATCTGTTGATTATTTTGATTAATATCCTGAATAGAGTTTTACTTACAATTTGACGCATATTGCTCATAATTTTAATTTAATTATGTAACTACAAATTGTACCTATGTTGATCGGATCGATCGTAGTACTTGATTACAAAGAAATCTAAAAAACTATTTGCTAGAGTGCACAAAGTACATAAGCTGATGCACGGAAACGAACACAAATCGCCGCTTACAAAATATGCTTCAACCGAGATGTATTAACATGGTAATAACCGAAGAACAATAGTGTTTTTTTTTTCTCTTTCTTTTTAGCATCGCACTCTGTGCATGCTGCCAGTTTCAATGTTTCTGTATTTTGTGTGCATTCTTAAGTTTTCAGCTTCTTTATCTTTATAGTCAAAGTCCAGTCTTGGTCAAGTCCAGTCCGTGCCAAATTTAGTCATGCCTTAGTAAAGTAGTGGCGACTTTACTACAAGCTTCGATGGAGTTTTGGAAGCAACACGAAAAGTCATGTTTCACAACATTATATTACTTTCCCACACTCGCGCTTGTAATTCGGCACTTTATGAATAAAACACCACTATTTTTATACATAAACACTCGATAAAACACCAGTTTTGGAAAAAAATACAATGGGGCGATACGACTATTTCCGCGTTCCCGCCAAAACTCCAACAATAGTGTTCGAACGCAAGGGAGAAAAATATAAACTTCGAAGTTTATATTCTTAGGGAGTAAGTTAGGGAGCCGGTCTAAGGACTCGCTCATCATATGCAGCGTAGTTATCTATACAAGTCACGAATAGATATATATATATATATATATATATATATATATATATATAATAATTTGCAAAATTGCCCCTTATTTCACAATATACATATATATATATATATATATATATATATATATATATATATAATATATATATATATATATATATATATGTATATTGTGAAATAAGGGGCAATTTTGCCATCTACAGTAACGATGAAAAGACAAAAATAGGCAAATTGAGTCTGTTTTGATATCAAACACAATGATGTTAGACAGTCAAAACAATTAACTTTAAGTTTCTCGTAAACACTATTAGAATATCACATTCTGCTAATAAATACTTGAACGTAACTCGTTACCTAACTCGTTACTTTAACTAATTTTGACAATATTTTAGCCCGAGTAAAAAAAAAAAACTAGTTGACACTGGCAGACAGGGATGGATTTCGTGCTATAATTATAGTATTTGTACTACTATTTCATGCTCCGTACTAGATACTATCCATATCTAAGGATAGTACGGAAAATACTATAATTTCGTTACTTCACTTATAAAATACCGAAATAGGTAAATATGAAACCCATTCATCGCCAAACCACCTGTAAAAAATAGTTTATTGGGTTTTTTTTCTCTTTCTGCTTGGCATCGCACTCTGTGCATTCTGCCAATTTCAATGTTTCAGTATTTTGTGTGCAGTCTACAGTTTTCAGCTTCTTTATCTTTATAGTCAAAGTCCAGTCTGGGTCAAATCCAGTCCGTGCCAGTCAAATTTATTTTTGTAAAGTATATCTAAATATGAAGAAAAAAATATTCAAGAACTGATTAACTTAGAAAAGAAGTAAATTGTAATAAACATGTTGATTCTAACTATTATTGATTAGATATTTAGATTTACAAAAAACTATAAAAGTGTACTATCGGCGTACTATATTTTTGAGATTTTTGTACTATATTTTTCAACGAACCTGATCCAACCCTGCTGGCAGAATGCATAAGGGGGAAACATCTTTGTCTCACGAAATCGTAATGTTTATAATTCTATTCTAAATTTAGGGGGTTACGATTCTTTGAGATTTTACAGTTAATTTAAGTTTCAAGCACCTACTACAAGCTTGAACTAATAGGCCCAGCATATTTTGGAAAATGGATTCGCCTGAAATATTGTCATCTTGTGAATCCCAGGCTCCTTCAGAAACAAGTGATTCGAAGTAATTTTCTTCTACTCTTATATTTATTTTGGTTTTGCCTTTCCTGTAATAGCGCAGTAATAATTATTATTTTCGGTTTCAGTGCAACAGGAGATCATATGCTGAATCAAGATTATTCTACTTTACAAGTAGAAGTTATATCCAATTTACAGAAGCCTAACATACCTAATGTGAATGTTCCTGAAAAAATAATTATTTGCTTAGATGTTTGTTACAACAATCAGAACACATTGTACCGTCTGGGTGATGGAACCACATTTACTCCTATGAATATGATGAAAAGAGTCCTGGACTTTTTTCTGTATTCAAAAAATGCAATAAATAAAAAAACTGAATATGCTCTAATTATCTTAAAAGATTCTGAACCATCTTGGGTGCTAAACTTTACTAATAATCTGAAGGATATTTTAAATGCAATTGATTATTTGAGTTCTGAAGAGAGTATATTAGAAAAGTTTGATTTTGAAAAGTTATTTCAGATGATAAAACAGAAAGTTGAAATTCCAGAATACAAAGAGACTGAGCGATTACTTCCTCCTCCCTTTGTTGTACGGATGATAGTTTTGTATGGTCGTTCAAACTGCATTCCGTTGATTCCTCAGGATGATCCTTACTTCATTTACTTGAAAAAGCAGTTATATTTCTACATTGATATATTATTGGCTCATGAAGAAAAGTGTACAGACCATAAATGTGAAGAAATCTATGATGCTTTGCAGGATTTAGATAATGGCTATTCATATGTTTATGAGGTATCTAGAAATGCTACCAAAATACATGATTGCATTTCAAAACTTCTGGCACATCCTTTACAGAGACCTCTGCAGAAAAATACTCAATACTTGTTTGGTGCAAGATTTTAAAAAATGTGATATTTACTTGTGAAGTTTATATTAATAGTACCTGTACTAATTAAAGAAAACATGATAATTATTTTGAAGTATTTATTTAGCTCTTCAGAGGTTGTGATTGGTACAAAAGAAAATAACTAAGACTTATTGTATTACACCATAACTTTCAAATACTTAGATATTTACTATGTACTTTTTTTAATTGAGGGTCCAGGTTTTCTGGGGACTCATATTCAAAAGATTAATTTGCAGTTTATTAAAATTTATTTCAAAAGTAATCCACTTTTATTTCTATTGCTTGCATTGGCTGGGTTCTATGTTACAAAATTAGCCAAAACAATGTCATCAACTAAATAATGACTTACATAGTTATACCTATAATTCTCGGCACAGCCAACTTGTTAATTCTGTACTCACCAGTACAGGTTATCATTACAATACTTTAAAGTTTCTAACATGACAGGCATATACATTACAGAATGAAGTTTACAATGAAAATTGAGTGCAATATAGTCTATTTTTTGAGCAAATTCAAATAAATAAAAGTACATTCCATTCCAAGTATGTTTCCATGTAAGTAAAATAGTCGCAGACGGAGTTTTGCGAGGAGTACATAACACTTTCATTTATAAAGGTAAAACCAAAACTCACCAAGCTATACATACATCAAAGTAAATCATATAAAAATAAATGTAAACAAGTCATAAAAATAATATATTTACAGGGATTATATTAACGCTAGTCTTAAAGTTTCTCAATCTCAAACTTCATACTTTGAGTAGTCTCGAAAAATATATTAAAAAACAAAAAGAGGCAACTTAAATCGGCCGCTTTATAAATTGATGTAATAGTTTTATATATTGTAGAAGTAAGATAGCTAGCAATGCTTAGTCAACCAATAACCACCAGAAAAACTGCTTCTACTTAGGAGCTTCGACTGTCATTTCTAAAGCTGCAGTTAGCAACAAAATTTTACAAAATGCACTTGATTACAAACCTTATCGAGGCGGCATACAGCCTACAAGGTCTGCGTTAATGAGCATCACAAATTCATCACTGATTATCTGTTTAATTGTTAATGTTTACAAGAACTATATTAACATTGTTTGCAAATCAATCAAAATGAAAATAAGTATAATAAAAAATAATTTAAGACAAGTTTGAAACAATTGTATATGACAAGCCCATAAAAATTCTACTCTTCACTCTGAATAGCTGAACATTTCTATCTACTCAAAATGCTTTAGCTACATTAGAATTATACCTGAGATCCTAGGTATGTGACAATACAATATTGTTGCCCAAGATTTGACACGGGTTATTTTATGAACAAAATAAATAACTTCACATATCAGTCTCAACACTTTAAGATCTATTTACAATATTGTAATAGATTCAGCTGTTGCCAATAAATGTACTGAATGAATAGTTCTAAAAATAAACTGATAAATCAACAGCTAAATCTCGCCATCTGCTCCACTTTCAATGATGTAATGATGATAAAGGTAATGGAATGATGATTTTCCTATACATATTATCTTAATATACGCCAATAATTTGTGATACAATAATGATAAATAAAGTATTATATATATTAAAGCATAATATAAAACTGATTCGCTGACACCAATATTACATAACACATTTTAGTCCTTATTTTGTTCCCACTACTGTTCAAAATAATATGCATAGATTTTGAAACAAAATTTTGTGACAATTTTTTCGAATAATTTTTACAAAAATAACAACATAAATAAGAACAGTAGCAACAAGTGACCTGATTTGGTTAGTATTTTTGAGTATTATAATATTTAAATTCATTTTTGTATCCACAGCACACTATATTATCTTTCACTCCTTCCTAACGCATCACACGCACGATGGGAGAAAACAAAATAGAACTGTAATATGCGGACAACAAACATCCAATATGTATATCGCAAGGAAGACAGGACTAGATGAATCGATATTATTTAAATAACACTTTAAAATGTTCACAGTCCGGAGCACACGCCCCCACCTGACACGGGGCCCCTGTTTTTGTACAACATTACTGCGTCGCCGAAGGAATGTCGTTTGAGTATCAGTCTTTTGGAAGTAGAAACACGTCCGAGTCGAGCGGTAGCTAAAAACCAACCTCAGTTCACTATTTTTTACAATATCATAAAAGATGTCTAGGTTTTCTTCGAGCTACAGTACGATTCACAAGAGCAAGCATAACAATATTGGACTAAATAATCTCGATTACCGTAATCATAATCAGTTTCTAGACGTTACTTTAATCTAGTAGATAATTAAGGCTACGGGATTATCAATAGTCGGTAGGTCGATCGTCTATGTTTACCATTATTGTACAAATTCGGAACGAGATTAATACGGTTGCATTACGTTTGTAGTTTAGTGATTCACTTATCTTTTTGAACCGTACAAGGGAATGACCCGAAACTACAATCATGATTAACATGAAACTTGAGAACTCGTTAGCACTTGGAAATACGTTTGTATAAGGAACTAGCACGACGCCGAGGGCTCTGCCACTTAGTGGATCGAACCCGAATGTTTTGTCTTTATATTTTGAACCACATTGTGTTTTTTGGGTCTGATATTTTTCTATCTGGGATAATGCACGAAAGAGGCTCTTCTACTTAGCGGCGCAATTCCGAATCTTTCACACCTGAAAAATTTTGTCTGCCCTTCCTTTCTTGTGGCGGCTATTGTTCTGTCACTTATAGTTCTTGCACGTTCCCTGCACAGCAGTTTTTCTTCCTGGCCAAGTGTGTAAGTTGTTGGCTCACTATTGTGCTGCTACCTATATTTCGTGCACGTTCCCTGTACGGCTGTTTTTCTTCTGGGCGAATGTGTACGAGTACTGTTGTCTAGGATTGAGCGCAGCAGAGGCAGAGGTTACAGGCGGGTCGGGGGCGGGTGGGCGCGGGTCAGGGGCGCGGCGGCGGCGCACGCGGCGCGGGTCACGGCGGCGCGCGCTCCGGCAGCGCGGGCGCCGCCTCGTCCGCGCCCGCGCCGCCGCCGCGCGATCTCATCACGTACGCGTACGTACGGTACCGCTTCATCTGGGAACCATACAATACTGCTATCACACATAATTTATGTTGACGATTCAGAAGTAGTGAATTGGCAAATCAATAGATGGTGCTTTTTTGAGTTAATTTTTGTTTGACTTTCGAAAAAGATCAGTATAACACTAAATTCGGTATGTATATTACCTCGTACACGAGGTAGTGTTCTTTGTCGCGTGCGTGATGCGCGTTTTCGCGCGCGTGCCGCAGCGCCCCCAGCTCCTCCTCGAGCCGTGCCGCGCGCTCCTCGTGCGCCGCCAGCTGCTCACGCTGCAAACCAACACACATATCAGCCGAATTGCGGATAAACTTTTGAATAAAGCGTTAAATCAATTTGTGGTGGATTTTTAAGTACCCTACTTAGAAATGTCGCAATCATAGTATTTAGTACATACTAGCTGCGCCCCGCGGTTTTAAAGTAATCATAAATTAAAAAGTATTCTATGGTTTATTCCAGGACCTAAAGTATCTACATGCAAAATTTCATCCAGTTCCGTTCTGCCGGAACGATGTCTTGGCTAGGTTTTTAATTATATACAATTGCACAAATGATTTATAATACTAGTACAGATTCATTACACACACAAAACGGTATTATGGTATAAATACTGTAGAAAATAGAGAGCCCAAAGAGGACTTTTTTGTAGTGTCATAATCTAGATGGCGTTACTTGCTGTGCGTGTTTAATGATATTTTGATTTATCCATAGTAGTTAAGCGTTGAATCAAGAGATGTCGCTTGTTATTGAGTATTTTCGTATTTATATGATGCGAGCCCGTGACCCGTGCTGTGGCAGTGTGTACTGTGTAGGTACCATAGAAAGTTTTGTGTGCGTGCAGGGCAGCAGTGGTCGCTGGAACTTGCGCTGCGAGCCGACGGCGCCCGCGAGCGGCGCGGCTGAATACGCCGCGCACACGAAGTTTATAGTCTCCACCCACGAGCACAGCTCTTTGGAATCACTGCAACACAATCCATACAGAGTTTTTATCGTATATATTTACGATGATTTACTTCCGATGTAAACAATAGAACAAATTTTGTTAAGGGTGGCAGCACATCTTGCTGTTATGCCATAGGAATGCCACGTTACCTCACTTGGCTTATCTTCATACATTTGATTGATACAATTTATAGTTTATCACCGAGATTTAATCGTGCACAAAATATTATTTTACTAAGGTGAAATTGATTTAAAAATAAATTTGTAATGTCATATTTTATGCAATAAATTGAATTGAATTATGAAATAAGTTGTTTATTAACCTCGACGTTTTGGCTATGTTGCAATAGTTGTTGTCTTCACAAGCTGTTGAGTGACAACGGCAATTTTCACAAAAACTTTCATATCTTATTTTTATATAAAATTATTAAACGATTTGACAGTATGCCTTTAATACTTAGCTAATCGGACGTATACCTTTATACCTCAATAAAGAATGTCAAAAATACTACAATATTTCAAATCAATAAGCTATAAAAATATTTTTACTCAAAGATCCCAATTTTCTTGAAATTCGCCTTCAGTAAGATACCGCTCGTTTTTAGCCGTGGTGATGCCGGCGTTAGAGTAGTACCCCACCCTCTCTACCCGTGGTTGCCGTAAGAGTCGACTAAGGGATGTAACCCAGAAGATGGGCAGCAGCGTCGTCCTTGAACAATCATACCTAATTACGCTCGCCAACCCGCCTGCCAAGCGTGGCGAGTATTGGCAAAACCCCCCAGGAGGAGGCCTATGTCCAGCAGTGGACGACCTATGGCTGATGATGATACCGCTCTTGGGGTAAGGACGGCAGTACAACATACGGATATTTTCCAGGTACTGTTTTAGTACTCAATGTTGGCGACTCATTTTTTATGGACATATAAAAGTAACTTGACGAACAAAATTATCTTCTGATAGTAAGAGATAATAATACCAGTCCATGACCATTACAGTGGTACCCAGAACTTTGAGTAACAAAAAGCTGAGGACATTATTGTTATGGCGTTCATTAATTTTAGTTGATGTATCTAGTACCCTTCACACACTACTGCTTGGCGGCAGAATATCGGATAATGTCGAGGTAGTATATGAGAGATTGGTTACCTACCTAGACGATCTCCTGTTAAGGAAATCTACTATGTACCAAGTAAAATGTATGGTATTGTAGTTAGGGACCGTTTAAGTATTACGTACGCAGAATTTTAGTAATTATTAACCCCTCCCTCCCCCTTGTCAGCAAAAGTAAGCAAAGCTCTTACTTCCCTCTCCTATGCTTAAGTAAATATTGGTTTAATTAGCAGCCACTTCGTTAAAACGAGGTGTGCCGATACCAAGGAAAACAAACAATCAGCATAATTTATACGACTTTGCTGATATTATCACCATTCAGATCGCCTCATCCTCTCCCCAATGTCGTCAAAAATAATCAAAGTAAAGACTCCCCCACCCCCCTTTTGGTGCTTACGTAATACTTGAACGGCCCCTTAGATACTACAATTCTCAGGTCAGGTTCTCATTGCTTACCTAGTCTGAAACAAGTATTCGGCCTGGTCGGCTGTTTGCAGTCGGAACACGTGTTGTTTCTTCGTGTAGTCCGTCGCTTTAGTCGCTAACGCGTGGTGTATCCTATGGCAACAATATACAAATACTATAATAACATCACCACTTCAATATTGATAAAACTAACAATCGATATAACAGCGTAGGATGTCCTGAGTCATCATTTGGTCAATCATAAAACACAACAAAATTCGGGACATTTCAATTTCAGAATGATTAAATTTTATTTATCTGTTAAATACGCGTAATCAATGTAATTGTCACCATTACAAAAAAGATAAAAATTACATTGATTTTGCAGTTTGATTACGGTTATGATTAAGACCAAAACTTCGCAACAGGAACACTAAACTATGATTTCTTGCAAACTTATCCTCCTTTCTGAAAGTGTTTAAAATCTTTTAAATTTTTAATTAGTACGAGTAATCGGGATGTCGAATATGAGCAAGGTCAAAAATATGTCCTCCTTTTTAAAATAAAAACATTTAAAAAAACATTCAAAGATAAATAAATCGGAAATCGGTCCCTGAATAGTAAAGTGTAGGTGTAACTACATCTGAAAAAATACGGGTTCAGTTGCGAACCTCCCTCTTTTTTTTAATAGATTGAAAACCATATCTAGTATCATAAGTTATGTTTTCGCTATTATAACTCTTTATTATTCATACCAATATATTAAAAAAAAAATTGTTCAAAGCTTAACATTACAACAACTAAAGAACTTATCGCTAAGAGCGATCTTTTCCAGGTAACCAACGCTTAATAGAGTCATATTTGTATTATTATCGCAGATAGCCTACCTGATAGCGTTATGCAAGTTATCCGACATCTGTCCGTGTCGGAAACCGTGCTCATCCTTGTGAAGATATAGCACCAAATCTCGCAGCGTACAGTAGAACATTTTCCAACCGCGCCGACCGAATGGCGCTAAAAATAAACAAAATTTTACTGCCATTCTCAATTCTATAATATAATATCTATATAGTAATATAATAATAAAATAAATATATAAAATAAAATAAAAATATAATAAATACACAGCTCACCTGATGTTAAGTGACGGTGTGGTCGAAGATGGTAAACCCACCTAGCCTGGAATGGAACTGGCTCTTAAGTGAGGCTGCCGGAACACAACGTTAAATGCTTGGCGGCAGATTTTCAACTTGAGGGTGGTAGCTAGCCAGCCGAGTACTAGAAAGTACCCTACCACCATGCTATGGTTTCGCCACGATGTTTTCCTTTACCGACAGCTCAAGCTCATTGTTGGGGTTTGAACCCCTTCGGCGTTAACCACTGAGCTATTATAGCTAGGTTAACTCCGAGCTTATAATCCTGTCTATGATGTTACTTACTCTTTTTCCCGTTTGCGTCGAAGCAGCACTTGCGCATGACGTATCCCTTTTTGTACTCGATGGCCCGGCTCTGGTCGGGCACGTCCAGGAACGGATTTGAGCCCGCAGCTGCGCCGACACTCGCGCGCGGCTCGCCTCCCGCCCCGCCTGCAGCCGGCGCCGCTTCCGCATCTCTACACGGATAAAGGTGCTATTTAGGGTTCCGTACCTAAAGGGTAAAACGGGACCCTATTACTAAGACTCTGTTGTCAGTCCGTCTATCACCAGGTATCTCATTAACTGTGATAGTTAGACAGTGGAAATTTTCACAGATGATGTATTTCTGTTGCCGCTATAACAACAAATAGGTACTAAAAACAGAATAAAATTAACATTTAAGGGGGCTCCCATAAAACATACATGATTTTATATAGATAATGGTACGGAACCCTTCGTGCGCGACGCCTACTCGCACTTGGCCGGTTTTTTGTACTAACATAACTATTAATGAGAAGATAAACACTCTCTTGGAGATAAATTTTTGAATCGTACTACTGGATTTTCGCCTAAAAGTATTATCAAAACCCAAGAAGTAGTAAAAAAACTGATCTTACATTTAAGAATTGAACCCCTAATGGCACACATCGAAGTCGATTAACATCGGCTCCGCGCTAATATAAATTCTAAAAATAATTTACTGTAAGATTTTGGAGAAAAGTATTAAAATCGTATTAAACTAGTGACGCTTTATTAGTGTTATCGCATTCATTACGAATAAATCAGTGTAAACCGATAAAATCTCAAAAATATTAGTGCAATAAAACTGGAGTGTTTAGACAGTTGATATAATTTCTTAAATACTGAACCAAATATATTAAGGAAATTTAACATACCACTATCATAAAAACCCAGTATGAGTGATCAAATGCTGTGATTTTCTGAATTTAGTGCTAATTGTAACTGTTGGAGTAAAGTGATTCATTTGAAAATGCAACGCCGGCTGACTCAGTGACCAATACAACATAAAAATATCTTTCTACCTGTATTAAAATTGCACGTTAATAACTGATGAGCGTTATTATTTACAGCAAATTTTTTCAAATTGGTTAGAGTACCGATGGTCTAGTGGTTAAGCGCATATATACTAGCCTGCCTCTAACGATACTCTAACGGATCGAATCCAAACCCGACTAGTATTTTTTGTATGAACTTATGAATTTTAATTTACTTGGAAATACTCTAAATTACAATTTCATATTTTATGACATTTCATTTTTAATAAAATGGACAAATTTAATAATGACAATATTACACTACGGCGGCCATTGCAAAGAACAAGTTCTATGAATGATATTACATCCTTAACACAAAATTCTACTTTGTTTGATACCACTGTGCTTAGCCTGCCTAACTCTTCAATAGATGAAAGTCATACCTATAAAGATCTTCAGGATAAGATAAATAAACTGCAAGAAGCATTACAGTCAGCAAATCAAGAAATTGAAA
Organism: Biston stratarius; assembly: GCA_950106695.1. Classification (NCBI taxonomy): domain Eukaryota; kingdom Metazoa; phylum Arthropoda; class Insecta; order Lepidoptera; family Geometridae; genus Biston; species Biston stratarius. The sequence goes on from OX467107.1 coordinate 7,199,828, forward strand.
ATTTAAATTTGGATAATACAAGATTGACACGGAATCTAGAAAAATCGACAAAGATTATAGAATTATACAAGAAAATTGAGTCTTCAGAGCCGATTTCTATCACACCACTCTCGCTTAAAAAACAAAAAACAAAGGCTAGACGGACCGTCAGCGCTTTGCACACCCCTAACGCGACTCCTGTGAAACATACACCTCTAACTTGCAACGACGACTATGTTGCAAAAATATCGACCACAAATGTTATACGAGATAGCGAGCAAGAATGTAGTGGTAAAAACAAACGAAAATTATTGCAGTCTACCAAAAAGTTTCAACAAAAGAAGAAAATTATTATTATTGCCGATCAACAAGGCCGAGATTTACGATCAACAATACAGAATTTGGTTGGGCCAGAATATGAAGTTGAATGCATCATAAAACCCGGAGCGCAATTTCATCACATCCTGTCTAACCAAGAAGAACGACTTAAAAACTTAAACAAAAATGACTACATTATATTGTTGGGGGGAACTAATGAAAAGAGTCCCTATGGTTTTCAAAGTTATCTTGAAAGTTTTTTCCAAACGATTGAAAACCCAAACATTATTGTCTGTGAAATACCACATAACCGTTTATTACAAGTTAAGAGACTGAATAATGATTTGAAAGGCATATGTAACAAATTCGGAAATGTACATTTTATAGACATGAACTACAGTAGATTTATACCGAGGAAAGGAAGGGCTAGGTTATACATGGCCAGACATATATTAAGAGATATAATACGCTTAGACTATAAAAATAAATTAATTAATATGTTTTTAAATCATAAATCTTTAAATATTATAGTACAGAATAATAAAAGCACACAAACAGACAGGGACATTATCACATGTGTCAACGATTTACCATCACTAAATGAAGTACATAGTTTAGCATCAACAAACGTAGATAGACAGTTTTTTCGCATATAACCATATACATATAATGCATCAAAATATGAATGGGCTGATTAGCAAAATGGACGAACTTACATTATGTTTAGACAACTTGAAAAATGATAGTAGTTTTATTGACGTGATATGTGTAACCGAGCATAATATGATACAAAATGATGCTCCGATGCTCTTCATTCCAAATTATAGATTGGCAACAAAATTTTGCCGAACAAATAGGTCAGGTGGCTCTTGCATTTTAATATATAATCAACATAAATATAAACAGTTACCAGAAATAAATAGTATGAGTTTAACAAATATTTTTGAATGTTGTGCCATTGAATTATTAGATCACAGAATCATTATCGTTTGTGTATATAGATCACCCAGAAATAAAGAATCGGTGCGAGAACAGTTTTTTATGAGACTTGTAGAACTTTTGGATAGTATTTGTCATCGAAACAAGAGAGTAATTATATGTGGAGACTTTAACATTAATATTTTAAATAATGATCCAACTACTAGAAGGTTTAAGGAAATATTATTGAGTGCTAATCTTAAACTAAGCGTAAATGAGCCTACAAGACTAAGCAGCAAGACTTGTATTGATAACATTGTCCATAATATGAGAGGTTGTAAAGCAACTATTGTTGAGCAAGCTCTGTCAGATCACACAGCTCAAGTATTGAAATTTCCTGTTAAAAGAACTTATTTTATCACGCATTTTTTCAGATGGAAGCGGGATTATTGTGGTGTCAATGTTAATAAATTTATTGAATGCCTTAGTAACTTATCATTCACCGATGTCTACAATGCTGAAAATGCAGAAGTAGCTTATAATGAATTTATTGACATATATCTACTATTCTATAACTTATGCTTTCCAGTAGTCAAAGTTAGGATTCCTTTAATCAAACGTCCTAAATGGTTGAGCAAAGGCATAAGAACCTGCGCGAAACGAAAACGTTGCTTGCTATGGAAATATAGACATACCTCGGCTATTTCTGATAAAAATAATTTCAAAAAGTACTCTTCTAGATTAAAACAAGTCATAAAACTGACACAAAAATCTCAAAACAATTACTACATTCAACAATCAACCAATAAGTCCAAAGCAGTATGGGAAATAATAAATAAATACAAAAAACATAACATTAAAGAGGAAATAACTAACATCAAAGTAAATGGAATAATAATATCCGACCCAAAAGAAATTAGCCAATGTTTTAATAACTTTTTTATTGATGAAGTAGAGCAAAAATCATTAAATAATATTAACTCGCCAATAACACTAAAATATACAAAATCGAATTCTTGTTTTATGAAACCGACAAGTGATGTAGAGGTATACAATGTAATAATGTCTCTGAAAAACACTAATAGCACAGGCTATGACAGTATATGTACTAAAATAGTTAAGTTAACTGCCAGTATCATATCCCCTGTTCTCGCTCACATCATTAATGGCTGCATCGAGAGTGGTTTGTTTCCCGATAAGTTGAAGACATCTGTTATTATACCCCTTTTTAAAAAGCAAGATAAAACAGATATGCGTTTTTATAGGCCGATAGCATTAATTCCAGTTTTTTCGAAAATATTTGAGAAAGTGATTTACCAACGTCTTAGCCACTATTTTGAAAGTAACAACATCTTTGTACCTGAACAGGCTGGTTTTCGAAAACAAAAGTCGATAAATATGGCTCTATTAAGTTTTCTAGAGAGAGTTTATAAGGGGCTTGATGGCAAAAAAAGGGTCACAGCACTCTACATGGACATGACCAAAGCGTTTGACCACGTAAATCCTACCATTCTTGCTAAAAAATTAGAGCTCTATGGTATAAGGGGTAACGTATTAAAGTTAATAATATCATACCTTACTAATAGGCAACAATATACTGAAATTACGAAATTGAACATGAGTTCTAAAATAGAAGAAAAATATCAATCGGGCTGCAGAACTGTAAAGTTTGGTGTGCCTCAGGGAAGCATATTAGGGCCCTTACTGTTCTTGATTTACATAAACGATTTTCCAATGGCCATTAAACACCCGCTAGTTATGTTTGCTGACGATAGCACTGCTATTTTTACCGATAATAAAAACGGCCAACATGAAAATGATATTAATGACTCTTTAAAATTAATTATTAGCTGGCTTCAAAATAACAATCTTATATTGAATTTGGACAAAACTTACACAATGACATTTAAAAATAATAATTCTATTTTTGACATTTTAAACGTTAATTATAATGGTAAACAAATTGACGAAATACATAAGACGATATTTTTAGGTATACATATAGATTCTGACCTATCGTGGAGGTCACATATTGATCATGTGTGCAACAGGTTGAATCAGTTCTCTTATGCTCTATATATGTTACGCAAGGTAGCTAATGAAAAAGCTCTCTTAAATGCTTATCATGCATATGTAGGTTCAACCCTAAGATATGGAGTACTTGTTTGGGGAAACTCCACCGGAAAAGAATGCGCATTAAGAGCCCAGAAGAAGTGCATTCGAGCAATGTGTGGGCTAAAGCAGACCGAATCATGTAAACCATATTTCCGAAAATTGAAATTGCTTACCCTTCCCTCGATATATATCTACGAAGCAGCCTTACTAGTGAGAAATAATCTAAATGAATATGATACCTTGACGACCAAACGGCACAAACACTTACTATGTGTGCCTAAAAGTAATAAAGCAATTTATAATAAAAGCATTTTTGTCAAGAGAATTTTAATATATAATAAAATACCTCGGTCTATCAAAGAATTAGACAATAATGAACATTTTAAATCTAGTATGAAAAAAATGCTTATTGACAAAGCATACTATAATATTGACGAATTTTTTAAGGATAAAATATAAATTGAATATTAAAACTAATAGATAATATAATTTAATGAATTTACAATAATAACTTCAATGGACCAATTACTTGCATGCTATATAGCTAAAATAGAGTACCTGATATATTTATTTAAATTTAAGACCAGATTATTTGTTAATACCTATTTTGCGAGAATAAATGAATTTGAATTTTATAACATTAGGTTAAGCGACATTATACAGTTAGTTACTTTAGAATTTAGATTATGGTACTTCTCATTGAGAGAGCTGCTTTATCATTTTGAGCACATGTCTGGTCGTGTGTGGAGGTACTGCTGCCACCTTTTTGTTAGACAACCAAAATACCTGATGTGCTATAAGGCTATTGGCGATAGCAATTTAGTCACCCAAAAAATTGCTTAGTCTTGATCACCGCCGCAGAGTTGCATGGCCGGATACATTTCGGGGAGTGTACGCAACAGTAGAATATTCGCGACTTTTCTCCAACAAATGCCAGACAGAATAATCGAGATCACTAGAATGGCGAATGGAGTTTGCCGTGGTGGTGCCGGCGTAAGAATAGTACCCCACCCTCTCTGCCCGTGGTTGCCGTAATTGTGGGCTAAGGGATGTAATCCGGAAGATGGGCAGCAGCGTCTTCCTTGAACAACCACACCTAACTGCGCTCGCCAACCCGCCTGCCAAGCGCGGCGAGTATTGGCAAAACCCCCCCAGGAGGAGGCCTGTGTCCAGCAGTGGACGATCTTTGGCTGATGATGATGAGAATGGCCGCCAGTTTTTTCGTAGGTTAGCATCTATGTACCAGACAGAAACGTAAAAAATACGATGACGCGGACGTACGCGCGTGCTACATAAGAAAGTACAACTAGTCGCTAACTCGACACAGAGTCGACTGACGAAAGAAACAAACAAATAGCGAGCGGGCTGTGCGGTTCAGCTAGGGAGCCCCCCGCCCCCATATGTATCCGCCACTGCTTCAATGTCGCTCATTACTTTGAGATTTTGCCCGGTAGTTTTGCACGATGCAGTACCCCTTCAAACAGTTTAGAAATTACAGCTTGGAAGTAGAATAGCAAACGTTATTAGCAAATGTAAGTTGATATTATAGATACTGACAGCGCCCACTGCAGCGGCTGCGCGCGTATGGCGTGGTACAGATGCTTGAGCGTGTCGCGCGGGAAGTTGTCCCCGTCGTTGAGGTCGGCCAGGTTGTCTATGAACTCGGCGCAGGTCATGCGGCGGAACGCGCCGCCTCCAGCGCCCGCGCCGTGCAGGTCCGTATTTAGAAGCATTATGGCGCATGTCAGCGTGTGTACCGCGTCTGGAAACAACGGATCGATATTAACGATATTCACTTACAATTGTATTATATATACGTTACTTTGATTCGTTTTTTTCTATCGAGTATGACATTGAAAGATAAAGAAGGAAGTTTTTTTTATTTAGACGTTGATAAAAAAAATTAGGGTTCCATATCACAAAATGTAAAAAAGGGACCGTTATAAGATCACTCTCTTGTCCGTCCGTCTGTCCGTATGTCACCACCGATTTTCTTAGAAACGGGTGGACCTAGCAAGTTGAAATTTATACCAGATACTGATGTCTATAGTCCCAATTAGGTGGCATAAATCAAGGTCCAGAGTCAACACGATAAAAAGATATGGGCAAATTTAGATTTTCGAAAACTTGTAAGTACCAAAATTTACTTTATTTTTTTAATTTTTCGTTATTTGCCCTTTATTTGTGCTGTAAGGCCTTGCTTTTAACCAAAATTTTCAATTATAGGTCAACCGGAAGTACCCTATAGGTTTTGGGTCGAAAACCTATATGGTAGCTCCCGTTGACCTTGAATCACGAAATTTGGTAAAAAGCAAGGTCTTACAGCACAAAAAAAGGAAAAATTCCAAAAAATAAAAAAAGTTGTAAATTAATCGGTGTCCCCATGCATACGTAGTTGAAGCCAATTAGATAGTACTCTGAGTTGTATGGGCGCTCATAAAATTTAGAGGACTAGCTTAATTGGCATATAAAAAAAATATATATATATACCAATTTTATTATGGCGGTATGTATACGGTAGGTACGGAACCCTTGGCACACGAGTTCGCCTCGTACTTGACCGTTTTTTTAATACAAGTAACAATGTTCAACCATGTCGTATTCGGGTTCAGCGCCGCTTTCAGTCTTAGTCAATAGAGATAGATAGCCAGTTTTTGAGTAAATTTACGCGCACTCTTCATGCATGCCGTTGACGTAATTGTATGTACTGATTTAAAAAAATATTACATTAGTAAAACAATCAGTGAAGTCACGATGGTCCTACAATTTCGCTTGACATAATCTACACAGACACAAATACAATTTAAGTTCAGAATATACCTTTCTCAAAATGGCTACCGTTCCAAAATGTGCATTTTGCAATTGGTTTATTTATGAGACGTAAGCCTTGATAAGCGAAAATGATAAGACTAAGGAGCCATGAATTGCTTTTTTCTAATATATAATCGTGTGTACACACATATATACCTTGCGAGTTAAAGGAGCCGGGGTTGCACTCGAGGTAGCGGCGCGAGAAGTGCACGAGCACGCGCTCGCGCTCCTGCGTCTCGCCGGAGAGCGCGAACCGCGAGAGGAACGCGCGCAGCGCCGCGTCCAGCGTCGCGCCGCCGAACGAGAAGTGACGCACGTATTCTTCCGCTACCGCGCGGGAAAACTCGTTACTGAAACGATAAGTTTTTGTTTGTTTTTGGCATCGCACTTTGTGCATTTTGCTAGTGCAAAGTATTTCAATATTTTCAAGAATTTTAGAATTTACTTCAGGTGAGTGAGATTGAGAAAGAGTGAGAGAGAGAGAGAGAGAAAGAAAGAGAAAGAAAGCAGCTTGATACTAGTCTCATTACTGATGTATTATGTGTTTCTCTAAATAGCACATCCCGTTACCGTACCAAGGTTGCCCGGAAGAGATCGCTCTAAGCGATAAGGCCGCCGAATGTTACACTTCAGTTAAATGTTAATATTATTTCTGTTTTGTAATCTTGGTGTGAACAATAAAGAGATATCTATTAGTTAAAAAACTTACTTTTTACTTAAGTGCCTCGATACATCGGATTTCTTGAACCCGTCGAGGTGGTAGAGCCGTTTCGCTAGCCGCTCGGCGGACGGTATGTCGACCGCTTTAGGGCTGTAGTGGAACGAGTGCAGAGAATCTCCGTCAGAACCTTCGTCGGAGCCGCCTTCAGACCCGCTGCACAGCTCCTACAACGAAGGTGGCTTTTAAAAAACGAATTTTCTGAAACAACGTGCGCGCGGCCTCACCTTGCTTCTTTGTGTGCTAATCAAGACGAGGCCGCGCGCGCGTATGATAAAGGCCACCGGATGTGGCCGAAACTATAGTCGGAGTTTCCAATAAATTAAACGTGAGTAATCCCACATAAGTAAAACAAAAATGTGTCAAGACCACGTCAGTTTCCATAGTAAAATATTATGCTTATTTGAGGCCGGCTTGTGATATAAAGATATTTATTTCCTTATGATTTTTTTCTCCATGTTTGTTGTTTTTATGCAATGAGTTTACTATACTATAGAGTCACGGTCTCAAAGTAAGAACAGTCAAAAAGTGTCCGAGCGCCGTATTACCTACTTATACATCAACTATATAGTTTACATTGACAGATGTTATTCGAAATTAGATGTTATACGACTTGACATAGTGTTCACTGTCGTTTGAACGCCATAGCTCTTCTCTCGAACACGCTTCGCTCTTGAGCAAAACGGCGATACCATGTGTCTCGTTTACTCTTACTTATTTGATTGGCGTGTAAGAGAGACAGGCTATCGCAGCGCTGTAGTCGAACTATTACCATTAAATTGTGCCAGGATTTTTTTTTTTTTTTTAAATAAAATAGAAACATACACTGTGGTAACATAAATTCGTTAATTTGTTATAATACGTACCTAAAATATGAAACACCATCCTTTTTACGCACGTACTTTGTGTTATTTGAGCAGTTTGTTACCGAGCATTTAGGCATGGCGTGGCGTTGTAGTCGGTCCACGGTTGACTTACAACTAACCAAAAAGCGTGCATACTGCGTAGCGGTGCACTCTTTTGGTTCTGACATTTATTTCGTGCGTTTGTGACTCTATGGGTATAGTAAACTCATTGTTTTTATGTCATAAATAAAGTGATGTCTATTGTCACAAAAAAGTCTGCTGTATAAAATCAACGAGGAAACGAAACTCACCTGATAACCCTGATTCTCCGGCGAATTGTGGCCATTCTCCTTCCCGTTCCGTTCGTAGTTACCATTACCATTATTATTATTATTCACATTTTCACTGGCGTTGGCATGCGAATTGGCATTTTGTTTGTCGGGTCCTTTCACTTGTATCACTATTCTATATTCGTTGTTGTGATCACCATTGAGAGTGACGTCACTACCATGCTCATTAGAGTGGGAGGAATTCGATTTAGCTCGTTTATGACACGGTTCTGAGACTAGGATTGTGGAATCTGAGTCTGAGGGGTCAGAAAGCTCCATTCGGGGGCATTCCCGGCCTGTTTCGAACATGTCGTCTTGGTCCTGATAGTCCGGGCTGGATATGTTTGATACTGCTTCTGATAAGCTCATGTCACCTGTAGATCGTAAAACTGAATAAAGATTCACACTATGTTATTTATATTTGTATATGTATTATGATATATACAAAGTACACTGAGAAAAGTAGTTCATCTTAGGCCGGTCGGCAAGTTAATAGCCTACTCTTGCGTTGACGCTTAGGGTTGTCATTTAAAATTTTACAGGATTTTTTTAATTTACAGTAATTTAATATTTCGAAATGATTTTGGAATCAGTAAAGTATTTTTTTTAATTTACATACCGAATTGTATTGTTCATGGAAAGCTGGAGGCTGGTCACTATTATAATAGGCATTTAAACTTACCGTTGAGTGGCCGGTGCAAGGGCGCCGCAGCGGCAGGAGGGTGGGCGCGTGGCGGGGGGGAGGTGCGTGACGACATCAGCGACGACGATGCCGACGTTGGGGAGGCGGGGGAAGACGACCTGTAATAATAGATTTACATAAGTAACTTTTAATCTTTCTTTACTATTTCTTAAAATATGATTTCTATAAGAAAATTATAGGATATTAATTGTTTCCTATGCTACAGTTTAAAAATAGATATGTCAATAGATAGATTTACGTAAATTTTAAAAACGATATGTCAAACGTTCTCTGTTATGCTGCAGATTAATAAAGGTCAAGATAACATGGTGAACTGCAGATCTCAGGATTTGTCCTGAGATTTCAGGATTTTTTGTAGGACTCCTACAGTACCTACTGATCAGGGAGGGGGGATCGGGTGCCTCTAACACCCCCTCCCCTCTTTGAGCGCGATGTGCAACGCGTGAGCGTAACCCGCAGTGTATAAAAACGATAAATTTACGTTTTTTTAAATTGTTATGTACGTTTGAAAGAAAAGAAAATTCTCAAACTGTAAAAAATCTCATGATTTTCATTGGAAATCAGGCCTTTTCTTCGGAATTTTAATTTATTCGTCTGGCAACCCAAACTGAAGGTATGTACAGCGTGTACAGAAGTTTGTTTTAATTTTTTGTAAAATTAATAAGACGAACAAAAGGCTTCCCTGAGAGTAAGAATTAACCCTATTTCTGTGGTAAACAGAACTTTGGAGTAACAATAGAAAGTTTATACCATCGCTATTTTGGCACCCATTACTTTGAGACATTCGATGGTTAGTCTCGATAACCTTGTGATTTAGCTATCTGCAGTACCTTTCAAAACGAAACACAATAACGTTTACACAGTACTGTATGGCGGCAGGATAACTGATAATGCGGTGGTACCTAGAAGACCTTCTGCAAAGGAGTTCTCTCACCTAGTAACATAACTTTTTTCACTTAACCATAGTTGATATCCAATCTATTTAACTACGAATAAAACCGTATAAGAAAAATGAAGATGTGTCAAAACTATGTCAGTATCTATTGTATAATAGTATAAAAACATTTTAAAACCCCTACGCAATTCACCAAACATAGCTAAGAACCACCGCAAGGAAACTGCATCGAAATAGGTCTATCCGTTTGAGAGCTACAATGCCACAGACAGACACACAGACACACACAGACAGATATCGACATCAAACTTATAACATCCCTCTTTTTGCGTCCGGGGTTAAAAATCAAGTTGCCCATAATAGGTTGTTGGTTAGTTAACAATGAGCCAGTTTAGTACTGACCGTTGTGAGATGCCGTCTGATATGGAAGTGGAGTTGGAAGTAGCGGAACCGTTACAGTGAGTCCGTTCGGACGCGCACGACACTGGAGCATTGTACGTCCACACGATTCTGTGTACAAGTATTAATTGACAATTTAAAAAAAATACCCAATACCAGTACAGTCAAGTCGGGCGTAACTTTGAATAAAACTGGTTTGAAGATATTTTTTTTCTCATCACACTAAACTTGTAAGTTGTCGACTATGACAAATCTATTTATAATACATTTTCTAATAAAAAAGACAGTTTAATCTTACCCAAATCACATAAGCAGCCAATTATAAAGGATTTATTTGTCCAAAACGTCCAAAAGTCATTGTAACTTTGATCAGTCGATAAAACGTATTTTTTTTTTATACATTACTTCAATAAGCCATCATCTTTAAATTTAGAGTATGAAAGAACTCTCATATAGAGTACAATATAGTTAGACCGATATATTTTTATATCGGTAAAAATCTGAGAAAAGTATTCAAAGTTACCCAAGTTAACTGTAACGAAATACTAAATTTCGATTCTAAATGACCTGTGATAGTGTTCATCAACTAGAAAAGATTAAATCTTCAAAAGTTTTTTTTTTCTTTATCTAATTAATTAACACATAATTAATTATCTTTATTATCGGGACTTAATCACGCATGATATACTATGAAATAGTTTTGTTTATTTACATTGACTTTTCGGCCATGTTGCAATACGCGAGCACGAATTGAATCCATTTATTTTGCACGCGATAAGTCCCGGTAATAAACTTTTTTTTTTTAATTACGGCTAGGTACGCTCTCTATTAACCTTGCAACAAAAAAAAATACTAAATCAAAAAAGGTTTTACGTTTGGGAGCTACGATGCCACAGACAGACTCAGAAATACACATGTGAAACTTATAATATCTTTCTGTTTGTGAAATAAGGAGACAACAATTAAAAAAATACATCGTCACAATGTAACTATTATAAGTTAAAACCTTTAATTGCTTACCAGAAAATAAATAATTACATAAATGAAATGGTCTACACTTTGAAAATGCCAGATTAAAGTACTGTGGTGCTCATTAGAAAAAAAGGGCACCTTGTATCGAATTCGAAGCTTTATCTTACAGAAACTAAAGACGATCCGCTACCACCATATACGCTTACCACTATCAAACGATCGCCCATACTTATTAAACGTTTTGGTTTTAATGAGAATAACCGAGGAATGATACAGCTTGCCGTTTTTCTTGTATTCTGTACGTATTTTAATGCGAGAATAAATCGGATATTCTTTAAGTTTGGTTGTTTTGCATTTGGTCACATAGACACTTACTACGTAGACAGAGTCAACGTGGATTTGTTGCTAATAAAAAAAGTAAACAACGCATTTTTTATGGTAAGAAGTATCGTGACAATTTCCTGATGGTAATAAATTACGCCAGTCCATGCCCATAGCTGTGGCACCCAAAATTTTGAGTAACAAAACAAAGTCAAAGGCTGCTGCTTGGTGCTCATTACGTTGAGATATTCGATAATAATCATTAGATTAGTAATCAAAAGTTTTTATTTATAACGAACTTTACAGTTAATCAATGATTATTTGATCGAGACAAACCATAGGTTTTACGGTACCATTATAATGTTATGTTAGTTAAGAGAGTGTGAAAAAAAAAAAAAAAAAAACGCTCGTAATTCTCTGACGTATGTCACGCATGAAAAAAGACAGCTTACTATGCGCATCTAGATTCAATTTAAGCAATGTTAATATGGCTTTTAATGTTACGGTAGTTCTTTTTTCTTTTTCTTCTTGGCATTGCACTCTGTGCATTCTGCCAGTTACAATGTTACTGTATTTTGTGTGCATTCTTAATTTTTCAGCTTCTTTATCTTTTTTAAATCCAGTCATGCCTTAGTAAAGTAGTGGCGACTTTACTATAAGCTTCGATGGAGTTTTGGAAGCAACGCAAAAAGTCATGATTCACCACATTGTATCACTTTCCCACACTCGCGCTTGTAATTGGGTACTATATGAATAAAACACCACTATTTTTAGTAAAAAATACAATAGGGCGCTACGACTCTTTCCGCGTTCCCGCCAAAACTCCAATTACTGTGTAGCTGTCATACATGAAAGAACACAATCAACAAAAGGTTACAATACAGAGTTATTTCATCTTATCGTAAAATTAAAGTTTACTGGAAATTGCGCTGTATGTTAAATAGCATAGAATTCAAATTTGAATATAGTTCAACGAAGATTACCTGTCTCGTTCTGCGGCGGAGTCGGTACGCGGGCCGGGCGTGGCAGAGTCCGGGCGCGCGTCTAGGAGCGTGTTGAGCGACGACGTCACGTCCTCCTCCATCTCGACCGCCACCGCGCTTAGCGACGACTCCTTCTGGAACTTACCGACACGTATTGTAATATTGCTTGTTTAAACCAAAGCATATAGAACGCTAGTATATGTACATCATATCATGCAATAAACGGAATAACGGTATATCAGTCCTTCGGGCTATTTTCTAGCGTCAAGTGGGGAGTTTAGATGGCGCCACTCTTTCTACGTGTTTTGGGCTGTTTTAGCTTTACGTTGACCACTTCATAGTAGTGAAACGTCAAATCAATAGATTGAGCTTTCTCATCTGTTTTTTGCTTGGCCCTTCATCTTGGCTCTTTTTATTTTTTTATTCAGAGCTGTCTTTTGGTCACCCGATTGGAAAAAAGTTTCATTACAGGCTTTTTTTTTTAATTTTAATTATTTTTGTATATTCCTAAAATTTATGGCAAGCTGAATCGATTGAAAAAGGTTTTAGTTTCCTAGGTGATCGGGAAGTACCTCAAAAATCACTGCAAAAAGATGTCAGTTTTCATTGTTCCACATTTTTCGTTCTAGCCCTTCAGCCCGCAAACAAATCAGAACGATAACGCGTGATAAGGAACTCTGTTCCAAAATACAGTTACTATGTATCCTCGCTGCCCCATTATCCATTTTTTTTTTGTTACCGTAGTAGGTAATCTCGCAAATAGATATGGCAGCCACTCGCTTTCTGTTTACCTGTAAATGGTCCTCAGAACGCGAGGTCCGTACAGAGTGGTGTGGCCGCGAGCACAGTTCTGCGCTCGTCGCGCCGCTCGCGCAGCCCGCGGGCGACGCCGGCTGAGAGATAAACCTGGAAATTATTAACAACTGTTATTTGGGACCGTCCATTAATCACGTGAGGCTTGAAAGAGGGGGGAGGGGGTTTAGCAAAAATTACGAAATATCACAGGGGGGGAAGGGGTGTAGTAAGATATCAAGTGTATTTATTTTTAATGATGACGCCGTCTGGCTTGATGAAACCAACGTTGATCACAGTACCAACAACTGACTTGCAAGATGCTTATGGTCATGGACAGACATTATCTCTTACCATCAGGAGATTCTCGTTCGTCTCATTACTATTATATTTAACGTATAATTGTGTCTTTTCGTGGCGTATCCAAAACTTCTTAGCTTCTAGTAAAGTCACTACTACTTTGCTAGGGCATGGACTGGACTTGACTTACTTTAAGTGACTAAGACTTGGATCATGAACAGATTTTACGATAATAAATAGTTTACACTAACAAATTACAGACACCAATGTACCAAAACCAAAAACCATGGCGAATGTGTATTTTGACTAAGCATTGAAGTGTGTTCAAAAATGAAACCTTTTAAGAGTGCCATAAAGAAGCGCTGTTTTAATTGGCTTTATAAAGGATGAGGTTCTCTATTCGATCCTATTTTGTATGTTGCCATAAGCTTGACATTTGTAAACCGATTTGTTAGATAGGAACTAAATAAGTCTGTTTAAGCGAAGTTTCAATTCGTGTTCAATTCTAATTTCTATTTTGTGTGCAATAAGAGCTATGTGTAACGTACAGTTTGTTGGCATGTTCGGCCCCGAGGCCGGTGTCGGGAGAAGAGTTGTGTCTCTGTGCCAGCTCAACCCGCCCGCAAAGACGGCTCTCACAAGGTGACGCTGGGGTTGAGTTATATCTGAAATGTATAAAAAAAAAAACATGTATTTTTACCCTACTACGTAAAAAGGAGGGTTACAATTTTAGCATTTACCGTATTTTTAACCGACTTCAAAAAGGAGGAGGTTCTCAATTAGACAGTTTAAAAAAATGATTTTTAACTCCGAACTTTCGACTGGGTGAAACGATTTTGATGATTCTTTTTTTACTTGGAAGCTGGTGCTTCCCAAATTAAAATGCGACATTTGATTTGATTTGACACCATTTCGATGTGGTCCAGTTCTGACAATGGCATCCATGAGAAAACCATATGAAGTCGGTTTTTTTGTTAACATTTCACTTGTTTGTTTTTATTTTTTTATGGTTGACAGGCTAGGTGTTTGATCACAGCTCACCTGATGTTAAGTGTTGGAGTGGTTGAAGACGGTAAACACACCTATCCTGGAACGCCACACTTGTTAAAACAAACATCGCTCGTTCGGTTTACACACCAAAGGGCGTTGGTTCAAACCCCAAAATAAGCTTGAGCTGCCGCACTGACACTTAACATCAAGTGAGCTGTGGTCAAACACATAGCCAGTCAAATATATTTAAAAAAAAAACTGATTAATGTATCGTTATCGAAACTGTGGCATGGAAAAAAAAATACAGCTGAGTTTCTCTAAGGAATTCTATAACTTTAGGATATTTCGTTATCTACGAATAAAATCACCTTGTGTTACAAGACTTACCTATGATAATGTGTGCGGTGTGTGGGCGCGTGGTGGTTGTGGTGTGGGTGTTCCACTCTCGACAGGTTGAGCATAAGATCTCCCGTCATCATGTAGGCCTCAAACTTCGGTTGCGAAGTGCGGGCCTTGCGCGGCTCCAGCAGCGCCTCACAGCTCTCGCCCGACGCGACACCCGACCCGTTCGACGACGAGTTGCTAGATGAGTTGCTGTTACTGTTCGAGTTGCCGTTGCTCGACGGTGGGGAACTTGATCTGGAAAATTTGTCATTACAATATTGTTATTCTATTTGGTTTTGACACAGTTACTTCGCTATCGAGATAAATCTCGATATACCAGTATTTCTATTACCAATGAAAGTCTCAAAGTAATGAGCTTGGTTTTTGGCGGAAACGCGGAAAGAGTCGTGTTGCCTCATTGTATGTTTTTCCAAAATTACTGTTTTTTCGAGTAAAATAGTAATATATAAAAATAGTGGTGTTTTATTGATAAAGTGCCGAATTGCAAGCGCGAGTGTGGGAAAGTGGTATAATGTGGTGAAACGTGACTTTTCGTATTGCTTCTAAAATTCCATCGAAGCTTATAGTAGAGTCGCCACTACTTTACTGAAGCGGGTCTGGATTTGACTGGCACGGACTGGACTTGACCACGACTGGACTTTGTCTATAAAGATAAAGAAGCTGAAAACTGAAGACTGCACACAAAATACAGAAACATTGAAACTGGCTGAATACACAGCGTGAGATGCCAAGAAAAAAAGTAATGAGCGCCAAAGCAACGCCACCCTGAACTTTGTCTTGCAACTCAAATTTCTTTTTATCGTTGACAATAGACGTACGGTAATTAGAGTAAAGGTAAAAGGTAAGTTATTTTCTAGTGTCATTTGAACAGGTCTACATGGCGCTAATTTATCTCACTGTCCGTCTGCGTGCATGTGTGTTTTGGGCTATTCTGGCTTTACGTAGTTCATAGTGATCGTGGTGGCACTTAGTAATGAAGCGCCAGCATTTGTCACTTACTTGTGTTTTTTTTTGTTTTTTTTTTTTTGCGTTGAATCCTAAGTGCACAATTTATGATCTCCATCATTATTATGCACAAACTAAACCATTACTATAAGAACAAAGAAATAAAAAACTATGAATTGACAGGACACTTATCACTTTTTAATTTTAGAACTTTAATCGAATATAAATAATAGAACATAGAACATGAAACTCGTCTAGTCGACGCCACACGTGAACAAAACGCTGGCCTTTATTTTGACCAACGTGTGAGTATAGCTATACAACGCGGCAATGGGGCCAGCGTTTTGGGAACTCTTCCCATTGATAGAAGCCTTTTAGATTAGTTTATTTTAATTTATTAGTTCCTCTCTAGACCAGTAGTTTATATGTTAGGATGTAATTTGTAGATAGTTTTTTTTGTTCATGTTTTAATTTTCCACTTTTAAAAGAAAAATTAAAGTAAGTATATATGAAAAAAGAACATGAAATACATATATGCACGTACAATACATTACACATATGTATACATACATAACTATTTGCCCATAGAATCTATAAATCGAAGCCTCGGTTTTACTTGGTGGTAATTTCCGTAACAGGAGGCTTAGTCAGATGTTGATGTTATTACAAATTCAGGAAAATAGTGTGCCGAATTCACCTATTTAAAATTAGACACAACATGTATAGAAATACCTGAATAGACTTTAGTTTAACTGTTTTAACGCGGTTATTTTAGGGCGTTGTTTATCTACGTTGTTGCCTTATAGCTTTGTATCAATGTAAACGCATCACTACTCGGCGTTACCTTGAACTTATAGATAAAAATATTACAAAATGGCATTGCAGAGCACGGAGGGAAAGAATCGATCGACTAAACTATAAAACAATGTCTTACAGAGTCAACTCGTCCAAAAATATACTTTTACTAATCGATGGTCATACTAAGTAAGAGACTGGAGTCGGTAAATATTTCAATGTCGCGAATGAGTAAGTCACGATGACGTGACAAGCCGAGGGGGTGGCCACCCCTTGCCGGCGCGCCACATATGTTCCTACCTCGTAGTTATCGCGACGGAAATCAGCTGTCGAAACTAGGGGTTCCTTCCAACAGGGTTAAAAAGGGAAGCCACATTAAAAACATTCTAATGTTTTTCTTACTAACGTTTCAATTATGATTCATTGAAACTCAAACGTCTTGTTTGGTTTAACATTGCTGCATTGGATTTGAATTGAGCTACTTTTAAACAAGACTAAGACTACTCGGAACTGGAGAATCTTAACAGATAATGTTTGTCGTATTGCGACAGTGGTGGCTGTAAATATAGATAAGCGAATCAAAGTCAGGTTCTATGATCTTTCGGAACAATTTGCGACTTTCCACTCAATTCGTAAAATGTGACTCAATGTTTTTAGCATCGGCCACAAACGATCGAATGCCTTTTCCTGTAACATTGTTGTTGTGCAAATAAATCTTTCACAATGTTACCTACGCAGCGAGTATAACAAACAGACCTATACCTTTTCTATCTATAAAACGTCACAAAGTAGCGATTATTTAAAAACTATAACATAAATCTAAGATTAAATTCTAAAAAAAGTAGCAAGCGAGCTTTTAAGTTTACGACATTTCTCAGTAGACTCCGACGACACAATTTGTGAAATTGGAATTGGTTAGAAATGTGGTTATTTATACAGGTAAATTAAAAATCTATGACTTCTATACTCGCATTTATGACGTTAAGGTACTATGCGAACTTGTAAAGGTAAACAACAACTTAACAAACGGGAGGTAGCCCGCAGTTATATCTCACAGGTGTGTCCCTGGAGAAAATGATTTCAGACAGTATGTGTTCAAATAAACCACATACAGAATTCAAGATGTGTTTTTGTTTTCTGATGGGACGAGACTCATCAATAACTGAGAGGATTTGGATGGCGCACGCATGTCTTACATTTGTTTACTCTTTTTGTGTAGAAGCGTACTTACTTGTCTCGGTTGCGGGGGCCAATGCTACGCCGCTCCGTGATGTATCTTCTTACACTGGCTTTGATCTGTGGGTCTGCAACATTGGATACCGATAAAGATATTTTCGATAAAACAATGGGACATGGAAAAATATACTCAAGAAAGAGTAACTTTCTGCAGAATCATGATATTCACTGTTATCATTTTTTGTTGTTTTCGAGTAACATGTTGTTTTTGAAAGAACTGTGTGAAACAATAGTGAAATATATGAAATAGAAATATAAATAGTTGCATTTTCCATAAAATTTCCCATCGTTAACTAATAATAATAATAATAATTTGTGAGATTTACATAGTACGTATCTAAATTTGTTGCAATTGATGGATATGCTTACATCTCTTAATATCATACCATTTGCTAACACTATAAGTCATCGTAGAAACAGATGACAGAATGAAGTCTTTATAAATCTATTTTTAAAGTATTTATAAATCTATTTTAGTTTAACCTTTTATCATTTATCAGAAGAACAATATTTGAACATGCGAGCCAAGACAAGAGACATAAGTCACATTACCATTACCACGCACCTGAATATGATCTAACAAATAAGAAAAATAATCTTCCAGGTCGATACAACAAAATTACATTATTAAAGGAAAGTTTACTATGGGAGAGGTTTACCCGCCGGATCCCGAGAGTGGCCTACAAAATTACTTCTCGTACGAATTATATTTTGTAGCACTTCGCAAACTCGACCAAACCACAAGGGGGTGGCGAGTTTTATTACATGCAACTGTCGATGGCGACACGATCAACATTTCTGACACTGTCGAAATAATTAACGAAAATAACTCACCCTTTCTCAGTCTTAAAGTGACGGGGTCCGAAGATAGTCGCAAACATTTTAGAACTGTAACAATCGAAAAGCTTAAGATGATTTTTGCAGGATAGAATCGAAACTCGACAGCTATTGATTTTTTTTACCACTTTATAGATGTAATCTTTATTTTTGTAAGAGGGTTTAGTCTAACATTACTATGTCACCCTCATTGGTATCTATTGGTATGATGTCAGATTTAAGACGAAACATTATAACTATAGAGAAGCAAATACGCTTTGCTCTACGTTTTGTTTAATTACTCATTAATAGGTATTAGCACTTAAGAAAAAATGTCATCGCAATGGGGTGTAAATGCGATAAGAATTACGTACTTCGCATGCTTCCCCCCCTATTTTTCCGGGAAGAAGTAGCCTATGTTTGCCCTTGTGATGCATACTCACACCATGCCAAAATTAGTTGATCAGTTGTAAACAGAAGATAACAAACAAAAAGTTGAGAACTATTTTTGTTATAATCACACTATTATAAAGGCGACAGTTTGTGCGCGTACTTCTTTACGCTCAAATGCCTGGATCAATTTTGATGAAATTTAGATGGAGGTAGCTGACACCCTGGACATAGGCTAATTTTTATCTCAAAAATGTTGTGTTCACGTAGGAACAGCGGGTAACATCGCGGGGCGCAGCTAGTAATATAGTAACGAAGAATGGTCACGGGCAGGCTTTATATCTTTCCATCTCATTCGTCTTCATTACCAATTACCATAAATAAAAAAAGGTGTGATAATATAATTTTATGTAAGTAGGTATATAAGTATGGGCCATAATGTCAACAAAATAATTTGATTACTTTTTTAACTTTTACGGATTGCAGAAACAGAAGTAGGTAATGGATCTGTATAGCTAGCACAAGAAATACGATGCATAATATTGTAGCTTCTCAGAAATACCGCAGAAGGGAGCTTATTTTACATTTTCAGGAGTAAGGCAAGAAGTACATAATTATGTACACTCCAACCATAGGTATGTCACCTTCAGCATAAAGTACATTATTCATAGCTATTACCGACACGATAACTAATAAAG
Source organism: Biston stratarius (assembly GCA_950106695.1). NCBI lineage: Eukaryota > Metazoa > Arthropoda > Insecta > Lepidoptera > Geometridae > Biston > Biston stratarius. The sequence goes on from OX467107.1 coordinate 7,219,501, forward strand.
CATCAATTGTAGTTACAGAAGAAGAAATCAATCTTAGCATCTACAGCAATGGTTAAATACATTACAAGTCGTCCGAAGAATACAATAGTGTGAAATGTGAATTGCGAAGTTGCGTGTCGGCCGCGAGGCTGCAGTAACGCGATCATTGGATTAGTGTTAATAAGTTCAAAGATAACGGCCGACATGACTCAATAAAATAGTACTATTGTTACTCGTGCGTGAACTTATCGCTTCATCAGACGACCGGATGTATCAGACTTTAATCGCAATAAATACTGCTCTATTATCACAACACATAATAAAACATTTAACGAGGCAGAAGTTAACCCTCTCCACATTTCAATTACAACGGTTATCTACATGTCTAGAATGTGTCGTAGATAAGTGGCGTGTCCGTGATAAACGGCGAATTCCTTACCTTCTCGGGTAGTGAACCGGTTTACATCAGTCCCATTAACCTTGAGCAAAACGTCTCCCGCCTCGACCTGCAATCCAACGCACTTTTATTTAATTGCTACCAATTTAAAAGGCAATTCGATTGAAACCTACGCTGATAACCTTACATAGAAGTTCCGATGAACCCTGTGGGCTATTTCGGGAACAAAGAATATAAACTTGAGTGTCTAGTTTTATTTGTCAATACTTTGAAGAAGCCAGAATGAAATGAATTACATTACCCGCTGAAGGGACAGAATTGGCTTTGAAGGTAATCCAATATTTAGAACCTTTATCCTTTAAATGTCCAAGAAATTACTAGCCACAGAACCAATTAGTTCACGAACGAGGCTTGTTAATCTGTTGTTGTGGCACGAAGTTATTTCTGTCGACGTATACGTATATCACATTAGGTAAACAAACAACGTCCTCTAACATTTCAATGTATTTTTATCTTATGATCTATAACTTTCTGTATTAAACAATGTAGAGCTAAAACATCTAATCTAAACCTACTATTGATAGCTTATATTACCACACTATAAATTATGGACCTTTCACATTTAAGTCAGTCACAACACGTGTGCACAGTTGCCAAATGTTTTGGATACACGGATTACGTTTTACACAACAGAACGTTCAGTTTATTGTCGATTAATAATTGGCATCACTACACCCTCGCGATGATGTCAGTGATTCACTGAGCACAACATTAATCACGACCGGTTCGTCCGGAAAACACAAGTTTGTAACTCGACACTGGGAGAAACAGTGCACCGACGTGCGATTGCGAACGTCCACTCATTGCGTCGCTCGAGTCGCGGTTGTACAAGGCAGAGAAGCGTTCTCACGAGGCATATTACTCCATCTAATGGAAACAGAGCCATGCCTGCGAGTGCACGAGCGTCCGCCCCGCGCGCCGCCGCTCTGCTCTCAACTTGTTATCACGCGAGGGTCCACTAATGGATTGAGCTTAGAGATAAATTTGATCATTCCCACAGAAGGGCGCAGCGGAAATGTGAATTAGCCGCAAAGTTGTCGCAGAGAATCAATTTGATTATATTATATCGATTAGAACTTTGGTTTTTGGAAGTAGCGAAGCTGGAATTCATTAAATATAATAGTGGCATATATCCAATCAAATATTGCGCCTAGGTAAACCCAGCCAGAATGTGTGAGAAGACAAATCGCGTTACGGTCGCAAGTTCTAATAGGGCAAAAGAGAATCAAACCTGACGGTTGGTTAACATTCAGGCGGTCGATATGAATGAGAGTTTGTTTGTTTGTGTTACATAAGGCGACATGTGTGTGCAGATATAAATTGCTCTCGTCTAGCCGTACGCATGGTGCGATCATATCTATATGTATGTATGTACTAAGCACTAGATGAAATTCGAACACTCAATTCGTTCAACAAAAATTCGTTCAAACGAGTTCATCTCAACTGCTCAGCAGTAGAGATGAACTCGTTCAGTACTCCACAAAAAATATTTATGTTTAATGAACAAATTAAGAATTTCGTATCATGACAAAACGAATTTGATTAAGTTAAAAATATTTTGTCTATCATAAAAAACGGCGTTGATTGGCCAGTTTGGACACACTTCTGAAAGTTCTCTTCTGTGCCCATTGAATTCATGGGATGTGAGAGCCGGTGGCGGCAGGGATCGCCATGGTAAACAGCTAGGCCCACTTGTGTAGACTTCTTTCTCCCACGCAATATTGAAACTTTCATTTTCACCTATACTTTTTGATACAACTACGTCTCAAGGCTAACTAGTTCACCGTATATGGACGATACTATAAAAACGAGCCGTTACGCGACCTGCAGATTCCAAATTAAAATTGTATTTACTTTTACTTATTTAATTTATGTGATTTTTTGCTGGCGATATCGGGGTTATGTGAGGTTTTGGCTGCAGAGATAACGTGATGTTTGTTATAAACACGAATGTACTTCGTAACTGGCAACGTTCATCAGTACGGTATCCTATTTTTTTAACTCTAATAGTATGCCTCGGCTTCGCACGGGTGCATCTAAGAAAAAACAAAAAAAAATGCTCCGATGGCTACTAAACTTGACAGGATATTGACTGCTACGTTAATCTGAAGATGGCCTGAAAATTTCATCGAAATTGATCACGACGTTTAAGAGGCTATAGGGAAAATATATACACACATCGATTTATATACATATATGTACTATACACGTATAGATAGATAGGTAACTAAAATGTCCTATAATAAATTCAAAGATTTTATAAAGCAGAGGTATTGACAAAGCCTACTATAAAGTGGCTCATTACGTGGAAGACAGGAATATATGGTTGTTGTAGCTTCCCTCTGCACTTGCATCCCCCTGGCTAAGTGACAATTGTAGTACGCATAATGTATGTACTAATATTTATAACTGTAAACTGTAACCTAATATGAAAAGAAAGATCCACAAAAAAATGCCTTGCTGAGTTTCTTGCCGGAGTCTTCTCAGTTGAAGTGTAACTACGAGCCGGTGATAGATTCAAACATGTAACTTAACGTTCATAAGTGCCTTACCAGGGCCTAAACTGAATAAATGACTTTTTGATTTTGATTTTTATTTTGAGAATTTACGGTCTTACTTATAAAAGTTGTTAAAAGTCAACTAATGCTTAATATGACTGTCAATTTTTCACTGACGAGAAATGTAACGCGTGGATATAGGACGGGTTCCTTTAAGTATAAATAAAAAAAAAAAAAAAAACAATTTTATAAACTTGTAAAGGCTATACTACATCCGCTATAGTACCTATACAAAGTTATAAACTTAGCCTGTTTAAGCCAAAAGGGGTCATTGTACTCTATCTTATGAACCACTTTTATTATTGACACAACTCTGAAATCGTAACATAAATGCATGGATGGACGCTGTTCTGTAGAAAAAGGATGTTGAACTTTAATCAAATGTATTGAGCAGCTGATATATTAGTATATAGTACAATGAACTTTTTTCAGTTTACTACACCCCGAGCTTATAGCATTACGTATAATTCTATTGGTTAGGTTATGGTTTTAAGTAATCGCACTAAATTGCAATGCATGTTTTTTTTTAATACAGGTACTTCCGCGTTTGCCCTTCAAATGGCCTGATGGTAAGCGATGATGTGGTCGAAGATGAAGCACACATAATTAGAAGATACCTATATTATATCTCTTAGGAAACAAGGAAGCCATGAGCTTGTTCCATTCCTTGGCCGTACGGATGAGAAACGTAGAGTCAAAACGTTTGGTACGTGCCCAAGGCAATTCCACTATGTATGGGTGGTAGTGGGCCGTCTTTCTACTTGTCCTGTAGTAAAAATGGGATGGAAGTACAAGGTCGTATAGCTCAGTAGCACATTCTCCGAAATGAATATTCTAGAAAATTTACAGACTTGGCTACCTAAAGTAAGTTAAATAGGTCAAGTTTTGTAAATATCGACAAATTATCATCACAAAGTTAGTTTAGTTAGGAACGCTTTAAGTAATGTGTTCTACATCGGCAACGGTAGTGCAGGCGATGTTTGGCTATCGTGGTAAGTATATCAAACTGGCGGCACGCCACACCCGCCTCGTAAAGAGGGGTCACGTCGACTCCATTGATTGTCATCAATTTTACGATCGCACCTTGGCTTGGCCTCCCACTGTTTGTGCCAAACAATGCCACCTTTTCAAATTTTTCAACTTAGACACTCATCCCCTACGAAGTTTTTTTGTTTATTTCTTAAGGAACAGCAGTAAAAAACCAATTATTTGGTGGTAGATCTCCTTAGCAGGAGATCGTCTAGGTAGGGACCACCGCAGTACCAGATATTTTGCCGCCAATGTGTAAACATTACTATGTTCCGATTTGAAGGGTATTGCAGCTAGTGAAATAACTGGGCTGTTGAGATTAACCATCTAATGTCTCAAAGGAATGAGCGCCAAAGCAGCGATGCCTTAGACTTTGTTATGCTACTCAAAGTTCTGTGTATCACTGCAATGGACATGGACATGCGTTCTCTTACTAACAGCAGAGCGTCTCGTTCGTCTTTCACATAAGAAAAAAAGTAAACAAGCTAAAGAGTTTAGGAAATCCATAACCCGACTGCGATTGAAATAGCTATAATTAAAGGAAAAAAACTTTATAAACAAATTTTATTATTCCTAATTAAATTTAAACATATATGTACGTATATAGGTAACTTACATATATTTTCGTAATCCTCTATTAATTTTCTTTATTTTTTTTTAAATACCTAAGAACACTTGGGTTTTTAAGACGAATATAACGATACCTTAACTGTAGAAATCCATCCAGCCGTTTCGGAGATACGAGGTAATAAAGAAATTTACATACATACAAGATACGCGCGAAAAACATAACCCTTCCTTGGCAGTCGGGTAAAAAATCTTCTTTGCTTAATCTTGTAATCCAACTAGCATTATAAGATTTAAAAAAAAGTCACGTCATTATTCCATTCTGTTTTTGTCATAGCATTTAATCTAATTAGTATTTCGAACATGATTTACGATTGTGTATCTTAAATGTTTCCCTAAACGTCATAAAGGATCGATTGCATCCGGGCTTTAATTTGAGGACATTGTAAGTGAATGATATTTAAAATAAAAGATCGTCCAATAAAAATAGAATAAGAAAAAATATCGTTTATACTTAGAAGCTTAATTATATGTGTACATTAACTTTGCATATAGTATAAATACTATATAATAAATAATAGTTGCGTGCGTTGTATAGCGATGAAATGAATGATATTACACTAATATGATCATGAATGAAGATAATGTATTTTTTATGTTATGCAAACGACATGCGTGGTAAGTATAAATACATAATAATTCTAAATATTTATGGTTGGCACTTAGTAGTTCTTACGCGGTGTTAGATCATGGTACCGTTTTTCTGATAGTAATAGATCTTCACTTGATTAGTTTTTTTTAAATAGATTTTTTTCAAGTCCTTCGAAATCGTACCCATCAAATTCCATGCACGTTTATACACAGAACAAACATAAACAATAAGATTTGATATTGACACCTGTGAATAATACGATTTTTTTTATGTTCCATTTTTATACAGTAAATAAATAAATAAAAAAATCCCTAAAATTCTGTAAAACGGACACGATTGAATGTAGTGAAACAAAAGAATTTACCATTTTTAGGGTTCCGTACCTCAAAAGGAAAAAAAAACGGAACCCTTATAGGATCACTTTCTTGTCCGTCTGTCTGTCTGTCTGTCAAGACCCCCTTTTTTCAGGGACGGGTGAAGGTATCAAGCTGAAATTAATAATATTAAATACTCCGGTCTACTGTCCCTTGGAGCTGTAAAAAAATCAAACTTCTAAGCCAACGCATACAAAAGATACAGCCGTTTATGCTGCAAATTTTCGATACTCGCAAGGGAATCAAAACCTACATACATACTACATTCACGGGTACTTCTCGTGAACTCGGAATCTTGAAATTTGGTACGAAGCAACGTCTTATAGCACAGATAAAGGAAAAATTGCGAAAAGCATAAATTACTGAAAAATACCATAACTTTTACTTATATACCTACTACTATACTACTAATACGTTTGTACGGAACCCTCGGTGCGCGAGTCCGACTCGCACTTGGCCGGTTTTTGTTACTAATAAATTGTTGTATAATTCAAAGAAATCCGCTCCTTTGCCGCTGTGGCAGGAAATCAAATCGTAACTGGGTTTCCTCAGCCGGTTGCGGAAATTTTCCAATATTTTATGCTATGAAGGATGAGCCAGTATACTACAAGTATCATCACTCTTTTATACAAATACTAGCGACCCGCCCAGGCTTCGCACGGGTGCAATGTAGATACTACTATAATATGCATGTATTATATAGGGGGAAGTCAGCGCCGGACGGCACCTAGCGCCGGACACTCTTATTATTTCCAAAAATTACAGTGTAAACGAATCAAACGCGGGTGAAAAAAGTGCGGGGGGGAATAGCGGTACAGGATCACGTGATGCCATTTGCTAGTGACTCTCACAGCAATCTCGGCAGCGGTCGATTTCTGTTTTTGTCAGGAGCACACTGCGTCATTTAATATCCAGGTGAGTCTTACTGCTAGATTTTTGTGTTTGGGCCTTTAATGTATTAGTTAACGAAAATAGTGTTCCATTATTATTCGTTGACCAAGATAATTTTTTGTTGATTTTCAATACGAATTAAGTTCAGATCACGTAAATTTGGCATTACCCTGTCCCATAGTGCCGGACACAAAGATGTCCCTTACTGCCGGACAGTGAAAATTATATTTTTTCACGTATAGTTATAATTCATTGTAGTAATTTTTGTATGTTATTTCAGACAAACGAACAATATAGAGCGGTTGAAATGGAAGAGAAGAATAATAAAGGGCAATGGATCCCAAAAAATTGCAAACTGCGATAGATAAAATTTTGTATAAAAAACTGATCTTGAGACTAGCTTCGTCGCATTACAATATCCCAAAAAGCACTTTACATGATAAGATTTGCATTGAATCGTGGAGAAAAAGTTACGTTGCAACCGAAGATGGGTAGACTTACTAACAACTTCTCACCCGAGTATGAACAGAATTTGTCTAATAAATGTATACCACTGATGAAAAAGGAGTTTTTAAACTTTAAAAACTCTTTTTAATTTGGCAGAATCTATGAAGATTCCTCATCGCTATATCGAGGATAAAGATTGTGCTGAGAAGCATTTTTACTACGATTGTATGCGGAAATATCCTGACCTTTCGCTGAGAGCACCAGAATCGAAAAGCATGTTAAACAAACCACAATTACCACTATTACGATAATCTGAAAAAACTAATGTCAGAATACAAATTTCACCTTCCAATATTTATAACTGTGATGAAACTGGAGTCAGCTGCTTTCATAAGCATCAAAAAGATAAAGTTTAAAAAGAATTCGATGCTAGGGATTCGACGTAAAGTCCGTCCGGTACTAGGCGCCAATTTCAGATGCTGCATTTTTTCACCAAAGTTTAACGTTTGATTTTAATTACAGTTATGCAGACGAAGCATTTTTGTTAAGTTATGTTGATTTTAAAGTTTGTTGAGTTAACTAATTAGTAAATAAAGTCTAATTTTTAGAAGTGATTTTTATTTTATCTTCTAAAAACCTTAGGTGTCCGCCACTAGGGGACTTCCCCCTACATATAAACCTTCCTCTTGAATCACTGTCCATTGATGAATCCGTTGCGTAGTTTAAAAGATTTAAGTAAGCGTACACCGACAGAGCGCGGGTAGCGATTTCTTTTATACTATGTAGAGATACTCAATTACTCATGTATTATTGTAATATAATATAATAGATAGTACAAGTGCACTATTATTAAGATAATAAGGACCCAGGTTATATTTTCTATGAATAGGTTTGTTTAATCAGGTGTTAACATAAGCTTGTCGAAATGAGCGTTATGTTATCATGATTGATTGTTTTTACTTTGTCGGTTCAACGCTCGGTGGATAGTGTTTATGCTTTTACTAAGTAATTGGCATTATCGGACAGTTATCGATATTGGATCGCTATCTGTGATTAGGATGTTCAATGTCAATGGGGAACTTTATTGAAATGGTATAATCGCACTTATACATGTGAAAGTTTGTGGTAAGGTTGTGTGCGTAAGTGCAGATTTTCTATTCAACTATGTATAGAACCGAATGGAGATAATTATTTCAATTATCATTCAATTGAAATGATATGAAAATGACTTTTAATAAATATCAGAGGACATTACAAACAGCGCCATCTGACCTCAAACAAGTAAAGCTTGTACTATGAAAATCAGATAATTAATAGAACACTGAAATACTTTTTTTTTGTAAATACATACTTATAATATTAGCCTGTCAGCCATAAAAAAAAACATACATATCAAATATGTACTTTGTTTATACTATAAAATGTTTGTTCTGAATGGGAATCGAATCCACGCCTTATAAAAGCATATATGTATACTACCAATAAGCCATCAGGTCTGTACCTATTAGTATAAAATAAAGTCACTGTCCGCGTCTATCTGTTTCTCTGCGTACTTCTACACAACGCGACAGATTTTGATAAATATTTTTTTACTGAAGATTTGTATAAGCAAAACATCCTAATTATGAATAATTACTTCCCGACATTTTGCATAGATATTTCAAGTTAGATAAATTTTAAATTAAATCCTCATCACTGTTGTAACTAAAACGACTTTCAAGCGGAAATACACTGAATATATACCTTGAACACTCCTAATTACTTTTATGTGCAAGAAGAGAAATTCAATGTTTTGTAATCAAGCCGCCAAAATAATTTACAGCTGCGCGAATCCGAGGCGGGTCGCCAGTCTGTGTAATGATATTATTTTGCAGTCTTTAAAATAACACTCACTGCTATTAACATGTACTTCTAGGTTCTTAATTTCTGAATGCAAAACAGCCTTGGTCTTGTGTTGCGATTGCAGTTCAGAATTGTTCATCGCTGCTCTGCCAAGATGAGAAGCGGTGTGATATACTGAATTTTCACCGCAGTAAGTTTTTCAGTAGGTTTATTGATACTGGTTTAGGTTGATAGTGCTAACTATTGCGTCGATTTACTTATTAGGTATGTGCTTTATCCAATAACAAACGGCCCGCACCGGCTTTGCATGGGTGCAATTTAGATACTAATGTGGTGTCAGTGTGGAGTGATTAATAATATTATTTCTACTATAATATGCGTGTCTTATAGATATAAACCTTCATCTTGAATCACTCTGTCTATTGCAACTGCATTAAAATCCGTTTAAAAGATGTGAGCTTACAGACGGCGGGAAGCGCCTTCGTTTTATAAATACTACTAGCTGTTACCTGCGACTTCGACCGCGTGGAATTTAACAAAATAACTCAAAAGGATTAGGCAGAATTTTCGATGGAAGCTCCCAGGTGGCTTGACTTTTTCCGACACTTCCAACAATATATCATCATATTTCAACCAATTTATACAATACTTTGACAAGTTATATACTTAGGCCTCCCTAATGAATCACTCTATCAATCTATCGGTGAATGTCGCATGATAATCCGTTCATTAGTTTTTAAATATTTATCTACAAAATTTCAGTAAGTACCGCAAGTTAATTATAGTAAAACTATACACAAAGGAGCGCCGATTAGTTCCCCTTATTAAAAAGACTGGGACTGGGCCTATTCTTCGCTTGATCAATAAATATGTTTGTCTTAACGAATTTGATATTGTTTCAGGCATTATTTAGTCGTGATAGGGTAACAAGTAGACAAACAGAAACATTTGTGTTACAAGTTGAATGTGATGTGATACAGCTAGGTGATATACATTTTCCAATGATGTCACTCGCTTTATCATTATTACATATTATAAAACAAAGTCGTCTGTCTGTTCGCGATAAACTAAAAACTACTGAACGGATTACCATGCGAGTTTTACCAATAGATAGAGTGATTCATGAGGAAGGTTCAGGTATATAATTTGACAAGATTTTGTGTAAATTGGTTGAAATATGAACAGATCAGCCCAGACAAAACATGTAGGCATAATAATTATGCTCTACTACCCGTGCGAAGCCGGGGCGGGTCACTAGTTTATATTAATTGTCAACACTCACCACACGTTCGTTGCTTTAGAGCAGAATCCTCAATTTCCGACATTTTAGAATTTAGAAAAGACTTTTATTTTATTTTATTTCTTTGATGCTTGTTGCTCACAGTATATTCGCTATACGTCCTATATAGTAACAACCTATTTACGATTCGCTCATATCCCGCGGAAACGGAAAATGGGATTTGTTGTTCTATGCCTCTAGACTGCTCTTAATGATTTTGATTTATTTCTTTGAAACAGCACTTTTATGTTTTAAAATATAGTCTAGTTCTTGCTTTTAATGACACTACATCTACATAATTCTGTTTTGACGTTAGAAACTATAAATTGTATAAAGATATGAAAATATATTAGATCGACAAAGTGGTCTACCACGCAATCTCAAAATAGTCTTATGTCAGTTCTGTCATATTGATCATTAGATTTTGTAATATATTATTTTAGCTCATCTTGTCCCATTGCAAAGGAAAAGCCTCTCTTCCTACTTTCCATGTATTTTTTAATGGCTGACAGGCTAGGTGTTTGACCACAACTCACCTGATGTTAAGTGACGGTGTGGTCGAAGATGGTAAAGCACACCTAGCTTGGAATGGAACTGGCACTCAAGTGAGGCTGCCGGAAAACACCGTTAGATGCTTGGCGGCAGATTTTCAACTTGAGGGTGGTAGCTAACCAGCCGAGTACTAGAAAGTACCCTACCACCACGCTATGGTTTCCTCACGATGTTTTCCTTCACCGGCTGCTCAGGCTCATTGCTTCATTGCTCATGTTCTTCTGTTCGTTGCTATTGAGGTCCAATCCTTTTCATGAGCATCGAGCTCATCTTTCCATCGTCTTCTATGTCGATCTGGTTGCCGTTTTACCACCGGGACTCAGTCGATGATGATTTTCGCCCAAAGCTCCGCTAGCGTTCGGCAGACGAGTCTGGCGCAGTCTCACATTACTATGGCAGCTTTTTGAGTCATGCCAATCATCTGGGCTTTGGAGTGCAGTACTGAGTTTCCTATACGGTCTAATAATTTCACGCTTATTATACTGCGCTCCATCGCTAGTTGACAAACCGCGACCTTTGCTCAATTGTCAAAGATCAAGTCTGAGCGCCGTATGTGATGTTGGGAAGCATGCACATGCATGAGTTTACGTTTCAGGCACATGGGTAATTTACCCTTCACTATATCCTATAATATTTTATTGACTTTGTCTCGATTATCTTAGCTGCCGAGAGAGCGAGTCAAATGTTAATTTAACATTTTGGTTTTCATATTACATTAAACTTTTTTCTCTGCTACTGAGAGAAGGACTAAGTATCAACAAGGTAAAGATAAAATAAAAATAATGTTTTTAAGATCATGGTACTCTGTACCTACGTGCATAAAATGTTTATGACTTTAGAGGTGCAGTAAAATAAAATCACGGTGCGACCAATTTATCTCTAGAGGTGGTCAAATATGGTAGTTAAAGGTTTTCATGAAAGGCGAACTGTTTTGTTAAATAGGTATATAAAATGAAATAAAAAATACCAATCAAGTTGAAAACCTCCTCCTTTTTGAAGTCGGTCATTGGATATGGCATTATTTTGTTTTTATTATTAACTAGCGACCCGTTTCGGCTTCGCACGGGTGAAATGTAGATACTAATGTGGATTTTCTATACTATAATATGCATGTATTATACATATAAATGTATTAGGTATACTTTTTTTGTATTGTATTTGAACCTGACATTTCATTTGTATTTAAGTTTGACATAATATTTGAATTTGACATTTTATTTTGAACTTGACATGTTATTCTGTTTTCTCATTAATTAATGTATAATTTCTGTGACATAAACGTAATTGAGAAACGTTTTCATGTCAATAAATAATTTGAGTTTAAACAGGGTCGAGAGCGAGACCCCTTACGGCCCCTACCCTTATTAATTCCGTATGCAGGACCCATTGATGAGATAATTTCGTGACAGAAGTAATATACATAATGCAGTTTCGCCAGCAAATAGCGATTCTGTTATTATTGCATATCGCGCCACGCCCTTGTGAGATTAGTACGATACGGCAATGACCTTGACTAGTTAATTGGAATGACCTAGGTTTAATATGCATGCATCATATATATGTATGCTATAGGTATTGAGAGAAAATCGCTATTTCAAATATTGTTAACAAAATGTAGGTACATATTGATCTAGAAATATTATTCACTTTACATACAAGTGAATAATATTGATTATATGGAAATGATGAAGGTACTTACTGATATTACCTACTTACTTTTGTATATGCGTAAGAATTCGATAACAAAATAATATAATACAAGTACATTTTTGTATCCAACCACTTTACATCATACACCGTCATACGTGAGCTGTAGTCGAACGCCTAGCCTATCACTATGAAAACCAACTATGTAATGGCTGAGCTAATATATATTTTTGTTGTAAATCTTATACCTTGCACAGTATTGCGTACTAGCTAATGTAACATAAATCCCTTTCGATAGTTTGTTATTTCTGTACCAAACATCAAGATCGACTGAGCCATATAAACGTGAAAAGGCAACGGAAAAGGTAACAAAGAGACTTATAAAACAGACGTTGAGTTATTTTCGCATTTATAAACTAGGTAGTAAGTAAGTAGTTAGGAAGCACAATTAGAAAACTGAGGGAAACAACTAGTAAGTTGCATGTCTGTCAGTTTTCTACCGGATACACTTTGGAGAGTGCGGTTCAGATCAGCATGGCCTAATTCCACAATGCCCATTCTTTTATAGGACAGCCACGAGCTTTAAAAAGTGGCACCGCTTCATGGTAGATATTCCAAAATCTCGGACTAAATGGTTTGAATCTACTTACATTGAACGAACAGCTAACCAATGGAATTTGCTAGCCGAGTGAGTGTTCCCTGATAGATACAATCTGGGTGCCTTCAAGTCGCGAGTGAATCGGTTTCTTCTGGACGAGCGTGCTCCACCATAGACCGCATCTTCGCTTAACATCAGGTGAGATGGCGGTCAAACGCAAGCCTATCTAATAGTTTAAAAGAAAACTAATTATGAGAATTATTATTAGTATTCGTGATTAAATTATATTGTATAAATAAAAATCAAATACTGTTCAATGGTAAACGCATAACTTGAGAGCTGTACAATTTTTTTAAAAATGGTTGTGATTCTTCGAATGAGGTTTAATATGTAGGTATAATATTTGCGAGGGTCAAGGCTTAGCGCTGCCTATATAAATAAAAGCTTGTCTACAAAAATAATACATAAAAATGTTTATTGGTAACCGCATAACATGATGGTTAAACCGATTTAGCTGATTCTTTTATTAAAACGGTCATGATATTTCGAATGAGTTTTATATGTAAGGGCAAAATAATGTCGAGCGCTTACCGAACCGGGTACGAAGTGCCGGACATTTAGCTTATAGGTATTTTAGTTAAAAAAACATAAGAATTGTTTAAATTGCAATCTGAATTGTAAGTGACTTCCTTAAAACTTCAATTAGTCACAATAAAAAGCGCTAGGTGGCGGCAACAGGCGGTGTAGTTATAAAGAAATTATCCAACTGTCCAAGAAGGAAGGCAATATATAATTATTACTTTTTAGTAGAGATTTCTTGCCACGCTTTACCCTTTATAATCTTAATTATAGTTTGGCTAGGCTTGGGCTAGGGTGTTAGTTTGAAGAAATACGAAACTTTATCACTTTAAGTATACCTGTTTACAAGCCAGTTTCGCAATTATGGAGAGACCCGGGACTAATTGGACACACAAATGGGCAAGGTATCGTTTTACAAAAACATTACATCTGGATGTAATGTCAGAGAAATTATCTTATTTGGGTGACACAAGGTTCGTTTTTCAGACTAAAATACCAAGATAGTGTCAGCAAGTTCGTTATAATCATTACTAGCAACTCGCCCCCGCTTCGCACGGGTGCAATGTAGATATTAATGTGGTGCATATGCATGTATTATACATATAAACCTTCCTCTTCAATTACTCTATTTATTTAAAAAAACCGCATCAAAATCCGTTGCGTAGTTTTAAAGATTTAAGCATACATAGGGATATAGGGACAGAGAAAGCGACTTTGTTTTATACTATGTAGTGATAGTGATTACAAACGACTATTCAACAAATCGCAAAACAAAACAGAACATAAATGTATATACGTACCTATATATATGTATCGACACTTTGTTAAAAGTCGACAGAATTTTTTTCTATGAAACAACTGTTTTTTTTTCATGATTTTAGGTTTAGTAATAATGTACGTTCTTCATACAATGAGGTCCTTTTGAATTATAACTACCGATACGCATAGACAGGCTCTGAGACACCCAGGGCCCCTAGGCATTTGACATTTGGGGCCCCTCATCCCGAAACCAACTTGGAAATGTAGCAAATAAAATGCACTAGTACAGGTACAGAAAATATAATATAATTTTAACAGGCTTTAAACATTAAAAATAATGCTGGTTATGTCTGTGTGTCACTTATCACTATAGTTACGTCGTCATATGCGGCGTATAATATGCATTTATAATATGTTTAAAAAAATTCTATAATCCTATTTTCGCCTGCCGTTTGAAGTGGTCGGGGTAGCAGGGTGGGAGGGGCCCCTAGGCTGTAGGGTTTGTAGGCTTAGGCGGAAATCCAGGGCTGCGCATAAACACGTATTCTTTTATACTTTGAAGATTTAGTTATTCACGAATAATAAACGCCAAATTGATTTAGTCTTTATAGATATAGGTTAATATCTGTTAATTAGAAATCAACTCAAATAATATCAATGCCTACATCAATCTAAATTAATTTGACAAGGAAAAAGACCAATAAAGAACTGGTCCGAAAGAAATACATAAAGAACAAAAATCAACTGTTTAAAATAATGCATACCTACTACAATAAAATTATGCCAGCATTTTGTCATGTGTGGCATCAACAAGATGCTAGGTATTTAAATATTTTTTTGGTCCCGACCCCCATTATTCTAATGTTTTAACTGCAAAAGCCTTAAAGATGTACCCACTGTCAAAGGTATATTTATGCCTCTCGTTTGATGTCTTATACTATTTCACCAACCACAATAAAGTAACAAAGTAAAATATAACAGTTCTTTCCATGCTATATTTTCAAGAAAAGGGTAATTTCCCACAAATTCTGCCCTATTTAGTCCAATGTACACATTATATTTACTATTAACAATACTGCTTTGGGAGCAGTACTCTTAAATAAGTGGCTATTGATAACTAATCCAGAATACTCTATGTAGCTGGGAAGCTACATAGACATTGATGGAACGGCGCAAAACTTAATGCATAAACAATGATGTTCCTCATAGATATAAATAGGCAATGTAATGTCCTTGGTACTCAGAGTTGGTGCTATAATATAGGGCAGACGCTTACTTGACCCGCCTATACTAACTATGAACGAAACTGTGACGCGGTGCGTCAGCGAGCCATTCAGCCGGCGTCAGCAATGCGACTTCTGAAATTACGTTAATAATGTTTTATTAGTCCTCAAATAACTTTTATGATGTCATGTTATGAGAAATAAAGAGATCGACGTCTAACATTCGAAAAATGAGATTTTGATTGAAATCTTAAGATGTTTCGCAACCCTCTCATTTAGAAGACTATTTTCATCATTGCTTTGATCTGTTAACTTGAATAAAAATGATAAAAAGAAAAAAAAGTTGTTTTTGTTGGTTTCATGAAAGTAATATAAAAAGCATGGACCATTGTGAATTTTATCATGGATATAAATAATCACAAAGAATTAGAGAAATTTAAAGATTCTCATAAAAAATCAGGTAGTACTGCAAGGTACTGCTGAACAAAAACAAAGCAAATGTTTTAAAGTAATGAACATAAAATTTAACAATGTCTGGCACTTGTTTCCTTAGTCTAAGTGCACTGCAATGGTCAAGTGCAACTAATGTTGCACCGTGATAGTCTGGTTCAACTCATTCCTTCTTACCATTAAAAAAAATATTTCTACTAACAATATCACAAGATTTGCTAAACGAAATCAACATACATAATTGAAATCTATTATCAAATTCATCAATTTCCACCTCACTAGGCAATGTAATGACCGATGAGCATCATATTACAATGTTAAAATAACAGCATATACAAATTAATCAGACAACTCACAAGTTAATTATGCACTGTACAACTTATACATAGACAGCAAAGCCCTAAAATACCTAACAAATTATTTTACTATAGAAACTGATGTGGTTTTGACACATACAGTTTTCTGTTGACAGAAATGAAGGTTATAAGAGACCAAGATCTAACATGACAATATATCTAGGAAAATGGCATTGTGCGATGTCTATAGGGCATAGAGACATTTATAACCAATCCATCTTAATTAGAACCATAAGTTTATGGTCAAGGCATATCTCCTACAAGCAAACTGATAGAGTATGCGTCAGACTCACACACTAAGTGTTGATGATGCACATTATATATTATGACAAAAACTGGTGATACATCTGGTGGTACATCTTCTAATCAGGAAGTTGTCTAGTTAGGTACCGCTCCAGTACCTGATATTCTACCGACAAGCAATAGTAAATATTACTGTCTTCCGGTTTCAAGGGTACAGCAGCTAGCGAAATTATAGGGCTGTTGAGATTTACCATCGAATTTCTCAAAGTAATGAGCGCCAAAGCAGCAATTTCCAAGACTTTGTTTTACTACTCAAAATTCTGTGTATCGCTGCACCCTTGCAGCATTACCTCTTACCATCAAGAGAATGCACATTCACCTCATTACTTTTACGTAAATAAAAATAGCTTTGGTTCTATTTAATATTTAGTGCACATTTTCAACTCACATTTAGTCCCTTGGCACAATATTAAAAATCTGTCATGATGGTACTTACTTATTTTTAGGTAAACTGTAAAATTTAAAAATTGGGTGTAAAATATAAAAATATAATAGACCGTCAAAAGTAGGACCAGAGACAGTATTATGTGTCCATTTGGATGCTTTTGAACATATTCTAAAAGACTATTTTCAAATGTATGTCACCAAAAAAGGTACTAGAATTGTTTGTTGCAAAAAAACCATTATAATGAATATAATTAATATTTATGGTTTACGTACAAAAAAAAAACAAATAACAAGCCTAGATAGGAACAAGCATATTATACATATGATTTAATATTAAACGAGATATTTTCTTTGAAGACTGTCCATACAATTGGAATATATAACAGAAAGTTCCCTTTTTTAGCATAGTTAAACTCCCATCAGTAACCTTAAGTGTAGTTTATATTTTATTGTTTTTTTTTAGTCTAATAATATTACTGAAATAATTATTTCTTTAAGTCATCCAAGTTGCTTATTAAGTGTCCAATAACAATATTACCTGTACAATCAGTCAAAACCTTAGCCAGACCACCTTGACACAAATGACTGACTAAGTAGGTGCCTCACTGCAGTGATTAACAGTCTGTACTGCCATGTGTCATTCTTTCCAAATGTAACAGATAAAGAAGACGAGGTTAATTAGTATATCCTACATAGAAGAATTAATGTCAAAAATGTACATTATTATTTTCAAAGTACTATGGAGTTTTAGTGCAAAGCTGCAATGGGTATTTCTACAGTATGTTTAACTAAACGCAATGGGTTTCCCATTCCATCTAGATAAATTCAAAAAAGTCAAAATGTAATGATTTAACACAGTAACTGAGTACTCAGCTGATTAGTACTTAGAAGATTAAAGGAAGCTGTGTATGTACTTTTGAATAAACACCATATGACCAAAGTATTACACCAAAGTATATTATGATTATGAATAAATCATAATATACTTTGGTGTAAGTACCTATGTATGTATGTAACTGGTTGAATATAGTTTGTTTGCTTTTTTATGCTTTAGATTTCGATTGTTTGCAATGTTTGTATGATGTTTTAACTTGCAATATGATAGGTAGCTATACACAAAAGTAGGTAGGCACAGTTTCAATAAGTATTTATGCAAGTATGAAATGAGACAGCTGAACCTTACCTCACCACTTCGTGCTGCAGGAGAATTCTCTTCAATTTCGTAAATAATATGTGGCAAACCGGCTTCGCCAAGCAGAGAGAATCCAAATCCTAAATTGTCACTACGATTCAGGACCACTAGTCTTTCGTCGGCCATATTCAGCGTACAGCTGCATTGATAAACCCCACTGATGGAATTCACTAGAACCACTACAGTAAATCTACATGAGACCCTATTATAAACACTTAATACTTTATCAAAAAACGAAAATATTCATAATTACAACGAACGACAAAAACCAAGCGCACCCAACCAAAGCGAAAACAGCTACATACAGTCATACAGATTAAAAATCAAACCAAAGTTTTGAAAGGTGAACATCTGATGTTGCTAGCAATTAAATGTTTTATGTTTCGTCAGTCTTAGGCGTCAGTGTATCAGTCAATGTGGAAACATCATGTCGCATAATATTTCATTTTTTTTTTAAATCTTCATGTTTAAAATAAAGATACTTACTATAACCATAACGTGCCATATTAAGTGCTTCGTACGCTATAAGAAAGTGTTAAAATATGCTGAAGTATGTATTTCGTATCTAGCAAAGTGGCAAGTACTTTTATAAGGTACGATTTGGGTACGATCAAAACACCTGACACTGCTTGTTATTCCTCTGGCCTGACACGGATAAAAATGCATAAAGTGCAGTGTCAAAAAAGATCAAAGACTTTCTTGTTTGATTACTTATTTATCTGTGGCTTCAAGCTACTCAAGTAACTCAAGCCCGTCAGGGTATTAGTGTTCTGTGAACTCAAGCCGCAAGCCAGTGAAGTTGAATAGACAGATTGTTTTGTATATTAGTGGTTGTGTAACAGTGTAACGAATAGACAGTGTGACCGTGAGTGTGGCGGTACACCGTTATTCAAGCAAATAAATACTAAATAAAAATGTATATCGTGTCGAATCTGATTAAGGTTACCATTCCAAATTACTTGGCTGGCTTACCTATTCCTGACTCCATTGGAGGCTGGTTCCGTCTTGGAGGTAAGTTTGAGGAAAACTTTTTGAAAAACTATTTGTTAGTGTACAATGCTGAATTATGTAGGAACGTGGCGTGGTTTGACGATATGTTGATCTTAGAATCTATATACCGTAGTTATGAGATCTTAGGCCAATTTAAAATAATTATATCGATCTTAGGCCAATTTAAAATAATGTAATATGGCGTGTAATTAAACCCAAGACCATGATACTTGTCAATGACATACTTTCAATAGATACATAATTATTTGCCTTTTTTTCCCAATCCAATGACTAACAGTCAGACAGTAATTGAATTAGAAAAAAAGGCAGATAATAGTACCAAAATGAATTATCCACAGATTGTAACTCGTTAATGCAACAAAATATGAAGAAAAGTAATAAGGTTTTATGATATTAATGTAGTCTTTGGTTTTTGGATGAATAATAAATACATTAGTAGGTATCATATTTGATACTGGTTTATGTCAATGAATGATAAAATACTGACCTCGTCACAACGTCATTGAACCTCGTCATCAACGTCATTGAACCTCGTCATCAACGTCATTGAACCTCATTGAACCTCGTCAGTAGTTTTTGATCTGAGCTCGTCATCAACGTCATTGAACTCGTCATTAATGTCATTGAACCTTGTCATCAACGTCATTGAACCTCGTCATCAACATCATTGAACATGCCATCTAACTCACTAGAGCTACTATGCCAGCGGCCCAAAGCTTCGCTCCGATATTTCAAGGAGCTGGGTTGGCTCAGGTAGATGCTGGTAGGGGAATATACATAAAATACCCCAAGTGGGACGTCAGTGCAGGAATTATTGCCCCTATTTGGAATAAGTATACTGACCTCAAAATGGAGAACTAATTATTTTATACATTTTCAGTGAAAGACTGGCTGGCATTGATCCCGCCCACAGTTGTTATTGGAGGCATTTCCTACTACTCTTATGAGACCATAAAGAAAGCTCGTCAGGCAGGTAGCGGTCAAGTAAATCAAGCCATTCGGAAGGATATCAACAAAGTTGTGGACTTCATTGATATTGAAGACATCACTGAAAAAGCGTCTCTGTGTAGATGTTGGAAGAGCAAAAATGTAAGTTCTCTACATATAATAAGTCATCTTATACCTTTTGATGAGTGAGCAGTCTTCACAAGCAAGAACATACATAAAAATTGAAAGTATATAAAAATTATTATTAATATGCTTAAAGTTCCTTAATTCTTTAAGCATTTTTGGAAAGACAATTGTTAAAAATTGCATTGTTTATTATAATAGGTAGTGAGATCTTTTTCACAAAGGAAGTTTTTGGAGTATATATTAGCAGTTGTTGATTACCTATGTATAATTAGCAGTGTCATGTATTACATAATTTATTATTGCTTTATCAAAAAAGAAAAAAACAACTTATGGTAAATTTTATCTGCTATAAGAACCTAATAGTTATTTATCACTGAACCTTATGACATTTGATTAATAAATTTCATCATATCATTATTGATATGATGTAATTTACAGCCTATAACTGATGTCAAGATTATGGTGAAGATATTGTGTGATTATGACAAGTAATGTGGACATGTATCATCCTGGGGTTTTACACAGAATTAATTCATATTTAAAAAAAAAAAAAAAATTATGTCATCATGCTACACTTTTTTAATGTAATAGTAATGAGACGAACAAGACACTCTCCTGATGGTAAGAGATAATGCCTATACATGACCATTGCAGCAACACTTAGAACTTCAAGTACCTAGTAAAACAAAATCGAAGGCATTGCTGCTTTGGCGCTCATTACTTTGAGACTTGATGGTTAGTCTCAACAGACCAGTTATTTTGCTAGCTGCAGTACCCTTCAAACCGGAACACTGTAATGTTTTCACACTACGGCTTGGCGGTAAAATATCTGGTACTGCAGTGGTACCTACCTAGACAACCTCCTGTAACAAGTAAACTAGTAGTAGGAACTGAGAAAATTACTTTTGCTTCTATAATATTAGTATGTGTCAAATAAGGAGGTGCCTTTTAACTTTCTTTTAATGAGTAAGGAAATAGGCTGGCTTTTGATGTAAATAAATAACCATTTGTTTTGAATTCTACTGTTCTCACAATTTGCTGTAAAGTTTACAGTATCTGTAATAACTAAGCCATGATATCAACTATGCTGACACCATTATCATTTCATTGACATAGTGCTTATCTAAATATTTTCAATAAACACGCCATGAGCTTCTTATTTTATCTGAGTTTGAGTTTTCGAGCAAGATATTGCTATCAGCAATATGTTTGATACAACTGAATTCTTGGTTTTAATTTATATTTCCCAGTTTCTATTTTGTTAAATTTTATATCAACAGCTGCTTTGTTAAGACTTTTTAAATCAAAATATGTGTGAATCTGCTGTTCCAAAGCCGAATGCAAAAATCATTTATTTTTTGAGGAAGGTCATCAGAGGCTTTTTAACATGTTCCAACTTTTTTTCAGCCTATAGCGGGTTAAACCCTAGGGCACTGGTAGTATATTATAAAAGCAAAAGTTTGTGTGTTTGCTACTTTTTTATTACTTTAACTATCGTCTTCTGTTTTACCGCCAACTCTGCTAATGTTAAGCGAATATGCACTATATGATAGAACATGTCTGCATACGGCAAGTGAAAATACACCTGTATAGAAAAAATCAATTTAATTCACTCATGAAACTTGACCACCACTTGGGTTGAAGATTTCAGCTTTAAGCAGTTTATACAATCAAAATGGAATTAAACCATTTGTACGAGTTTTTGGAACATCAACAGTAAAAAGGTGTTTAGAGCTGTGGTGGTCAGATCTGATGATTCATATTATTAATAACAAGGACATATTCATGTCATATTACCTGCTGTTTAGTCGGAGTATATTTTTTATGAAGGAAATTATGTTCATTTTATAACACTGCACAGTTGAAGCTATGTCATTTATGCAGCTGATTAACAATATCATCTTCTTCTGTTTCCAGTGGCCCTACTGTGACGGCGCTCATGGCGCCCATAACAAAGCGACTGGCGATAACACTGGCCCTGTAGTCATAAGACACAAGCCAACCGAGACCGCCAAGTGAAGCCCTAGCGGTTCTTACGACAGGTGATAGAAATGTGATCAAATCATGTTACCTTCTTATTTAAATTCTACAAATCAACAATGATTAAAAACTGTAATCATAATTAAGAAAT
Source organism: Biston stratarius (assembly GCA_950106695.1). Taxonomy (NCBI): domain Eukaryota; kingdom Metazoa; phylum Arthropoda; class Insecta; order Lepidoptera; family Geometridae; genus Biston; species Biston stratarius. Next base: position 7,241,838 of record OX467107.1, read on the forward strand.
ACATAGTATTGTTAGTAGGGTAAACTTTAAAATTAAGCTCAATATTTTGATTTATTTTATTTTGCACTTATTTTGAGGCCATCTTGCCAATGTTGTATTTAAATTTTGACATAAATGAAATGGACATAATAAACTGATTGTTATCACTTTTATTTCGTTGACTTTATTTTGAAATCATATTACTATTGATAACTTGTATTAATGTAAATATACAGTTTTCTTAGTACTTAACAAGTGATTTAATTTACGACTAATGTAAAAAAATCTGTGTTGCGTACATGTTTCATAGATAGAAAATCTTTATTGACACTAAAAATAGAAAAATGTTGAGAAACAAAAGAACAACCTTGTGAGCTAGTGCCACAAGTGGCGGCCTTTTCGTTAAAAACGATTTCTTCCAAGCAACTAGATATGGAAAACAGATTACTGACTAAGAACAGACAAGATCCAAGATGAATAAGCTAATCACGATAGAAGAATAACACAATATGCTTTAAAATAAATAGAAATAGGTGGTGGATAATGTATTTAAAAAATAAATAATAGCTGATTACGGCAAAACATACAAAACGATGTTTTGAAATATATTTCAAATATTTACCCAGCTTTCTATTATAAAAGTTTTTCATATAAGAATACAAACATTGTTATAAAATGTAATTAATGTTTCATTTAATATTAAAAATAAACAGGATTTACAAAAGGCTGACATTTAAACATAGCATTACAATAAATAGTCTTGATTATATTATTAGATAAAAAAAAAACGAAAATATTTTATCCTTAAATATTTTAACCTTATGAATAATATCCTCAATTTGTCTCAAATAAATATTTTTACTCTTATATTCAAATTATTTACGAATAATTATGATTATAGTTGAATATGAAAATTGACACTAGCTAATTTACATGGAGCGGGTCTTATCTTATGACTACTGGATACCACAATTTGCAGTTAAAAGTGTACGAATTACCGCTAGTATCACGCATGAAGTGTGACACGACTGCTACTTACTAGGCGACAGTAACTGTCCCCAAATGAATTGGCCTTAAAATTTACATTGTACAATGTACATGCACGAACAGTATGGCACAATCTTACATCTAGGTCACAAACGATATCTCGCAGTCTATCAACATGATATGGGCGCTTTCACATTTGTCGATAAAGACACCCAGTTGTGGCTGTAACAAATTAATTTTGCAAGAAATAGTAGTAGTATGCAACACTTGCCAAATGTATTAAAAAAAGCAGTTTACAATTACTTCCGCCAGGGGCGTAGTCTCTATTTCCATATTTTTGTCTATGGTTGAAATCAAAGTTATAAGAAAACACGCTTATTTTCGATCTAATTTTGAACATTATTATTATCTCAAGTTTAATCGAATCAATTATGACCTTGCTCGATGCGGGTGTCGACTGTCAAGGTAACCTCATAGATTTACTAGTTATGTATAGGTAAAACTCTTTTACGTTATTGATTTCTTCGCCGATATCGATACAAGCCATGTACACTGCTATTCGAGGCAACGATTTCGGTATAATAACTGTCGTTATCGAGTCAGTGTGCATGATCAACGAATAAGAAAGCGCCATGTTTGAAATACTACTATAATATATCAGTACCCGGTTGACCGAGCATTGCTCGTCTGAAAACATGCATAAAACGACGTTTTCTCAAAATGAAACTTAGCTAGATCGATTTTTCGCCCCCGAAACCCCCTAGATACAAAATTTCATGAAAATCGTTGGAGCCGTTTCCGAGGTTCAGATTTTATATATATACATACATATATACAAGAATTGCTCGTTTAAATGTATTAGATTAGATTAGATATATATTATATATACAATATACATATATACAAGAATTGCTCGTTTAAAGGTATTAGATAACAATAAAAATCTACATTATGTAATGCCAATAACTTTGAAGATCATTTTGGGAATATTCCATGTCTGACTATATTTAGTAGGTACACACCATTCCTTGCTACATTTAAATAAGGTCGGTTCAGCATTTCAACCGTGAACAGTCTGGCTAAGCTAACTTTCACGTTTACAATAAGTATACAGGGTTATAACCTTGGAGTGTACTATAAAAAGGGGGTCATTCAAATACAAATACGTAAATATCGTCGAACATGCACACAGCGCTATCTAGCCCCAAACTAAGCAAAGCTTGTTGTATTCTTTGTACTCATAATTAGGAACATTATTCCTAATGATGAGAACAACGCCCAGCCCACTTTAGTTCACCGCTGAACATGGCCTCCTAATGCACACCACCTAGCCTGATATTCGGCTTCTATGATTATAAACAACTTTTACTATTTATTAATACGGACTAATTAGATTAATATAGCGATTGCCAAAACAGCCATTGATTGAACGCAATTATTGGCCGAGGCATACATACAAAGACCAACTTCATTGTAATGTGTAGTTGCGTCTAAGGCTTGTATTGTATAGTATACTTATACATATATCAAATAATGTGAAGAAATTCAGACTAATTAGTATCTACATAAATGTACCTACCTATTATTATTATTGTAATAAGTTTTCTATTACGGTATGAATGAAAACCTAATGAAGGACGACAAAATATTTTTATCACATTCACATGCATAAATCAAAATCAATGATGAACAACAACAACACTATAATGCAATACCTCTTCAATACGCTAATATATTCACTGATTTTCTTTAACTACCTATTTTATCGCGAATCTTCAAGCCAGTTCGAAGTTTGAATAAAATCTTTGATAAGTTTCGGTCATGGTTGCCATATTTTGAATTAAAAAGTTCGTTCCATTATAGAATAACACGACAGACATGAGTTTTAACAGCAATTTTGCCACAGAACACTATTACTCTAATTTTGCTGGCCAATAAATACATAAGTATATCAACATTATTTCTTTTTTTTTGTTTTTGGCGTCGCACATGACGCCGTTTACCAGTGTCAAGTAATTCGATATTTTCAAGAATTTTAAGATAAATAAAGTGAAATAAATCACAATAAGATCACATAATATGAATCTATTTCACTACATTTTCAAATATCACTGTTCCATACATACGAACGTAATTTGGCGCTTTATAAATAAAACACCACTATTTTATACATAATGCAGCGAGACGACCTCCGCGTTTCCGCCAAAACTTATCAACATTTTCATACTTACTTTTCTAACCGCTACTCGCGTGTTGTACTTGATTTCGACGTATCTCGAAGAAGGTTGTCATCAAATATTCACGTTTCGGAACGTATTTGAGAAAAAGAATTGGGTCGTTAGCCTACGCAAAACGACAAAATTTATCGCAGCGCATATTCTAAGCCTTTTGGCACATTGATTGTATAAATGTAAGAATAAAACAAATTAAAATTAAAAAATATATCACAAAATGTGTTACCTATATTCTTAAAAGCTTGAGGCCCAGAGATATAGTAATTACCTTTATATATTATAGTAGTGCCTCATGCTTTTAAGGATATAGGTAACCTACACGCCAAATACTAACTAGAATTAATTTTTGAATTTTTAGTTCCTTGTCCCAGTTAAAGTTTTTAAAAATATATATTTTTTTTTAAATTTTAATATATTTTTAACTTTTTAGTATATAGAATATAGATATTTTAGATATTGCTCCTTAAGACGAATCAATCAAGCCAAACTCGGTGGCGTTATGTTGTTTTATCACAGAGACGCCGTGGCCAACTTCTAGCTTCATCATCAGACCCTGGATATTATCTAGGCATAAAGTGCTCCTCAAGACGAATCAATCGAGTCCAATCTCGATGGGCTTATCTTGTTTAGTTCAGTAGTTTCTATGGGCATTTTCCGTCACCATCATCAGACCAGCTCCATGGTACCATATAATTGTATTGTTACCGAAGATACATAAGTACCCTAAATTTGAGTGCAATCGGACATCGGGAAGTGGATCAAATTCAACTTGCAAGATTCCACCCGTACAAACATACATTGCAAGTTAAATAAAAGCATGTAAAAAAACACATAATCTAGCTAGTAAATAAATTCTAATGAGCGAGTCAAAGCATCTATTATGTTAAAACCTAAGTATAAATATCAAATGTTTAATTACAATTTCTGATTTGTCGTGTTAACACTTCATGATTGATTCATACAGGATGTGTGCTGTTAGGTGTTTCTTACTTCCATTCATGTATATACTCGTACAAATATTCAATGGCTTTATAAGTTTACATATCGAGAATAATAAATACGCTTTACAATGTTTTAGAGAAAGTGATTTTCCTAGGACATTTATACTTCATGTAATAAATTTTTTCAACAAATATATGTAGTAGGTGTCTAAAACTGGCAGCCTAATTGCTAAAAGATATCTCTTTCGGACAACCTTAGGGCGGAGAAGATTAAGAAGACGCGTTAAAAGTTAACTGTCTCGTTTTGTAACGTAACCGAAACGTGCCAACAAAAACAATAGTCAAATGTATGAAAAAAGCTGTTTCCATTTTCTCGGTTTCTATTTATCTTTGTAATGTAGTACGTAATTCTCGCAAATTAATAATTATGCTAGAGCCTTTGGTATGAATGGCTGCCTTTTCTCACCGTGACGCATCAGGTTGCCGATTGCCACTCGGCTCGCATGCTTGCCGCGTGTACCGACGTAATACTGTATTTACTCAAAACAAGCAACGTTGGCGAAATTTTGACTAGTGTACTCATGCTTAACTGAGCTATCATGGCTTCCTAGTAAGCCCGAAGAAGCATTTATCACGATTTTTAAATAAATACTACTTCACATTTAATTATATTTTGGCGGATAGAAAAATATAAAATTTATTTAAATTATCGCATTAAATATATGTATGTATGTAGGTGAAATAAAACTAGAATTTCTCAGAGATGAAGGCAAGTAGGTATTGCATGTGTTCTACACAATTCAGTACAAAATTCGTAACGTATATTTTACGGAAAATCTTTCGTTTTTAGTGTGATAGTTTTTTTTTTAACTTATGTATTAGCTCTTTTAAATCTAAATATTTTTTATTTATGCTAAATTTACGATATACCGACAAAATCTGAGTTTATGTGTGCACTGACAACAACATAATGATAAAATTACGGAATTGTTTTAAATTAAAATCATCAAAATTCTATGTAGTGGCAAGACTTGTTTGAAGCACAATAAAACCTTTTTTTGGATGCTTATAGTTGACAAACTTACTTTCCTAAAAATATTGCTATTATATTCATTTCAGTCTTTTAAACAAAGACCGCAACATTTTAAATAAAGCCACTTAAAATTTTCCCTTAGCGTCGCACTACAAGTTATGCTTGAATTTTGAATATACAGATAAAAATTTTAATATAGCTGCCAACAATAACTAAATAACTGCTCAAAAATATTATTACGAATGAGGGATTTGTGTGTTAACTAACGTTGACAGGCAGTTGTTTTAAAGTATTTGTTTGATATCTTCCATATAACTATCCATAAAATACTAAGACAATTCATCCGAAAGACGCCTGTATTATTAAAATTGTAATCAATCTCAGTCTCATAGTTTCTATGCAGTAATCTCGAAGGTTTCCGTCGATACGTTGTCAAAAGCAAGCACAAAGTAGCGAAAAGGCTCAGGTTTTGCGTATTGAAAAAATTCGGCTAGCTGTTGCATTTCTTGACTACTCGACGGGCCTGTATCTGCATTTCTTCACAACTGAAAATACAATAAATAAAAGTTAGCCACAATGTTCAAAACTTAAGATTTTAAAGCTATTTTATTTATACCTCCTATCAACATTTATCGTCTTTGTAGACATAACACACATTTTGTTTGTGCTCTCATTTCTAGTATTATATTTTTAAAATTGTATAAATATAGGCTATCTTAGTATTTACAAGACCCAAGGCAACCTCACCAGTCCGGTAGCAGACTTTTTCAAAGGTGAAAATCTGACGCACTTCTTAGAATCGGAATCAGTTTTTTTTTTTGTAAATTAGTTATTTTATTAATTGTATTATTTAGTAAATTAGGATTATTTTAAAGAAATACTTTAGACCTTAGATCATTTTGTATTAGTGTGCATCTAGGTGAAACTTTACTACTACGTCATGTGAGTAGGTTATGTATAAGGAAAGTTCCTTATACTTTTCCAAACCCTTACGAACGCTAGTTTTATTTAGTTGAATTAGATTAGCTCGAGGCTAATAATTACGAAGTTTTGCTGATTTATTTCAGTTGTATTTTTTATTTTTTTATGTAGTGCTAAGTAATTTTATTAACAAGTTCTACATAATCAGTAACATAAAGGTGCTTGTAAAAACATTTCGCAGCTGGGTGTCACGTGCATAACAAGGTTATAACATAAAGTTGCTATATCAGTCGTACTAGATAGCTCTTCGTTTATGACTTTTGTGTTATGGTTTTGAACTACGAGTATAATGATACAAGTAACATTGAAATTTCCAATAACGATCCCCATAGTTTTGCCTTTGACAAGGATATGATGAAGCACGTTTACCTAGAAGGAAATTGTAGATGCTGAATTTGAAGACTTCCTTTTGTAGCGATGATAACTCAGTAGTTTCGCGGTCGATTCGCATGCCGAAGGACGTGGGTTCAAACCCAAACAATAAGCTTGAGCTGCCGGTAATGGATAACATCGTGAAGAAAAACCATAGCATGGTGGTAGAGTACTTTCTAGTACTCGGCAGGCTAGCTACCACCCCTAAGTTGAAAATCTGCCGCCAAGCATCTAACGGTGTGTTCCGGTAGCCTGACTTGAGAGCCAGTACCATTTCAGGCTAGGTGTGCCTTACCTATATCTTCGACCACACCGTTACTTAATATTAGTTGAGCTGCGGTCAAACACCAAGCCTGTAAACCATTTTAAAAAAAACTCTGACAAAGAGTACCACATACTTGCCGTGCGAATAAAAAGCGTTATGATGAAGGGGATTTCTACCTTGTATGAGTGATGCTTTGTACCGTGAACTTATTGTCATTCAAGTAAGGCGCTCACGAAAACCTACGCGACTGCATATCGCATGGCCGCGCAATAGAAGAAATATAAATACGCAATAAAAGATTCGCAGTCACGTAGATTTTCCGCGATCACCTAATTCGAATGTCATTAAAAGCACACAGTACTTACCTACTACGTCTAATTGCCATAAAGGTTCAATCATCTCAAAAATAACGACACTGATAGATACGAGTTATGAACAAATAAATGTTCACAAAAAAGTTTGGTATGTTTACAGCATTAGGTAACTTACTTCGATTCTAGTTTCAGCGATAACTTCTTCATTTCTCAGCAATTCGTGTTTGAGTCCGTTTCTCTTTCTGTAAGAGGACATTAGTATTTAGTAAAGTCTACTCGTATATAAAACAGGGCGTCTGAAAAAATGGGATTAGGAAGGGAGCCGTGGTGCTGGGTTTAAATACCTTTTTTTAAGTAGCTAGGTACTTTACTATGATAACTGACATGTTTTTGACATATTTTTGTATTACTTACGCGGCATTACTTACATTTAGTTATGACGGATGTCTCTTAGCTAGGTACTTATCAGAATCTGACTGCATTATTTTGTTCTATCGCGTAGTAATTGTTTTTTTTAATATAAGTATACAAAATATAGGTAAAGGTATAAAGTGTTATAAGCTTAGGGTGAGAAGACGAAGAACACACAACATAATTAACAACTTTTACTATGGACTCAAATCTGAAATCGCGTAAAGAAAACAACTTTTCCATACATTTGGCCAGGGGTCAATGTACTTTTTACCTGACTGCCAAGAAAGGGTATTATTTTCCAGGCGTATCATGTATGTATGTATTTAAGGTATCGTTAGATTCGTCTCTATAACACAAGTGTCCTTCGGTGGTTTTAAAAAAACATCAAGATGGTGGATTTTCGGCGCGAAATAGTAATACGTTAATAAAAAAAAACATCATCAGGTAGGGAGGGTATCTAAATAATAGCAATTAAAATAGGATTACAAAAATATATACATATAAGTTATATGTTCGAATTTAATTAGGAATAATAAATTTGTTTAAAAAGTTTTTTTTTTCCTTTTATTATAGCTATTTTAATCGAAATCGGGTTATAGATTTTTTAAACTCTTTAGCTTGTTATATAGAATAGCAGACATTCGCGATTTCAGAGTAGTGCCTACAGTAAAAGTTGTTCATAATGATGGGTTCAATGACCCCTCGGCTTAGTACACTCAAAGCTTATAAACTTGTAGTATTTTTGTTTACTTGCTGGTAATTCTTTACCATGCGCATTTAAACTTTTTTGTAATAAAAAGGTTTCATTGTCCTCATATAAACAAATAAATAAATATTTTAGGACATTACAAACAGCGCCAACTGACCCCAAACTAAGCAAAGCTTGTAGGTACTATGGAAGTCTGTTAGCTGATAGAATAATTAAATACTTTTTTGTTGTTGTAAATAAATACATACTTATAATATATACAGAACACTCAGACACACAACAAACATTTTTGATTATACCACAAAATGCCTGTCCTGAGTGGGAATTGAACCTACGCCCTACGGCTCTTGAAGCAGACGTACTACCAATGAGCCAACAGGGCAATCACACATCATTTATACTTTTTGAAATTAAATTACAAAGATAATTATGGCTTGAAATAACCTCGTTTACGATTTACGAGAGCGCAGCTTGTTACGCAGTGAGAAGCCATATTCGACCAACACACAGAGTTGCTCTATTAGATATTCTGTAATATGAATAAATTCAAAGGGCGAGGTACATAATGTCGCACATACACAGGTTCCCTTTCGCCCGCGCCGTTGACCGCGTCCTACGCAATAGACCAGCGGTGTCGAGTTACCCCGCACAATGGAAGCGTACTGACGTGGAGACCACAAATAAGTATTAATCCCTACACTGCCTTGCCGCACCTTTCCCCTACACAAAGCCTCCCAAGTGCGTTCAATTGCTATGTAAAACTTTATGGTCCTTCGAGCTGGATCACCGGTCTTTGTTCCTTTTAAAAACTTACTGATAACTTCTTAAGCTTTACAAACATTGTAAATGAAGTATATATTTATCGTATTTCTGTCTGTAATCGATATCGATAGCAATTTCATCGATTTTAATCGTACTTAGACACCCGTAGAAGGCTACGCGTGGGAAGGTATTGCCTGACGCCCACGGTAAGACTGAATTCAATTTCTATAGGTGGGCACTTGTCCGGTTAAATGAGCTTTATATTAGTTAACTTCCGTTATTTCTGATACATAGATAAACTGTTAATCCTGTTTGATGGACGTGAGAGTCGCGTTGATAAGTGAAATAATCTTGAGAAGCTGGCTTAAAAAGTTTTTTTTTAAACACTGATATAGGCCGACATGAAATAAATGCATGTGTCATTTAATTTGGGTATTATAGCACTCTTATAGCACTCACTCAACTAAGACTTGAAACAACCATTGATCTATAGTATGTTCTACATGTCAAGTGATCCTGATTTCAGGAGATCTACTGATTTTAGTAATTGTCTTCCACCCATTTTTGTTAATAAGTGTGCGATACCGTAAACTCATTGGATGTAGATAAATTTCTAAAAGTATATTTTGAGTCTGTATATCATAACATTTTTTTTTTTAATTATGACGTGGCTTGCATTTGACATCTCGCCTGATGTTAAGTGAAGATACGGTCTACGATGGAGCATGCTTGCCTAGAAGAAACCGATTCACTCGTGACTTGAATCGCCCAGATTGTATTTATCGGGGAACACCCATTCGGACAGCAAATTCCAATGTCTAGCGGTTCGTACGAAGAAGGTGGAACCAAAACGCTTAGTTCGAGTTTTTGGAATATCAATCATGAAGCGGTGTCGCTTTTTAGAGCTCTTGGCTATCCAATAGTAGAATGGGCAAGGTGGAATTATGTCATGCAGATCTGAAGCGCACTCTCCAAAGTGTATCCGGTAGAAAACCGACAGACAAGCAATTTTACGTCGATGTTCATGGCCTTGAGCCTTTTCTGAACAAGCGAATGAGTTTCTTAGCACGTTTCTCAATAGACTCCAATGCCTCAAGCTGGTACTTGGCCGATCCGTCAAAAAGGTAAGAACAGTACTCCATGCATGAACGAACTTGTGCTTGGTATAAAGACATGTGTATTTTGTAGATGATGATGTATTTTGATACTCGTATAAAAAGTCTAATATCATCTCTCTGATTATAATATATGCATCCACGCTCTAAAATTTAGCCTAATACCTATACCGATTTTATACACATATCTTAATAAATGTAAAAAAAAAATATACAAGCGAAACGGCTGTAGACGGTGCGATATCAAATTGTTCAACACTCGAACTTTTCGATCCGAAGGTACCGCAGATTAAATAATAGTAAAATCGTAACCGATACTTTTGAATAGGTAAGGATACTTACAAATATATCCGTCGCCATACGATGAGCGCTGTGTACGCGATGCAAACGATACTGCATGTAATGATCACCATAATACCAGCGGCTTCGCCCGCCGGCTCCCCTCGCGGACTCGTATACCGGACCCTTTGGGCATCCTTACGCACTGACTCACCCGCACCTGTAAACCAATCAGTAATTTCACCAAAATTCACAATAATCAAACAAAAACTTCTCGACGGCTGCAGTGACGTCACTGAAATGTTACTAAAAACAAAACAATTCTTTCAAGGTTACCTTTCATGATAAGGATAGATATTCTGTGAATCGCCATACATTTATATCTGACCTATAGTTTAGTCATTTAGTCATATATTTATCACTTAGTCATATATACCTAAGTCCGGAGATACTTAAGCCCAACTTATTTATTTACGACTTGTCAGGAATCCCACAACACAAAACGAAGGGATTCAACGGAAAAAGAACGTGTTGTTTTTTTAAAGCCTTTGCGTCACCCACAATCGCTCCATGACTTGGATTTAATGAAATTTGCGTTTAACCTTAAAATGTGTGAACAAGCATTCCTTATCAGTAACAAAAGAAAATATAACCTAGAATAGCTAGCGATAAGTTCTATCCTAAAAACGTGAGCGTCATCGTTTCCCTTGAATTGTAACAATGAAGCAAGAACTAATAACCATTGGCCAAGATATACCTAAAACACGGCTTTAGCACGTTTTTAAGATTATTTTTTAGGATTTACAAACCGGCATCCATGCGAGAGGTTTAACTAAGTTATATGTTAAGGTAACGTTCCACACACTATTCATTTAGCGAAATATGCAAATGTATAAACTTGATCTCAATACAGCGTTCTTTGACCTCTTGAACTTTACATAATCGTTTCACACTCACGTTTGTGTTGCTATGGTATTATTCAATTGAAAATGAATTGTACTGTAGAGTAATATTGAGTTTCTAGATTAGCTGCAACTTGAGATTTTTATTATTTAGCGTAAAAGCTCAATAAGAACTCATTGATCTCGATGAATTCGAACTCAGGTGAAAATACGACAGCCGCATATATTTAGCAGACACCACATTTTTTTTTCAATGTAAAAGTAATGAGACGAACAAGACGCTCTCCTGATGGTAACAACTGACGCCTGTCCATGACCATTGCAGCGATACATATAACTTTGAGTAGCAAAACAAAGTCTAGGGCAGCGCGGCTTTGGCGCTCATTCACCTTTCGAAGTTCACCTCAACAGCCCTGTAATTTCACTTCAAACTGGAACACAGTAATGTTTACACACTACTATTTGGCGGCAGAATATGTGGTACTGCGGTGGTAGCTACTTAGACGATCTCCTGCTAAGGAGATCTACCACCAAGTAAACATAACGACAGTAGCACAAATTTTACTTTACTCCGTATAGACTCGAAGAAATAAACGATATTCCATTCCAAACGATTCATCATGATTGAAATATGGTATGGTATTTCTACTGCCAGTCATAGTTTGCGATCTTGATCTAATTAATCCTAATTCAGCTATTGCGCAGGCGGAACTAATATACTTTTAAGTTTGATATTCTGATCTTACTTTGCAAATATTCAGCCTGTGAGTCTGGCTGGGGTGGCACATCGACTTTAGCATCTTCCTCGTCTTCGGGGAAGATAGGCAGATCCATGTGATCTTCATTGTCATCTCTTGAATGTAACATGTCAAACACCTCTGTCCTGAGAACAATTTTTTATAATCATGTTTAGCATACTTAATTTCGATAGTTTTTTTTTGTTTGACCACAGCTCACCTGATGTGAAGTGACGGTGTGGTCGAAGACGGTAAAGCACACCTAGTCTGGAATAGATCTGCCTCTCAAGTGAGGCTGCCGGAAAACATCGTTAGGTGCTTGGCGGCAGTTTTTCAACTTGATAGGTTGCTGTTACTTGGTAGGTGGTAGTTAGCCATTCGAGTACTAGCAAGTACCCTACCACCATGGAGCTCAAGCTCATTGTTGAAGTTTAGGCCCACGCCCTTCGGCGTGTGAACCGACCGCACTAACCACTGATCTATCATCATAAAAGTTTTTATTTATTGTTATACCTATCTGCAAACAATAAAAAAAAATCACTTTACAAACACTGTAAAAATAATTACATTACATTTGCACAAGACGATCTTATCAATAAGACCGGAGAATCAATAAAAAAAAAATTGCGAAATACGGACGGCGATACCTAATAAATTACGTCTTATGAATACATAAAATAATTTTAAATCATTCTAATTTTGTTCTACTGAAATTTGTTAGGTAAAGATCGAAGTTATTATGAAATCTTTCTATAATAAATACTTACTTAGTACTTAGCCAATTCAGAGCAGATAATAGTCAGGAATTAGTATAATAGTATTCATAAGTACAACGCGCATACAATAACTAAAAAAAACAAGCAATGTTATCTTTCTCTTACTAACCTACTCACTCCATCCTTATCGTCCACTAACAGTTTCAACACGGTCGCATTAGCCTCTAAAGTCTTATATCTGCTGTTGTCTTCGACTTCTTTTGCAAGGTTCGGCAGCACACTCTCTTCCGCTTTTAACGTGTCCATGTTCTGCCCATTTGTAGATACTAAACCTAGAACATAATGGTTTTAGTTCATGAATTTAAATAGAAAGTAGAGTGTTCAAAAACTAATCAGAAAGCTGTTTCGACATTGCATTAATCGTACGAATGTGCAAAAAGGCAATTAAAATCAGTTCTGGCTGGCTTATAAGGGGCGCGCCGCGAGAAAGTTAATACGAGATACCGTTATCGTCAAGCCCAAAGTTAATATTTATAAAATAGTGTTAACTAATTTGAACTGCAGCCGGGCAAAGTTATCGAAATGCAAACATTGGATAGCGGTCAGTCAGCCACTCGAATCAGTGGGCCAGACCTTAGCTTTGTAGCTAATGTGTGCTTAACGGTGTTAAAATCCGGTTTTCTGAAAGTTAACTCACGAAGTTAATATTTTAGCGTATCTTGATAAATATGCTGTCATTGCTGGTGTGAGTCATCGGCGTACTCATTGATTTTATGGAGATAGTTTAAGACCGTATTTCGAAGTGAAAGCATGGAGACAAAATCTGCATCTAATATGACTTGCGCTATAAATTAGCATTTTGCCCGTGGCGGCACTGTCCGCATTACATCTTATTGGAGTTGTTCAAAGACAAAACAAGAAGTTATTTATTCTCAAATGCACGAGAGAAAGCTCTCTCCTTCCTGATTATAAAGCTACACTGTATTGTTTGATTGTGAATCAACTTATCTTATCTAAAATATCAATTTAGATGTCTAAGGCCCAAGTTCCATTGGCTCTTGATATTTCGCTTCACTTCGCCCCTATGATTTTACATAGTACCTACTTTTACTTTTTTATTTACGTTTTACTTTTAGTATCTAAAGATTTTTCTTTCGTTATCGTATTTGACCGCACGAAACGAAACTAAGCCTATTGGAGTTAAAAGGTGTTTTTATTGTATTGTGAATGTTAGTGTGTGTATTTTTGTTTGCGGAGAACTTATGAAGCGTTTATTAGCCCGGCATTAATCTTCCCAGACAAGTATATTTAATATCATTTTTGAACTCAAAATTAGCTGAAACGGATTAGGTGTGGTCCGAGAAATCGTTGTTCGGGCCGAACACCTTATTGTACAAGGTGAACAGTTCTCTCAAAATAGGGCGACAAAAAAGCTCCAATAACAAGACTTAGAGAACAGAAACTTATATAATTGCAAACTTGCAGCTGTTTATGTCCATCGCAATAGTACCCAGAGCTATTGTATATCTGAGCATAATATAGCATACTTCAACATAAAACTGTTTATTGTAGGATATTGACTTATCGTAGTCTGTACAGACCTTCACCAAGTTTTCTTTGTTCCTATAAGGGCAGTATTTACCTCGTTCTCACGACGGTTACCGGAAGCTCAGCTAAGTGGGTACTTCCGCGACCTATCAATTGTACTGAATAAAACGCTTCTTGATTTTGTTTTGCAACATTTGTAATATGTAAATGATACTGCAATAATAAAATATTGTATAACTAGTTATATACTATTTATAAAACTGACTAAAATAACTTGCTAAGACCGGTAAGTTTTGAAATTTAAGATTGGAAATTCTCTACCAACTCGATACCTATAAAAGTTAAATATTTATGTTATTAAATAGAGACCAATAAATCGGACATGCTGTTCCTCTTTGTTTAAAATTATTACAAACCATGACCCAAGCTCAATAAAAGCCTTGCCTAATAAATTACTCAATAGCTGCAATAAAGCCCGCCTAAAGTTCTTCAAGTCATAAATAAAATGGTACTTGCTGTCTAAAACTATTAGCACTAACTAATGTGTTTAAAATCGTGTCTCATTACGCTACATCACATTATGGTTAACAGTATAAAGGTATAATTATATAGGTATAAAGGTATGTATATGCATAAAGGTATGTATATGTATAAAGGTATGTACATAGTTTACTACGTCGACTTACCCAGACCGTTTTTTTAAGTGACTTTTTTATAATGAAGTTTTTTAGTCATATCTCCAGAAATAAGGACTTGCTGTGCAAGGCTGCGTAGAAAGTACGGGGACATCATGGTCGGTCTCCGAATCGCTGGATTAACCTTATTAAAAAGACTACGCAGTCCATCGCAGTACAGTACGTTCGCAATGCGTAAAATCGCCACAAGTGGAGAGACATCGCGCGACGTGCAGCAGCTCTGGGATACAGCGGTTACGACGGGACGCAACCCTGCCCATCTACAGCCACGACCACTCTGCCAAGAGTGTTCGACTAAGAAGAGAAGAAGAGGCTTACGTTTGACCGCCATCTCATCCGATGTTAAGTGATGATGAAGGCAAAGCAACGTGATATTTTCAAAATGTTGCTCTGCATGAACTACGAATCAGCATCAAAGATCAGCAGAATCATCATGGAATGCACGATAAACTTGCCTTGTGACGGTGACCAGAGGTGCTGTTATAGAAATTGGAAACACATGAGAAGAGAAAAACCTAGCCTGTCAGCCATAAAAAAAAAAGTTGTTTTTATTTACGCCTATCGAGGCGGTGATTTCCCTTTCCATATATTTTTTATCATTTACGTATTAGGTATGTACTACTACAAACTTGTAACCCTGTATATTATAAAAATTTTCAAATTCCGCATCTGTTTATTGTTGTTATTCGCGCGCAGTCACACTTATTATTTCAACTCGAAATGAATTTCTATATTTACTATGATATAAGTATAGAATGAAAAGAATTTATTAAGTAAACTTGTTTTTAAAGTGGATCTGGGCATTTTTAATGATCACATTTCCGCAATGAATTTAGTTGGCGGTTCCAGCTAGGTAGTATCATTACTTGTTAATATGCTATGACCACAAAACCCACCTAATGACCAGTCGACCACACAAACTCGCCACTCCGCTGGTAAATTGGTTAAGTGCTCTGTTATCTCTTTAACTAACAGCTATTTGTCATGAGAATGGAACTCAAAATGTACTTATAAGATTTCGGTGGTTTACGTAGGTTGAACGATCGGCCTGCTCTGCGTAATGGAAGCATAATATTTTTTATGCGTGACTAAGTATGTAGCTACTAATTTGAAACGTCATCGATGCAATTTGAAAATCGATTGTGAATTTTACTGTATAATTCAACGGCATTGAATAACGTTCAAGTTTTGATGATATAGGGGACAATTCAGATTGCGAATTTCAAGTTCTCAGTTCAGTGAAGGACAAGTTTTTTTTCGTTTATAATCTTATTGAAAATTCGAAAACAACTGCTTTTAACTCACAAAGAATTAAATAACAATAACCGTTACAAGTGGCGAACTTATTGCTGTTCCAGGTTCCATTCCAGTTCTATTCCAGGCTAGGTGTGCTTTACCATCTTCGACCACACCGTCACTTAACATCAGGTGAGTTGTGGTCAAACACCTAGACTGTCAGCGATAAAAAAAAAACCTTTAATTCTGAAGAAAAGTACCGTCATATGACTTACAATCGGACTGCCATAGACGAACATGATGAAACGTTTTTTTTCTTCATTTTTAGTTTTCTACGGGACCGTAGAAAGTCGCATGTTTTAGTAAAACAAAGTTGTATGGATATTGGAAGTTAAGATAGGCATTTAAATATGAAAATGTTAGATTTATCTTAACCGCTCTCTATAGCACCTCTAACATTGAACTATTGACCCCTTGTGTAAGGCAATATCCATTGCAAGAACATTCTAGTAACTGCCTTGTCTGGTGACTAACTCGATAATCGCAAACCATTCACTCGGCGTGTTGTTACTTTTATAAAAAGACTAGTATGTCGCGTGGTTGCGCGGGCCGCAAGCGGCCCGCGGAGGGGGGTATACAGCAAGGGGGGCAAATCAGACAGGTGTTTTTGTACTTTGTGTTTGACTTTAAAAAACATAAAATGGGTAAAGAATCGCAATACGGTTCAATATTGGCTGATGATGATGATGGTGAATTAATGACTGGCATCCTAAGACCAAGTCCAGATATAAAAACTTTAAAAAAATATACAAAATTAATGATGGGTAAGAAAACGGAATACGGTTCAATATTTGCTGAAGATGATGATGGTGAATTAATGACCGGCATCCTGGGACTGGTGGTGAATTAATGACCGGCTACCTAAGACCAAGTTCAGTAAAAACTTTAAAAAAGAAAAACAAAATGAAAGAAGTAAAGAATCGCAACAAGGTTCAAAATTGGCTGATTGTTATGATGATTAAGAAAGTAGGTACGTTACCCTAAGAAAAACTCCATTAAAAAAAAAGTAAAAAAATAAGTACTTCGCGTGGTTGCGCGGCCTGGGGTGTACGGCGAGGGGGGAGGTCAGCTTACAGTTATTTTTTTTGTATTTGACTTATAAAAACTTAAATAATTAAAAAGCAGTATCATAAATGGATAAAGAATCGCAATAAAGTTAGTTTGGCTGATGATTATTATGACTTATTTATGACCAAACCCAAAGACAGTTGAAGATTGGTAAAGTCGTCAAGTCCAATTAAAAAAACTTAATACTTACATATTTAAAAAAAACTCTGTAAAATTTTGCACTTGATACAGATTAGTGCAGTGTTGTTGCCAAACCCTCTATACTATATTAGATGAAATTAAGTAAATAAAATTACTCGCGAAATACTACAACAATTACAAATAGGTACCTATCTAAGTTTCGGCAGCAACAAGACTGATTTGGACCATATAAATAACTTGTAAGTAAATACTCATTCAAAAATAATCACAATTGTTAGTTTAAAAAGTAGATATAATAGATGTACCTACACAAATACATATATGTACTACCAAAACTACTTAAAGTTTATCAGTACCTAATTATGTTTATCACCGCGTCTTAATCGCACACAAAATACTATTATATGAAAAAAAATTAAGTTTATTTACCTCGACAGTTCGACTATGTTGCATTAGCCGTGGTCTTTTGATGGGTCCAAAGTTTAAAAATTAGATATGCACTTATACATCGATCTTTAAAACACGAAAAGTAATTGAAATTAAACAACACTCACGTCCTACTGAAAAATACTGTAAACAATTTTTTTTTTAAAACACTGCTAACGTGTCAAAAGTCCCTGAGCGAGTAAATAAATAAGAGACACAGATTAGTGCGTCATAGGAATAATAATATAGACAAAAAAACGAGTTTTTGAAAACAGACCTTACTCGCAGGTAATAAGGGATGCAAATTAGTACGTCATAGGAACAATAGACAAAACGAACCGTTTAATAATAACCGACTTTACTATGCAGATAATAAAATGCAATAACCGACCTTATTTCGCTGAGCATAAAAATTAAGTTTCCCTCACGATGCAGTTTATCTTTTCGTTTAAGCTATGTTCGGTGCGTTCACTTGGCTTTATATCGGTATGTTAGGCGCTCACGAAAAAGCTATGCGTTCTCTGTTATAGAAATGTATGGGAGCTATGTTAATTTTTTTTTATCGAAAAAGTAATTTCAGATTCGGGTTCAGGGACTTTAAAAACCCCCGAAGCCAAAAATTGAGCGTCGCCTATCTCAAACCGTTTCGGAGATATTAGAGGTTACATTTTGTACGGAGGTCACGTTTTTTTGTATGAGACCTATATTTTTTTTTATCTCGTCTGAAAGTTCCCAAGGCGTAGAGAAGATTTAGTTTAAGAGCCACCCCAATAAAGTCTACCGTTTCTGAGATATCATGAGGTACTACCTCGAGGAGTCGACCTTCCGAAGGTCACGCACTTTTTCTAAAACCACCGAAGCATTCTCTACACGATAGTATACTTACATTTCTCCCATCATTCTCCTTTATATGAGATCTATTCGAGGGCCGATTCGAAAATAAAAATGTATGGCAGCCATATTAAAAAATAATAATTTCGAAAAACAAATTTCATATTCGGACTCGGGGACTTCGAAAACCCCGGGAGCCAAAAATTCAGCGCCCTAGGACCTTTTTGAAATTTTGGAGGTCATCGAAGGTCAAAGGTGACCTTGAAGATGACCTTCACCGGAAAGTTCTCGACGTCCCCTATGACATTTGGTCGAACACACCCCGTCTATGTCAAACCGTTTCTGAGATATTAGAGGTTACATTTTGTATGGCGGCCATGTTTTTTTGTATGGGAGGGGTGTTTTTTTTCGCCCCCCCTAAAAGTTCCCAGGATCTTGGGAAGATTTTGTTCGAGAACGACCCCCGCAGATATCACCGTTTCCGAGATCCGTTGTGGTACCATCACCAGGAGCTGACCTTCCGAAGGTTTGGCATTTTTCCCGGGCCCTCTGAACGATTCTCTATACGAATCTGTAATTAGTTTTTTTCTACGACCCCTCCTTATATGAGTTCTATTTCTCTAAGTCAGTCAGTGAGTGGTAATTCAGCTTTATAGTATATGAATTAAGTAATGGTTTGTTCCCTTTAATCTTCAGGATCTGCACTGCAGTAAAGAAAAAAAAAATTAATAGAGAATGAAAAAACACACATTTATTCGAAACTTGCCTGGAAGAAATTGTTTTAGGCGATAAGGCCACCGTTGTTTTATCGCTAAATTATTATTTTTAAGATTTGTATGTTTCGGTGGTAAAATAACTTATATTTCAGTTTATAATTCGACACAGTAAGAAAGATAGAAACATTTATTCTTTAACACACGAAGCTACAATAACAACAATACAAAAAGAAGACATGAACAATAATAACAATAAACATTTAAAAAAGTCTTTAAGGTTTTTTAGAAAAAAAGCTGTCTCTGAAGTTGTCCAGACACAAAACGTAATAAACCTATTATAAGCAGATATGTAAGTATTAAAAAAAAACCTAATTTAAGTATTCTATCATCTGTTTGGTTCCCATAGTACAAGCGTTGCTTAGTTTGGGTCTAGGTGGCGCTGTGTAAAATGTCCTCCAATATTTATTTAAGTGTTCAGGTACGACAGTGTGTTAGGTACGACAAAAAAGGTTTGTAGGCATGGCTGCCAATTGCCACAGATAAAATGAGCTGGTTTTCATATTATTATTGACAAAGCCTACTATAAGGTGGCTCATTACGTGGAAGACAGGAATATAATTATGGTTGTAGTAGCCTCTCTCTGCACTTGCATCCCCCTGGCTAAGTGACAATTGTAGTAAGCATAATGTATGTATTAATATTTATAACTGTAAACT
The DNA here is from genome assembly GCA_950106695.1 of Biston stratarius. Taxonomy (NCBI): domain Eukaryota; kingdom Metazoa; phylum Arthropoda; class Insecta; order Lepidoptera; family Geometridae; genus Biston; species Biston stratarius. Next base: position 7,262,015 of record OX467107.1, read on the forward strand.
GTAACCTAATATGAAAAGAAAGATCCACAAAAAAATGCCTTGCTGAGTTTCTTGCCGGAGCCTTCTCAGTTGAAGTGTAATTACGAGTCAGTGGTAGATTCAAACATGTAACTTAACGATCATAAGTGCCTTACCAGGGTCACAACTGAATAAATGACCTTTTGATTTTGATTTGATATGGACGCTCTAAATCACAGGTAGGTACAATACACGCATAATTATTATAAATTTTTGGGTTTAAGTGTGGTTTACGCGTAGACCAGGTAAACAAAAAATTAAAAGGAACAAAAAGGCTAAAAAATCTAAAAAGAACAGATTCTTTTGTATTTTCAATGTGAACCACTTTTTTATCCATAGTGAGTAAGTACAGTCATGACTTATTTTGTTTCGCTCTACCGACATAGACTTCCTAGCTTAGTTTAAGTACTATTCTTGCATTAACAGTTAGTATTCTTTTGTTGGTCACGTTTCACTGAGGTCGCACTCTGATAAATGCTAAGTACGAGGTGATTAAAATACAGGACTTGGTAATTAAGAGAAGGACGAGAAGTTATGCACGGTAAACTAAATTAAAAGGTAAATTAAAAATTTAAAAATTACTGAACTTAGTTGTAAGCCAGACCGAAAACTTTAGTAATAGTAAGGACATAAATAGGAAAGGAATAAATTAAAAAAAAAGCAAGTAGTTCAGCGTTGATGAATGCGTTATATCCACAGAGATTATTTAATACAAGGGCCATGTATACGTGGTATGCAGTAATTCATGCGGGCATACATAAAATATTTTTTTGTATATTTTATTTTATATTTTTTACTGACAATAAACTTTTTTTTATGAAACTAATTTAAATATTTTGCCTTTCTATGTGGTAGTAGATTTTTAATACGTTTTGAAACTTTTTATAGCGATGACGTCACAAAGTAGGCTGAACATGTATGCCCTTTCCATTAAAACAAAAAAGTATTCATAGCTACTTTGACACATTTGATCGACATTGACAATTGACGTGTATGAAAGAGGTTAGGTATTATGGCTGCCGTTGACTTGAGATTGACAGATTTTGTTTTGGTTTGCCATTGTCTTTTTTAGGCACTGTAAGTAGCCCTATACAGCCTACTATGTGACGTCATTAGACGTTAATTAAAGGTCAAGTTCATTTTATTAAAATAAGCCCCATGTCATAGCTTAAAGAGTTTTAAACGTATAAACAATTTAAAGGAATGTAATATTTCGTAATGGTTTTGGAATCAGTAAAGTATTTTTCTTTACACATCGTATTGACTAAAGCGCTCAGTTCCACACCTGTAGTATAATTAAAGGTGTCTGTCTGACTAATCTGTCGTGATTGTGCCCGTATTGTGTATAGGTAAGTACTTTTTGCCATCGATTATGCGTATACGTATATTCTTATGAAAATTGACTTTATTTTATATGCAAAATCACACTGTGATCGTCAACTGTATCTATGATAACATTTGTTAAGCATGAAAATTACAAATTTATACGTACGTATCATCTATCATTTAGTTTATCCAAGAACAACTTCCGTCTATAACATATAGATGAATTCATAGATTCCGTGGTCTATAGCTATAGATGGTATAAAATTATAATATGAAGACAACGAATTCTGTTGTATCTAGAAGAGAAATTTAGTACATTGAAGCGTGTTGCAAATTCGCCGGCTGTGCTCCTCGCAGGGTGACCAGATTTTACGAAACTGGCAAAGTCAACTAGTCACTTAGGAAAAATACTGAAATATTAAATCCAAACACCGGAACTTTTTTACCTAACTTTAAAAAGTAGTTAATTTTTTGTTTTAGTAGTTATCCTCTATATCAGGGATTCCCAAAGTGGTCCCAGGGGTCGACATAAACGAAAACTGATTTTGGGCGACGAGGTTTAAAAATCGACTCCTGTTAATTAACACAAGCTCTTATTTTAAACTTTCAAGATACAGTATAAGTTGTGTTACGTGTGCCAACTTGTTATAAGAATGACTAATATTTTAATAATTTTAAAAATATACTTACCAACCGCAATTTTTTTTATTTTATATTAATAGGAGAAAAAAACTAGAGACAAGATTTTTAAAGCAATTTGGCTATGGGGGTCTGAGGTTCATTTTGGAAATGGGGTCGTTTGCTCAAAAAAGTTTGGGAATCTTTGCTATACATTATAATTACATCAACTTTTTTAATACACAAGTATATCTATCTATATCTTTAAACGAGCAATTCTTCTATATATATATAACTCAAAGGTGACTGACTGACTGACTGACATAGTGATCTATCAACGCACAGCCCAAACCACTGGACGGATTGGGCTGAAATTTGGCATGCAGGTAGATGTTATGACGTAGGCATCCGCTAAGAAAGGATTTTGATTAATTCTACCCCCAAGGGGATAAAATAGGGGATGAAAGTTTGTGAAACTAACGCGGGTGAAACCGCGGGGCACAGCTAGTATATATTCTGAATCTCGGAAACGGCTCCAACGATTTTCATGAAATTTTGTATCCAGGGGGTTCCGGGGGCGAAAAATCGATCTAGCTAGGTTTGATTTTCAGAAAACGTTGTTTTATCCAGCCGAGCAATGCTCGGTCAACCAGGTACTGTAGTTTAAAATATAAACACGAGAGATGGAACATTAAATGGGAACATTGTAAAACAATAGCTAAAATCAGTAGATCTCCCGATAACTCGGACACACAGAATAATCCTGTAATCGAGTTGTCCGGAGTTAGTGTTCGAAACGTATCATCTCGTATATAGTACATTTAGATCAATTTACGACGATGATATTCTAATTGGATTCCTTTAAAATGTTATCTGACTGAAATAGTCTTTTGAAAGACCATAATTCGAACTTACCCAAGCCATCATACAAGTAAGTACGCCACTTTAGCAACAACACTATCTGTGCGACCTTTACAATAGATACTATCTTTAACCTCCTTTTATCCCGACAACAGTCTTACGTAATAGCAAATCGATGTAAGCCACCAAGCAACCTAACACAGTCCTTTTCAATGAGATGATCTGAAAGGTCATCGTGAGGTAAATGAGCATTCGCATTATTGCTTTGAATATTTACCTCATTCATTCACGGCCGATGCGATTATGAATCATATTCTATACTCTACTACTTACTACGATATGCTTCATTTATCTATATTTCGCGTACTCGTAGTATTGTATTGGGCTTCCGTATGACTCTTCGGAAAATGAATGGATAACTAAATATGAATCACACCCACGTAAGATGTGTTCGTAGAATTGGTAGGTGATAAATTGAAGTGATGGCTTACAACTCATTATAAAGTCGTTAGGTTGATCGACAGATTAAAGGTTCTGGTGAGTACGTGGAATGATCCTGTTCACGGTTATTTTCATTTTAACATCCTACTAATATTATAAATGTGAGAGTTTGTATGTTTGGATGTTTGTTACTCAATCACGCAAAAACAGCTAAACGGATTTGGATTAAATTTGGCACACATAGTTTACTAGCGACCCCTCCTGGCTTCGCACGGACATAAAACTTCTAGAAGAAATGATAGTAAAATCCGTATCAATATAACCGTAGTGTAGGACAACTACAAACAGCGCACAAAGACACGCGAAACACGGCTTAATTTTATACTATTGTTTTATCAGCTGCATCGCGTGAAAAATCGTCAAAAGGCATCTCAAAATGAAAAGTAGATCATTCAACAGTAGCGTGGTAGCATGATAGCTATTGTTCCACCTACAAAGTAGCGGTCGTCTCATTGTTTTAAGGTGCTACTTATTGGTAAAATCCTATTACTGTTAGAGGCGCAGTGGGCGGGAGAATTGTAATGTTATGATATGAATGGCTTCGCGGGGGGTCATGGTGGTATTTTGTACTAGGCAATGGAGCTATTAATAAGGATTTCACGAACCCCGTGAAGATGTTTTGTGTATTATTTTAGAGCAAGCACATTTGTTAAACTTTGACGCAAAAAGAAGGGTGTTATAAGTTTAACGAGTGAATTTGAGTTTTTTTTTATTTGGCGATAGATCTCCTTAGCAGGAGGTCGTCTAGGTAGGTATCACCGCAGTACCAGATATTCTGCCGCCAAGCAGTAGTGTGAAAACATTACTGTGTTCCGGTTTGAAGAGTACTGTAGCTAGCGAAATTACAGGGCTTTAGAGACTAATTATCGAAAGTCTCAAAGTAATGAGCGTCAAAGCAGCGATGCTCGGACTTTGTTTTAGTACTCAAATGTCTATGTATCGCTGGAATGGTCATAGACAGGCGTTATCTCTTATCATTAGGAAAGTGTCTCGTTCGTCTCATTACTTTTACATTAAAAAAAAAAAACATAAAAAGTAATGAGGAGAACTTTGAGTAGCAAAATAAAGTCCAAGGCATTGCTGCTTTGGCGGTCACTACTTTGAGACTTTCGATGGTTAGTCACAACAGCCTTGTAATTTCCCTTCAAACCGGAACACAGTTATGTTTACACACTCCTGCTTGGCGGCAGAAAATCTAGTACTGCGAAGTTAAAAAAAATTTTTAAATCTCTGACAGGCTAGATGTTTTACCTCAACTCACCTGATGTTAAGTGACGGTGTGGTTGAAGATGGTGAAGCACACCTAGCCTGGAATGGAACTGGCTCTCAAGTGAGGCTGCCGGAACACACCGTTAGATGCTTGGCGGCAGATTTTCAACTTGAGGGCGGTAGCTAGCCAGCCGAGTACTAGAAAGTACCCTACCACCACGCTATGGTTTCCTCACGATGTTTTGCCTTCACCGGCAGCTCAAGCTCATTGTTGGGGTTTGAACCCACGCCCTTCGGCATGCGAACCGACCGCGCTAACCACTGATCTATCATCGCTACAAAACCTACCTACATACCTATTTATATAGTACCTATTTAGACGACCTCCTGCTAAGGAGATCTGCTACCAAGTGAAACCGGAAACCAAGTGTCTACCTTATGCATCGTATCACAAAAACGACTAAAACTATTAGAATTTCGTTTCTTTTTTGTTTGAAAGGTGACATGATCGAGAATGTTCTCCCACAGGTCTGATTCTGATCGAGTTGAAATTTAATATGCTACTATAGATAACAGGTTATTTAAATTAATATCTTTTTTAAAGAATATAAAACGAAGACCTTGGAAATATCTGTATAAAACCAAATCTATCGTAACTAAATAGGCAACAATGACTACGAAATAAAGCTCTCACAGAGCGCAGCGCAAAATGCATTGAACTCTATGGGAAACTTTCTCAGGCAGTTCTTTACCCCTGTAATACCCCATACCAGGCTTTGTAAGAACAAGATTGTAAAGTTAAAAAAAGACTTATAATATCTGGGTATTATAATAATACTTATAATATTATAAAGTATACTAATATTATAAAAAGACCTGATATAATATTTTCAGTATTGATAACAATCTTTTGCGATAATCGTATTGTAATTTTTACACCGGCGTTTTCGAACAGGATTTTGAAATGAAACTCCAAGATTGCGTGCTCCATCCTAGAACGCATCTTCGCTTAACATCAGGCGAGATGTCAGACAAACGCAAGCCAGATTATAAAAAAAAAAAGTTTTTTGTTATTTAAGATAAGCTTGATGCTTACTGCTTACCTTCAGGCTGATGACTTTTTCTTCTCGTGACCTAATCACATTAACACACTTGCTAAAACTCTGGACTTCTTTTGCACAACAATTGAGAATTGCTATATAACGTGGCAGCGGGGCTAGCGTTTTGGAACTTATTCCAATTGATAGCGACCTTTTAAATTTGCATATTATATTAAATAATAATTGTTAAGTATGTAAGAGTGCTTTAACCTGGGTGTTGTTCATACAAAAACTTTGTTTCTCTATTAAAATAATGTATATTCCGGAAAACTGAAGTAGCAATGCTGCACATATCTGTCGCAGAACCGATAACCGCTGGGGTAAACGTATTCTAGAGTGGAAACCGCGAATTAGCAAACGTAGCGTAGGACGCCCTGAGACTCGATGAAGTGACTATATACGTAGGACAGGTGACGGTGAAGCGAAAAGCCGAAGATCGGCTTTCTTGCGAGAGGCTTATGTCCAGCAGTGTACTTCGAAAGGCTGATGATGATGATTCCGGAAAACTAGACGGATCCCGTAGAACAGAATGGGCAAAACCGTAGAGCGTCGCTTACTAATATTTCATAAAATGTTCTATGGTGCGCTACTTAGGTAGGAAAGTAAGTTATGTCTGAGGAAACAGTGCTTGCTTACCTAATGCAGCGACGATCAGACAAAGGAACCTCTGGTCAGTCATGGCGCTTAGATCTTGGAACATACAGCACCAGGAACAATCTGTAAAAATGGAAATGGGTAGGCATACTTTACTAATATACTCCCAGGTGTTGTATCTTCAGATATATCTTCTACGTAGTTTTTTACTTGTGTTTTGAAAGTACATATAAATAAAAGTACCTGGTTGACCGAGCATTGCTCGGCTGAAAACACGGATAAAACGACGTTTTCTGAAAATGAAACCTAGCTAGATCGATTTTTCGCCCCCGAAACCCCCTGGATACAAAATTTCATGAAAATCGTTGGAGCCGTTTCCAAAATTCAGAATATATATATATATATATACAAGAATTGCTCGTTTAAAGATATAGAATTAGTACCTACTTTTTTTGAGGCATTTGAGGTTCAAGGAAATAAAATTATGTTTGACTCTCTTTGGAGGAAAAAGTTCATTGAGCTCTCCGTTTTTTATTTAGACGTTTCAGAGTTTCTGTATATTTATTCCATATCTTTCGGAATATTGAAACGGTCTTTATGAAAATAGGCAGTAGTGATAATTTTTGCTTTATAATATATAGTATGAACCAAATTGCTCAAGAAGATTGTGAAGAAGTACCACACCTAGGTGTTTAATTGATATTCTAAATTTGTTGAAATTATACATATATAAACTAGCGACACGCCCCGGCTTCGCACGGGTGCAATGTACATAGATACTACACAAAACCTTGAAAAATCATATACCTAAACCTTTCTCATGAATCACGCTATCTATTGGTGAAACTCGCATGATAATCCGTTCAGTAGTTTTTAAGTTTATCGCGAATAGACAGACAGACGCGGTGGACGACTTTGTTAAGGTGTTTAACACAGCGCCATCTAACCCTAAACTAAGCAAAGCCTGTAATATGGAAACCAGATAGCTGATAGAATACTCATATACTTTTTTTTCAATATATATGTAGGTATTTATAATTTAATAACTTTACACGTCCCACAAATGTTAGTCCTGAATAGGAATCGCAACCACGCCCTTAAGCTATCGAACTTCTACTAAGTGAGATAACAGGGCAGTCGCGGCCAGTGTAGGACAATCTGCCAATCTAATTATTACAAGCCAGCCATAGAAGAGAAAAGAAAAACAATCTGGTCTTACCTAATAGGCAAGCTGACTTGTATCGTAGTCGTAAAGGTGTTTACTGTTTACGTCTTCTAAATGTAAAATATCTTATCTATGCCGGCCACACCAATTACGCGGCCATAGATAAGAAGACAATAAACTGGAAGACATATTGCACTATACGTCGTGTTATGGCATATTAGGGATCCGCACCAAATTTGTCTTCCTCTCTCTTTCTCACACACAGCCGTAGGACGTCCCCTGCCGGACATAAGCCTTCCCCATTGATTTCCATAAAGACCGGTTGGAAACGACTCGCATCCAGCGCGTTCCTGCGGTCTTTATTAGGTCGTCTGTCCACCTACTGGGTGGACGTCCTATGTTGCGCTTACCGGTTCGTGGTCTCCATTCGAGTAGTTTAGCCCCGTTAGCACTCAACATTATGTGAGCTGTGGTCAAACACCTAGTGGGTCACCTAAAATAATGTTGTTAATTTCCAACCAAATGTTTAATCTTTTCTCACTATTCCAGGATTAGGCATATCGTATACCCGCGCAAGAAGGTTCACTGTCGTTTTGTCTTTTTTTGCCCAATGTTAAGCGAAGATACGGTCTATGTTGGAGCACGTTTATCTAGAAAAAAACCGATTCACTCGCGCCTTGAAGGCACCCAGATTGTATCTATCGAGAACATCTATTTGGGCAGTATATTCTATTGTTTAGCAGTTCATACGATTCCACAATCGAACCGTTTAGTTCGAGTTTTTGGAACATCATCTATAAAACAGTGTCGAATTTTGAGCTGACTGGTCGATAAGATTTTTCATGAGCGCCTAACAAGAATCGTAATAAAAAGCACGCAGTACGGGGCTGAGCGTGTCACGACACGCACTTGACGGTTTATTTATATCGTCCTATTTGCCACAGAGCGACTGTTTACAATGTATAGAAGTACAAGCCAGCGGCTGCTGCGGCGTGAGGTATCTCTATAAATACTTTTATGACGATGTAAACAACACATTATTTTGTGATTAGTTTTGACACCAATAGTATGTAGTGAATAGTAGGTTTGTGATTGACAAAATATTATTTTGTCAAAAATATGCTTAGATGGTTTAGATATACAATATGTAAGTTACTTAAGCATAACAGTGTGCACACTACACTGCATAAATGTAATCCACTATATTACGTACAATACCTCTTTTGTAGTTAATTATTTAGTCAATAAAGTAATTTTTGCTTTATTTTTGTATAATGGAATTTATAAAATGGCTCACGCGCTATCCCACGGGAACCACAATTAATTTGCCTCTTTAGTAGACAAATATTCCAACGTCTTTGCCCATAATTTCATTAATATAACTGCCCTGTTAGTTCATTTGGTATTTTCTGAGCTGTGGGGCGAGGGTTCGACTTCCACCTGGGACAAAAAATTTAATGAGAGCAGCCGTTTAGATTAGTTTATGTTATTTAAATGTATTTATTGTGTGACATACACAGACGTTTGTTCTGCATCTAGGTAAAAAATAAAAGTAAATAATTCCTTATGTATTTTTTTATGGTTGATTATGATGATGATTAGGCCTAGATATTTAACCACAGCTCAGTTGATGTTAAGTGACGGATTATAAGTACGTATTTAAAATTAAAAAAAGTATATATTATGTATTCTATCAGTTATCTGGTTCCCGTAGTACAAGCTTTGCTTAGTTTGGGACTAGATGGTGCTGTGGGAAATGTCCTCCAATATTTATACATTATTATAAAAGTGTAAGTTTGTATGGATGTTTGTTACTTCTTCAAGTTAATACAGCTGAACGGCTTTCGATAAAAATGAGAGCTATCTTATAGGTACATAGGGTCGCTAGTGCAGATGCTAAAATACTAGTGTAGAAACAATAAAGAAAAAAAAAAGTTTTATTTGAACCAAAAATTTGTCTAAAGATTTTGTCCCAAACTTAAAATGCTGATATAAACTCCACATTCGAAATGAACACTTTTGCGATGTACTGGTAAAGCTAGAAAACCAGTTCTGCTTGTTTTGCGATCGCTAAAAATACCTGGGAGTCGTCGGGAGCGCCGGCCTGCCTCGGGAAGTATCGCCACGCTTTGCACTAACAACTTGGATTAACACTTCGTCACTTCAGCTTCGTCGGTTCTAGACTCACGTCACATCGGCGCGAACGCAACACGAGCGTGCGACTCCGACCGCGGCTTGGAGCATTCTGACTATTTTTGTTTTCTCTGGTTAGTGGTTCCATAATCTGACTGGGCGAGAACTCAACCGGTGACCTCACTAAATGCAGGAAGCTAAGCTGAATGTGGCAAAGGTCGGAATCGCAAAGGATCTGCTATGCATGAAGTAGATGGATCTGGCAAAGGCATCAATTGGCAAATTGCCGAGCGAATCAGCGAGGATATTTTAGATTTACGCATATTTTTTAAATAAAGGTCTTACAGTTTTTCTTTTTTCTATTTCTAATCTTTGATACCTGTGTTCGATACCTAAGTACAGATAAACTTCAGTGGGACTAGCATATATATTTGCGGAATTATATAGTACGTACCTAAATGATAGAAAAATGTATGGACATTAGGAGAGACGGGAATAAATTAAAACTGTTATTTTTTTTTCAAATGTAAAATTCTCGTTTACGTACTACGTTATTCTCGTATAGTAATATGCTAGAGCCAGATATCTTAACTTCAGCTTTAATACTTTTTTTTTACAATTCTACATATCAAAAGTTTTAAACAAATATATGTTTTTTAACCATTTCTTAAAAATTGGTTTAAAATCATACAGTGCTACAGGACGCGCAGCGGTAGTACAAAGGAAGTAATATTTACTCATTATTATGAACACCTAGCTTCGCCCCGCGGTGTTACCCGCTACATTTTTTCGGGATAAAAAGTAGCCTGTGTTGACAGCTACCTCCATATCAAATTTTCAACAAAATTGGTCGAGCCGTTTGAGCGTGAAGAAGTAACAAACATACAAACACACACACTCTACAAACTTTCGGCTTTATAATATCATAAGTGGGATTTTTAATACTAAAAAAAAAAACAGAAAACTATCGTTGATTTATGTAATGAAATAAAGTTAAGTTAAAGTTGCCTTTTTGAATGATTTCGATAATTTCAAGCTTTTGATGAATAATCCATTGAAATAAGTCTCAAAGTAAGTCAAGGTAAAATTCAGCCTTGTCCTAATAAAGTAGTGGCAACTAAATGCTTGCATGTTGATGCATGCTTGATGCATCGACGGCATTTTGAGAGCAACATAAAAAGTTATTTTCCACCACATTATATCACTTCCCATATTCATGCATGTAATTCGGCTCTTTATGAATTGAACACCAATATTTTTATACATAAAACTCGAGTAAATACAAGTTTTGGAAAGTGTTGCAACATTAATATTCTGCGCTCTCGCCAAAGCTCACGATGGTATTTACTTTTTGGAAACCTCGTAAAGTGTATGTGTAGTGTGCACGTTGCTTTACTTGCGCTGTGCTATGCACTGTATCGGTGTGTCGTTACTAAATAAAATTATATCCTGCCGTCGTACTGTGAATTTCCTATTGAAATTTCTGCTAAGCGCTCACGAAATAGTTACTCGACTTCGAACCTTGTTGTGCAGGCATACAATATGCAATATGAAGGATGAAAAGTTTAGGTACCTGCGCCTGCTTGGACAGTACTTTTTCATTTCAAAAAGTTTGATTATGTTATTATATAATAGTCATCCTATTTGACATTAGCATTTGACTACTAAAGTGATTTGCGAACTTTCACCTTCGCAAAAATGTTTTCAAAAATTATATAAAAATAGTAATATTGCAATGGAAAAACTCAAAAAAAGTTCACAAACGTAAAATATTGCAAATAGACAAAACGTATATTGTAAACTAATGGTACGTGTCATTACAACAATAATACATTTCAAAATCTACAAGACAAAAGCACAGATTAGAAAAAAATAATACTTACAGCATTAATTTGGACGTTTTTAAGGCTAGAGTGAATAGATTTCTTCTAGATCGGCGTGCTCCATACTCGGCTACACCGTCGCTTTCCATCAGGCGAGTTGGTGGCCAAACGTAGATCTATTTAATATTTTAAAAAAAAAATATAGTATATATCTACGTTGATTTACATTTTACGTAATGTTTCGTAGAAAATGGGGGATGACTCCTTGGTCCTTCCTACTCTTTTCGCTAACTACAGACACGAGATACGTAAGACATCAAAGTTCGTGTAGTTTCCGTACCCCATTTCAAATTGTAGGACCAAAGAGTGTTCACCCATTTATTACGCAAGAGTGCAGTATCTTATACTACTATTTTTTTAACAAAAATTATATTTTCCGAGTTTGCTATCGTGACGTCATTGCAATCAATGAAAATACTATTATTATACTCAGATCCGAGGAACAAGATCTGTAGCTCTAATAGCTTTATTAGTTAGCGATAATTACGTAGTTAGATTATTAATAGAATTACGTACAAATTACTTAATTTGCCTCTTTGAGCAATTTAAAGTTGTAAAGCCATACTTCAGTTCTCTTCGGTTTTTGCGTTCATGTCTAACATCTATGGTTACAGTCAAAGTCCAGTTTTGGTCAAGTCCAGTCCATGCCAGTCAAGTCATGCCTTACAAAGTAGTGGCGGCTTTACTGTAAGTTTCGATGGAGTTTTTAGTAAAGTAGTGGCGGCTTTACTATAAGTTTCGATGGAGTTTTGGAAGCAACACGAAACGTCATGTTTTACCACATTATATCACTTTTCCACTGTCAAGCTTGTAATTCGGCACTTTATGAATAGAACACGACTATTTTATACATGAAAACTCGAGAAAACACTAGTTTTGGAAAAAAATACATTGGGGCGACATGACTCTTTTCGCTTTCCCGCCTAAACTCAAAAACTTCCATTTACTCCCAACAGGAGCACTAATCCACTTTCTGTACATTTTTCTATCGTTTATGTAGCATGTGAAACTCGTAACTGAATATGCTATAAGAGATATTCACAGTCGTTCTAGGTATATGATTATATATGAGTAAGATCTAAAATAATAAAAAATTCTCAAAGATATACGTGCTCATCCTTTTATACATAATTATAAGCACATTAAAACTTTGTTCCTTAGTAAAACCATAGATTATATATATATTTTACAGTATGCTAGATCTATGAATGCTGAAATCATGATTTAAACTGAAGAATTATAATACATTTTATTGTAAATGGGTATATTATTCCTGCCGAGATATGAAAAACCCGCCTCTTACCACCATAATACGTTGTAGAAACAAAAGATGTAAATATAAACTGAAAAGAAAAGAAATCGAGCTTAAACGGAGAGAAAAAGAATTATTAAAAAAAGACAGGTTAATACAACGAAAAATATTAAAATATAAAAAACGGAAAAGCAATAGAGCAAAAGCTGACTTAAAGGCAGCTACAACACTGAAGAACGCTAAGAAGAATTTATGCGTCGCCATAGATGTAAGAGACGCCAATAAGAAAATATACTGTAAGAAGGAACCGAAGAACAAGAAAAAATGCACGACGCGTAGGAGAGAAACAAAATCAAGAAAAAAATCTAAGACAGCTATAAAGAAGCGATTTTGGAATCCGTTGTGTTATTTTAACGACTTTCTTATTAAGAAGCCATGCAAATGCTCCAACCAGAGAAGTGGGTGGCGACCTGAAAATAGAGTAGACTCATTCCTCGAACGGCTATTCGGAGGTGCTCGATCGTGTTCATGTAAGAATCAGAGATTAGTACGTTTTAACTGTTTTAACCCCTGCCGATGCCAAGAGGGCTATTCTCCTAAACAAATATGTAGGGAAAAAGCTGCAGGAGATTGTTTTTCATTGTCCTTAAAAAGACCTTGTCAGCCATGGACTTATCGTGGTTGCCATGCATGCCATCCTCATTATGTAGGAACAAGTAACCTATGCAGAAATTTAAAATACACATTGCTCTGTTTAGCAGGTATTCTGATTTCGTTACCTTGTTTTTTATGCTTAGCATCATGTAAGTGCTGCTTTTGTTCCTCTTGTACCGATTGTTAATATTCAAAAACATGATTAATATAAAATGATGTATCACGTACTACGTTTTATTTAAGCTACCTACTTACTGTATACATTTCTATAAATTTTTGTACAAGAGATACTTTACTTGATCGTAGATCTTCTGAGCAGGAGGTCGTCTAGGTAGGTACCGCCGCAGGTTTTGTTTTACTTATGCGGGATTACTCACGTTTAATTATATCGGTAATTCTATAGTTTCAGCCACATGCGGTGGCCTTCATCATGGAGACAAAGCTGAGTACAACGCACGCGCGGCTTCGTCGCTTCGCACTGCAGGCCGCTGCGCGCCGCGCACATGAAGATAGCGGTTAAACAAAAATGTCTCAGCGTATTTTTTTTAAACTGCGATTTGAACCCCTTGTTATGTTTATCACCGGCTGAAGCAAATATGATGAAATTTGGTATGACAATAGTAGACATTATGGAGACTAACATAAACGGGCACGTTTTCCCCATTAATTTACTGGTGTAACTGCATCACCAGAAAACATCTAGTAACAACACAGGCCTATTTTCCACGAAGAACTTCATGACATCTTACGAAATTAACAACTTTTGTTCCATGACTTTCATAATTATTAACGATAACGAAAATTAAAAAAAAAAAAACACCGCTAAGGAACAGTTAATCAGGTGTCAGATCTACCTACATAATAAAGAATTAACGTTGAAAATCTATCGCCAAGCACAGCAAGCAAAGCAAAGCCAGCAGTGTGTTCTGATAGCCACACTTGAGAGCTGTAGAGAAAACCTAGCCTGATAACAAAAAAACGCGGAAAAGTCATGTTCCCGCATTGTATTATTTTCCAAAATGATATAAATAAATATAGTGGTGGTTTATTCATAAAGTGCCGAATTACGCGCGTGCTTGAGAGAAAGTAATATAATTTAGTAAAATTTGGATATTTCCTGTAGCTTCCAAAACTTATTGGAGCATGTAGTAAGGTCATCGCTACTTTACCGGGACATGATCAGACTCGACCATCACTTACTTTGTGTGACTTTGAATGTGACTTAGACTTATTTAACTTAAACTTACTTTTACTTTTTTTGGGTGGTGGTAGGGTACTTTCTAGTACTCGGCTGGCTAGCTACCACCCTCAAGTTGAAAATCTGCGGCTAAGCATCTAACGATGTGTTCCGGCAGCCTCACTTGAGAGCCAGTTCTATTCCAGGCTAGGTGTGCTTTACCATCTTCGACCACACCCTCACTTAACATCAGGTGAGTTGTGGTCAAACACCTAGGCTGTCAGCTAAAAAAAACTTTAACAAAATCTCAGATGAAACACTACATCTTAGTAGTGTTAGTAGTACTCTCAGATCAAACACTACGTAGTACTCTCAGAACAAACGCTACGTAGTACCTACTCCATCATGTAGTCTTTTATCTGAGAACAAAATACTTGAAAATATCGAAACACTTGACACTGGCAAATGCATAAAAACGCCAAAAACAAAGAAAAAAGAAAAAAAAATAAGCGATATGTTTATGTGGCGATAGAGGTCCTACACCTGAGTCCTACACAGTCAAGGCCTTCTTACATTACGATACTCACAGGCGACAAGTTTGGTGTCCTCCCAAGTCGCACGTACCTACTATTCTTTAGTGGCTTGCACAAGTATCGCGATATCCGCCATGCTCGTTGCTTGCGTATCGCGTCTTCTAAGAGTATTTTGAAAATGGCACAGGATCAAGAAAAACGTTAAATTTTAAAAAAGAAATAAAAAAGAACCTATGATATTTTTATTCGATTCTTGTGCAGATAAAAGTTACACAACGTGTGTTTGCTTTTTTAAATTGATGAAACAAATATTTTTTCGTTTTCTTTAAAATATTATATAATATATAATAATATAAATATTGGAAAAGGTTTCATCGTATCACATTAGTACTTTATTGGTAGACATGTTTAAACGTAATTATTTAGGCTAAAGGCGCTGACCTCCCCAACACGTCATGTAAAGAAATGAAGAAATTTTGATGATTTTGAGTAAGTAATGTACGTACATACATTGAGTAGCAAACACGTATCGTTCAGGTATTTGGTCATAGAACCCGTCGCCTGTGTGTATCATAGTGTAAGAAGGCCCTATCATAAGTATGTCACGATCCGCACGTGACAATTTTACTTCACGACTTATAAGTAATTATTTTATTTTGAAAATAGTTTTTTATTAATTTATTTTAATATGAATGGTTTTTAATTAAGTGAAAGATAATAAATATCTGATATTTATGGACTACTTCCACCGATTACGAATTTTAAGATTTGTAGGTTTACATAATTCCACGACTTCAAGCAAAACGAAGACTAAATTGCTTAGTGATGAGATAAAAAACAAACAACAATTACAAAATAAAGTATTGCCTAATGAAAAGGAAATACGATTACCTCATAACAATAACAAAAAACCATGTATAATAAATGATGAGACAAGAAGTGACGGACAGCCAGCACCAAAAAAAATTGTTTTACAAAACGATTCTCTGCAAATCCACAAGACTTTTAAGAACAACGGTAATAATATAAAACCTATTAAAACCGTCTGTAACAGAGTAGAAACTGTTAGGACAAGACCTTACCAATATTCATCAAACGGCGAATCTACAAAAACACCCTCACAAAGTGAGTATTATGGGAATCTTCGATAGGCTTCGAATAATATTAAAAAGTAATTGTCTTTGTTCTACCTACCCATGCTCTTGTTGCAGGTGACGGTGCTAACAACTTTAAACACCAGAAATACAGGACGTTGAGTTTGAATAACGTTAAAAACAGATTAACGCGCAAGAAAAACGTTTGTTCTAAACGTTTCGGTCAAAATATGCAATCGTCGTTTTCTATGAAACGGCAGGCTGCTAACATTGATATCACTAAAAATAACGATAATCTTCGAAAAAATAGAGAAACAGTAACGTTATTTATGACATCAAAATCATCAAATAGTCACGGTTCATCATCAAACAAGCTCGTAGCATCCAAATTCGATAAAAACTTGTGCTCGTCTAATATGGGTAACGATATAAGTTTTTTGCAAAAAGTTGCGAGTAAATTAAAGTGCAAAAGAAGTATATGTCCAATATGCTTGGTAGTTACTAATTGCTTTCATAACAAAGAAAGGTTTGGCACTGATTGTCCGACTAACCCATGTTATTATCGTATATTAAAAAGCTTCGCGAGAAAGCGGTGCTGTAAAAGAAAACCTTGTCCCAAATATTCAACGAAGTTACACCTGAAACCTTCAGGAGATGACAGTGATTCCAAACACGTTTCTTTTACTTCCGACATGCCTGGGAAATATTCTCCGACCAAAAGAAACAAAAAACTGAGTTGTAATCTTACAGCACGACAAGATCATGAACCTTCAAAATATAAAAACCACCATGTTTCCACTAGTTTGCCTGAGAAGGATTGTTCACCAAGAGATAAAGAAATTAGCTGTTCAAGGCAATTGTACACGATACCTAAAAAATATGAAATCGGTAGTGATAATATTTGTTGCTCATCTCCAAAGAATTCATTGTCAGGAAATAAGGGAAAAAAAATATCCAACTTTTCGAAGTTATCGTTTCAAAGAACTGTAGAATATGAAGCTGAAAATAAACATGTTACTATTATTACTAACTCGCGTTCTAAATGTTCTACAAAAGATAAGAAACATCGACGTCTTGATCATTCATTGGAGTTAAACAAGCAGAGAACTTTAGAGAATGAAAACAATGTTAAACCTAATTGTCTTAGTTGCTTTTCTGCGAAAGATGTTTCATCAAGAGATATTGAATACAAAATTGGCTCTAATCATTCGATTCGAGAAAATAAAGGTAAGCAAGTTTGCGTCCCTGTTTGCTCACCAGGGAAGAATTTATTGCAAGCAGATAAAGAAAACGATTATTCTGAGCATCAGAAACATGCAGAAGACAAATATATGAATGTTTCCGTTTTTACAAGCCCGTCTTTGAAACGAAACGAGATAGCCGAAGCATGCACATGTACCAACGATATTCAGCATACAATTAGTTTACCGATTGCTTCGACTAGGTGCTATTGCATAGACAATGAAGTAAATACGTCTAGTAAACAATTAAATACTTATGTGTTCAAAACTTCGACACATTCGAGTAGTTTAGTAAAAGAAACTATAATTGATTGTGAAATGTGTTCGAGTAAGAAAATAAAAAAAGGTGTGATTAAATCTACGGAAAGATGTTGCACGTACGTAAAAACTCCTTCAAGTACTTGTAATCAACAGAATAATGTTGAAACAAATACAATGTGCCCAGGTACAACATCTTCAGAGAGATCTTGCACAAATACGAAAAAATCTGTATGTGCGAGTATGCAAACGAAGAATGTTGGAGTGATTACGACGTGCCCGGAACTATCATCTTCGGCAATATGCGAGACAAATGAGAAAATATCTAAAACTTGTGCTTGTTGCAAATGTTCGTTTGATAGGACAACAAATACGTCTAAAGAACAATGCCAAACATGTTTACCAGCAGAAAAACCGTTTGCGACTTGTAGTTGCATACTTGACGATCAATTAATTGAAAGTCCCATAATCTGTGAATGCATTGATCATGGAATAAATACATCTGCAATTAAACTCAAGGAATATGAACTATCTTGCACTTGCAAGAAAGTCAAAGCAACAGAACTTGCCCGTCGAGTATGTTCAAAAACTCGACAAAAAAATATAAAGAAGACGCCCGTGCTTAATGCTCAAATACCTTTACCGGCATACTCGGGAACTAATAAAAAATGTAAAAAAGGTTGTCCACTTGCAATACCTTTAGCTTCAAAAGCAATACATGATGTAGATTCTCTTTGGGCTTATTTTACAAATCGCCGCGATTCTAAAAGAAACATTCTAAAACAAGTTTTGCTTACGATGATTGCAATAGCATGGTGTCCATGCATTATTTTGATATCCATTGGTTGGAGTTTTTCGCGACCGTTTAAACCAAATCATCTCACTAGCTCCAACAACAAAAGGTCTCGTTTGCATGGCCGGAACAACCAGGGTATGGGCAGGTTACATTCAATATGGGGCAATTTCGTCCAAGATATGAAAAACTTATCTAAATCGATCATCACAACAGACAGGCGCAGTAGAGGCAGGGTAAGTAAGCGAATAACATGTGCTACTTACCATGCTTCTGTTAAAGGACGGGCTGTAAAACTTGTCCGTAATAAGCAGCGTAAACCAGAGCATTGCCGTCAAATTTTTCATAATTATAATTTTAATACTGTATTAAACAGAAACGTGAGACGTTCCCAAAAAAAGGCATCGCGAGCTTTTTTACCGGAATGTGAAAAAAAAACAGTATCTACTAAATATAAACTTTGGAGGCCTCTTTCTAATTTAACACTAAGTCAACGAGACCGTAATCGAGCAAACGTAGTTATGGCACTGCCATATCCAACAAAAAGTACAGATACACTAGAACCTGTAATACGGTGCAAAGAATGTTCTCTTGAAATAACCCATGACCAGCTTAGATTAAGATGTAAAAAATGTTCTCGCGAAATTCCTTCTGTCCGGCAAAGTATAAAATATCCTCAACGTTGTAGACCTAGGATGAGGTATACCAAATTAGTTCATAATAATAATTCCGACGAAATTAAAGACAACATTTTAAAACGTAGTCGCTCCGTACCAAAATGTCCTCCGTCAGCGTCAGCTACTGTTCAAACTCAAGGAGTTCTTGGAGAAAGTAAATGTACAGTCTGTAGTAATAAAAAGAAAACTTCATGTAAAAGCACAGTATGCTCAGATACTATTGTTCGTGGCTATTTAAATTCCGGAGATCATGTTAAAATCAAAGATAAGAGTGGATCGTCGCACACAAAATTGACTCTTGGTGGACAAATTAAATCTGACCTTTGTGAATGTTTTAGCAAAATCTCAAATCAAGATAAAATTGACACTAAAAATGTTAAGCCAAGACGTACAAAGTCTGTTCTTTGTAGTTGTATTAAGTCTGATATTTGTGAGTGCTCTAATATAACCGTAAATCGTGAGCGAAGTGATATTAACAATGCTAAGTCATTGCACACAAAGTCTGCCCTTTGTAGTTGTATTAAATCTGATCTTTGTAAGTGTTCTAACGAAATTCTAAATCAACGAATTGATACTAACAATGTTAAATCATCGCATACAAAATCGATTCTCAGTGGACGTATTAAATCTGATCTTTGTAGAAAAATTACAAATCAAAATCGAAGTGATTTTAAGAACGTCAAGTTAACGCGCACAAAATCTGTTATTTGTGGATGTGCTAAATCTGATCTTTGTGAATGTTCTAACAAAATTCAAAATCAAGATCGAAGTGATACTAAGAATGTCAAATCACCGCAGAAAAAACCGGTTCTTGGCGGATGTATTAAATCTGACAGTAGTAAGTGCTCCAATAAAAAGTCACATCAAGATCGAAGTAACACAGAAAACGTTAAGCCATCGTACACAAAATCAGTGCTTTGTGGATGTATTAAATCTGATGTTTGTGAATGTTCTAATAAAATCGTAAATCAAGATCGAAGTAATACTAACAATATCAAGTTATCGCACACAAAATCGATTTTTGGTGGATGTGGTAAACCTGATCTTGTTGAATGCTCTAACAAAACTTCCAAACAAGATCTATGGAATACCAAAGGTAATTCACAGCAAAGTCACTATGATTCTAGGGGTGTCAAAACACTGAATGTTAAATCTGATCTGTGCACATGCTCGAAATCAGATTTATGTGAATGTTTTCCCAATTTAAAAGCAGCTGAAAAATCTACACATCATATGACAAATTCAAAAAATAAGACGGATCGACCTGTATGTTGGCCTAGCTTAACGAAAGTTTCAAAGCGTGACAGAGCAACTGAAGTAAAAAAATCACCTACTACTAGTAAAATGACACAACATCGTTCATTATGTGACCATTTTTTTAACAGAGTCCCAAACTGTTGTACTGCTGGAGATTCTAAGACACCGTTAAATATTTTTTGCAAAACAAGAATGTCTAAATTAAATATTTGTCGGTTTCCTGTTGGCAACCCAAAACAAAAACGAACTGCAATGCAAAAAACTCAACATCCAATGACGCATCAGCCTGTTGCTTCTAATGTACAACGCTCAGCATTAAAAAAAATACAGAAACTCAACTGTACAAATATTTCGAACTGTAGTAACCTAAAACCAATCGGAATAAAGAAATTACCATCTAAAATAAGAATTTGTAACCCAATACCGCATCAGAAACCAACTGGAACGGCAAAACTTTCAAGTAAAGTGAATAAAATAAAATGTAAATGCATACGACAATACCAAAGTAAAAAGACAGGTATCCGGAATATTACACGCAATAAAAGCATACAACCAAATTTTCCTACCCCAAAGTCAATACCAGCTTGTTTAATCCCTTGCTGTCCAAACGCGAGCCCTGATCCTGCCAAACTAACTTCACGTTTTCCAAAACCAAGGTGTTGTCGTACAAAACCGGGTCATCGTAGTCCACAGCCGGCTTCTTGTCGTCCACAGTCAAATTCTACTCGTCCACCGCCGTTACCTTGTCGTCCACAGCTGAGGCCTCACCATCCACAGTTGAGTCCTCGTCGTCCACAGCAAACATTTTCTTCTCCTCAACTGCATCTTCGTCGTCCAAAGCTGAGAACACTTAAAACTAGAAGCTCTCAATGTCGCATACGGTATTCTCCTTGTGGTGAAGTAATTAAAAAATCGCCCTCATCTAGAAAGTGCTTAGAATGGCTTCAAAGTATTACTTTTCATAGGAAATGTTTTCAATGTATCCAAAATACAGCCCGTTGCATAATCCAAGAAACAATAGCGGCGGATCGAGACGCATGGCAAGTTAATGTAACATCATGTGAAAATTTGTATATGAATACTCTTAGAGATAGACCATGTTTTTGGTTTTTCAAGTGCTTTCCATTTTGTTACCCATTTTTCTTATCACTTCACAAGTCTTGTAGTAATTATGGTAAATGTTGTATGTTTTGTTGTGCCTGTTGTGCTTGGAGTCCCTTACTTTTGTGTTGCTATATTTGTCTTTCGTTTTGTCGGATATGTTGTAGTTATTAAAAAAAAACTTTTAATTTGTAGTTTTCTTCTTGAGACCTTATTTATACCAGTATTACACGTGCAAGTAATACTAATTACTCTGATTGCGTGTAAAGTATAATATGTAGGCTGATAAGATGTAAATAAGAACATAAAAAAATTAATATATATAAATAGGTATTTATACTAAATATTTTTAGATCTATGCAAGTCACTACAATACAGGAACGCGTTGGATGGCGAGGCCTATGTCCAGCAGTGGACGTTCTACGGCTGACATGATGATGATGATGTCAAGTCATCGGAAGCTTTCTCTCTGTATCAAAAGTCATAGCTACCTTGTAGCATCCGATTGCTTGTATTGACCTGAAATTATTTATGTTTTAAAAGTATACATAGGGCATACCTATACCTTGACCATAGACTTGCAAGAAGGACGCGTGGAGATATTATTAAAATTTTAATTGAAATTATTTAATTTTTTAAAGAGTGTCTAAATTCTGTCATATTTTAATAAACATTGGGCACAGGGTGGTGATCCCAGTTCTCCCCAATATATTTTGGGAAAAGGTAACTTGTTTTGGAAGTTAAACTTTTTTACATATTAAGTCGATAAAAAAACCAATAACGGCCAACTAAAAACTGAGTTGGAATTCCTTATTAACAATTAATTAATGCCAGGTCACCCTAAAATTATCATATTACGGGGCATAAGTAATGCCCGGAGTTGAAAACATTTCACTATAGCTATATAAAACGTTGTGAATAAATCCAGTGTATCCCAGATAACCAAACTCTAGCGAAACTGCCTATTAAGACTAACCATTGAAGTACCTAATGTAAAAAACGCCAAAGTAGCGATTCTTTGCTTTGTTACTTCCTGAATAGGTACCGCTTAATCGAGATTAATTATTATCGATAGACGCTATCTCTTACCATCAGGTGACAGTTTCGTTATTCTCCTTAGCTTTTTACAGGTTTGGAAATCTCCTTAAGTCCTTTCTTGTTTTATTAATGTTATGTACCCAATATCTTCATCGTTTCCTTCTTCCTCTTGACCAAGTGAGATGGCTATGGTGCCAATCTCACGTGCCACTGCAATGTTCATAGACAGGCGATATCTGTTACTATCTCAAGAGAGTTTCGTTCGTCTCATTTAATTTACAAAGAAAAAAAAATTAAGAGTAAAATAGCACGCTTGTCAACACGGAAAGTGATGATCACCGCCTTAACTTGAGCTGTGACTGCGAACTTAAGTGCATCCATGGTCAATTCTCATTCTCCGTGCTTACGCTTGATATCCCCGCACTTTTGTATCGCCGGCACACTGCTTGCCTCTCCAGTAACCTGCTTGCTTTGTCCGACGCCGCCATTTACAAAGCAAGCTACTAGTTTGTCCTCATGGGTCGGGGCTCATAAGGCAGATATTCTACCAATGAGCCAACAGGGCCGTCAGGTTGCAACGTACAAATATAAATATAGCAAATCGGATAAGTGATTCAAACTCGAAGTTATGTTAGTAATGTAAAACTAATTTATTTAATAAAACTTACATAACTAGTTTAAATAGAGCCCTAATTTTTTTGCACTAGGGTATTTTGAAACCTAACTATGCCAATTTGAAAAAAATCATAGCGTAAAGGTAGGGTACATAAGTACTTTAAAGTACCCATGATGTATCTTCATTCGCCGACCCATACCACATACATCAAGTAGTACATCTGCCACCAAGCACCTGATGGTCCAGCAACCTCACTTGAGTGAAGCCGAGTTGAAGAACGTACCGTTTCAGTTTCATTTCAGGCTAGGCTTTTTTTTTGTATGTTTATGTTGAGTCAATTAAACGTCTTTCTTTTCTTCAAAAATAACGGTGTTTAATCAAAAAAAGAACAATTACGCGTGTGATTGTGGAAATGTAGGTTTATACATTCCTGCATCTCTTATTTCTCACCTAGTGAAATGTGC
The DNA here is from genome assembly GCA_950106695.1 of Biston stratarius. NCBI lineage: Eukaryota > Metazoa > Arthropoda > Insecta > Lepidoptera > Geometridae > Biston > Biston stratarius. Next base: position 7,285,578 of record OX467107.1, read on the forward strand.
CTTTTCGTGATGCTTGCAAAACTTCATCGGACTCTACCATAATTTACTTACTTTGTGTGAAGGAAGACGAGGCCGCGCGCGCTTTGTCTCAGCTTTGTCCCCATGTTGAAGGCATGTGGCCGAAACTATAGTCGGGGTTTCTGATAAAATTAAACGTGAGTAAGTAATCTCGCATAAATAAAACAAAAAATACTTTGTGTGGCTTTACATTTAAGTATTCCATTTGATCTTTATCTCTTATCTCTAAATTACTCTAAATAGTATATAACAAAGTTACCGTGCGTTTATCTGTTACTCCACTTACTACTAAGCCACGATTAAAGTTTATATGCTTTTGTAAAGACGGAGCGGATAGCTATTATAATAGAATACTTGACAATATCGAAAAACTAGAAACTGGTAAATCAGAAACAGAGATGCCAATAAAAAAGAAAAAAAAAATAGCTACACTCAAAAAAATACAAATGACAACAAGTTTGATATGAAAAGCATTTTTTTTATTTGTTTTGGCATAACTCATCTTTGTCACAGTCGCAAAAAGTAAGACACGGCCAAATCCAGTCCATGACCCTCTATTAAAGTAGCAACAACTACTTTGTGAGAAGCTTCTCTAAAGCTATGTAAATAGTAATGATTACTCCTTAAAGTAGGTATAGTATTTATTTATTGCTCCAAGTATCTTATAATAAAATTAACAACCTTATAATTAAGTATTCAAGGACCCTGTAAGGGTCTGTTTATTCTTTTAATAATCACTAGTGTGAATAATTCGACACTTTATGACTATGATAGATGATTATGAAAAACGTACTTGAAATTACAATGCAGCATTTTTCAGTGTTCCCATCGAAACTTTGAAAACATTAAATTTCAAAAGCGTGAAATATGTCAACACCATCGAATACCCTATTAACGCAAGCTTTAACCAACCCGCTTTCTTTGAATCTTCAGGTAATTTGTTCTGGTTCTCAATTATTTTTTTATGTCGTGAGTGCTCTTTGTAAATTTCGAAGCAAAAAAAAATGTGTAGTGTAGAATGACATATTTTTGTACAAAATTCAGACTTTCCTGTAAAAATGGGAAGAAACAAATTTGATTACTATAAAAATAATTAGTAATTTTTTTGTACATATGTACTTACTTTCAGTACATATTATTTATTTTATTGCAACTACAACATATGCACAACAAAGTGTTTCTTCTCTTCTGTTGTGGTAAAGTTTATTACCTAAATCTGCAAAATGCAGGCTGAGGAACGACATCCGAAGCATTCCCTAGATGTAGCGGCGATGGAACCTACAGCGAGGGTGAAACAACTTGCCAACTACGGCGCCAAGGTGGACGTCGATCCTAATGTTCCTCCTAGAAGGTAAGTAGGTATAGTTATTATATTAAATACTTCATATAAAGAGTACAGAGTAGGTAACAAGGCCAAACTAATTCACGAATTGATTGTATTGTATAGTGTTTTGCATCATTATGTTTAACTAACTCAGTTCTCGCAATACTTGATCCTCTCTTTCGCCAATTTTCCCTATTTTTACATTAGCATTATTCAACTGAAAAGTTACAATGAATATAATCTGAATTATAATGACAATAAATCGTGATACTTTTAATATTGTGGTACAATAAATTACGTTTACCAATACCTTCCTTGTATTATTTGCAACTATAAGTATGTATTTTTATTTTATGATTAACTATCTTAAGTACCTACTATAGTATTTTTATTTTATTGATATGGGTTTGCTCACATTTGGATTTTTATAATCATAAGGATTTTAATTACATTTAGATAATCTTTATTATACATCCTATAATACTATTTTCTTTATACTAACTAGGTAGTCTGTGTTAATCTAAAATGTTTCTAAATTTTCATCCAAATCCACACTACTACTATGGAGATGACCAGCAAGAGACAGCTTTACAGTTGTATTTGTGTTATTATAGGTACTACCGCTCAGGATTAGAAATGGTCAGAATGGCAAATGTGTATCTCGCAGAGGGCAGTCTAGAACAAGCATATATGTTGTATATGAAATTTATGACATTATTCCTGGAGAAAATGCGTAAGCATCCAGAATATGGCTCTGTACCTTCTCAAGTGAAAGCAGTAAACCAAACTAAACTAAAAGAGGTCATGCCTAAAGCAGAGAAACTAAAGCAAAAATTGCTGGATCAGTATACCAAGGAATACACAAATTATATTGCGAATGAGGTAAGTTTAAAATAAAAAAAACGTTAATAATTTGGTTTACTTAAAAATATGTACCTTTTAAGTATCCAAATGTCATTTAAGTTCTACTCAACACAAAAATGAAGTTTGCATTAATTCATTTATGGCATTTTAAGTAAGACCTCTTTGTTATTTAAGAGAGTGTTTTGTGTAACTTAAATCTATTTTTTTTTTTTACGGGTGACAAGCTAGGTGTTTGACCACAGGTCACATGATGTTAAGTGATGTGGTTGAAGATGGTAAACACACCTAGCCTGGAATGGACCGGGCTCTCAAGTGTAGCTGTTGGTACATACTGTTAGGTGCTTGGTGGCAGATTTTCAACTTTAGGGTGGTAACTAGCCAGCCAAGTACTAGAAAGTACCCTACCATCACGCTATGGTGTCACTGGCAGCTTAAGCTCATTGTTGGGATTTGAACCCACACCCTTCGGAGCCTACTTGTGAATCAATTGCACTAAGGAAACATACCCATACTATGTAACCTGATCTGAGGGTGGTCTTCAAAATACCATGCTTGGTCACTGGGGTTTTGGGGGGTGGCTTATTAAATAACAAGAATTAATTGATGCACTTTGAGCAAAATTTAATGAAAAATTATAATAAGTTGGTAAGATAAATAATAATTAGTTTGAAATTTTTATATCAATATCTTGCTTAGGAAAAACATCGACAGATGGCAGAAGAGAGGAAAAAACAAGAACGAGATGATGCAAAGCTAGCCGAGCGTTTGCAGGCTGATGAAAACAAGAAGGACACTACTCCACACTTAACACACACTGTAAGTTGTTTTAATTTTTTTTTTGACTGCTGATAGACTAGACTAAATGATATGACATTAAGCTGCTTTTTCGTTGCTGATATGCTTGATGACTGTTTTGATATTTCACAGTACTAGTTGGCTGGACAATATAATATAATAACCCTTACAAAAAAGTACATTCAAATAGTACTAATGGGCAAAACTGATCTCTATCAGATGTATATGTATTATTTAGGCGAATTATGGATGGTGGTTTTAATAAGTAAACAACATTCACTACATAAATAACTTGTGGTTAAAATGGTGATGGTGGTTTGTGGACATGTGTATTTTAAACTAAATTAGTCTATTTTTACCTACCTAAATTATTATGTAATAATAGAAATTCTGTTACAAGACTATTATTAGATAAACAAATGCATGATTTCTTTACATTTTCACTATAGGACATTAAAAAAAAAAAACACATCCCCATCTTACCCCAAACTAAGTAAAGCTTAAAAACTTCCTTTTTTTTTGGAAATATTTACTTATAATACATACAGAACACTCAGACACAGAACAAACATTTGTTTACACCACAAAATTTTGTCCTGGGTGGGAATCGAAACCCACCCCCTTCAGCTCTTAAAGCAGATATACTACCAATAAGCCAACAGGGTTATCAATATTGTTTTATACCCATCTCAGTAATGACTTTACTACCTATTGACTTGACTGCATTGTTAGCTCATTGAGTTTCAAGAGCATAGGGGGTGTGTTCGATTCCCACGACGATAAACATTTATGTGACGATTTGTATGTTTGTTCTTTGTCTGGGTGTTCTTTATGAAATATAGGTACGTATTAACCAAAAAAAAATATACGTATTCTTTAGTTATCTGGTTCCCATAGTACAAACTGCTTATATTAGGGCTAGATGGCGCTGTTTAATATGTCCTACGATATTTATTTATTCGCCAAATCTCATCACATTCGGATTGTCCATATTAAGGTGAAAACAAACTTTTATATTTGAATATGACTATGATTTTATGATTATCAAAATAATTGTATTTATTTAAAAAAAAAACATTTTTATTATCTAAGTTTTTAAAACTTTTTATATACATGAATAATCTCATTGATCTGTTACCTACAAAATAATATCGAAATAGTATGTCATATAAGTATCATATAGAACTTGAGTTGCCTACTAATATATTCGAGAATTATGAACATATCAAAAACCAGTTCTACTAGTTTAGGACCAAACTCATTACTATTGATGTAACCTAATTGGTTTAACTATTATATTGATGTAACGTATTTGGTTACCACGCCTTGTTGGAGAGATAACACTTTCATTGCTATAAAAAAATATTTATCATAAGTGCAGAAAATACCTTGAGACTATTTATAGAGAAGTGAAATATGTGATTTGTATAAATGTGCAGTGTTGGTTAGTTCCTAAATCAACTAGGAGGTTGTGTGTTCACATTCTTATTATTTACATAGGCAAAACAAGTTTTTAAGTGCCAAGGAAAATACAGTCTGTACCTATATATTTTTCTGTTTTTTTACCCGAGTTATAAATCTAAACTGAAGTTATTGTAACCAAGAATTTATGGCAGTTCATTTTATTATGTGGCTTGCAGAAAGTGCTAATGATATTTTGACAATAAGGTCCCTTATAACTAACATGCTTTAAATTAAGTGCTATAAAATTTGCTCTAATACACATGTTATAACGTAAATGAATGAAATCTTCTCATACAAAATTAATCTCCATTCCACTATACATTTTTGCCCATTATTTCTGCAAATTTACACTTGACTCTACATTGCTGTCTTTAGATAACTTATCACTGACATAAGGGTAAATACAATATCCTGAATATCAAAAATAATCATTTATAAGTGAGTTAATAGGTATATGTACTATGAATCAATCACAATATCAGTACACTAAGGTATACAACACAGCTGGATACCATACTTCAATTATGGTTAAAGTTGCTTATGAGAATCACTACAATGTGCACCAGCAGGCATGGCCGGTGAGTCATATATGTTTTTATTTTCTAAGTCTGATATCAGAAACATTGTGACAATATTAGTTGATAAAAATTATGACTAAGATTTTATTTTACTGTTGTTACCTCATATTATTATTTGATATCTCAGTCTGACATTACGATTCTTCAATGTGGACCCATTTTGTGAGTTTGTAGATTTTAGTATATTCATTTTTGAATGCTTTTTAGCTTGTCTAAGATTATGTGATCAAATGCAAACATGTTGCGTTAGAACACTTTTCACCTGATATTAAGCGGTTATACTGTCTATGATAAAGCACACTCGCTTAGAAGATACCAATGCTTTCGTGACTTGAAGACACCACAGATTGCAGACACAGATTCAAAATCAAAAGTCATTTATTTAGTTTAGGCCCTGGTAAAGCACTTATGAACGTTAAGTTACATGTTTAAATCTACCACCGGCTCATAATTACACATCAACTGAGAAGATTGTATTTATTTATCTGGAAAGACTTCAGGTAGTGCATTCTGCTGTATAAAAGATTATAAATGAAAAGAATATTTAGGCCGTCATTGTACATAGATAAAAACTCTTTATTGTGTACGCCAGAAATAATTTTTTTTTTCCAGAAAATGCCCATGCCCATTTTTCTATAGGACAGCAGAAGCTCAAAAAAGCGACATCGTGTCATGGTCGAAGTTCCAAAAATTCGAACGAAATGATTTGATTCCATGTTCATTGTGCGAACTGCTAGACAGTGGAATGCGCTGCCTGAGTGGGTGTTCCCCTTTGGATATAATCTGGGTGTCTTCAAGTCGATCGAGTGAATCGGTATCTTCTAGGCTCTAGCGTGCTCTATCTTAGACCGCATCATAACTTAACATCAGGTGAGATGGCGGTCAAACGTAAGCCTATTTTTAACAAAATAAAAATGTTACATATTATGTAACTTTTCTACTTTCGAGACTCGTACACGGAATAACTTCTGCAAAGGAACGCCTGAATCAGTTTACTTTACATGAGTATTATTTAGTTACCTCGATGTTTTGGCTATATGTTACAATTTATTTGTTGTCAGGAAGCGTGGGCGGTGAGCCCGTCGGCGCCGCTTGTGGACGGCGTCCTATACCCGGACGACTTCGCGGCGGAGACCCCGCGAGCGCCGCCGCATCACTACCGGCCTTCGCCGCCGCTGATACCGCCCTCCAGGCCACACGTGTGAGTGTAATCTACTAAATGTTTATTACCGTAAAGAAAAACAACCCTTAACATACTATAGAATTTGTATGACGCACAAAAAATTACGTCACATATAAAAGTACTTGCCGTTTAGTATTAATATTAGTAATAATAGTAATATTTTGTAGCGATGATAGCTCAGTGGTTAGCGCGGTTGGTTCGCATGCTGAAGGGCGTGGGTTCAAACCCCAACAATGAGCTTGAGCTGCCGGTGAAGGAAAACTTCGTGAGTAAACCATAGCGTGGTGGTAGGATACCATCTAGTACTCGGCGGGCTAGCTACCACCCTCAAGTTGAAAATCTTCCGCCAAACATCTAACAGTGTGTTCCTGCAGCCTCACTTGAGAGCCAGTTTACCATCATTTACCTTTACCATCTTTGACCACACCGTCACTTAACATCAGGGAGTTGTGGTCAAACACCTAGCCTGTCTGCCATAAAAAAAGCTCTCCTGTTAGTAAGAGATAACGCCTGTCCATAACCATTGCAGCACACAGAACTTTAAGTAGCAAAACAAAGTCCAGGGCAACGCTGATTTAGCGCTCATTACTTTGAGACATTAGATGGTTACTCTCAACAGCCCAATGATTTCCCTAGCTGCAACACCCTTCAAACCGGAACACAGTAATGTTTACACACTACTGCTTGGCGGCAGAATATCTGGTACTGCGGTGGTACCTACCTAGACGACCTTCTGTTAATGGATGCAAATGTTTATGTTAGAGAGAGTGCGTACACGGATGCGCTGTGCGGGTCGCACCGGCTGCGCACGGTGGTGGTGCCGGCGGCGCTGCTGGCGCGCTTCCTGCACCTGGCGGCGTCCAACACGGCGCGCGACGTCGAGACCTGCGGGATACTAGCCGGCGTTCTGGTACGCGCTTACTGTTCCGTATATATCTATAAAATACTTGTTCCGTTTAGGTATAAAAAAACTAACCCGGATAATTGCTGTTTTTTTATAAAGAACTAAATTTAAGAATTGTAGTAAACATAATGTATCTATATCTATAACTGTAAACTGTATAAACTGTAACCTAATATGAAAATAATTTAATAATTTTTGTAGCGATGATGGCTCAGTGGTTAGCGCGGTAGGTTCGCATGCCGAAGGGCGTGGGTTCAAACCCCAACAATGAGCTTGAGCTGCCGGTGAAGGAAAACATCGTGAGGAAATCATAGCGCGGTGGCAGGGTACTTTCTAGTACTCGGCTGGCTAGCTACCACCCTCAAGTTGAAAATCTGTCGCCAAGCATCTAACGGTGTGTTCCGGTAGCCTCACTTGAGACCCAGTTTCATTCCAGGCTAGGTGTGCTTTACCATCTTCGACCACACCGTCACTTAACATCAGGTGAGCTGTGGTCAAACACCTAACCTGTCAGATATATTAAAAGAAAGATCCACAAAAAAAATGCCTTATGCCTTGCTGAGTTTCTCGCCGGAGTCTTCTCAGTTGAAGTGTAATTACGAGCCGGTGGTAGATTCAAACATGTAACTTAACGTTCATAAGTGCCTTACCAGGGCCTAAACTGAATAAATTACTTTTTAATTTTGATTTTGATTTTAATTTCGAACTTTCAGTCATCCGGAAACCGGACAGCTGACATTTCTAGAAAAAGTTTTTTTTTTCATTTATCAATCAAATCAAATCATTTATTTTGGCATAAACATAAAACACACATTCTAATTATTCAATCAATTGTTCTACAATTCTGTGTTTTTTGATACAATTCATTGAGCTTCGGATTTTCGAACTGAGCTAAGAGTAGATTGTGTTTCGAAAATCCATACTCCCCCTACGTGCTGTGCGTGCCAAGAAGAGAGAGAGAAAAAAATTTGTGAAACAGCTGATATTTTTTTATCGATTTCAATGTTGTGCCCAAGTAAAAGTTATTTATAATGAGTATTGAGTACACATTGACTTTTTGTCTAAGTATACTCCAAGCATATAACCTTGAATAAAGTAGTAGTCCGGTTTTAGTTGATCGGCTTAGAAATATTATGAGACATACTTTTTTATTTTATTCAATTCAATTAATTTATTGAAATATAGGTATAATAATGTACACTTATTTATGTCGAACACAATCAACAATTATTAAATATTATAAATTTAAGATGTAATGTAATACATACGAGTTTGTCATGTAATGTTTGACAGGCTAAGTGTTTGACTACAACTAACCTGATGTTAAGTTACGGTGTGTTCGAAGATGGTAGACACACCTAGCCTGGAATGGCAATGGCTCTCAAGTGAGGCTGGCTTGGCGACAGATTTTTAAATAATAGTTTTTTTAGAATTTTGAAAAAATAATTCTGATTGTACTTCTATGGTCTAACCTAGTTGGTTAATCATAACTTTATAACCTTGTTTCGCAGGAGCGCGACCAGCTAAAAATTACCCATGTGGTAGTCCCTAAACAGACGGGCACCCCTGACTCGTGCGTCACCAACAATGAAGAGGATATTTTCCACTACCAGGACCAGCACAATCTCATCACACTCGGATGGATACATGTAAATAATACTGTATTCTTATTTTTATACAAAAAGGGGCGATAAATCCTGCCAGCAAATACACGGGCCAACCTAACTCCTTGAATTATCGGAGCGTGGCTATGGGCCATTGGCATAGTAGCTCCAATTAGTTGGGCTAACTTACAAGCAGCCCTGATTTACGCATTACTTAATATTTCTGCCTCCTTATGAACTAGCTAGTTAATAGTATCCCCCTATCAGTGGCGTAGCGTGAACTAATCCAGACGTGGACAAAGTCGCGAGCCCTTTTGTGTAAAGGGTTAGACAATTCAAAAGTATGCACTACCTAGCTAGTTCTTACATGATTGGAAACCACCATTCAGTAAAATAAAATTAGATCAGGCAAATTTTATTATTATTTAATTACTCTTCGATTCACTTGCCAGAAGTTATAGATTAAATACTTAATTATGGAAATATTCAAGGAAACAACAGTCACTTGTAAACTATACTTTAACATAGTTTAACAAATTATAAGTGCGAGGCCATGGGCGAGGGGCCGCTTCGTCCACGCCTACCTACGCCACTGCCCCCTATAGTCCAACTATATTATTGCAAACTACATGTGGATTTATAGATAGATTGCATGACCAAATAAAAGAAAAAGGTTCCAAAAAGGTAAAGGTTTTTCCAGGGAAATTTTAGAAAACTAAAGATTATTTTTACAATTTTATAAATATGCAACACACACCTTGCCTCATGCCATTATAAAAATACAATTATTGAACAGATATCTTCTGTTATTTATTCTCCTGTGAAAACAAAGCTTTCGACTTTAACCTTCCTGTTCCAACTTATGTAAAATGTGTGTGTGTGTGTTCTTGATGTGGAAGCTGCTGCAGTTATTTGTGTATTGGTTCCAGACTCATCCGACGCAGACGGCGTTTCTGTCTTCAGTAGACCTGCATACGCAATGTTCCTATCAATTAATGATGCCGGAAGCCATAGCCATCGTCTGTGCGCCCAAATACAACGAGTGAGTGAATGCATTTGAATTAAATAATACAATAGAGCGGACATGTGTGTAAACAGAAACTGTTTTTTTTTAAAATACATTTCAGTTTAATTGACGTACTATAAAATTATCGCAAATGAATATGTTAGCTAGAGCAACTAATACCTTTTTTATTTTAGATTAAAGTTTGCTATAAATTTAAGAAATCAGTTGTCGTATTACAGTAAATACCGTGTTCAAGGTATACATTTAGTTTATTTTCGCTTCATAGTCGTTTCACGAGGATTTAAATTTAACTAACTTGACAATAATTAAAAATAACTTATCCGAAACTTTACTTAATACGTAAAACTAAAATTTGACATAAACTAAAATAAAATAACCACAAGTCTTTATATCCTCTTCTCGCTGCAGTAACCACTTCCGTCACGTGTTTCGCCTCTACACGAGGCATCCTAAGGACGTGTTGACTCTACGAGTGCTTGGCCGAGACTCAAAATTACACACATACTTCTACTCACACACACACACACACACACACACACACATAAACACACACTTCACACTTCTTGTTCTACACTTAAAATGAACTTCCGCAAAGTAACGCCTGAATCAATCAAGTAAATACCGTGTTATTGCGTGTAAACGATATCAGCTCAATACTTAAACAGGCTCATCATCATCATCATCTCAGCCGTAGGACGTCCACTGCTGGACATATGCCTCCCCCATCATTAAACAGGCTACAGAAGGATTATTTTGTAGCAGTCTATGTGTTTACTGGGTGTTTCTGTGAACGATGAACTTTAGGGATATATTGATCAGCGGATTAGAAAATTTGTATGTTTTTTTTCGAATTTGATGAATTGTTCGAATTTGTTTCAACGATTTAGTGATTGTTCCCGAAGAAAAATAGTTCATATTGATAAGTAGAATCACCCATCAAGTATGTCAACCGTATAAAAAACTTCTAGTACTTATATGTAGGTATGTTTATGATCAAAATATATATCTTGTTTTAATTATTTTCAGGACGGGTTACTTCGCGCTAACTCCCAACTACGGCGTGCAGTTTATAGCCAACTGCAGGCTGAGTGGCTTCCACCCGCATCCTTCCGACCCGCCTCTGTTCCACGTAGGTATCACGACAGAACGACCAATTTTAGAATTTATAAAAAATATTGCTGTCCTGGTCTACTGAACTGCAATGAAAAAAACAGCAACATTTGTTTGTAAGATTAGATATATCAACTTAAGTCTCCAAAATAGGAATTATTATATATAATATTTTACTTTATTACAACAACAAAAAAAGTATGATTTGAATAGTCTATATTTGTAAGTGATCATTTCTTCCCATATCTCTTAAATTACTATTGATAAAAAATCTAGCTAGATCGATTTATCGCACCCGAAACCTCCTGCATACTAAATTTCATGAAAATCGTTGGAGCCGTTTCTGAGATTCAGATTATATATATATATGTATACAAGAATTGCTCGTTTAAAGGTATTAGATGTATAATTTGTAAATCAATATGAGTACCTCAATGTAGTTTGTGTAAACAAACAAAAGTTGTAGGACCACAGCTTCACTCATTTTTAACCGACTTCAAAAAAGGAGAACCTCCTCCTTTTATCCATCCATCCATCAATCATTTTCCATCTAGGTAACATTATCTGTACTTCTGTTCTGTGAATGCTGCCAGAAAATAAAATGATTAACTTTTTTTTTTTTGCAGAACGTTGCCCATATTCGAATCGACGAAACTCTGCCCGTTGAAGTTGTTGATTTGAGAAGATGAATATAATGTTGACCAAACAATTTTTTCGTTTTTTTCCTTTATAACTTATGTCTTAGCACCAATATCATGCATTTCGAATACTCAAGTTTTGTTTAGTGCACTTGTAATAACTTTTTGTGTCGAATATTGTAACTGACCTAAGTAACTTTGTAAGTGGTTTTGTTTTTTAATCGATTGTCCCAGATATAATGTTTTTTAAGAGTATACAGGGTTATAAGCTTGAGATCTACTACGCCGAAAGAGGGTTATTGTAATCACCATTATGAACTACTACTTTTACTATGAGTACAACTCTCAAATCGAGAAAAATACAGCTACTCCAACCACTGTCAATATGGTTGCCAAACTTTTTCTACAGAGCAGCTGCTTTTTTTCCCGATTTCACAGTTGTGTCCATAGTAAAAGTTGTTTAAAGTAATAAGTATATTGACCACCTTTTGACTTAATACGTCCCAAACTAAGAGCCCTGTGTATGGGGTTACGCGAAACGGTATTAAAGAAAGAAACTTATTGCGCTTATCTCATAAACAACTTTTACTATTAGAACAACTTCAAAATCTTACTGTTAGAAACAAACTGTAACAACTTAAGTATCGAAACAGTAAATTTTTTCGCACCGGGTCATGTATGGGTCGATCATGTTACAAAAGTTATGACTTACTCGACAAAAAATATTCACAATGATAAGTACAAAGTGCTCCTTTCAGCTTATCTCTACCGTTCCGTGAAACCCTACGTAAATATTATCGTATGTATGTATATACCTGTTCCTGTGTGGCATGTAGCTTAAACGGCTTGATGGAATCTAAAGATTGTTTGGGAGAATGCTTTTTTTGTTGATTTTCTTTTAATAGTAGGTATATTAGAGTTCTATTGTCTTAGTGATTATGTAAATTTTGCTTTAAAACGACTAAAGTCCATGTTTATTAAAATTCTATAGTATAATCATACTATAGAATTTGGTTTAACCTTCTATTGTTATAAATTTATAGTAATTCATTAGTAGGGAACATTTCTTTTCCAAAAAATATGTAATCAATACGAATTTTATATAAAATTAATATAATACAATAATATATGAAATATATTTTATTTTATTAAACTTGGTTCCTTTTGCACATGTGTTTAACCACCACAAGAAGTAATATTAAAAATGCTTTCTTAACCTGTTCATAATTGTCTTAAAGAGGATTATAGTTTTGGGATGTAGTAAGTCGAAAGGGGGATATCATCATTATGAACAACATTTACTATAGGCACAACCCCGAAGTCGTAAAAATTAGCTGTATGATAGAAAACGTCTGTTAACCCCAAACTGAATGTGTGGAGCAGGTGATCTTTTTTTGCGATTTTAGTTGTACCCATAGTAAAGTTGTTCATAGTTATTATAAGTACAATAACCCCCTTCGTCTTTGTACACCCCAAACTTATAACCTTTAAATGTATGCATAGTGAAAACAACACGTCAAGTTAAATGGTATTGTTCTTTGTTTTGTTATTTTAAAACGCCATTTTAAATGAAATGACGTTAGTTCACAGAGCGTATATATGTACTACAGAGGGGCCATGTATCGGCTATATGCAACAATTCACAAAGACGTGACATTGCATGTAATTGACTCGAGCGTTCGGATTTACATACACCCTCTGCGGGGTATATAAATCGATGTAACCGGTGTTTTTATTTTGCGTTAGTTACGCACCATTTATTGAAATTTGGTCTTAAGTGACTTCTGTTAGTTTAGCACCGTTTTAAAGTAAGTGTTAATGTGTCTTATTCGTATATGAACGTAGGATTTAAACCGTTAGAATAAATTTTATACATGGTTTAAACCTGAGTGTTCTAAGCCGAAAGTGGTTCATTGTGCTCATTATTGTGAACAACTTTTACTATGGGCACAACTATGCAGTCGCACAAAAAAAGTTGTTCCATGGAAAAATGACAATGATATGGAAACTAAATTTGACAAAATATATGGAACAGCTAATTTAGTATTCGTAATTTCAGTTATGGCTAAAAGTTGATTATTTAATGAGTACAATTACTTCTTTAGGGCTAAGTACATCTCAAGCTAATAATCCTGTATACTATATTACTATTGACCTGTCTTATAATCGTTGCTTAAAGTTAATCTATGCATAAAATAGCTAATCTTGTTTTCACGCGTATGAGAATAATATTCCACGTGAACGAGGACAACAAACACAACATTTAAAGCACTTTTAACTTTAAGCATCGTTTATAAGTAAAGACCAATATTTAAATTCTATAGAGTAGAAGTCTCACTTTAAGAGGCTCATGTATTAACTACGTGTGATAACTTAGGCGCAGCCTGAAGACTGAAGCTTAAAGTTTTAAGATTAAAATGTAAAGAGTGTGTTATTTATTCACGTTATTTGTTTTTTTCTACTCTTCTACTCTATTTTGAAAACAAACATATTTAATATTTTGTCATTTATTTGCACTTACTGCTATGTGCCGGGGACTTTATTATTTTCAAGTTTTTAAAGATAACAAGTTAAATAAGCCCTAGTTGCACTTAAAGTAACACAAAGTATAAGTTTGTTTAAGTGCATGTTACAGCACATTATATAACTAGTTCACAACCATCCGCCAATGAATAAAGGATCATTTTGATAAAGAACGCAAGTTCAAAAAGGAAACGATTTAGATTTTCAAAATTTGCCGAAATTGTTGCGTATCGATCCTATAGATTGGTAATGTCAAATGACATGTTTATTTTTTTCATTACTATAAAACAATAATATTAAACAATTAGTTGCATAATTTTATTATAAAGATGAGATGGAATAATCATTGCATTTACCTGGAATTATGTTATCTGTATTTATATTAAATAGGCTGTTCAGTTTTGTTAGCTTTCAAGCATAATGTTTTTAATTGGATTATATTTGACCATTATTGATTTTGCATAGAATGGCTTCCAAGATTACGGTATAAATTTATTATTTTTGTTAATTGTTATTATGTAATAATTAGGTGGGTTATGAGTTCGCTGTGTACTAATCCGAAAGAATAACTTTTACTAAAGGCAAAATTTTGGAATCGTAAAAAAAAGGATTTTCCTGGTCTATTGAAAAAGTGACCAATAGCTGATTAATTTTTCGTGATTTCACAGTATTGTTTCCATAGTAGGTTGTTCTTAATGATGAGTGTAATACCCCCCTTTCGGCTTAGTACATCTAAAGCTTATAGCCCTGTATCATTATGTTGAGTTATTAACAACATTATCGATATATCATATCGATTGTTTTTCATATTTCCAAGCTATGTGTCGTATATATTTCTCGCAGAGCTTTTGTGCGCAAAGATAATAATTAGCACCGCATATTTGTGCCATTTGTGTAATAGGTATTTTTATGTGTCTACGTGTCTTAGCTGTGTTAAAGTGTTAAAAGCATTTCGGTCTTTCGTATATCGCGGGTTTGTTAGTTTCTACCTAAAGGTAGTACCTACATACCTAGTTGCATTAACTAGGCGTAACTTAATACATTAACTGGTCTCGTTTATAAAAACCGGCCAAGTGCGAGTCGGACTCGCGCATGAAGGGTTTCGTATCATTATCTATAAAAACGGTAAAAAACTCATGTCTGTTGTATGGCATTTACCCCTTAAATATTTGTTTTATTTTAATTTAATTATGTATTTTTAAAGTAAATATAACTTAATATTCTGTGAATATTTCAAGCACCTACCTGTTGCTGTTATAAAATAATTACGTTTGTTGTTTGGGAGCCTCTTAAGTATTTATTTTATTCTGTTTTTAGTAGGTATTTGTTGTTATAGCGGCAACAGAAATACCTCATCTGTGAAAATTTCAACTGTCTAACTATCACGGTTCATTAGATACAGCCTGGTGACAGACGGACGGACAGCGAAGTCTTAGTAATAGGGTTCCGTTTTACCCTTTGGGTACGGAACCCAAGAAGTTATTCCAAAGACTGTTTCGATATGCTTTTACACTCTTTTATGTTGAGGGTTAAACTAAGGAAAAATCTACGCAACGCGGATAAAAATTTGAATGGATGTCGTAACTATTTTTTTTAAATAATATTATCTCTAGATCTCCTTCGGTTTATCCCTAACATTATTATAAATAATGAGGAACAAAATGTGCAATCACTTAGAGTATAAGCAATTTCTTATGCATGTTCATTGGAAATGGACCAATGTGAATAAAACACTTATTATCTTTATTATTGCAATTTATAATTAAAGTATCAACACTAAATATATTTTGAAATCTGCGTACAATGTGATATAAAAGGAGAATCCCACTCATTTATTTTGTACTTGACAGTGAATCTTATATTATAAACGGGTAGGCAATTCTACGCAAATGTTCAATAGCAAATTAAAATGTTTCAGTTTTACAATATTAAAACGTTTAAATTTTAATTTTGTGATTTAAAGACGTCTTAAGTATTGATGAATAAAGCGCTGTATAAAACTGCCACGGTTGTTCAATAAACATTATTAAAGCTTGGAGTGTACTAAGCCAATAGGGTATCAAGGTTAAAAAACTTTAACCCGACTACGGAAAAATAACTATAATTGAAGGAAAAAATATATCCTATGTACCATAATAGCAGATTTATCGACACCTCATTCATTAAAATCGGATGAGTAGTTTCTGCGCTACGGTCGGACACCGTACATACAAACGTACATATATAGACTGCTAAAACATAACCCTTCCTTTTGGCTCTGCCGTTGTCGGGTAAAAACTGTACTTATTACAAACAACTTTTACTATGGGCACAACGAATTCGCGAAATAAAATCAGTTGTTCCATACACTTTGTCGAGGGACAATGTGCTTACTTTTTCAATAGAATAGTTGTTTTTTACCCCATAAATTTAGAGTTGTGACCATAGTAAAAGTACAGTGACCTTTGTTTGACTTAGTACTCCACTCCACAAGTACACACCTTGTATAATAATCATATTAATAAATTGACGAGTAATTCTAAGTATCTACTGCAACTAAGCTATGCCTTTCATGCTGACCGATATTGTTGTTACTTTTCAGTACACACTAGGGTCTACCTGGTTTGCTACACTCGGTTAAAATGCAAAAGCGAAATACATTTAAACTCGTACTTATAACTTTTCTATGACATAATATTTAAAAAATAGATAATATATAAAAGGGAAGAGAAATAAATGTATGACTATATTTTTCAAAATTATTCTTTTTCTATTCGTTACTGATATATCTACAAATTTTTTTTGGCTAAAGTTTGCAATGTCCCTTAAAATATTCTACAAACAGTGCACTTTCAAAACATAATACTATCTACATTTAGAGATATGATATGACAATACGTACTAATTTTATACAATCTATTTTTATAAGGCACTCGGTGCTTGCATCAATTTTTAGTAATATATTTAATTTTAACTACATAAGTGTAACACATACATGGTATATCCATAAACATATAATTAATACGTATTATGCTTAAATGCAATAAAAGCAAAAAAAGCAATGGAGCAACGTGATATTTTTAAAATTTTTACACTAAGGAAATAATTGCAAGTAAAGTTAGTTTACGCAAGAAAACTAGGCGTAAATAAGCTAGCTTCGAATAAAAATATAATCACTATAAATAGTAGTACCTAATTCAGTGCGACTTTACCTAGCGTGACGTCTAAAATCTAAATTTTATTATTATTATTATTTTTCATTGCTTGTGTGATTGCTTTATTTCATAAGGCACCTTAATGGATACTCCAATATTAAACAAGTAGGAAACGTTACACCACAATATTAATTATTAATTAAAATAATAACGTTATATTGCATAAATGTTACGACATATTGCTTTTCTAATACTACAATTTGCTTAAAATAATTAATATCTAATTTACAAACTAAGCAGTTTTGAAAGTATTTATAATACACAATGCACAAAAAAAGAACAAAATTTTATTCTAAGAATTTGTGAACATGATACGGCATGATTTATTGGTTTCATCGCCACTTGCAATATAGGTTCTTTTTAACAAAGTAATGTATGTAAACAAAGATGAATATAGTAAAATTTATCCTAATCATATTTGCGAAATTCCGATTATAGTATCCGAACACCGTAATTATTAACCGAGCAGAGCTCAATCTTCAATTATAAATCATCGCTATTGTCATCGCTACGACAGGTATAATTCCAGTAAACTTCTTGGCGCTTGTGCATGAAAACCCTGAGTTTGTTTTTGCCTTCTTTAATTTAGATGGAATCTCAAACGGGATCGTCTTGTTCATCATCCAATAATAAACGTCGATGAGGCCTTGAAGCTTTAATTCTGGGCCCACGGTCTTTCGTATTCGCTCGTTGTACAAGTTTAGCCACTTTATCTGAAAAAAAAAAAACACATCGCATTTAACCACAGAAACAAGTTTAATTATGAAAATTTTAAAAAACATGGTATCCCAACAATAAATGAATTTTATTAAAAAAAATTATAGCTGATATCATTCAGTGTCATATAAGGATTCTAACGATACCACATACATCCAAATTGGAATTAACAAACTCGCATACATACATGAAACCTAAAAACATTACACCCATTTTTATGTGCAGTCGTGTAAAAATATAACTAAACTCAATAAAGGAAGATTGAAATGTCGAATATTATTATTATTGTCCAGTTTGCCTATGTCCAGCAGTGGACGTCATACGGCTAAAGATGATCATTGCTATAACTCTAAACTTTAATAAAAAATATCTCTAACATAGTCAATAACACGGTACAGTATCTAACCAAGCCTTAAGCCTAAGGTTTTTGTTTATCACCATTAATTTTTGTTATGGGCACAACACGGAAATAAATATTTTTCTCGCGATTTCGAAGTTATTCCCATAGCATAAGTTGTTACCTAATCATGATGAGTATAATACCGATTTTTGGCTTACACCCCAAGCTTTTCACTGTATATTGGTGTTATTGAATGTTTTATTAGTAAAAACTAACACGTTTGAAGAACTATGTCTTGATTCAAATACTAAATTATTTTCAACTAGCTGAATGCCCGGTACTTCGTACCCCGTGCGGTAGATAGACCTCGCCATATGCTCTCGCGTATAAATAATCTCCATTCGAAGTATCGCGACCACTTAAAAATAATCTACTAAATCGGTACAGCTGTTCTGAAGTGCGCTAAGCAAGGAAAATAATTTAATTTTCATAGATTTCACTTTTGTAATATTCATATAGGTTATAAAATAATCTAAAGCAATAGTTTACCTCGTATTCCGTAAGCAAGTTATTATCGATAAGTTTTGGCTCGTAGGGCAATAGTGTGGTCTCCCGCAGTTCGAGGTATCCGTTGGGCTTGATGGTAACTTCTAATACATTTCCTAGCCTTATCCCAAATTTGTTCGGCTCGTACCAACCGGGTTCTGAAACAGAACAGTAACGTGAAACAAACATGGAGATTAAACAATAAAAAAGAGGTCGTAGCTAAATTAAAAAAAAAAACATTCAATTCCATAAATGAAACTTTTCTCATTCTGATAATAATAAATGGAAAGACAGCGAGAAAAAGTTTAAAGTAAAATCATGTATCTATCCATCTATATCTTTAAACGAGCAATTCTTGTATATATATACAAGAAAGCCATATATATATATATATACTCGTTTAATATATATATATATATATATATATATTTTGAATCTCGGAAACGGCTCCAACGATTTTCATGAAATTTTGTATCCAGGGGGTTTCGGGGGTGAAAAATCGATCTAGCTAGGTTTCATTTTCAGAAAACGTCGTTTTATCCATGTTTTCAGCCGAGCAATGCTCGGTCAACCAGGTACTTTATAATCAAACGCTATAATTTTTCTATTAATCTTATCACTATGGGTGGTCGTGCATCTGAAGACGTAGTGAAATTCATCCGTTCCAGGCAGGGTGTGTTTACCATCGTGCGAGACGCGTAGTGGTGTGGAGTGCGAAACAAGACGAGGCCGCTTTGTACTCTGTTTTGACTCCATGAAGAAGGCCATTAGATGTGGCCGAAACTATAATCGGAGTATTCGACGTAAATAACCGTGAGTAAAGCAAAAGTACGTCGAAAAAGTAAATAAATAGACTTCATACAATTAAAGCATCGGCAACTTACCGGCAGTAATAAAATATCCTTCTCTAAAAGGGTGTAGGTTTGTGTCTTGCCTGTAGTCGATAACTACTGGATCTGGAAAAGAACAAAGATTATTTTTCGTGTTCACTGTGGCAATTAAATTCTGTAAGCAAATATGGGCAGGGCATCTTCATTTAGATACTTGGTAATTTCAATTATGGTAATTATTACCTACACAAATAGATACATCATATCAACATCTAGTCGCCCTTTTGGCTGTGACCGTTCTTCGATTATTTTCTATAGCATGAGTATTTTTTTTATTATTTCTAGGCGAGCGTGCTTGTTTAACAATGATGCATTTCGTCTGATGGTGGCCAAGCGCAAATTTACATTTTTAAAAATAAAAAAAATATAAGTTTTAGCCTTACCCTCCTTTCTATTCAAAGCCGCGCCGATGCCGTGTCCTGTCGGCTGCATGTAGTCCTGCTTGAGAGTCCAGAGCGGCGCTCTGGCCACGGGATCAGCGTGTGCCGCGGGCAACGCTGCCGGCATATTCAGCATGGACAGCGCTACCAGCGACCTGAGTACCGTCGTATACGCCCGACGCTCTTCGCCAGTTGGCTTGTTTCCGAAATAGACGGTACGAGTTACTACTGTGGTGCCCTCTGTAAATAGATTAAATGATTTATGTATGTAAGTAGTGATCTCAAGTATTATAAATAGGTATGGCATATACGATTAAATAAAACTCGTAATATGTTCACTCTTCACAATATGTCTCTCTTTAAGTATATCCCCGGATCGGCCGTTTTTACTGTATCATTTCTGGGCTCTTATCATTTTGAGAAGGGTAAAACCATAGACCACTACGCTGGTCAAGTGTGGGTTGGAAGATTTCATACGAAGTCGCAATCATGCTCGTTTCCTTACAATATTTTTCTTTACCGTTTGAAGAAAAGTCAATACGCACGTAACTTACAAAAGGAATATCAGTTTCAATAGTACCTACTAGCGTATTATAAGTCGCTAGTTAAATAATGTAATAATTATAATTAAAGCTAATATTTCACCCTTTACATTGCAGTCCTCATGGGGTTTGTGTAGGTATATACTATTATCACCAATTTTAGTTTTGCCAATTACTTGAAATATTGTTTAAATAAATAATTATTGTCTATTTAAGGTTCATTTTCTCATTATGAAATGTTTTCTAGAAGATATTATGAATGTCGGTTCAATATAGTAGTCATGAGTGAATTGGGCACTGTTAAAGAAAATGTACACAATTACCAGTATATTGTCCCCCAGATTGTACAATAAGCGTACTGTTCTTGTATATTCTCCTGTTTGTGATGTTGGTGGGCCGGTAGTCGGGCTCCGCCCCGTTGCCTGAGAAGGCGACGCGAGTCTTCATCGCAGCGCCCACGAATCCTGCCTGGGTCTCACGCGTGCCGTCCACTGTCTTCGTCACTGATAGCTCGTCTAGGCCGTTTTTATTCTGCACATTATAATCGAAACAACTTCAACGATGTGTATATATCGTTGAAGTTGTTCAAAAATTGTTTTCGAAATTTGTGCCATACAGTTAGGTAAGTGTGTAAAACCTATGTAAAATATAAAAAAGAAAATAAAGTATAAGCTCAGATAAGTAAGAACACAGTATAGTTTCTGGGTTGCAGCGAATGCGCAAGCGGTCCCGCGATGTTACTGCCGAGGGAACATCGTGGGGGTTTTAGTCGGTAGTGGCACCACGCTGGTGTCGAGCCCGTCTGCCTTGGCGGGCGGAAGTGCGTAAATGCATTTAACGCACGGAAAAAAAAAACAGTATAGTTTCTGCATTTTTATTGGGTTTGTTAAATTCTTACCTCAATATAACTAAACAGCGTGCACATAGCTACAGCATCTCTCAAGTGCGCTCTTATCATGCCCTTGGCCTCGGCCTCGTTCTTCATTGCCTTCAAGTAGATGATCGGCGAGAGCTGATAGAGACGCTTCCCTTGAGGTACGCTCTGCGCAATAGCAGCCGAAGCTCCTCGTTGGAAGGTGCCTGCTGCTGGGATCAGGATCTTAGCCTCTTGAGTGCGGCGAAGCTCGGAGTATATTGTGTTGTAATCGTTTACCCTTTGAGGTAATGACATTTATTTGTACAGTATATCAAAATGAGAAGACAACCGAGATTAAACCGAAAAATATCCTTACTTTAAAATGTTTACTTAAGAAAATTTAAATAAAAGAAAATTCGTATTTCTTTAAGATAAAGTGATGCGACGAACGGAACGTTCGTTCTAGTCACACGACTACATTCGTTTCTGATCTACCTGCTTTATTATGTCATGGAACCATTTCCAAAATACATATTTCGTGTACAGTTTGGTCAAAAGTTTAAGTGGTTATCTTTACCAAAAGATGCAAATGTAGCCAAGTTACATACTATATTTATATATATTATATACTATCAACAAAGCAAAAGTACTTACTTTGTGCAGTTATTTGATTTACAATTATATACCGCCAAAGCTTCCCTTACAGGCATTGCAAGTTTTCCTGGAGGAGCGAAAACTCTCACATCCTTCATGCTGACGATAACGAAGGCCTTCAGAAGCGGGGCGTAAGGGACGTCCCTTCCTCGAACGTTGAGCAGCCAAGCCACTTCATCCAAAGCAGTTACTACCATGGCATCTGCTCCCACGGCCTTTAGCTCTTCACGGACTGCCGATACCTTTTCACGCCATGTCACACCTGCCAAAGTATGATCATTTTAACCTAACAAGTATAATACGCTTGCTTCCGTACCACTACTAATTCGACTGTACTTATTGTTGTGTAAATATAATTGACTAATATAATTATACTTGATCGCTTATGTTTTTACAATGTACTTGTCACGTATTCTGTAGTATACTTAGATGGATTCAAAAAATGCAAATAAATTTGACAGCAAAGTTTTAAACACATTTTAAAATTTAAGTTGGGACATATTTTTGGCCGTGAATCTTCATAAAACCAGTTTGCAGTGGACTCCGGCTGTTTTAGAGACTACAGCTCACCAGTATATTCCGGATCATGCATCTTCGCAACGATTTTAGAGTAATCAGGGCGTCGTCTCTGCATCTCCGGCTCTTCGTTCCACAGCTGGTCGAGCAAAGTCGGAATGTGCACCAACTGCAAACCCTCGCGCTGCAGCACTGCGGACAGCGCCTGCCACTCCAGCACCGACGTAAGCCGCGCGTCGCCGCCGATGCGTCCGGTGCGACCGAGGCGCTCCTGGTGGAAAGTTTCTGAAGGTTGTAATGACTTGGGTGCAAACATGGTTGAGTTTTACGAGGTGGCGCAGTTTATTTTATTAGTTCATGTTTGTAGTGCAAGGCACAAACACGATTCGTTGACGTCACACTGTAAGGTAAAATTCAATTAGTGATGATGGCTTAGGCTCGTAGATCTTATTTAAAAGCCAATATTCCATTTCAGGTAAAATTTGTTTATCATTGTCGACATAGCGTCACTGCGTTGCGTTGTGTAAAAAAATAGCCTGCCCACCAAAAAAAAATTGTCCACTCAATTTTGTGTCATCTTACTTCATTTTATCTCAACGCAACGTGAGCAATCAATTGTTTCATGTCATCGATATACATTCATAAATTTATACTAAGACTGTCAAAAATTAAAAAAAAAGTTTTGAGTCATTATTACTTAGTACTACTTCTATTAGAGTTCTTCTACCTACTCTATACGATTGAAGGTATTTTGAGTTCTGGCAAAAATACTCCAAAACGTATACTATCATGCATATAACCTTGATAGTATACTAACGTCAAAAGAATCAGATTCAGATATATATATGGACTTGTTCCTTTGATTGTTTAAAACTCTATAAACTTTACTAAATAGCGATCCTAGTCCTAGTCTAGTTCTATGACACATCTTCAAATAGTCTAGTGAGAAGTGGCATGCGTATGAAATCCTATCCACATATCCACATCTTAGCATTGTCACGTTTCCTCGCGAGAGTTTTGATTTTTTTATATCTACCTGACCTAGGTATTATAGGAAGCTATAATGCCTAGACAATGTGTTTGCAAGTGTATATATGGGGAGTTTTGCCATGCCTACACCCCTCAATACGCCACTGCTACCTACTTACGAATAACAATGTTACCGCAATCCACTCGGGCACGGTGGGCTGTCCGGGGTCGTCTTGGTCAAGTACAAGCCATGCGCAGGTGAGCGTAGCACGCGCGCGCGCCACGTCTCCGCTCGGCACCCAGATGGCAGCCCCACCGTCTGCCAACACTACGCCGGTCCCTGCACCATCCCACCCGCTGATGTACTCCAGCCGACGCTCTTCGGGAGCCGGCTCTTCGCTCTGCACAACACACAGACGTAAATAAAACATCATAAAACATTTACAGCTCTTGGTCGCCCCCCTTTTTTAGCATAGGCTCTCTTCTATGCCAGTTGTTCCGAATTCCCTATCCTACTTTTGACCACGACCAACTCGTGATTTTTATTAAATGTCATCACAGACTGACGACGCTACTCTGGTATGCAATACTTAAATATTTTATTGCCTCTCAGGCCGGTGCCCGCTTAGCATTAAGTGGTTTGCCTTGCGGCTGAAGGAACAAGAACCCTAAACAACTTTTAGTACATTTTGCTTCAATTCGTTTAGCCGTCCATTCTGGAATATTCATTCTGGAATGTCTCTGTGCTAGGATGTTTTAAAAACAACTCACTAGATGCTCATCACTGTAGAAAACCAGGAAAGCGTCGAAGAAAGCATTGAGCGTGTATCCAGCGTTTCTCATTCCGATGCGCAGGCGACCTAGCGGGTTGGTGGTGCTAGTAGCGTCTACGCAGACGGGTGGCGGCGGCGCCGTGTGCGCCTCTTGTAGAGTGATGGTCACCGGCGACATCACTGGAGACGTGGGCGGCGCGGGTGTACTCGTTGTGGCAGCGCCTGACGCGGGAGGCATGCGTGCGCTCGCGCATACTGCAGACAAACATAATGAGCACTTATCATTCCAATCATGAAGTTAGTGTGTGATGAGTCCCGTTTTATAATCTTCTCAATAAATGAGCAGGTCGTCCAGGAAGGAAGGCGTCAACAACAATAGTGCTTTCACTAAGTCGCGCTCAACACTATTGTTTACAACTTCTGAACCGGGCCACCAAGATACAGGCTTGCCTAGTTTGGGGCCCAATGGTACTGCAAAAACAACAAAATATTATTTGTATGCTATTCTAAAAAAAACAACAAAAAGAATTGTGACGTCGGCGTCGTTTGATAAGAAGATCGGTTCTAAGCTTTGTAATGCCACATGTATTAAATTTAACACTGCTGTTTAAAGTTATGAATTTAGTTTACGGCTTCTTAGATTCAGCTTGGCGGGTTTGCGACTAGACAATCTGGCCCCGCCATACTTAAAAGTGTGCTCCGCGGAACCCTAGGGGTCCCCTAACAAAGCCTCCGCGAAAATACTGGTCATAATTATAAACATAACTAAAAGAGTAGTAGTTGAATTCGTATTATGAGAGCGCGACTTTTCAGCCAGGAGCATAGTCAACAGTTCAAGACTGACTCAACTGACAATAAAAAATACACATTAAACAGATTTTTATTACTTTAGGACTCCGTCAAATATTACGCTCTCAAAAAGGGCTCCATCTCTAAAAAAGTTTGATCTAGCCTCTCTTAAAAAAAGCTCTAGCATAAGCTCATCTCTAACATAATTACATTTGTTAAGGTAACTTAAAAGTAATTGATTATAATCAACGTATAATTTGAATTTTATTAATCGCTACAAGTAGTTTTTTTTACAACTTTTGACGACATAATTTGAGACCTACCGCAATATACCGTTCTCATATCGCCTTAAATTAATAAAGACAAACTCATTCATTATTTTATAACGATCCGCAGGGTGAGGTAACGACGTACAGCACGCTTCCCTTTCGCTTGCCAGTTGCTAAAAAAGTTCATCGGAAGGAGAAAGCGGCTAGCGACAGCACAGGTTCTGGCGCGGGAATGTACCAGAGCAACATGATCAGTAAGCAGGTAGTTAAAACCAAAGCTTTCGAAAGCTCTAAGGCGAAACAGGGACAGGGAAGCAGCCAGTCTTGCGTCCTTGTTACGCACCCCTGTGAAATGTCAGGGGGCGTGTTTTACTTCGTATTAATTTGACCTGTAGGTGTGTAATGATAATGATTTATTATTTTACAGTAATGTAAGTAAAATATTAGATTTAAAACATAGGGA
Organism: Biston stratarius; assembly: GCA_950106695.1. Classification (NCBI taxonomy): domain Eukaryota; kingdom Metazoa; phylum Arthropoda; class Insecta; order Lepidoptera; family Geometridae; genus Biston; species Biston stratarius. Next base: position 7,311,508 of record OX467107.1, read on the forward strand.
AGCTCATAGGATTACACTTATTATCTTCAGTCATACCTCTATTAAAAGTTAATTGTATAACGTAGTATTTTAGCTGATGGTTACAGGTAAGAGATACATATTCTATACGTTTTTGAAATGGACCATTCCTGGGATGTGATAGCGCATGCTCCGAGACTTGGGGGTCAATACCCGAGAGGTACCCCAGGGATGAGGATTCCATTGGAATGACGTCAACAACTAACAGGGCAGCAGAATGAAGGAGGAGGCTCTCTGTCCTTTCCCTTTTCATACGCACACTCTCAACTTATTGTTTGTATATTTTGTTGTGTGCGCAAATTGGTTCGTTTACACGTTTACTTACTTTGAGTTGATTTATAGCATGCGCTATACGCGCGATGTTTGCGTTGCTTTATACATAGTCTGTAGTAGTTGGAAAGAGGGTTGTAGGTTCGATTTTCATACCTATGTGAAACGTAGTTAAATCTAATGACTCACACTCAGTTCGTATAAAATACATGGCAACACAAAAAAAAACCTCGTATCAAATAAATACAAAATTGTTTATTTACTAAAACATGATATAATAAACCCTATAAACATTGTAATGTAAATTTATGCTAATACTACCTAAGAAAATTTGTCTCAACCTAACCTAGCTTTATTACTGATAACGATAAATAAACGGTTCAACCTACGTTATTCTTTAATTGTGACCCAAGAATCTAAAGATACTTAACATGGAAACTTTAAAATAATCTGTGACGAAAGGACTCTACGCACTCACGCACACAAACTCAAAATCCCTTTTCTGTCTTCGTAATACGCGTTTCCTTCACGCACACGGGCATGTCGCGCCCAGCCTACGCAGAAAAACGCGTGGCGCGTGACGGCGTCCCTTAAGTATACGTGACGTGTTCCCGAAGGGACGAAATATCCTGCAGAATACCAGGGTAGCAAAGTGTGGCAGGAGGTTGAGCGTGACGCGTCGTCCTGCAAGGATGTCCAAGGATAAGGCAACGACCGCGCGGTCAGGCGGCGGTAGGCCGTTCACCGTTTGCAATGACTGAGTGAGGGCAATGCATTGATAAATGCACACAAACCGCATTATAAATAAACGCCAGTAACTGCTGAACGTTTTCCTCGCACACAAGTATGCATAAATAATGTACTAATTTAACAACTTTGCGCTGCCACAAAATTACATAATTTTTTATTTACCAAAACTTTTTTTTTTAATCGAATAATTGTTGTAAAATATCAGATACTGCGATTGCACTTCTTTTCATGGGTGACCAGCTTTGGTTACACCGTCAATATCAGATAAGTCGTGTCCAAACACCTAGCCTGGAATGGGAACTGGCTCTAAAGCCAGGAGAGCACTAGGAAGTACCACCTACGTATTTCTCACGATGCCCAGTTGTTATTTTTACAAAGCTTATCACTAAGGTATTAATTAAAAAAATGTTTTAAGATTTATTTGTATAGATATTTAAAGATATCAGGAGGAAACTTATCTACCAACCTAAGTTAGGTTGGTAGATAACCTATCAATCCTCGAAAATGGAGTTTTGCAGTTAACTGGGGCATTCATTCTAAAAAAAAATTGGTCATGGAAGTATTTATTTTTATCCCAAATAAATTCATGACTTGGTATTAACTCCATTCATCTATTCTGTTTCTTTGATAGAAGACTAGATTTTTTTTTACAGCTATGTGCTTGACCACAGCTCACCTGATGTTAAGTGACGGTGAGGTCGAAGATAGTAAACACACCTAGCCTGAAATGGAACTGGCTCTCAAGCGAGGCTGCCGGAACACATCGTTAGATGCTTGGTGGCAGATTTTTAGCTTAAGGGTGGTAGCTAGCCAGCCGCGTACTCGAAAGTACCTTACCACTACGCTATGGTTTCCTCACGATGTTTTACTTCACCGGCAGCTCAAGCTCATTGTTGGGATTCGAACCCACGCTCTTCGGCGTGGGAATCGACTGCGCTAACCACTGAGCTATCATCGCTACAATTCGGTCCGATGTTATCAACGTTTGAGTATGGGCATACAACGCGGCAATGGGGCCAGCGTTTTAGGAACTATCCCTTTCATAACGGCCTTTTAGATAAGTTAGTTTTAATTTTGAAATTATATTTGTATTGTATATATATTTGGATGTCCCTAAATTGTATTATTTGAACCCATCATTATTACTTTTACCTATAAAAAAGGTTTGTTAATAAACTTAACAAAACATTTAACTCTAAGGAAACTTTAACATATAACTATCTAGCGACCCGCCCCGGCTTCGCACGGGTACGGGCACAAGCATAATTAATACGGTATCCATCTAAATAGCTTTCCAATTAACGCATTGTACGTGACAATTTTTTTAGAAGATAGAATGGGTATTGTAAGCTATCCTTAAAACGTAGATATATACCATCGCGGACTTTTTATAGATCTATAAAAGAGAAATATCCCACCATGTATTGTTTTGTTATATCTCTAAGGGATTTGATAGCGTCTCGATTAAAGCCAACAAATCATTTGTTATATGGGGTGACGAGAACTTGGTCAAATTTTTAATGCTGGCAAAACCCAGGTATGTCTTATCTCCGCCAAAAAGTGTCCGTTCACACTATATCCTACATTCCGAAAAGTTTCTGTACCTTTGGCAGACCACCTTGAACTTCTTGGGTCAACCCTTACCCCAACACTTAACTTTGGGCCCTACCTAGAGTCAAGAGCTAAATTAGCTGGGAAAAAACTGAGCGGCTTGCGAAAGGTTAGGCGATATTTCACACCGGGGTAACTGCTTGCATTGTATCAAGCACAAGTCCGGTCGTGTGTGGAATATTGCTGCCACCATTGGGACGGTTCTGCCAAGTACCAAGTTCAAGCTCCTGATTCGGAAGAGGGGCGTGCTGTTCAACTTATAGGTGATTAAAAGTTGGTAGAAAAAAATATTTTAAGCCCTAAACACCGCCGGAAGGTAGCAAGTCTATCAATTTCCTACAGGATTAATTTCGGAGAATGTGCTTCTGAGCTGTACGACCTTGTACTACCATCCCATTTTTACTACAGGCCAAGTAAAAAGACGGCTCACTACCACCCATACATAGTAGAATTTCCTTGGATACGTACCAAACGTTTTGACTTTACGTTTCTCATCCGTACGGCCAAGAAATGGAACAAGCTGCCGGCTTCCTTGTTTCCTGAGAGATATAATCTAGATCTTTTCAAGGCCAGAGTAAATAGGTATCTTCTAAGTTTGCGTGCTTTATCTTCGACCACATCATCGCTTACCATCAGGCGAGTTGGTGGTAAAACGTGGACTTATCCGTATTAAAATAACTTAAGCCTTCTTCAGCAATCATTCTGTCTATTGGTGACAGACAGACGCGGCTTAAGACTTTGATTTATAATATGTAGTGATACATAGTTCCATTCTTTGGCTTGTGCATTTGTCATATTTTTGGGGGAAAACGTAAGTCAATTTTATATTATTTCTACGTAATAACGATTCAAAGGAATTCAAAAGATATTTAAAAAAAATCTTCTGTTATTATTAGATACATTATCGACTATGTTAGAAAATCTCTTATCGATATTTAATCCTGCCATCGATTATTTATCTATCTAAGTCAATTTGACGCTAATAACTTTGTGCTCTAGCTAAATAATAACTATCTCAAAATCCAATCACTGGTTTGATAGGTATCCATAATACCGGTCTAGTTCGTTTTTAACCGACTTCAAAAAAGGAGGAGGTTTCATGTTCGATTGTATGTATTTTTACATATTAATTGTAACATACATAACTTTTAAGTACCTATTGTATTTTCTTGTACCTATTGTATATCTTTTTGGTTTTTTGTAACAACTATTGTATTTAAAAAATAAAAAGTTGTGTACCCGTAAGTTTAGTTTCGAATACAATGGAATTTGAAACGTAATGTAACGCAGTTTCACAGGAAATGCCTGAACGCGAACGAAACGGCGTGTAACTTTCCCGTTCCTTCCATCAGGAGAACAGGAACCTGTAGGATGCATAATGTAACATTTACACGTACTTCCTTTACGTTACATTGTTTATGTCTTTGTGTGTATTTTGTGTTTGATACGAAAATAAATGCGTGTAATCTATGTTGGTATAGAGAGATGTATCTTAGCTATTTCACATCTGCATAGGTAGGTATGCTGGAAATGAAAATACAATCTACAACAATTAAAAATATATTTATTAAGTAAAAACTAAAAATTGGCTATTCTTGAAACAAATTTTACTAGAAAAAAGGTTATCGGCCATCTGAGAAAACTACGATTGAATGTATATTTGTAGCGATGATAGCTTAGTGATTAGCGCGGTCGGTTCACACGCCTAAGAGCGTGGGTTCAAACCCCAACAATGAGCTTGAGTAGCCGGTGAAGGAAAACATCGTATGGTGGTGGTAGGGTATTTTAGGTAGCTTCACTTGAAAGCCAGTTCCATTCCAGGCTAGGTGTGCTTTACCTTCTTCGACCACACCGTCACCTAACATCAGATAAGCTGTGGTCAAACAACTAGCTTGTCAATATAAAAAAAACGAGATCACGAGGAATTTTGATTTCATAGCCCCTCGCTATGACGCCCTAATCAAAGAATATGCGTAAAAAATGCGTGTGCGTAAGAACAATGGTTTGCCCCCTTTTTATACCAGGAATATATAGAATGTGAAGAGATGAAATCGTCCCAAATCGAGGAGCTTTTGTGAAGAGTCGGGGGCGGGGCTACGGGAACAAAACACGAACAAAATGAATGCCGGTGAACTTTCTAGAGCCGACAGGGATAACAAAAAAGAAATTATGTCGCTCGCGGTTGTTCAATACATTTTAACCTTTATTTTACGCCTAATAGATTTCTCTCTGAAAAAAATAACATATCTGGAATTAAAACTTAACGTGATGTAAAAAAAAAGGAAAATAACGAGAAAACTAATAATATATAAGCTTTTTTTTTAAATGTAAATCTAATAAATTTAGTAAATATTACTCATTATTATTTGTATTTTATTTATTTATTACCAGTTTGCCCATATCGTATACAATATTACTTACTTTTACTTTTTTATTACTCTGTAAAATTTATTTATGACAAAATTATATTGAAAATGAAAATAAAGTTCTTATGAAATGGCGGTGCTCTTGAAATTAATGAATTCGATAGAGTAAGCTTTAAAATTCAAATGTCCACCAGCTTTATCCACATGGTGGTAGTAAAAACTTTTACTGCACTTTATTTAATAGGGCAGTATTTCTTTTTTTATTTCCCTGAGTCAGAATTATGACGTCAGTTTCCACCAGGCTTACATAGGCATGGTGGAGCATTTCAAACGTAACTCCGCCCACTAATATTTCATTCGCGTTCACTTAATGCTTTTCTTTTTTATATTTTTTAGGCAAGGCCTTGCTAAATCTGTTTCAAACTTTTTTTCTGTAGAACTTATCAAAAATACATATTAAATTTCGATACTTAAAACGTAAGACTTAAAATATAAGTTAGATAGAACAAGTAGAGCATGTACATTTTCTATCGAATATGTATGATATCTACATAATTATAGATACCATTTACGAAAAATTGAAACGTCTACTCCTTCCGACAGAAAATTCAGTCGCGGATTGTGTAACAAAATTTAATATAAATCTTAACTGGCAATGTAAAACTATCCTGTCTTGGTTAAACTCTTAACCCGTTCGCGTTTCACGTGTCTGTTGTACCAGGCTTCCTTAACTTACAGGAGGTGTAACTTATTTCAGTTTTGGTTACACGACAAATGCCCCGTACAGGAATCGCACTAAGAATGCGGTACGGTAGTAGAGCGAAATATTAAAAAATCTAAAACGTCTGCAATATTCAATATTTCCAGTAATGCCTACCATTATTTATTATTTATTTATTGACATAAAAACGTTACACAGTTACATTTATGTCACAGACTTATGCATTAAAATGAAATATGAATAAATAAATAATAATAAATAAATTAATATAATACCATATGAATGAAACTAATAACAATAATATTTAGTTAAAATTATTTAATTTAGTAGACCTACCATACGTAAAACGTTTGTTTACTATCGTAAAACGTAGGGTTAAAAATATAAGTATTTTTGTAGCGATGATAGCTCAGTGGATAGCGCGGTCGGTTTGCATGCCGAAGGAAGTGGGTTCAAACCTCAACAATGAGCTTGAGCTGCCGGTGAAGGAAAGCCTTGTGAGAAAACCATAGCGTGGTGGTAGGGTACTCGGTTAGCTAGCTACCACCCTCAAGTTGAAAATCTGCCGCCAAGCATCTAACGGCTTGGTGTGCGTTACCATCTTCGACCACACCGTCACTTAACATCAGATGACCTAGCCTGACAGCCATAAAAAATGTTTTTACCAGACTTTCTATGCTTCAGCACGAAGAAATTTAGAATTAGTAGATTTATTATTTATTCTTAATAACAAATTTCTATCTCAAAGTTACTTTTAAGTTGACTGCCCAGTTAGCTCATTTCGTAGTGTATCTGCTTCAAGAGCTAGGGCGTGGGTTCGATCCCCACTCAGGACAAACATTTGTGTGACGAACATAATTGTGTATACTATGTATGTGTGTTCTGTTTCTATTATAGGTACGTATTTGGAAAAAAATAAGTGTTTAAGTATTCTATCAGTTAACTGGATCCCATAGTGTAAGCATTGCTTAGTTTAAGGCTAGATGGCGCTGTGTGAAATGTCCTAGGATATTTATTTATTTTAAGTACTTACAGAATCCACAATACACTTCTCAGAATTTCCTAACCCGTTCGCAATTTGCAAGACCACGCTACCAGGCGCTCCTAAATCGTAAGAGGTGCACGGCATGGCTGCCGGGTAATAGGTGATTATTACTATAGAGAAGGTATTTTTAATGAAGATTTTCTTTGAATATTCATGAGAGTGAAAGTTGCAAAAAAGTTTTCATATTTCCTTTCAGATTTTTTTAGCCACTAACTTAAGAAGCAGCTCCCAAAACGATATACTCGTAGATGCATTGAGAGAAGCTCACTGCTTCTCAACCACTTGCACTTTTATTTTATGAAAGATAATCTGATAACTTTACTTGAGCAGTTGAACCAAGTATACAAAACTCGTTTTAGTGTAATAGTTTCGTTAGATTAAATAGTTTGTATGTAGTTAGTGGAAACACTTACTTTATTGCTATGCACAAAGTAAGCGCTGATGTGCATATATTCCACGGACTTGTCTTGTAACTAGGTATTGTTGTACTATATGCTATATGGATATCATAAACAGCGCGCCTCGTTTGTCGCATTACTTCTTATTATAAAGATAAGTAGGTAATTATTGTCATCAAAAATGAACTTGACACAAAAAAATTGTGGAGCCAGCTGGTCCGTACTTTCAATCGGCGTAATATTTAATCTCCTGAAATTTAGTACAACTAAACGTAAACTCCAGTGAAAAGAGACTACATGGCGATAGAAAGAGACATGTATCTCACTATCATAGGCCTAAAATATGAATGAAAATCCGTTGTGTGCATTACGCACACAAATGCAGTGTAAATAACTCTGCAACCGGTCACATGAGCGACAGAGAGGGAAGTCGTTTATCAAAAACCAGAATTAGTTGGTCTTAGTTAGTTTTCCGAAATAAACGTAGAGTGGTTGAGAATGAGGGCGATCGTCGTTTAACTGAAGGGTCTACTGATGTTGGTTCGTCTTTAACCGTGTCACACAGGCGCAGTTTAACGCGTATTATGAATATAGCTGTGGGAAGTAGGACAATGCAGCTCTCGGCCGTTCTGGTTGCCTGGTAGAACGGTCGCGCTTGACGCATGTCAGCGCACCGCAGGGGCGTGTGCGACGTCAGGTCTGCTTGTGGTAAACACAGGTCGCGTACTGTCTGTTGGGTTATCTGTGGTGCAGCTAAGTACTAACTATGTAGTATTCAAGGTTAATGCTGTGCGTACGATGCTGGTGTGGTGTTGACACGGCTACTCCACGTGCGTACAGACGAGGTGCTACGTTGTGTTTAGGTGTAGACGCACGTAGGTGAGACGCGCGCGACACAGCGGCGCGGCGACGGTTCCGAGGGTTATCCGCTGTGTGCACCAAGACACGCATACAAGCTTGGCTCCTCATGTAACTAATACAATCTTACAGCCCAACTCACATAATTAAATACTAGTTCATAGTTATTTTTCCAAGATAGACACAGACATAGTAGACACATAAAAAATTCATTTGCCTTCGTTATCAACGACATACACTAAAAGTACTAAACATTAAAAACAAACCTTAGTGGGTCAAATTGTCGCACTTAAGAACCACACACTCGCATCACACGTGCACGCATCACTATAATATCTACATAGATTTACACACTAGAGAAAAGTCACCCACACATTTCCTTATAATGTCATTAATACTTTAATAACATGTGGGTGAATTCAAAATATAGTGTGCGGGTCACACACGCGGCACACGTGTCGGAAAGGGTTGCACATGTGGGCTATATGCACCAGGGCAGCAGAGGTGTGGAGGAGGTCGAATGTCACATGTGGTGACAGTGTGTGTGAGGTATGGGGGCGCAGCGCAGGGTTGTATTACAAAGAGGGTGACTGCATGTGTTTGTGAGGGGTGGTTAAGATTATGAAACGAGTTTTCGGTGATGTGAAATAAATAAGTAGGAAGCGTTACATATGAAAATAATTTAGATAAAGTAGCATACTCAATTATCGAACTTGCCAAATTGATGTTTATAATATGTATAAATTATCTATTGTTTATTTAGACTTTTTACATAATGTACAATTACTTATGAACCTCTATTGTATTGACTGTAGATAGGTTTCCCCGCGATGTTTTATTTCACCGAAATGCCAATAGTGATATTAAGATCTCTAAATACTTAAATTCCGAGTAATATAATCAATTTTATTTATTTAAAATAGTAGAATAGAAAATAATGAGAAATAAAGGCAACGATCATTATTGAGGTATTTTTCGTAGCATAATGCTACGAGCGCACGTTGAAGTCTTTTCGATGACACATCACATTACATCACATCATCAGCCATAGGACGTCCACTGCTGGACATAGGCCTCCTCCTGGAGGGGTTTTGCCAATACTCGCCACGCTTGACAGGCGGGTTGGCGAGCGCAGTTAGGTGTGATTGTTCAAGGAAGACGCTGCTGCCCATCTTCCGGATTACATCCCTTGGCCGACTCTTACGGCAACCACGGGTTGAGAGGGTGGGGTACTATTCTTACGCCGGCACCACCACGGCAACTAACGATTAACGAACTAACTTTCGATGACGTCACTTAATTATTCGGAACAGTTTACATACTATATTTTAATTTCCTTCTCGTTAGGTACAAAAACTCACTAAGAATGTGGATCACAAATTTTTGTGTGTGACTTCTTTATCATCTAACGGGTACAGGTTCGTATTAATTTTGGCATGTGCAGATATTTATACTCTGGACAAGCTAATTTTTATGTGACTATTTTTGTAATTCTACGTACCTGGTTTCTGTACATAGTACTAAACAAAGTCGCTATCCGCATCTGTATTCTCCGCTTACTTCTTCTAAACCACGCAACGAGTTTGATACGGTTTTCACTGTTATTCAGATATTTTTTATGCAAGATTTATGTTCTATCTATGGTCTAATATTTTTTTTTGTAAAAGTAGTTAAAATTTATTGTTTTGTATTCAAGTAGCCAAAATAAATTGCATCTGTGCGAAGCTGGGCGGGCTTTAGTAATTATTTTTTTCATCCCATGTATTTGAAAAGAGGCGTAGGGTTTTTCGATAAGTTCGAGCGAATTAGGTCATCCCAGCACACTTAAAATAACAGTGAGGAATTGACTTTTGAATTTGGAACACTATTTAATTAAAAAGTTTGAACTTAATTTGCTTTGATTAAATTCTGGCCGGTAATAAAAAAAGAGCGCCTGCCGACGCGACATTAGATTACTAAATAAAATAAAAATACGCGGAAACTTCTTATTCGTTTTTTTATTACTTTTTATCGAAATATTTCAGACAATTTTAATTTGTCATTTATAATACCACAAGAGCTTCAAAATTATCGGGTATTTCCCGATAGGGAACCTTGAGGGAAATGCCAGATAATTTTGAAGCTCGTGTGGTATTCGGGGGATTATTTTTCCGACCCAAATATCGACCAATAGAATTGCACCATTCGACGTCACGTGGTACAACCTACATGGTATTATACTGATAATTTTTTGATTAGAGCTAATCAAAAAATTATCAGTATAATACCATGTAGGTTGTACCACGTGACGTCGAATGGTGCAATTCTATTGGTCGATATTTGGGTCGGAAAAATAATCACAATCATTGAATAGAAGATTAGTTCTAGCATGTTCTAGCAGTGAAAATGAAATATTAACACCAGTAAGTGTAAAATTAAACGCAGAAACTATCATAAACAATTTACTATCAAACAAATCAAGAGAAAATATCTTTTCTCATAGAGGGGATGAAAAGCAGAGTGTGCTACACGGTACCAAAATTATTTAAACTCGAGTGACGTACTTTAAATCTCTTGCTACGCTTAGGATTCTACTCTAGAATCCTTCGCTTCGCTCTGGATTCAAACAATCGCTCTCGCCCTCAATACATTATTTAGTCCCTTGTGATACAATCTACTATTAAAATCAACAAGAAATCATCTAGAGATTTTACTAAATCTTTGTTTTTATCACTATTTATAACTATCTTATTCCAATGCAATTACGAGAAATTAGAATCCGGTTTCCCTTCCCAAAACACCCCCTTGAAAGAATGCTAAGACCGCGAACTTCACATTCCTCAACCTCCGTTATCGTTATGCTCTCCTGTTACTTGAGATTCAAGTGAGGCCATCTTTGTCCCGGATTGCACCCTTTACTTTACTGGGATTTAGTAACGTAAAACAGGATTTGTTTAAATCTTTGCACAACGCGAAATCTTACTGTTGAAACCTTTTTTAGTAATCTTTGCTGTTAAAAAGATGCCATATAAGCGTATATGAAGGGTTTTTTTTTTCATATTCTTTTTTTAAATTCAAAATACGTTTGCGTTTTACAACACTAATGTTAACCAGTAGTGTGGTCTAAGATGGAGCACGCTTACCTATAAGAAACTTATTTACTCTAGATTTGAAGACACCCATATTGTACCTAATAGGAACTTTGTACTCCGGCAGAGAATTCCACAACCTCACTGTGCAACACCCCAAGCGGGACGTCAGTGCAGGACCTATCGCCCCCACTTTGAATAAGAATAAGAATAAGAACCTCACTGTGCGAATAGAAAATTTGAAATCAAAATGCTTTGTGTGTTCGTTTAAAATGCTCATGTCGTTTTCTCGTAGGTATATATATATATACCTATATAGCCGGAGTTTCTGAAAAAATTAAACGTGGGTAGGTAATCCCCCACAAGTAAAACAAAAATATATCTTGATGAATTGTTAGGACTCTGAAGACAATAGACATATACATATGTATCTGTATCGAGCCAAATTAATCAAGCATATTGTTAGAACATGCACAAGAGATAAATCAGTAAGCAGTATTTCACAGCGCCAGGTTATTTAAAGTAATAATTTTCCAGATTAATGTCAAATTGTTTTTTAGTGACCTTGCTTTGTCTTAACCGCATAAACTGATTCTGATATAAGTATAAGGCGTAGTTATTTCCAAAAGTAAATTTTTGGTCTAGTGAGATCGCTTTCGTATAACAGCGGCTCAGCAAGCTGTCCATTCAGAACCTACCTCAAAGTAGGGCGACGTTTGGTAGGTCGCATACGCTTGAAGGTTCACGAAAAGCCCTTTCTCAAAAGAACTCCTTGGGAGTCATACATTCCTAGTCTACAAAGTCATTGGGAGTGACATGCCCATTATTTCTTGTTAAGGGAATCCCTTCTTGTCATTTACACCTTTGTTGGAAGGGCTCCTTTAAATAAATTACTATTCATAATGATTATTTTTAATTAGCTGCTGGTATTTTGTCTACCTAAAACTAAAACAAACGAGTTTACATCATCTGGAACTGCCTCACCACACAATTGTGGGAAATGTTATTTGTTAGTTATGTTGAATTAATATAATTTACTTGTTTGTTATCGTTATTATAATATCTTTTGTCCCTTAAATTATTTATAATATAACACAAGTTACTAGGGGAACAAAAAGTGTGAGGAGTTCGAAAAGGGCTTCTCAAGGGCTTGACGAATTTCAAGGTACAGTTACGCACTGGGCGTGGTTTCTTTAGCCAATAGGAGTGGAGTAAGATACGCATGTAACGTAAGTCATGGAGACCCTTTAAAATGCGTTCAGTTTTTATTTTCTCTCTCTTATTTTGGAAGTGGAAAGAGATAAAAGAGGTTATTAACGATGATGTGGGTGATTGCAACACAGCGCCCATTGGGGCAATGGTTACGCCATCGACATTGCATGGGCTCTGCGCGACGTGGCAGCATCTGTCCCAGTAATTTTAAATAACCGGTGACAACGATGTTATCTTTAAATCTCATAGTCTCTATATCGTATAATCGTTTTTATTAAAGGGCTTGAACGAGATGTTTAATAAGATCTTGAATTTTAACCATCTTTCTGGTATTGTTATTTGGAAATTTTATAAATTGATAAATAAAAATGAGATAAAAATAGAAGAAGACCTCGTTAGCAGACCTAGAAGCGTAACAAGTCCACTAGTCTAGTCTAGTGGTATAAAAGTACAAGTTAGCCCTTAGGAAAGGTATTATGAAGAACTGCAATTCTCGGTGAAATAAAAAGGGTCGTTTCAAGACAAAACGTGAACTATGTATTTAAAATATTCTCGTTTCACAATGAAAAGAAATAAAAGCCATGATAGTGAAATATATGTATAGAATATCTAAATTAAATACTTAGGTAAGCGCAATTTCAAGTGGTGGGGTGGGTATAATTATTTTCCTAATGTATAATTTTATATAGTCGAGTGTCAATCTGTTAGTCCACGGAAGTTATATGGGAGAACCCTTGGTAACAGCAAAACAGTGCCCTACAAAATCCCTTAATCTTACCCTTTCAACAATTAATTAAAAGTACATTCTAAGCTTCTATTTCGTCGTGCTTCCCTGGTAGATTTGTGCGCGGCGTCACTCGGTTCCGCCTCCCAGCATCAAGATGGCCGGGCATGCGCCGAAGGCGGGTTGGGTCGACACCGCTGACACCTCAAAAAGGCAAGTCTCAAAAATTCCAAAATGAATTAGATTAATATATAAATAAATCTGCGAATCGATCATTAGGGCTAAATTTTTGTAAAGTATTGAAATTTTGAATGTTATTATATAATATCATCAGAAACCCTCTGAAGTGTATCCTCTCCATTAATTGTAATTTAGAGTGGTAGTATCCACCTTATCTTCACAACAATAAGGTTCAAGATGGTACAACAGAGAGTAATGTCGAATAGGGTTGATTAGATAAATTATATTATGAGAGGATTTATGGAATCGAATTATATTTATAAGTAAAAATATTTAGCATTTCATGTGATATGATATTTTATTTCCAACTCTTTCCCTGGCAAGTATTAAGTGTTTGTATGATGCAAGTATATTTGAATAAATTTTTGCGTCCAAGTCCATATTTTTAGGTGCTTCGTTAAAAGCAATCACTATTGTCGATATTATTGCCCGTATTGACGACGTATCGGCGATTGGCGATAATGTCGAACCGTTCGGAAAGTACCAAGGCTACATGGGTGCGTAGGAGCTCTTCCGACCAGAAATCGATATTCATTAATACGGTTCGAATAGCTATAGGGCATGGTGTATTGGTTCCGGCAGGTGATAGGGGATGCAAGGGGCGGCACGAACCGGACGAACGAGATGGGAGAGACGACACGTTCTCTGTCGCGTTGTATAAAAAGTGTAAAAGCATTTCTGTTTGACAATACCTCAAGTGTCTGTTCAACCTCATCTCTCAGGGTATGGGATGCGTCATGTTTTATTTGCATTAAAAATAACTGTTCAGGTAAAAAAATATTAGTAAATATCACTGCTGTTGATTGGGTATTCAAGTGTATGTAATTAAACACGACACGCCCCTCCCCTTATAAATTAAACAAGCCACGTGTCATTTATGAGGAAAAAAGAAAAAAGTAATGTTATGCGTAATTAGATCGAATATGTAATAGGAGAACATGAATCCGATGGAGATCTTACGAAGGTAAAAGGGCCGAACCTAAGGGCGGCCCAGAGCCGACGCGATGACTACATTCAATTCGATGGGATTACACGCAGAATACGTTTTAGTTATTTTCTTAGCTGTAATGTAACCTATCAAATGCATTATTGGTCCATGCTATAAAAATTATAGAAATACATATTTGCATTCATTCTATTATATGTTACTGCGGCGAGATTTTCATCGGCGTACAACTTTACCAAAGTAGAGCATGTTAAACTTATATTTAACAGATTAAGTTTTAATACTATTTTAAGTTAAAGAATGCGCATTGGACTCTGCGCTATTCCCATCCTGAAAGCTTACAATCTGGTAAAACCAGGGCTGCATAGGTTCGAAGGAGATTTTACAATTGCTACGCAGTTTACCGTTTATATTTGTATGTATTGCTATGTTTGTCCTGAGTATAATGCAGTCGCAAAAAGGGGAAACTCGTTTGTCGAACGAAACCTTTTCGTTCGTTGTGTATTTGAAACCTTACAAAAGCAGCAGCTTTTTATCTAAATATAATTCGAACGAAATCAGTTAAATGTCTCAGAGAAAACTGTAGATATCTTGTATCGTGGTGGTGCCGGCGTAAGAATTGTACCTCACCCTTTCTACCCGTGGTTGCCGTATGAATCGGCTAAGGGACGTAATCCGGAAGATGGGCAGCAGCGTCTTCCTTGAATAATCACACCATAATCATACCTAACTGCGCTCGCCAACCCGCCTGCCAATCGTGGCGAGTATTGGCAACACCAACCCCCCAAAATGGGGGAGGCCTATGTCCAGCAGTGGACATCCTACGACTGATGATGATGATGATGATCTTGTACATATATCAAAGGAGAATAAAAGAGCATCATATGCAGCTGTTAACAGCGGGTACCGTGTTTGTATAGTATACACAAACACACCACTTATATACACTGTATATTTCTTTGTTCATTAAATTTATTGAAAAAACTTATTGTATTCTAAATGTATCCCATTAAACAATCTACATTAATATGTATATTAGTTATAGGTAGTCTATGATAGTCTGAATGTTTGGATATTTAGATGTTTGTTAGTCTATCACGCAAAACCGACTGAACGGATTGACACACACATAGTTTATTACCTGGATTAACATATAGGATACTATTTATATGAGCAAATGTTATGTTCCTGTGGGATTAACAAAAATATTCAAGGGCACTACCCACCACCAGATATCGTCAAGTTTTACAATACATGATGGTAATGACTTTTCTATTTATGACTTGACGACATCTGGTGATGGTGACATTTTATGGTAAATTCCACGCGGACGAAGTTACTTGTAATAGCTAGTACATATATATATATATATATATATATATATATATATATATATATATTTGTATACCTACAGAAATTTAAAATGTCGTTAACTTTTGTTTAGTTCTACCTGTATTATAAAGGACTATAATTATGCTTGAATATACTAAACCCAAAGAGGCTGATAATAATTATATTCATCATTATAAAAAAACTTATCACGACCAAATATGTAATCGCAAAAAAAAACATCAGGTGCTTGGCATACATCAAGGGTCAACATTATTTTTTCTATGAAACAGTTGATTTTTCCGATTTCAGAGTTGTTTACATAAACGTTGTTCATAAATACAATAAATACGTTTCGCCTTAGTACATCCAAGTATACTTACCGATGAATATATTGTAATTTGCTGTTAAAAATGAGGCGTAACGAAAAAATGAAGTTGGGTATTAGTTTTCAAATATAAAATCTGTCATACTGTCATACCCATTATTGATATAAGTGCAGTGCGATAGCTGCTGAAGCGGTCAGGTATCCTGTAGTGGTCAGTATCTATCTGTGCCAGGGCCGCGTCTGTTTGCGGGTGGTTGCCAAGTGGGCAGAGCGGAGCGCCCGGGCGCGCGGCCTCTGCACCAGGCACGCAGCACGCCGAAGACATAGTTATCTTGCACACAGGCATGAAGAAGGGCATGCATCGCAGAGTTAAAAAGTTACAGACGAGCAGCTCAGAAAATTTAACTAGCTATATTCATATATAGGTAAGCCACTGATCAACTTGAGATTTCATTGAATTTGCGCTATTGAGAAGAAAATAAACCATTGTACAACGACATCTACGCTGATTTGACCCTCATTAGGTCTCATTCAAGATATACTTTTTTACTATTTAGAATAACTTTCTATTAAAATAATTAGAACTCTAGCATCTATTATACATTTTATTTCGCTAAAGAAAGAAAGAAAAACATTTATACGATAAAATAGAAAGAATACAAAATAAAACTCATTGCCAAATTTTACAAATATCGCCGATTGTCACGGATAAGCGACACTGGTTTTCAGATAGACACTTGAATTGCCAAATAAAAAAAAAAAGAGAATAACTCTGTTGTACGTGAGCCTATCTTTACAAGCTGCATTGTCCAGCACCGAAGTCCAGCACAGTAAGTTGTCGATATCATTGAGATTTTTTTTTTTATGGTTTTGTCAACTATACCTCTCCACCATGTACTAGTATGGTCATTTACGAGTCGCATTTTTCCTAAATGGATCGGTCAGTGAGCATACCTACCTGTAACTTTAGATGATAAGAGCACCGGTCGGCCTTAATATATATATACTTAATATAACAGAAGAATTTTCAATGTTTTCCTCCACATTAGTATTTACGGAAAAAAGATTCAAGTTTGTGAACTAAAACGTATTTAAAGGAGTAAGTCACTTAGGTCGTAAGTACGAGTACCTAGATACCTGTCCCTGCAACGAGATAGACCTGGCACCTGCACAGTATAACCACACAATGCCAAGAAGTTTTCGTCATATATCATTATAAATTACGCTTACGTAATTAGTTACGTATTGACAAAGCCTACTATAAGGTGGCTCATTACGTGGAAGACAGGAATATATGGTTGTTGTAGCTTCTCTCTGCACTTGCATCCCCCTGGCTAAGTGACAATTGTAGTAAGCATAATGTATGTATTAATATTTATTACTGTAAATTGTAACCTAATATGAAAAGAAAGATCCACAAAAAAAATGCCTTGCTGAGTTTCTTGCCGGAGTCTTCTCAGTTGAAGTGTAATTACGAGCCGGTGGTAGATTCAAACATGTAACTTAACGTTCATAAGTGCCTTACCAGGGCCTAAACTGAATAAATGACTTTTGATTTTGATTTTGATTTTTTTGATTTTGAGTCATTCAAGCATAAAACCGTACGCATCGGAAAGTGCCAGTCCGTGTGTGGCACTGTGCTTTATGGACTTCTTTTTATGGTTACAGGATGAGGTGTGACCATAGCTTACCTTATATTAAGTGACGGTGTGGTAGAAGATGCCACATAGTCTGATAGTTCTTAAGTAGGGCTGTCGGATCATCATGTTGGTACTTGGTGGCAGAATTTCAACATGAGAGTTGCAGATAGCCAGTCTAGTACGCTAACCTCCGAGCCATAGTGGTTACAAACAATTTTCAAATAGTATTCTGTATGTTTGCTACTCAGGACATGCACACAGGCGTAGAGGTCGTTGCAGTGGCGGAGTGCATTCACCGCTCTGCACTTGACGCGGTCGGATCGGACGAAGTGCGCTAGCGCAACACAGTCGTGATCCGACTCCGGTGTGGAGCGAATGGCTGGATTATTTGAATTTGTAATGGACTATCAACTCGCCTCAGCTTCGCACGAGTGCAATTCTTTTAACGACTATATTATTACAAAATATTGAATTTCTGTATTTATCTATAAGTTTGTAAATTATTCAAGTCTTCTAAGAATTATCAAAATAACAGTGAAATCCGGATTAAAATCCGTTGAGTAGTTTAGAAGGAGTAAGCAGATACACGGACGACGGTTTTGTTTTATACTATTTAGAGATAAAGTTAATCAGTCATTACTATGTTTAAAGTTTATTCTCATTTTGATCGAAATTTATTTCCTTTGTGTATCTTTTAAAATACTGGGCTGGTACTTTAATATAATTAATTCATAAACAGGAGTGACCTGTAATTTTTAAAACTAGATAAGTAATGAGTATAATCAATTACTAACACAAATTAAATAAGAGCGGTATGAAAGTATACATTTAAGTAAGTATAGTGTACAGACCACACTATACTTGCTTACTTTTTAAAATATGCTCATGTCGCAACATTGCGATTTACTTTATTTTACGTTTTTTTTTTATATTATATTATTTTCTGTTGCGTAACGTTCGATAATTGATGGGGAGTTCAAATGACGCCGAAGTCTAGTCACTGGGTAAGTTCTGAGTTCTGACTTACAAAAGGTCAATGAGTGTTCTAATTTGGCAATGTTACAGTTCTGTGTTCTAATTAATATTCCGAATGTGCGACCTTGAACGACCGCCGCTCGCGCCGCCATATTGGAAAAATAGTAACAAAAATCAGTATTTCTCTCCAGCATCATATCATATAGGTCATAATGATCAATACAAAAATTATAGAACAAGACATTTTCTACTACTTTTGTTAAAAACACTTTGTAATCAGATAAATAGTCTACAAGTTACAGTGAAATGAAGCTTAGCAACTTTTTATGGGTCGTAAAATCATCATCATCATCTCAGCCGTGGGACGTCCGCTGCTGGACATAGGCCTCCTCCATTGACTTCCATAAAGACCGGTTAGAAGCGGCTCGCATCCAGCGCGTTCCTGCGGTCTTTATGAGGTCGTCTGTCCACCTTGTGGGTGGACGTCCTACGCTGCGCTTGCCGGTGCGTGGTCTCCACTCCAGAACTTTGCAGCCCCATAGGCCATCAGTTCTGCGTGCTATGTGCCCTGCCCACTGCCACTGTCGTAAAATCATTTCTCGTATTTTCTGTATATACCTACTAATCCGTACTACTGACTCATTGATACACGTGGTTGACAGAGACTACAAAGATGAAAACTCGGAAAAGGAGGAAAGTTTTTTTTTAATGGTTGACAAGCTAGTTGTTTGACCACAGCTCAGCTGATGTTAAGTGACGGAAGATGGTAAAGCACACCTAGCCTGGAATGGTACTGGCTCTCAAGTGAGGCCAGAACACACCGTTATATGCTTGGCAGCAGATTTTCAACTTGAGGGTGGTAGCTAGCCGGCCGAGTACTAGAAAGTACCCTACCACCACGCTATGGTTTCCTCACGATGTTTTCCTTCACCGGCAGCTTAAGCTCATTGTTGGGGTTTGAACCCACGCCCTTCGGCATGCGAACCGACCGCGCTAACTACTGAGCTATCATCACTACAAAGAATAATATTTACAAGATGATATAATATGGCGGCGCAGCGGTTGCTCGAGGTCGCAAATTGGTAGATAATAATAATTAGAACACTAAACTGTAACATTCTGCCAAATTTGAATCACTCCGTAACCTTTTGTACCGAAACCTCTTTTTATGTCCTCAATGACTGGACTATGAGCCTTGCACGAGAGCCTTGTTCTTTTAGCTCTACCTATATAGTTGCATAAAAGTAGCATACATTCACAAATAAATAGCACTACAAATAAAAAATAGAAATCAACTAACACGTTAAGTACAAAGCAGGAAAGGTAACAGTTGGATTAAAAAGCTGTATTAGTAAACAAATTGTCGCTTAAGAAACACTCTATATACAAGCCAAACAAAAATTTGTATTATAAAAAAGTGGATCTATTCAGGTTGAAAACATTGTTTGTGTAAACAGCGCTCATATTTCATTTCACTAACACTGATAAGTATTTTTAACCACACTAAGAAACTAATTATGTGCGAAATTCTAAAACCTTTGCAGGTAGAGACAATCAGCGCTCCATGGGGTTGGCGGCTATCAAGCTGACCCTTAAGCAATAAAGCAAGACAATGGCTATCATTTGTCACTGGGCGGCCCCACGCGTGTTGGGGCGACGTGACGGGTGACAGCTGGACGGGGTGATGGGATGACGGGGTGACAGTTCTGGGTTATGGCGTGACGAGGTCATCAGTGGCCTCATACCATCAAACTAATTTTCATGGACAGGTTAGTTGTTAGATCACAGCTCACCTGGTGTCTACTGTAGATGTGTTTAAATATGGTTAGTACTTTAGGCAAGTAAACTAAAATGGTGAATAAATGACTGTCGTTTGATGTTAAGACTTAAACTATGTTAAGATGTTATCGATTGACTTAGTGATTAAATATTGGACTTATAAGTAAATGCCAGTGAAAATAGCTTCGACGAGTTTACCTGAACTTAAAATTGGATGTGAGATTCGCTTGACACATTGTTGAAACGAAATTGAGTGTTTTCTCGTTGGAGTTTTTGAAGGCATTTTCTTAGGAAATTTCACAGTAGTGATCTCATGAATGCGAGACAATCCTTAGAAAAGTTTTTGTAAGGATAGCAGTTTCGAATTCATCTTCATCTTCATCATCCTCCTCTATATTCCATATTATACTTGTACCAGTACCTACCGTAGGATCTAGGATATAAAAATACATGGAACATAGATTTCATTGATACCTAACTAATGGTAATTTGACAGGAAAGTACGAAGTTATTTTATTCTGAAAAAAATAATAATCTATAATTACATCAGTCTTACGAGCTATTACACTGACAATATTATAAAAGTGAAAATTTGTATGTTTGTTAATTCGTCATGTTGTAATGGTTTAACGGATTTGGAATGCAGATATATACTCTGGATAGTGCATAGGTTACTCTTTACTCTGGAAAAGGCGGGGCTCAGCTAGTCAGCCACAAACTAAATACACATCAGTTAATAGCTTCCATTGTTACTGTATTTTATGGCAAAATGGAGCGAAGTTAACAATCCATTTTAAAGCCTTTAATAACTCAATCAAATCACTTTCAGCGTAGACAGGTTAGTAGAGCGTCGGGTGCGGCCTTTCGCAAGGCCTCCCTGTGCTGCCCTAGTATTTAGATATTTCTTTTTATGGTCGGGGAAATGCCAGGGGAGTGGCGGCGCGCCTTCAACCCCGTACCTTATGATACAACATTCAACCCATTTTGAGCCCTATAGCAACAAAGTAAGGGAGACACGACAATACTTTTTTGACAGTGTAGTTCTACGGGAATAGAAAAGGTTTTTTTCCGATCGTTTGGCAGGATGGCCGCTGTAGGCTGTTTATGGTGGTGACCTTTGCAACAGTAATAAAATAAAAAGATACTTAAATTAACGTCATTGAGATTTATGACTCGAAAGAAGGAACACTTTTTAGTATCGCGATGACTGACTGTCTTGTTACTGAGCATCAATTAGGTAATGGGTTAGATAAGTTCGCTTTTATGAGATTGTAGAACTTGTAACTTGCATTACGTATTCGTAGCTATGACATTATTTTTATGGCATAGTCAAGTAAATTGTGCCTACGTTTCATAACAAAATATCGCTTATCATTTTTCTTTAAGAAAAGGAAAACTTTGGAAAACATAGTTTATACATGTTACGAGCTAATGGACTCAAACTAAACTCCTCCCTACCTTACATAGGCGTTAAAAAATAAGTAAGGCACCCTCGTCCTTGCTATGTCTTTAAATCTTATGTAACCCTGGTACTCCAGGAATACTAGCGCCCCTTAGTTCCCACGCTCGCACCCATGAGGCCTCCGTTGAGGCCTCTATCCTTTTTTGTTCCCTGGGTCGCGCCACTCGCACACAGCCTGACGGTGCGGTCGCCGGACGTTTGCTAACGATCAACCATTGTATTTTTCTTCGGGATGTTTAATCACGTTGAGATCAGCCTTTGATCGCTTCAGGTAGCCGTGTTTGAATACATTAAAATTCTCAAAGCAAACAACTTTATTTATCGTTTACTGCTACCGGTATAAGTGAATACCGTTACATTGTACCCTTGAAAGGGTAACCTTTAATTCATTTTACCGTTTCAATCGTCAACTTTGACATTAGCATTTCTTACATAATTTCCTAGCATTGTTTTCCCATCATTTTAGTTTTGACATACATAATACTGATTGTAAGCTTGTTCTTACGCCGATTTTCAAATGTCAGTATTATGGTTCTTTCGTTAGTGGCAATCAGAAAATGAATGATAAAAAGCGAGACATACTTAAAATATACTAAACTTTCATTTTAACTTGGTCGTTTGACTGCCCTGTTAGCTCGTTTGATGGTTTGATTCCAACCCAGGACAAACTTTTATGTGACAATATATATTTTTTGTGTCTGGGTGTTCTGTATCATTCATTAAAATGTATTTGTGAATTTTTTTAACATGTGACTTGCCTGTAACATTATTGTTATTTATGTTCAATAAATGTTACTGATTACTGATATTTATTATAATTATGTATTTACATAATAAAAGTATTTTTATATGTATTTTATCAGTGATCTGATTCCCATAATACTAGCTTTGCTTAGTTTGGGGCTAGATGGCGCTTTGTCAAATATACAACCATATTTATTAATTTCTTAACTTCTGCACAGATTTCTATGCTTATTGACTATCGAGTTCTTGAGCCTAAAAACAACAGCTAGAGTTTTTGGCCAGACGTACCTACGTGCTAACGTACGAGCGCATTACCTATAAATTGCCGACATCACTACTCTAACCGTTATTCAAGCAGCTGTTGTAATACGTTCTAACAACTGCTTAAACATTCGTTTAACCGATCAATTAAGGCTCCACGTCAGTCTGACGTGGACCGGAGGTCGTCACCGGAAGCGACCCAAAAGCACCGCAGTCTGACACGGTATGCTCTTAATGTTATACGCTAGATAAAAAACTATAATAGTATTTCCTACTTTGGAAGTACATATTTAGATGGATGTATACTAAGTGCAGTGGCGGATTGACACATTTCCCAATAGGGTGTCAAAAAATTGCCGCCCTTGTCAACTGTCAGTTCTTAGATTATTATTTTTACAATTTAGTTAAAATTCCATAACGAATAGTTTTTGAGTATATTTCCTAAAGTAAGTACCCGTTTAACAAACGATGTCAGCACATTAAATTAAAATCGATTAATGTTTTTAATCTTTTGAAACGTTCAAAACGAAGAACATTTGAAACAAAACATATATTCTTTGGAATATTTTTATTCAGTTATACCCAACTAATACTAAATACCAATAGGCATGCAAACCATTCAGATTGCAGCCCCCAACGAATATTGAAAAATAGAAAATAAAGAGAAAAATAATAAATAGTGTTAAATATACTAGATACCTAAATTTGCCACCAAGCCACTGGTACACAAGGTAAATCCGCCACTGACTAAACTGTCCGGTAATGATGAAAGTTTACATGTATATTGCAAGACCTAGAATATATCATAAGAAGAAGAAAGTTCATCGTGGAAGCCCTTTTTTTAATTTCAGATTAATGACGACCGAGCTCCGGTTCTTGCGACAATATCAACATTAGACGAGTTTTCTCAAAGCTGAAATGTAGATCTATTTATTTATCTTAAAAAAACAAAAACAGAGATAAAGAAATGTCTCTAAAACTATACGCGATGCGGCCTACACTGATGTCCCGTGCGGGGTGTTTTGTGCAAATGTATATTCGTTGCCTATTTTTTTTTTACTTTGTAAGTACACTATTTACATGGTGGACGAGCATGGTAGATCAAGCGTATTAGAGAAATAGTTTGAAGTAGCAGTGCACTAGACTCACAATAGCGGAAAAATATTCCAGTGTGATCTGATTAACCGATTTACTTAATAATAAAAAAAAACTCACCTGTAGTGATGGCAGCAAACACGAAAATCCGGAAGAGCGTCATGATCGGAATCATTATTTATTCCTTTATTCACTTCTATTTTCAGTTATTCTCACCGCATTCTTTAAGTTTATTCTAAATTATATCTAAATACTGGCAATTCAGTTAAAGAAATTTAAAGTTCGCAAATAATAAACATTGCTATAAAATTTAATAAATGTGATTAAAATATTAGATGAGGTGTCAATCTGTCGAGTAAAATAATCTAAGCCTGGAATAGACCACCGAGATAGGTCTGTGCCGAAGTGCAAGGCGCGCCCGCCGCTTGGTCCGTCGCTCTACTATTTCAGCGCTCCTGAAGGCACATGGCTAACCGTGTACCCCATCACACTACCACCTATTCTGTGTCCCAGTTGCGACCCACCACCACCCCTTACCGTGGTGTCGAATGGGGACAGGGAGCGTCCCGAGCCCATAAAGAAAATTGTCTTGCAACTAATTGGAACAATATTTGTCACTAGCGAGCTTAACGTTGGATTTGATTACCAACAGCATACATAACAATTAACTAACCTAACCACCTCTAAAAATATTATTTAACTTATTACCGAAGAAAAGCTTTCAACTATTTTATTGAATTAAATTAAAACAACACTGCAACATTATGTACTCTTGGAACTTTTACGTTATTATGTTGATACAAACACGTTTATAGTTAAACAATCTGCTGGTGAAACGCGATAGTGTTATTTTTGTTACTAGTTTATCTGTAAAAAGGTCATCTAACTACGCAAAATAACAGTTTACGAATATATCTATACCTAATTATGCAATTTCAATAAAAGGCGAAAGACATACCTACTTGTTGAAGGGAAACTAGTAGATACCACGACACATACCACATACCAGTACTACCACACATACCACACTGACCACATACTAGTAGATAGTGTTGACCAGAGTTAAGAAATTTCAATGGTGGGTTTTCATACCACCAATGTGGGTTTAGAGCCTATGTAGGGTAAGAATATATATTTTTTAAAGACCTTTAGGCAAGAGTATTTCGTTTATAGTTGAATTAAAGAGTTTCTATGGTATAGATGTGTATAGTATTGTAACAAGGCCGCTGGGTGCTGGGTGGTCCCCTAATTGGACGGCTGCAAATGTTAGCAGAGCACGTTGTTACCGCGACATTTGCCCAAACTGCTTCGTTGCCTTTACGGTTTACGACGGGGCCGGGATGTGCGATCAACCTATTTAGATACAGACTCGCGTGAATACTATCTTTGTACCTTTTTGCTGCTCCATCTGAGCTTAGTAATTCACAATAAAACTGGACATCTTTAACGTCACACACATTGTATCCGTCACACGAACAGTCCCACTGCTGAACGGCGCCTCTTCTCATTGTGAGAACGCTGGTTATCATAGTCCACCGCGCTAATTGCGAGTTCAGTCTTCCCACATCTTCAAGAATACTAGCATGTATGATACCTGCGGCTACCAAACGCAACGCGTGTTTTAGGTTTAACTTTCATAGCGAACACTTCGACTTAAGAATAAATGTAGAGGAAGACCAGCCACTGAGGTAAATAACGACGAACTGAAGGTGGTAGTGGAAGCCTATCCGCATCAAACTAGCGGGTAATTAGAGGCATTAGAGTTTGACGTTAGCCTACCCACACAATGTTTACCAGTTCATCATCAGCCGTTGGACGTCTACTGCTGGATAAAGGCCATTGATTTCCATAAAGACCGGGTGGAAGCGGCTCGCATCCAGCGCGTTCCTGCGGTCTTTATTAGGTCGTCTGTCCACCTTGCGGGTGGACGTCCTACGCTGCGCTTGCTGGTCCGTGGTCTCCACTCCAGCCCCATCGGCCATCAGTTCAGCGTGCTACGTGCCCTGCCCACTGCCACTTCAACTTGCTAATCCGCTGGGCTATGTCGGTTACTTTAGTTCGTCTACGGATCTCCTCATGTCTGATTCGTTCTCGTGGAGAAACTACAAGCATAGCCCTCTCCATAGCTCGTTGTGCTACTTTAAGCTTACTAAGAAGGCATATAGCCAAGAGACCACGTTTCTGCGCCATAAGTCATCACTGGTAACACAGACTGGTCGAAGACTATCGACTTGAGGCACTAAGATAATTCGGACGAGAAAACGCTGTGCAGTTTTCCGAACGCTGCCCAGCCGAGTTGGATTCGACGACTGACCTCTTTAAAATGTTTACCTGTTTGCAGCTAATCGGTAAAATAAAAAAATCTGGTCTAGAAACAATTTTAACACTACAAGACCTGCAGGTAGATACCATCCATCATCCTCTATATCCGCCGGACTTTTCTTTGGACCAACCGACAAATTTTTTTGCAGATTCAGGCAATTTTTGTATGGAAAAAAAAATCTTGTCATAAAATATCTTTATAGTTTGTGAAGTCCAGTGTCCAGGTCCCCAGTTATCATCTTACGCTAATTTGGTACTTTGATTAAATATATATATTTTATCTTACAAAAACTAAACAGTACAAAAAAAAACATGAACTAAAATTTCACACTATATTTTTGGAAACATCGAGATTACTTTCTACTAGTAGAAAAAAATCGCTGCTTCTGCTAGCATGAGATGTTATGTAAGTTAACCATCGACCATATTATATTAAATCGAGCCCTGGTCGCTGGGAAAAGGTATCTCCTGGTGATAATATCTCTTACCATCACGAAAGCGTTTTGCTTGATCATTTTAGCAGTACCCAGAAGATTGAGTACAAAAAAAAAGGTCTAGGGCATAGCTGCTTTGACGCTCATTACTTTTATAAATTCACTCGTTAGTCAATAGCCCTGTAATTTTAGCTGCACTACTCTTCTGCTTGGTGGCAAAACGCTAAGATGACACCTACCTAGATGACCTCTTGGGAACCATACCGTAAGCTTTTATTGCCATTCAAAGGATACTACGAAAAAGCTACGCATTTATAAGTTCGCAGTCGCGTTACTCCTTCGTAGTCGTTTAACATGAATGGCAATATGAGCTGACAGTACGGCCCCTGCTAAGGAGATCTACCACTCAGTAAAAGGTCTTGAGCTGTGTTTTATAATACAAAACATGTACAAAATGTACTTTGCGAAGATAAGAAGTACCTGGTTTATATTTATTGTATAGTAGGTATATTAAACTTAAGGATACGTACCACAAAATTCCTATTAGAGGTAATTCAGTTGAATTGGTTACTGCGGTTAAACTAGCTGACAAATAAAAACATGCATTTTGTAAACATGTTTAATTAATAACCGAAAAAATGTACATTATTTAAACGCTAGATACTACATTACATTACAATTTCACAGTGGATGTAACAGATAGTAATGTAGATACAATCCAGTAACACCTATAAAATTATGGTATAGATAAATGTTTTATGCGCATACATTTTTTATTAATTACACATGGTTGGAATTTATAAATTGATTTTTAAGAAATTATTTGGTCAGGTCAAAAATACTACCACAGAAAACTACAACACTATTTATTTATGATTTTGAATTTTGCCTAACAGTAATAATGGATATACAATATACATATATATAAAATACGACCATCAGAGAATTGACGTAATATATATAGGACGTAAGCATAAAGATATAGAGATGTAGCCAACACAAAGTGAATAATGTTCAACAGCATCTACTAAAGTAATATTTAATCAAATTTAGATCTGTTGCAATTATGGAATTAAAAGATTATAAAATCAAGCTTGTAAATTTTCAAACCGAAATCCCATTTTCTGTATTTTTATTAAAATATTGCAAGTGTAGCGGCACTAGCGGTAAGATAATTATCTAGTCAAAATAAAAATCATTTCGAACACACATTTATTGTTATGTTCAGACAAAATTGTTATGCCTCATTGAAATTGTTGTAATCAGTTTTCTCGAATTACAACGTATTATTATTTTTTACATACAAACACAACAACTTGGCAGTATTATTTAAAACATTTATTATATAAATACTAAAAAAAAAAACAATAATGTCAACATACACACAACACGTTGCCTAATTAGCTAAAAATAACGATTCACCTACACGCAAAAATCTATGTCTAAATATTATTAAGTCTATAACTATTGTTATTTACACAATTTACAAAATAGGTACAAAAATCTAGGTTTCGTTTAATTGAATTCAGGTTCCAGTAGGTAAACATTTTCGTCTACATATATAAATTAATATCAAAATATTTTTGGAGAATGTACAGATATCAAGAACTTTGATTACTTTTACATATAGAAGTTAAAGAGAAATGTCGCAATTATTTTACCATTCTATTAACTGACAGGTCAAATTGTATTTATTGCTCTCATATAAAAGTATTAAATGAATAGCAATCATTGTACAGCTATAAAATTTGGTTAATTTAATGGTACAATAAAGGCAACACGAAAATACAATCAAATCGTCATAAAGAAAAGTATGGCTAGATAAATTCAATACAAAGAATTTGTGTTTAGTAGAAAGTACAGGAGAAAAGATATTTAATAAATGTTAATGCTTTATTAACAGGTGCAGAAAATTATACTAAAATATATTATGTTACTTTGTAATTATATTAATCACATAATTAATAAAGCTTTTCCGTTGAAGGTTTAACAAAACGGACGTTATACATGATTTTCGGTTTTTCAACATTCACGTAATTGTACAATTTATTTTAATACTTAATTTATTAGTGGCGTCGATTCCGTACTACGATATTTATTATTTACAACTTTATTGCTATCCTTTTCTGACGCATTGATTTGAAATCAGGAAAAAGATAATCTTAAGTTGTCAAATAAGTTAAAAGCAAAAGTATCACGGAATCGACACCAGGCCATGTATTATGCGCACTAACGCGATATAGTCCCGTAAGTACTAAAAGAAATGCATTAAACAAAAGTGTTTCACTCCAATTCTCGAATATTCTTTTATTGGGGCTTTCGAATAAAATCGGAGCAAAGAGCTAATAATAAAAAATAACATGATAATTTTATGAGGTTTGTATAAAGACTCCGACACACTATGCCGGCGGCAAACAAGTGAGCGTAAATTAGTTTTTGCTGGCGGGGGTATATGTAACATTTTAAGTTTGAGTTTGACAATACTGTTACTTGACATTGAGTTATCGTAGAGAGCCAGTTCACTATCGAGATTGAAACAAGATATTGCGCGACCACTGATTGAAGATTGCAAGACTATCTCCGACCCGGGAAAGAGTCACGAAATAACTTAAAAAAATTGAGGTTTTGTCTTTGACTTGACTTCCTTTCTATAATTTGCACAAAAAGAAATTATCTCCCGGGCGGCAAATATACATATGTCGGCTTTGCCGCCAGCATAGTGAGCACGAACCCTAAGAAAATATACAAAATAAAATCTTAATATTAATAAAGAATACAAATTATAATCTACGAGGATGAGCTCAACGTTAACTCTATAAGTAAATGTCTGTAGGTTTGTATTAAGGCGTGTGTATAGGACACACGCTATGACCTCGTCCGATGGTATGCATCGACACAATTTCATAACAGTTAAACGATACCAATTATATATGTTTTTTTTATTTAAATCTAATTAAATTAATGTCAGTGTTTATTTATAGATCATTTATGGGTAGTAAGGTAGTGTTTTACGATCAGTAACAAAAGCGCACGGATGAATGTGGTTTATTGCATATGGCATTTGTACAATCCTCGCACTTAAAAACCTTGAATCACATCGCACTCTACACTCTAAGTTTTACTCTAAAACTACTAAAGATATGTCCCCCATTAGAAAAAAAAGTAAATGAAATTATTATGATACAAATATCATTTTAGTAATAAAGAAATTATACAATTTTATAAATACGAGATCCGACGTTTAAATCATCACTAAAGAAATGTGATACGTAATAAATTAATGTATGTAATAAATGTATTATTAATTGCAATAATGAGATAAGTTTAATGACATAAGCGTTGCATTGAGAGCAACTGTTCATAAGAATATTTAAGTGTAAAACAATTTAATGATGAAAAATTTAGCCATCCTGGAAACTCAACTGGAATTGGATTCATGTATCAAAAATTCTATACATACCGCCTCACAATCCACCGCCTTCATGTAATCGGTTTTTTTGTTGTTCTAATTTGAAGCATGTCAATCATACTAAGCTAAACGTTTGAATGCGTTATTGATTCCACTATAAGATTGGTAATAGTGTTTTGATACGACACCCTAAAAAAGTAAATTTTAATAACGACAAGGATTTATTTAACAATTTATTTCTGAAAAATGATATATCACATGGATATTCGACATATTACATCAATTTCTCTGTTTATGTATTAAGCTTTTATTATTATTATTTAAAAAAAATACAAATATTTATTTAGTAATTGACGAATACCGTCCCTTTTGAATAAAATTATTTTACCTTGTTAAACGCGTGATCATTCACTCATTTTAATTATAAAAGAAAAAATAAAAATAATGTTAGTAAAAAAATCTGATAAACCATTGATATTCAAGCATATAAGATAGCTAACGGCAGTTTATGAATCGGAGCCGGTATGTATTAATAATAACAAATAGCTCGTTTTTAAACGAACAATAAATTAAGTTAATTATATAAGTTCTATTCAAAGATTTTCACAAATAAATTAATATCCGACAACTTCAAACTATAGGTATTAGACAACTGCAAAACTGGCCGTACTATTAAATTATATCAAAAATTAAGAGTCGCAGATAAAATGACATCCAAACATATCTTTTTATTTTCATATAGGTATACACACACAAGTTGCGCGATTTTCTGTATTTTTGGATGAAAGTAAGTACAATGACACTCTGCTTCGCATGACCCCGATGTGTATATTCAAATATAGACATTAATGTAAAATAACAAAAAGAGCTTTAGTAACATTTGTTTGGTTTTAAAGTTGATCTAGAACTGAACCAATATTTGAATTAAACAAAGAATTGACGTTACTCGTTTGCTAACTGTTATCGTATGGCTAAATTCAGGTTAAACTCATTATTTTATTTTTAGATGTATTATTCCTAAGCGGCCACATTAAAAGCTTATGTACACAAACATCTCTGCTAATTGACTTGAGCAATGTCATGATTAGCATGTTCATTGGAGATTTACAACAATCAATAGTATACTCATGTGTTGAGTGAAACACTATCACAGTTGAAAACCTCTCTCTCCTCAAAAGATGGTCTCACTATATTTGTATCGAATTCAGAACTTTGTATGCATGATAATGCATATACGTAAGACACAAGACATGCGTAGATGACATTTGCTCAATATATTTGCACTATTTTCATTACTTGTCCCACGACTAACTACGTACAGTATTGGGCAAACAATAATGACACGTCGGCGATAACTCGAAAATAAATATGTAGGAAAGTAACTGTCATTAAAAAAAAAATGTAATGTATGTATAATAGGTGTGTCATATTACTTGCCGAGTACTGATATTTATTAAATTTTCCAAAGATATAAATTACCGATAAGTTGGATATATTTATAAATGTAGGTATTTCATAAGAGTTAGTGGTCTAATTTCATTACATGTTATTTTGGTTCAAAAATTTTCCTTTTCAAAAGAGTATCCATATCAACGATACTTTTTTCTTACCCGAAAATAAAATAAATATAAATTCAATTTACTATTGAACTATATGAACTAACTAATGATTTTTTTTCTGTCTATGCTATATGATTTGTTATTTTCAAAGATCGTACAAAAAATTACATCCTTAAAACCGTGCTTCGAAGAAATCGAGCTAATATTATTTATTTGGAATGTAATAAACATAATTCACCAATCAAACATAAAGTGTACAAAATAATAGAAAACAATTAACATTTCAACATCGGTTATTATTTTTATTTCGCGATATACATGATTTATAACAATTTCAAGGGAATAACCAAACATTTCAATAAAATTACCATTGATATTCATCTTTAATGAATTACACATGCCTTCTTTAGAGAGGCATTGAATAAAAAAAGCTTCTAGAATTACGTGTTTAGTTAATTTTGTAGTAAAATTCGAGGCATAAGAACAAGTTATATAAATTATATTACAGTGTTAATATTATTAATATAACTTGTCGTTATTTGGTTCGCTCGCCATAATGGCCAACGAAAGGAAAGCAAAAGTAATTCCCTCAACTTTAGCCTCATTAGTCTGTGGTGGTTATTAATGTTATTTACCCTGGCGAACCTCCGCTTAGGTAAGCATCACTTATGTTCTGTAAAAACCCACATGTCTGAGCGAGACGGCTAGATCGTTCTCAACACATTACCATGATAACAGCAATTATACTTTGAATACACACTTGCAATAACTTGTCGCTCGATAGATAGTTGATAAAGAACGAATTATTTTAGTCAACACATTGGCGCAAACCACCCTTATCTAATTTCTCGATCACTAATCACACTTTATAACCACGGTAGTGGCTGACCGGCCAAAACAACGTTCAGTACGATGCCCTATCCACTAAATGTCTTAAGATTTGCGGCAGACGGAAAAATAATCGGTTTAAGTAGACGTAAAAGATCGCAACCATGGGTATTGTCAGAATGCCATTTGTTGGCCATAATAGTCTTTGGTTGACGTCGTAAGTTTATAACCGTGGTTCTCATTCACCTTGGTGTCCAGACGTCGTTCTATAGTGAATATACGTTAGTTTGTAGTAATGTTGCTGAACCACCGATAGTTCTACTATTGATGGTATCAATCAATACAATCGATAGTTATATAAAATATGATGATTTGAAATAATATCTGTGGAATGAAACCT
The DNA here is from genome assembly GCA_950106695.1 of Biston stratarius. Lineage (NCBI taxonomy): Eukaryota > Metazoa > Arthropoda > Insecta > Lepidoptera > Geometridae > Biston > Biston stratarius. The sequence continues at coordinate 7,344,300 of OX467107.1, forward strand.
AGATAACCTAGTCAACTTGCATGGGACGAAAACAGTATCGATACTATCAAAGACAAAGCAACTATTGAGGTTCAATTTATCTACAATCATTATTTGTATATGTTTGACTGGCTAGGTATTCAATCACATTGAAAATGGTAGCTAATAAATTCCCTACAATTATTTTTAAAACTATCGACATTTGTAGCTGTAAGGAACTATCGATGGAGTAACGTAGGCAACATTATTATTACTTGTAGTCCAGCCCTGTGCGTAGTAGTGGCAAAGGTGTCTACGCCTGCGCGGCGTTAGGTGCGGGCGGCGCGATGCGGTACAACGGATTACGCCCCTTGATCGGAAGCGGATGCGCCTCCGTGTTGAATACCCACTCCTCCAGTGGGAGAAGGGAGTCGTCAGCGAATAATAGGTACAGGTACTGGAATGGATGTAAACAAAATAGGTCAAACAACTCTCAATTCATAATACTAAAAAAACATAGTTTTATTGAAAGCAGCAAGGAATTTTTATTAGTGTTTTCATGGTAAGTTAACAAGTGTATGTAGCGGTTCAGTCAAGTACCAACTTCAAGGTCTTGATTAGGTAGAGCGGCGTGTTCGACGTATTGGTGATGAAAAGTTGGTTGAAAAAAAACTTTTAAGCCTTGAACACCGCCGGAAGGTAGCAAGTCTGTACATTTTCTACAAGATTCATTTCGGAGAATGTGCTACTGAGCTGTACGACCTTGTACTTTCATCCCCTCAATAAAGGAGAAGTAGAAAGACGGCCCAGTACCACTCATACATAGTTTTCATCCGTACGGCCATGAAATGGAACAAGCTACTTACTATCTAGATCAACTGATCTGTTCTGAACTGATCTGTTTCTTTTCAAGGTCAGAGTGCATAGGTATCTTCTAAGTCAGTGTTTACCATCAGGCGAGTTGGTGGTCAAAAGCGAAATTATTCATATTAAAAATAAAAAAATGAAGAAATATAACATTATTTATTGTTGTACTTAACACTAGCAAAATGCAGTGCGATGCCAAAAGTAAAAAAAATAATGTAAATTAGATTTAAAAATAGTTGTGTTACCTTCAGCGTCTCGGCGAGGAAGAAGCTCTGTTGGACATCGTCTCCTTGTGGCACCTGGTGGTACACGTTCACGAGCCCCGTGTAGCCGCCCTCCACGCGGCAGTGCTTCTCTAGCGCCTGCACATACAAACGAAACACGCTTGTTAACTGTTCAAGAACAGCTGGGTTTGCACAGGTAAATAATTAAGTGAAGACACATTCGCGACAGTTGTCACTTGTTACATGTAGCGATGATAGCTCAGTGGTTAACGTAGTCGGATCACACGCCGAAGCTCATTGTTGGGATTTGAATCAATAAGCTTGATATGCCGGCGAAGAAAAACCTCGTAAGGTATGGTGGTATGGTACTTTTTAGTACTCGGCTGGCTAGCTACAATCCTCAAGTAGGAAATCTGCCGCCAAGCAACTTTGTTATGTTCTATTAGCTTCATTTGATGGCCAGTTCCCATTCTAGGTTAGGTGTAGTTACTATCTTCGTCAATTAACATCAGGTGAGGTGCTGTGACCTAGCCTGTTGCCAGTAAAAACAACAATGAAACGTTTCTTACTTATAAAATCTTAAATATCCTATAATATAATATTAAATAATATTAATATTATGTAATAGTAATGAGACGAACGCTCTCCTGGTGGTGAGAGATAACGCATGTCCATGACCGTTGCGGCGTTACACAGAACTTTGAGTAGCAAAACAAAGTCCAAGGCAACGCTGCTTTGACGCTCATTACATTAAGACAGCGGTCGGCAACCTTTTGCAGGGTCCACAAGGTGGCAAAATAAAGTAAAGGCGGACCAAAAATAATTGTAATATTAACCATAGAAGCTTAACGTACGTATAATAATTGATCACATCCCATAGAATAGAAAGAAAAAACAAAAAACTTATATTTATAATATTTCTCTCTAGAATCTATAATATTTAAGATATTTAGGACTAATTTACAAAACAATCACGGGCCGCAAGTAGGACATGCGCGGGCCGCGTGTTGCCGACCGCTGCTTTAAGACATTAGTTAGTCTCAACAGCCTACTGCTTACTTGCAGGTGTAGTATTAACGTGTTACAAAAATAACGGTTAAATAACGTGGTAAAACGTCAAATAATATTTATTTATAAAGAAGTCAAGTGTGATTCACCTGCACGGCCTCCCAGCCCCAGTCCCTGTACTTCTGTTCCTTGGTGAGACGCCACATGATGAAGTAGCTCTCGAAAGTCTCGGGCCGCAGTAAATACACTTTCTCGTTACTTTTCTGCGCACGCGCCTCTACAGCGCCGGAGAACCTGCGAAACAAATAATCTTTGACTATTCTCTCCTTTTATTTTTTATTAAACAAAAAACTAACAAAAGTTAGACAGTTACGTAAAGTTGGATAGGTATCAAGTTTTTATTTTTTTATTTTAAGTTTTAGCTTGCGTTTGATCGATGTTAAGCGAAAATGCGTTCCACGATGGAACACGTTTGCCTAGAACATATCGATTCACTCGCGACTTGAAGGCAATAATAATGTATCTATCAAGGAACACCCACTCGGGCAGATCGGCTAGCAAATTCCATTGCTTAGCGGTTAGCAGGATGAAGGTGGATTCGAATCGTTTAGTTCGAGTTTTAGGAATACCTACCGATGCGATGTCGCTTTTTAGATCTCCTTTCTATTCACCAAGTGAAAAGTTTTCGAGTCTACGTGGATGAATAGGCATTTCATATGCTTTTAAAGTATGTTCGACGATAAACTTTGAACCTTCGATATGATATTTGTGAAAATCAGTAGACAATTCATTCGAAAGTAATTTTCAAGTACAAATATTAGCTGAATCAGTTTAGAGAGTTTGAAGATAGCAAACAATTTCTTACAAAAACACTCTGGATCAAACTGAAAATAAAGCTACGCAAGATTCCCAGTTTTGTCCAGAAAAAAATGTTTTTTTTTTTTTTTATGCTAAGAAGTAATGAGACAAACAAGGTGCTTTTATAATGGTAAAAAGTATCAACCTTCCTACAACCCTTACAGCGATGTCCAAAACATTTAATTTTTTTTTACTTATGTTAGTCTAATTGATGTTTATAGGGGAAATGCCACGGCTCTATGGACCACAATCAATGTAAATACGTGCTTATATCAAAATAAATGATTTCGTATTTGTAACTTGATATACACAGACAAACCTAATTACGATGCTAGACAAAGTAGCGCGTGAAGGAGCCTTTATTTATTGGCGCAGTGTATGGAAGAAAATACGATGGTGGCTCCGTCACCAAGAAATCGTATAGTGGTAATAGAAATATTACCTGAACGCCTCAGGGCCGAGTTTCGTGTCAGAGCGCGCGTAGCTCTCGTGGCAGGTGTGGGTCAGCTTGTGCGCCACGTCCATGTACCGCTCCGAAAGGGAGTTCTCGAGTGTCGTGGACGCCAGCGCAAACATACCACCTAAAAACACTCACAGAATGTACTTTGTAATTTTTTACTATTATCACGTAGGTATATGAAACTGTAGAGATTGCATTGAAAATAATTGAAGACTAGTTGATCCTGCAATTTCGATTCTAACATTGCATTTTAATCTAAATTTTTGTATTATTTATTAATACTTATATCAGTTCTCTGAGTTCGATGCTCACGATAAGAATTGGACCTCAATAGCAACGAACAGAGAGCCATGGAAAAGGGGAAAATCTTTGTTTTTGATTTGATCAGCAGTGGGATAAGACTAGGTTAAATAATCCCACTAATATTATAAATGTGAAAGTTTGGATGGATGGATGTTTGTTACTCAATCACGCCAGAACGGCTGAAAGGATCTGGATGAAATTTTGCATGTAGATACTTTAGGCCCTGGAGTAAAATATAGGATACTTTCATCATCATTATCATCATCCATCACCACGCGGGTAAAACCGCGGGGCGCACCTAGTAACAACATATTTTGAGATCATGGCTAAAATCGATCTAGATTGGTCGCATTTTTGGGAAAACATGTTTTTTCCAAATTTTGAATATACCGATGAAAGCTCGGTCGCCCAGGTACTTTATTTATTATTTACAATTATTCTGTATAGTAAGATACAGATAGATTATAATATAATATAGAACCTCTTAATAATAATCTCCTACAAATACGTTGCTGTGTGTAAATTACCTGCGAAGCACGACAGATGGTCCATCTTCTCTTCTATGATCCGTCCGTACTTGAGCTCGGCTAGATAGGAGAGTCCCGACGGCGAGACGCGCAGCATCTTGTCGAGCGCCGCCTGCATGGCGATGTCGAACATGACGCGCGCCTGGTCGTCTTTCTGGCCCGTCATCAGCCACGCCTTCAGGAGATACTCGTAGAACGAATCGCCGAGCGCGCCAAGAGACATGTGTCCTGAAAATAACACACATACCAATCTATCAATAATTTTGTAGCGATGATAGCTCAGTGGTTAGCGCGGTCGGTTCGCATGCCGAAGGGCGTGGGTTCAAACCCCAACAATGAACTTGAGCTGCCGGTGAAGGAAAAACATCGCGAGGAAACCATAGCGTGGTGGTAGGGTACTTTCTATCACTCGGCTGGCTAGCTACCACCCTCAAGTTGAAAATCTGCCGCCAAGCATCTAACGGTGTGTTCCGGCAGCCTCACTTCAGAGCCAGTTCCATTCCAATCTAGGTTTGCTTTACCATCTTCGACCACACCGTCACCTTATATTAAGCGCGTTGTGTTTAAACACCTAGACTGTCACCCATTAAAAAAAATCTTCTTCTTTGTTTGTTATTTGCATCGTACTTTGTGCATTTCACCAGTGTCAAGTATTTCAATATTTTCAATGACACGAATCCGGTCATGTTCAAGTAGCGGCAACTTTACTACAAGCTTCCACGAAGTTTTAGAATCAACACAAAAAGGTCATGTTTTACCTAATTATACACTTACATATTACACTTTCATACATACACACTTAATTCGGTACTTTATGAACAAAACGTAACTTCTTTATGCATACAAACAATAAACACTAAAAAAATGTACCTATGTATAAAAAATAAATGTAAAAATATGTAATACATATTTGTGTGACTCACTTTGCCCCCACTGGCCGGTACGCGGGTTGATAAAGTTCGGATACAGGTTCCCGGGCTTCTCGATTTTGTCCAGCGCTTCACGGATACGCTCCACCTTATTCCGGTACACTGTGCAAAGAAAATTTCACATGTAATGGTTATCCCTATTGCCTTAAAACTAACAAGTTACTTTTTTATGTTAAAAACTTGAAGAACCTTCCTTATGCGTGTAGGCTTGAGGTGATCGACCTCGAGTGAAAATATGACAAAAAAAATCACTCAAACTTTATAAAGATACAGAAAAGAGAAAGAGAGATTTGAATCAAGACTCATAAATTTGTCAATATGATCCGAGTTTTTAACCTCAAATCCAAACAGAGAGTCTTAAGTTTAGCGTGTGTCTGTTTATAGTATCGTACCTCCTAAATGGCGCAACCGATTTGATTTAGTTTTTGTTTTGTTTGAAAGGTGACTTAATCGATAATGTTCTTTGCTATGATTCAAGAAAATCTGATTAGACGTTTGGAGATTATACGCTGATGAATGAATGGGATCATCTTCCACAGAAACAAGTTTAAATGGGTATTCAGTTACCAGTAAAAAATAAACTTTGGTCTTTACATACTTTCAACATTTCAAATTTTAATTAGTCAAAAAAGCTTGTAAATAATAAAATAGAATTGTTGTACCATCGCGTCCAGTGACGTCGCTGAGGTACGTGAACTCCAAGTGGAGAGTCCCAAGCTCGGAAAGAATGCTGTTTGGACCCGCCCAGTGGTACTGTCGGCTTGCCTGTAAAGAGTAATAATATATTCACTTCAGATTGACATAAAAAAATCTATAAGTAACAATACAGTAATAACTAAATTTTTGATGTAAATACATCTTTGAATGTGCTTTCATAATTCAAAAAACAAATGATAACAAAATCGGAAATACTGGTTAGTCTTGCATTACGAATAATAATAGTCAAGAAATGTAATTCAACCTCAAAAATGGTACCACGGTACACACACCTAGATGGACCATACTTCCCGTTATGAACGGGACAGTCCCATTTTCTGCTACTCCGTCCCAGTGTCCCCATATAGCTAGCTTCGAGACGCGAAATTGTTCCGTTATTAGTTACAGAAAGGTCAAGACTGATATCAAAATTCATAAAAGACAATTAAAGCCGTAGTTTTTGGCGGATAAGTGACAGATTGGAATAATCAAAATTTTTGGTACTAAAATCATTCGGTTGAAGTTTTTCAATAGTTCTATGCTATTTTTCAATTATTCATGAAAACATTAATAAATTGTGAACTTTTAAAGAATCCGCTGTCAATTTCATGTTGTTCAAGAAAGTGAAGATTATTAACTTTTGCAAATTTGAATATGAAAAAAAATAATTTAAATGGTCACATTATGTATACCACCTCTAGCACGGAAACTTTCTATATACATAGTATAAAACGAAATTAGCACCTTTGAGAAAAAGTTCGACTTAATATGTGAGAATAATAAAGATATTATTTATCTTAAGTTATAGATACTATGCGTAGATAGAGTATGTGGAGTTAAGTGGAATAGGTTGTCAAGTGGAGAAGTTACAAATATGTTATCTTAACAGTATGCAGTTAGCATATCAAGAAGTATTAGAAACCTGTTAAAAATCTCGCTAACTAATTATACTAGTTTAGTACACTTCTACAAGTATCAAATGCGTTTGCGTAACGTGTATTATGCGATAATAACAGGCGACCTCGATCTAATATTCGATTTATATTACACTCGATACGCTTTACTTCGCATCTGTGACTTTATATGTACATTATCTACTTTTAGTTGTGTATACATATTATATTTACTAAAGTACGCATAATGAAAACTTAACCCTTATTTTGATTTAAAGCATGACGTATAGAGGCATACCGCCGTGTGGTTCTATCCCTAATCAATTTTTAATTAATATAAAATATCGGAATTTTTTTTTTGCTCTGTACTATACGAAATCTCTTAGCATTCAATGGAATTACTGTGCATGTGCCGGATCTTTTTTACATTCATGATTATACCACAAAATGCTTGTCCTTAGTGGGAATCGAACCCAAGCCCTACGGCTCTTGGAGCAGACATACTACCAATGAACCAACAGGGCATTAATTTATCGCACTACAGGGGCTAATTAAAATGTTATATAATCCTACCAACGCTACTTCAGAATACTCTTTATAATATTTTTTAAGTGTAACTTACGCCGCGTCAGACTTTTGTGTTACAAATTATACATATATATCTATTTGGAACGTACTCATTAATCCTTTGGATTTGATACAAAACAAGACATTGCCTTCAAAAAAATTATTCAGGTGCAAAATGTGTTTAAAAATCGACCATACAGGAATTACTTTTACCTACATGCATTTTATGTGTACTCTATGATACACGTATTACTAAAGACGCATCAGTGCATATCTCATTCAGTTATTTCTTTAGATGATAGGAGGGAATATTATATAAACATACAATACTTTTTTTTGTGTAGTTGGGTAAAGTTATAGTCACACGAAGTTTCGCGCCCTGGCTAAGCCTGCTGATTGGAGGCGGGAAGATCGTGTAGCTTAAATTTAGTGACTGTCAATATAGACTAAATTTAGGTAAAAAAACTTTAAATTAAACAAACTTAAAGATTTTTTCTTGAATTGTTCCCAAACATGGGACTCAAATAGCCAAAACAAGTTCTAGCCAGCGAAACATTTTGCGAGATCATGTCCTGTCGACATATTTGCAGTTATTGGCTTACGTGGAATACCTACAATAACCTAAATGATTGATAGTGAAATATTGTATGACGGACGCCGAATGTCCATCTAATAAGCAGTAAAGATATGACAAGGCCATAACGGTCTTTTATGTGATGGAAGCCGGGTCGTGAATATGGCATACAATTTGAAAATATGTGAAATCCTATAGTAATAAGTTGACTTAATAAAGTTATTCACTCCTTATATAAGCGACATAAGTTAAAGATACCTATTTAAGTTATCTGTACTTACTGTAAAAACCTTGTCGTCACAGTTGGGTTTTTTTTCTGTTATCTGTTTTATTTAATATAGACATAAAAAAAAACAGTAAAACTAACTAAAATAAAATTAAGTCACATTAAGTCAAACTAGGAGACGTGTTTTGATAAGGTTTTATTATCATTTAGAGAACTTCTACCGAAATGACGGCGCTAGGACGGATAGCTAGTTTTGTATACAACGCTCGACACAAGTTGAAATCACTACATATTATAAAACAAAATCGTCCGCCCCGTCTGTCTGTCTTCTGTTCGCGATAAACTTAAAAACTACTGAACAGATTATCGTGCGAGTTTCACCAATAGATAGAGTGATTCATGAGGAAGGGTTAGGTATACAATTTGTCAAGGTTTTGTGTAAATTGGTTGAAATATGATGATAAATAATTGTTGCAAGTGTCGGAAAAAGTCAAGCCAACTGGGAGCTTTCGTCGAAAACGCTGCCCAATCCCTTTGAGATATAACAAAACAAACCATGGTGGGATATTCCTCTTTTATAGATCTACAAAAAAGTCCATTGTGGCATACATCTACCTTTTAAGGATAGCTTACTATACCCATTCTTACTACTTGTGCGAAGCCGGGGCGAGTCGCTAGTATTATACATAAAAAAGATATTAACACCTACTTGCTATGTTGTACAAAGGTGAACAGTGGCATCTAAATATCAACCAACAAAGTACCAACTTTATCAGTCATCAATGAAAATATTCCGGTAGCAAATTATTTGCTATAACACCTGGTTAACACAAAGTTAGTTCATCAAAGATAAGAAATTGATTAAATACAATATAACACTGATCTTATGATTGTATATTTCTCCTACATGATCAAACTGATTGGGAATGTAAATTAAAAGATAATAATCACAATTTAATTTGTATCATATAAGAAATCTACTATAAGTACTCAAATAATTTCTATTAAATATTTTACTACAAATGACACGTTCTTAATAAACAAAAAAAAAAACAGTATCGTTATTATTCTTAAATACATAATCTTAAAGTTCAAGTATGGGAATTTAATTTAGTTGAACAATGAAATTATACACAGTTAAGACTTGCTCGCTAGCAACTGTTCCAGATAAAGTTCAAGAGTAAGGTGTTCACAGTGGTTGTGGAGATATAATGGAAATTCCAACGCATAAATAATCAATAAAAATATGTGGTGCATATGCATGTAGGTATTATACATATATGTAAACCTTCCTCTTGAATCACTCTGTCTATTGACGGAAACCGCATTAAAATCCGTTGAATAGTTTAAAAGATCTAAGCGTACAGACGGCGGGAAGCGAATGGGTATAAGCTATCATTATAGATATATGCCACCGCAGCCTTTTTTGTTGATCTATAAAAGAGGAATATCCCACCATGCATTGTTTTGTTATATCTCAAAGGGATTAGGCAGCGATTTCGATGAAAGCTCCCAGGTGGCTTGACTTTTTCCGACACTTGCAACAATTATTTATCATCATATTTCAACAAATTATATACCTAAACCTTCCTGAATGACTGTATCTATTGAGGAAACTCACATGATAATCCGCTCAGTAGTTTTTAAGTTTATAGCGAATAGACAGGCAGACAGACAGACGCGGCGAAGGACTTTGTTTTATAATATGTAGTGATACATTGCAGCTTATGCTTGGTTGCTTTACTAGTCGAGTGTGACTTGACTGACCTATATGCCTATATGAATATTACGAATGAACATTTCAAGGTCATAACGAGTACTGAATTGCATTCACATCACCGAAATATATCTGTGTACCTATATTTAGATAACCCACATAATTATCTTGTTTAGAATTTTAAGTACTCTAGAAAAGTGTGGCGATAATGTGATACCATTTGGGCGGAGGAAGTTTATTCTGGTACCGTGTCAAAGTTTCTCAAGAATTAGCAAAAAAAACTGTAGCCGTAAAAAACTATTAAAATATGTTCTAAGATCGCTTAGTCAATTAGGTTGTAGTGGGCTATAGACTTTAATCTTTCTTACCTTGGTAGACGGATTGATAAGCGCATACGGCAGTCCGGTGGGAGTCTCAAAAGCTGGCAGCAAAGCATCTGCGACCTCTGCTGCCTTGTCCCGGAACATTGTATCTCCAGTGAGTGCGTAACACGACAGCAGGCCACCTATGAAGCGGATTGTCGTTTCGAAAACTGACAGGTCGGAGTCCTGAAATATAAAGGCATACATATATTATTTCTGGTTATTTAATTATGTAGTTTTATTATAAATCACAATCGAACTGAGAATCCGATAATAAACCACCGCTATAGCTTATGATCACTTGGTGGTAGATCCCCTTAGCAGGAGGTCGTCTAGGTAGGTACCACCGCAGTACCAGATTTTCCGCCGCCAAGCAGTAGTGTGTAAATATTAATGTGTTCCGGTTTGAAGAATACTGAAGCTAGCGAACTTACTGGGCTGTTAAGACTAATTATCTAATGTCTCAAAGTAATAAGCGCCAAATCAGCGATTCCCTGGACTTTGGTTTTGTTACTTAAAGTTTTGTGTATCGCTGCAATGGTTATGGACAGGCGTTGTCTCTTACCATAAGGAGAGCGACTCGTTCGCCTCATTACTTTTACATTTTAAAAAAGATTACTTGTAATTGTCACAGACCTTAACAGGAGCAACTAAGAAATATAAAATGACAAAACAGATCCGGTTTCCTACAAGGTTTATGTTTCTTTTGTGTTTGTTAAAATATGTAACTATCAAATAACACATACATTTTTCGTTTTCATATACCATTATGAGTTACCAAACGAAAACTTATTCAAATAGAAGTGCAATCAAACGCTTCAACTATTACGAAGTAGCAATGTGAAGACAAAACATGTGAAAATCGTAGAGAGTGATCTAGACGCATGACACTAGAAAACATCTCGAACATTCTAGTCCCGTTTTTTGTATGGGATGACATATCTGCACTAGTACCATAGTAGTATTATCTGTACTGTATTCTTCCGATTTTCGGTTTATAGTTAATGGAATATCTTCTGCATTGTCAAAACATTACCGACTAGAGTAACCCTTCAAAGGAACAATCGCGAGACACTATTACGTCTTGAATGTAATAGCCCTTATTGCAATATTATGGGGAAATACTTAACTCTACGCTCGAATGACACCTCCGCTACCGTGGTTACGGATCGTGAGGCCAACAAATATTAAGGCTTGCCACAAAAGGCGAGCTCAGGTATTCGCAGTTTGTCTACATATATTGTATACCTACAATACGTAAATCTATTGCCTAGAATTTACTTGTTGAGAGTTTTTATAGTTACAAGTAAAACGAACAAAACACTCTCGTGAGTTATCGCATGGCCATATATCCATTGTAACGGTACACAGAACTTTTTATTAATATTGTTTGCTTTCCACAAAGGCTCATAATTATTATTCATGTATCCACATCGGCGGCGAATACCGCCGTATCTGAATAAGCTTTAATTTAACAAATCGCTCATGTTTACACTGCAGTGATGTGTCAATTAAAAACAAAAGCCACACTATTGTTTGCAATGATTTTCAAATAATTCTATATCATCGAATTGATTTTGCACGCGCTTTTACTTGCTACAACCTATACCATTTAGGAATATTGATAGTTCACATAACTTTTTAATTAGTCTCAGATTTAGTCAATAGCTATCAGATACGGTTCCGAAGATTACTTTCTGTATCCAAACTTAAGAAACTTTCCTTTCATAAAACTATGTAAATAAAATTCAAATGATGTTCGTGATACTTCAAATGAGATTCGTACAAGTACATGAGTTCCCGCCCCGAGTACGAATTACCGGGTATTCAGTCAGTATATAATATTAGTAAGACAGCCCTGTTGGCTCATTGGTAGTATGTCTGCCTGAGCTGTAGGGCGTGGCTTCGATTCCGGCAAAGGATTAACATTTCATGGTATAAACAAAATTCTGTGTCTGGGTGTTCTGTATGTATTTACAAAAAAAGTATATATGTATTCTATCAGTTATCTGACTTCCATCATACAAGTTCTGCTTAGTTTGGGATTAGATGGCGCTGTGTAATGTGTCCTATGATATTTATTTAATTATTTTTTAATGCATTGTGTACTCTTATGAATCAGATTATCTGTATTTTACTATGGAAATACATATAGGGATATGAGTAAATAGTTCGATTGAATGTAAACATGTGTTTCAGGGTAGAAACACACGATAAAGCATCATATGAGTTATTTGAATTTGAGCCTTGTCCGGCTTTCTGGGTGTTGAAGTGTGATTATTATTTCACAGTAGTTTATAGGATTTTAGCAATCGAGTGGTCTGAGTTGGCTTTGCACAGCGGGAAACAAATCTATTGATTCTCAGCGCTGCAAGCTAGTACCGATGGTGAGATAGAGATCGATTAAAAGAAGCGTGATTCAGTGTTGCATGTTGTAGCGATGATAGCTCAGTGGTTAGCGCGGTCGGTTCGCATGCCGAAAGACGTGTGTTCAAACCCCAACAAAAAAGCTTGAGCTGCCGGTGAAGGAAAACATCGTGAGCAAACCATAGCATGGTGGTAGGGTATTTTCTAGTACTCGGCTAGCTACCACCCTCAAGTTGATGAGCTGAGAGCATTTGCAAAGATTCTACAGGGTTATACTATATATAAGCTTGAGGTAACATGTCACATCACATCACATCATCAGCCATAGGACGTTCACTGCTGGACATAGGCCTCCTCCTAGAGGGGTTTTGCTAAAACTCGTCACGCTTGGCAGGCGGGTTGGCGACCGCAGTTACGTGTGATTGTTCGAGGAAGACGCTGCTGCCCATCTTCCGGATTACATCCCTTAGCCGACTCTTATGGCAACCACGGGTAAAGAGGGTGGGGTGCTATTCTTACGCCGATACCACCACGGCTAAAAACATGTCATTATGCTCAATTTTATGAACAATTCTGTAATAGTCTTAAAAACATATTTTTTATATTTAGACAAAGATTTTGTTCAATTTAATAGTTGATTATTTTTTCACGAGTTCTAAGTTATGTCCATAGTAAAAATTGTTCACAATGACCCCATTTCGACTTAGTACACAGACTACATCCCTGTATAGGTTTATACTTAAAAAATAACATTACCCTCTTTCTTGGACAATAAAAAGAAAACCAAAACAAAAATAATCCAGTCCATCATTCCGCTCATTCAACAAGGCTAAGTTTATTCTTTCAAGTATTAAGCCGGTCTTTAATCGAGCTTTAATTGAAAACGGATGAGTGCGACGTACCGACTCCCTGTAAATGGCCAATTTATCGTCATCGAATGTGAGATAATTCGGATATTCGCTAATCGAGTGCACTGACATGCACCTTAATTGGCCCCTATTCACGATTAAAAAGTTAAAAACCTGAAGATACTTAAGGTTCGTTTTTTGAGAGCTTTGCCTTTTTTCAATTGCTCATTTTAAAATTAATGATGAATTCAATTGTCCTAACACAATTATAACCTTCTTACGGCAGTACAACCGTTTGTGAATTTTGGCGTCTTTGATAATTTTATAAGTGATTTGCTTTTCTGATGTACCTATGTTTCATATATATCAACATTTAATATACATTTATTTCCTTTTTAATAACCTATTTCATATACAATATTGTAATATGAGTACATATTTATCCACTGTTCATAACACGAAATAATCCTACAATTTTCCCTATAATAATTTACCTTGTACATACACGTATTATGTACAAATTGTACATACCTAAATTGCTATAATACCCAAGGTGTTTACGAGTTAGTTAATCGTATCATTAGATATAACTACATTCTTTATTATAGTAGGTACCTAACAATTATTATTATTATTGATCGAGCAAAACGAGGGATCTCATACTAAGAAAAAATAAACGTCATGTATTTGTTTGTTCGACAGCAATTTATACATGTAAGTACTGTTCATCTTCATAAAACATTTATAGGCAAGCAATTCGTCTTCATAAAGTTTTTAAGTTAGAATCTATGAGCAAAATATCTAGAGGCAAGCACCTACTATTGTGGAATCGTATGTACAAATATGCAGTTAATTTCGGAACTATTTAACTACAAAAATTACAACAAGAGTCAATGCATGAATGCACTGACTCATTTTTTCGAAGTTCTGAGTGCCGTTGCAATTTTTATGGGCATAGGTCATCACCATTACGAGAACATTTGGTTAGTTGCGTTACTCTGAACAGACTTACTATTTCGTTGATGTGGAAATGTTCTGCGATCCAGTCCCGTCCCTCCCGGAATTCGTCCATTAGGCCCATAAGATAGAGGGTGTCTAGGCCGTCCACGATGGTAGCGCCGAGGTCTCCCCCGCCAAACACGCTGGACAGATGTGCGCGCTTCGATATCGGCTTAAGCTCATTCTTGCCCCACGCGTAAAGCTTGTAGTTGTTCCATGCGTGGAGCATCATCTGGAACAGATAATTATATTGTTTTATTTTATTAGGTTAGGGGGTTATTATCTTTTAATTCTCTAGGGTTTGCTTTCGACAGTCGGAATGCGATTCCCTGTGGAACTGGGTTCTTTTTACTAAATAAACATGATGTGAAATTATTATCTTAGGGTTGCGTTGTTAATATAATTAAACAGCATCTAAAAACTTGACTAGTCTTTAGAAGTGACAAGTTAAAATCAAGCTGTACCTTTTTTTTATTTATGATATACGCTCCACAGACACCGAGGTCACTGACCTTTGTCAACTTTTTAATTACAATTTTTTTTTCTATACTAGTGAGAGGGACAATCTGTAGGTAGAAAAACTAAAACTCGTCTACTTCCTTACACCGCACGTTTTTATTTTTTTATTATACATATGTGGAATGTACACAAGCTCTTTTATTTGATACGAAATGTGGCATTGTATCCCAACTTTAAAGATGTCGGCTTAGAAAAACAAAACAAATATATATTTAAAAAAAAGCTTTGGACATCATTAACGTCAACCAGACCAATACCAAATTTCGACTCGATCAGAGCTGTGGACGATAATAACACGATACAAGATTTATTGAATCATAGCTAAGAACCCTCTCAATCAAGTAACGTTTAAAAAACAATTAAAATCAGTGATTATTTAAATTAAAATTAAATTATTACGGAGCTAAGATACCACATACAAATATACACATTAAATTTATAACATCCCTCTGCTGCGTCGGAAAAAATGCGTCAATTCGGATTTACAGACGTCAGAGACTGCTAACATCATAACACTGAATTTTTACGTAGTCGGGAAATAAGTCGGTATACTTGAAATTGCTAGTGGTCAGTAAAAAGGACAGTGTCATATGTAATAAAATTTGTTGAACCAAAACTTTATACCTACATGCATATATGTATGTAGGTATGTATGTACATATTGTCTGCCACCATTTGTCACACGTGGATTCATTATTGTGCAACTTGCGCCCACTAGATGTCACGTTATCAGAAATTCACTAGTTTTCAAGCTTAGCATGCATTATTTTACTAAAATCTTTTTTGTTTTCATCGAAGTAAAACACGGGCATTTCGCATGGGGACATAAAGACCTGTGAGTAGATATTAAAAATCTTTTTTAAATAAAGTATATAAAGTTCTTACTAAATTGCCTTTAGTAGGAACGTTTTTGGTGGAACACTATTTATAAAATTACATTTTTATATTTTGCCTAGAAGATACAGCTTTTATAGAACTTCTTCTATAGCTACGCGTAAATCACGCTACGAACAGACGGAGGGTACCTACCTCCTACATGTCATTATCCGACGAGATATCCAAATTCGAAGATAAGCGCGAAAACTCGTTGAAATGGGTCTATTCGAAGCGACATTTTGATGTGGGTTGAATTTTATCATGACTCTTATTTGTGCAAACATGTAACCAACTTTTCACAGAATAATATATGTTCCATATCATCTTTTCAGTTTCAGTTTTACGAATTTTCGAACCTGGCAAACTAATATTCCCTCATAAAGCGCACCACATTTCACATCTCAAAGGCTGCGCTCCCGAAGTCTTTTTAAAAAGAGCTCTGCCAAAGCTCTCGGTCTGAGCAAGTTTTAATCTCGGCCGTTTCGTGAAGACGGGACGCTAATGAAAGGATATCGGACTTTCGTCGGGCCCATTAATTATTATTAGGTCCTCGGGAACTTGGGGGAGAGTCGCCAATGACTTGGAAAAACTGGTGACTTTACCAATTACACTTTAAACGGAACGAGTCGAGTTGAATTTTCTGATTTGTAACGACGGGAAATTTAAAGAGACCACAGTTTTTGTGAGAGCTGTAAATGGCGACAGCTATTGCACAAAACGAGACAAAAACTGGCTATCAAATCGATTTAGCTGTATCTTTGAATTACTTCTTACTTAGAAATGTTTTGGATTACGGTCAGAGATCTTGAATACAACTGATATTAAAGATATAAATACTATTTATTTACTATAGAATGACTATTTTTGATGTACTTGTTTTTCTCCTAAGAAGATATAAATCTATAATACACAATATAATGAAGTTTCATCGTACAAGGCACTCAAATAAATTTATAAATTTCACCTGCACAACATAGTTGCGTTTAGCTTCAGTGGTGTTTGCTGCCTCCAATTTGGTCGTCAAGGGGTCGAGAGAGTTCCTAACGAGGCGTGAGGCTCGAGCCTCCGACCCTGCAGGATGTACGCCTCCTGAAGTCTCCTCAGACAACCGCACCAGAAGGAACATCGTCACAATAAATGTCGCTCCCGCCACGAACAAACGCTTAACCAAACGCATCTTAACGTTATCGATTCAATCGAAACCTAATCGCCTATTTTTTTAACACGTGTATATAGGTAATAAAACTATGTCACAACGTTACACAATTTAATAAAAAACGTATTTTACGATATATTTTATGCACAACTGATTTTGAGTTGTTTGAATTTAAAAAAAAAAATATATATATTGAAGAGTGGAGAGGTGCGCGAGCGCAGGCGCGCGGTCTGTCCCGCTACCGGCGACGATTGATCGCCTCCACAATCAAACACGATATGAAGTGATATCTGTTCATAACCTCGAGGATTCGTCATTTATTGTTATCTAAATACATTCTACACTCGGAGATAGTCATACTCTTGTACTGTAAACATATTCTGTATTTCATGTGGAACGTTAATGTTTCTAGCTTAAACTGGTTTGTTAGGCGGTAGGATTTGTTAATGAGTTTAAAATTTAAAACACAGAACTTTTTGAAGATTTACTAAATAAGTGATTACTCGTTGTTACTAGATTTTTTTACATGGGGGCGATATATTGGAGACTGCAAAAAGTAACTAGTTAATCCAGTTTAAAATCCTGAAAGGGCCATAATATTACGGCAAAATATTTTACTAGGATTTACAATATTTCGAAAAAAATATTTAAAAACCAATTTTATGATTCGCATTTAAGATTTCTTGATATATTAACAAAACTAGTAAGTCTTCGAAGCACGCTCACCAGGACGCTGGGCTACTCGAAATCTCCTTTTAAATATTTTTTGTATCATAGAAATTATAAGTCTATAAAAAGAAAACAAGAAAAATCTAATGTAACTTGACACATAGTTTCACTTAAACGTTGGTAAAATTTAATCTTTATGCTGTCTCGTTTTAATGAGAGACATTTCACGTCAGCGAGGTTGTTTTTTACGTAAACTATGGGAACTCAAATATGTGCGGCGAATTGACAACTGTACGTGGTTTCGTGGAAAGAACCCTAGTTGCCTAACACATACCGATAACCTACGATTTTTGACCTACCAATAGCCGTCCAACGCAAGAATTCTAGATACCGGTACAATTATTTTCTTGAGGTCAAGCACACGAAATTGTTGCTAATGAACAAAAAAATCAACCTCTTAGAAGCTGTTTTATTAAAAAAATTAATACATTTCGATATCTACATATCTCGGAATGTTAAAAAAAACCTATAATAGATCTATGTCATTGTATAAAATGTAAAGTAGGTTGCTTAATGAACGACTTGCTAATCGTAGAGCTGAGTAAATGTGACCTATCTAGAGACAATGATATTGCACGTGATACAAACATCGTTTTTAGGTCGGAACGATTAAAATACGACCTTTGTCCGTCTTGTATAGTAACGTTATGGTCTTGTTACAAAAACTATTTCCTATATGCTACATTATTCCAGAAAACAACTTAATATTACGTACCGGACACACTGCAAAATATAAACTTACATGCACTGTTAGAGATATGAAATGACGAACAGGAAAATTAAAGGCAAAAAAAAGGAATTTATCGTAAATACCAATATGTATAGTTCAAGGAAAGTCCTGAACTTTTATCAGTACCGATATTGAACATATGCGACACAATATCGGGATATCATATGTACGTTATTGCTATCTGCAGCGGTACAATCAACGTAGGTACAGTAAGGGAGATCGAAATCTATTTCTAGTTTCATCATCCAAAATAGACATATTATATTTTTTATTATTATTGCATATAGGCTTGCGTTTGACCGTCATCTCTCCTGTTGCTAAGCGAAGATACAGCCGCGACTCGCACTTAATCATAAAACCAATCATGATCTTCACATCTTCAATCTATTGTTATTATATTCTGATTTCAGGGCTGAGTAGTTGTAATAAAGCTGCAAAATTAAACCGACCTAATTCCCTACTATCCAATATAACTGACAATAAAATATACCGGCGGTGAAAATTCGGTGGGTTCCGATACGAAGTGGAGCAATATGTGTCGAGATTGGTGCGGGAGCTAATCTCCGCGGGCGGTAATTAAGTGGCAAGCCGGCGGCCGCGGTGCGCCCGACGTAAATCCGAGCCTCTTCCAGATTTACTGTTATAGCCTGTGCAGACATAACGCTTTCTACCTCTTCTGTCGCTCCTTTGCCATACCAACTCTTGACCAGACTACATCTACATTCGTAGCGAACAGTAACTAAGATTGTGTAAGTACAAGTACATTTACTTATTACAATAAACCTCATAAGTAGTAACTGCTAGTACCTCGTTTGTCTGGTACTGCTACACTGTTCAACATACGATAGAGTATCCAGCATTAGGGGTCTCAGGGCCTGTTGCCACGAATACGGGTTGTTAATTACCTCGTATTTAACGATGACGTTTAAATATATTTTACAGCTAGCATATTCATAAGTCCGTAAGGGTATGTACCTCCGTTTCTAATTACCAGATATCAGTTTATTTTTCTTCTTTGATTTTGGCAACGCATTTTTTCAGTATTCAAGTATATTGATATTTTTAAGTATTTTATGATAAATCAAGTTAAATAAGTAAAAATCCCAGCCAAAGATACACAAAGTAAGTCAATCTGGCTATGACACAGGAAAGTAGCGGCAACTTTACTACAAGTTTCGACGGGGTTTAAGAAACATGAAGTTATATTTCACCACAATATTACTCTCATGTAATTTAGCAATTTACGAATAATAAAAAACAGCCAAAAACTCTGGGTTTTAGTTCTGTGAATGCGTAGCCGACGACACAGCACAGTCAGCTTCCAAATAACCAGGCCACAATAACCTCGTAGGGGGCTATAAAACTGAGGCAAAACGATGTCTCACTGGTATTCCTCCACACATCTCTACGAGACTTATCGCCGCTGCGGCCAAACTATCGGTTTAACTGCGGCGTGTGCCGCCACTAAAACGCGGAACCCCGATTGAATCCGTAGCTAAAGTAATCGTAACTTTATCTGTCGTTCGTATACGCGAAAACCATCTGTTATTTTTGTGCCATTGCTTTCTATAAAGACGGACGCTTGATGTCAAAGCACTTTCCGATTGTTACGAATATTTGGTTTATTTATTCTAAATAGTCTTTTAGAATAGTATATTTTAAAATAGATACATGTACATACAAAGGACATTTCACACATCGCCATCTAACCCTGAACTAAGCAAAACTTGTGTTATGGGAACCAGGTAACTGATAGAATACTTATATACTTTTTTGTAAAGACATACGGAACACTGAGACAGTGCAAACATGAATATCGAACCCACGTTTTATTAGCTTAGGAAGAAGTACTCACTATACATAAATGAATGTCTTGTTTTTTTTTCTATTGATTGCAATATTTTTTTAAATAATTATTTTCAGCTTTTCGCTTTCAACTACTGCCAGGTGTGTTACGTATATCGTAATTCCACCAAGTGTTAGAGCATTCTATGCTACGTTTGCTGATGAGTGGTTTCCACCCCAGAACACATCGATCGACGTGATGATGTCGAAGATCAAACTGAAAGGCGTGCATGTGCTATGGACTACATCGGACTATGTTAATGATGAGCTATTTTATATCATGTAAAGACATAAAAACATGTATCACCAACACATACTCATATCTAAATGCCAGCGTGTATTCTGCCACGTGGTAATATAGATAAGATAGTCGAAAACGTGCAAAAAACTTTGAAGACATATTGTGTCATAGATTATGATACAGGTATAGATTCCTTGTAGATTATTATAGATTGTTTTTAGATATCCTCAAACTGAAAAGGAAATTTTTTAGATAAATTTTGGTGTCGTTTTTTCTGTCGAAGTCTAATAAGTCAAAACCGATAAGGTATATTCCGTTGACCTGTCACGAATAAAGGAAACATTCCGTATTTTGTATTTAACTTGTATTTTTGGAGCTGGTGAAATTGCTGATATATATATCGATGTCTATGAGTATTTTTTTATCAATTACAAAGTTAAGATTGTCATCAGATCTAAGTCGAGATAGGAGGACAAATCTAACTTTTCGATACAGCAACGTTCGGAGACTTTCATTGCAAAAAAATGTTCGAGACTTAATTGTCATGATAGCATATCTACATACAATTGGAATTCTCTGCGCGCGAGTGAGATTCGCAATTGTCCGGCCAATTTCATTTTCGTCAATTATTTTTTGTTTATATTGCAGTGAAGTTTTTAAACGCAAAATTTAGAACTGCTGTCAAGTGGTGATTCCACCTCGTCGTTTTCAACTAGAAGTTCCATATTACTGTCAGAATTATTTTAATTCCCTTCTACAATATACGCCTTACTTTATTGTAATAGCAAAGAACGCACAGATATCAACAAAGATAAACATGAAATATGAAAATAATTAACTTTGTTTTGTTACTCAAGATATCTGGGTACTATTGCAAAGACTTCGATAAGTAATGCTTTATTGGACAAAGTGGCCAGGCGTTAACTCTTAGCATTACCATCTTACTTACTAGTAACTAGCGACACGCCCCGCCATCACACGGGTATAGTAAACTATCCTGAAAAGGTAGATATATGCCACCGCGGACTTTTGTGTAGATCTATAAAAGAGGAATATCCCACCATGTACTCCTTTCTTTTTATCTCAAAGGGATTAGGCAGCTTTTTTGATGAAAGCTCCTCTAGGTGGCTTGACTTTTTCGACATTTCCAACAATAATCATCATATTTCAACCAATTTACACAAAACCTTGACAAATTATATACCTAATCCTTCCTCATGAATCACTCTATCTATTGGTGAAACTCGAATGATAATCCGATCAGTAGTTTAGTAGTTTAGTTTATCAGTATTTGTAGTTTATAGCAAATAGACAAACAGACAGACAGACGCGTTGGACGACTTTGTCATATAATATGTAGTGACATACATAGTTTATGTAAACGTCTCAACAACCTTCAGTCGCTGTAACTTTGACAGGCAAGCTACGGCAACGAGGGTTTGAATTTTCTTTAATGGAAAATCTGCATAATGGCCTATGATTCGATTTGTTCGGAACACGTTATCCCCGCCGCGTCCCCCGCGACTTCGCCATAATGTACCGCCGCTATTTACTCCGCAGGGCGAATGAACACGACAGTTTTTTATCTATCTAATAGATGCCATCTTTCTAACTTAAAACTTCCTCTAGTGGAACAAATCGAGCTAGCGCTGGAGATCGAGCGACCGACGCGTTGTTCAGGCAAACATGGACCCTTGTAAGCGATCTCTAATAACGTTGGACCCTCGTGTTTTATGCCTATTACATAGGCGCCGGACCAAAAAGATTCACATTTCGGCAACGTCCACCTCGAAATGGGACATTGGAAAAATAAATCATCCACGAGACAGAAATATTAAAAAGCATGACACGGCGAAACCAATTAATTAATGCAAAGCGCTGTAAAATTTGGCTACACGGAATTCCGGAAAAATGCGGGTTGTGTTATAGAGCCGGATTCGTTTGTGTTGGTGAACAATGTAAATTCGTTTGTTTAGAGTCACCACGGGAGGGGCGGAGGGCGGCCGAATCGGAAAATATTCTTGATAGAGGTTAGCGAGGGCCACATTTATCACTATCATGGCGACGATATGACAGCCCGCCGCACCTTCACCTTCCTTTCCAAACCATTACATTCTGCAAGTTTGGATTTATTGCAAAGTAAAAAAACCGGCCAAGTGCAAGTTGGACTCGAGCGCTGAGGGTTCCGTACAAACTTGTAGGTATGTAAATAGTTCGCCCATCACGGGAACAATAAAAGCACCGATAATTCCTGCAACGAAAAGATGAACTGAATTGAGTTACAAACTTAACTTTGCCGTTGGAAAACTGTTGTCATACATCGACGTAGGTCGCGGTTAGATTAGTAACTGCAAATAAGTTTATGATAACTTTTTTGTGATGTAATTACTAACTTAATGTTTAAGAATTTTTCCCTTTTCTTGGGATATAAAACATTGCTTCTTACAGGTATCCTACAGGTTTTGGTTTCCTTGCAAGTGACAAAATATGCGGCATAAACAACCATATCTCTTGATAGCGTTCATTTAGAAGTTTATTTTTTTATAGCTTCAAGGGATTCCAGACTGAGTATTTGATATTAAATTCAACTTAAACTCGCGATCTTGAGAAAAAGGGTCTTGACAGACAGACGGACCACGAAGTGATCTTATAAGGGTCCCTTTTTCCTTTTGAGATGCGGAACCCTAAAGAAAAATATAAAAGATTATATAAAGAATAATAAGCTATTCTATTTACTTGGCAAAATAGTAAGCCCAACAAAAATAAAATAGTACGACGAGGGAGCCATTTCAGTCGTGTAGAAAAAGTAAATGTGACTGGAGGGCATTATAGGCGAACGTTTAGCGTGCGAGTCGACAGGTGCGAGCAGAAATATTTTCACACTCCTTCACGTGGCCATTGGACCGAACAGGAGAAAGGATACAAGGAAATATAAGAGAAACTACCGTTGATCTCGACGAAACCTTTTACAGATAAATAGATAGATACCGAAACGTTCATCAATTTCGTAGGATCGTGATAAAACTAGAGATAGCATCGAATCTAACGATTTCCGAATAAAAGGAAAGAAACATGTAAATAAAGGTTAATCGAATTCCGAAGTGAAGTTAAATCGCAACTGGCGGAGTCCAAGGTAATGAAGCTATTTCATTTCAATGATAGCGTCGAGGGAAGTACTCAACAACAGCGATGGTTAAGGCTGCGGGTAGTAGGGCGACGTTAGTGGGGTAGTATAGTGTTGTCGGTTATTGCGGCCTCTATATCGAGTTATCGACCGTAACAGCGACACATCCGCACCCGCGCTTGATGACAGCGTCGAAGCCAGAACAAGCGGCCACTGCGTTAATGCATTGAAGGCTATCGAATATAAAGCAAACCAGATCAGATAATTCGAACTTAGAGTAATGTAATAAAACTACACCATGCACCGGTACAATTACCACACATCACATTATTAGATAAAAGAATATAATTTATAGCTTCGCAGTATTGCGATGGCATTATAGGCCGAGCTCTATGTGTAATACAAGGTTATAAGCTTAGGTTGTAAAGCTAAAAGCGATCCATTGTATTTATCATTAGGGGCCATTCATTTATTACGTAAGACAATTTTTGACAGTTTTTGATCCCCTCCCCCTATGTAAAAAAATAAGAATAGCCCGACCTCCTCCCCCCTGTTTAATATTTATTACGTAAGAATCTAAAGGAAAAAATGAATACATATAAACAACATTGGTTTTGTTGTAAAGCTTTTCTTTATCGCCGCGGCACTCGCGCTTTTCAATGTATTATATTTGCACTATTAAGAGGAAAGCAGTCAACTGAGACATTTGAAAATTAGGAATTTCACCAAGCTATTTCTGTCGCGCCGCACGCAGCACCCGCGTACATACTGAGCGAAAGGGACAACTGCACCTCGGGCTCATTAACCCGAAATAAAATGAGCAAAATCGAGGTTTCGTATTCGTCTGTTTCCTCCTCCAAATTTAGACCGATTTTAGTATTTCTTTTAACAAGTAAATAAGAAGGATGTGTTCTTTGCCTGTGCGTTTTATTTTTTTAAGATTATGTCTATGAGATTGTTTCCTCTTAACTATTCTGTAGTATCTTAACTTTGGGCATTTTTGTAATCGTACGAGACCATTCATCCCCTTGTAAGAAAAAATAAGACATGGTCGACCCCCTTCTCCCCCTAAATTATCTTACGTAATAAATTAATTAATTACGAATCACTGTGATATCGTGAAAAAATCAGCTATTCATCTGTGGTAAAAAAGGGGCAACATACTTTTTCTATTAGTTTTTTTCATGATTTCAGAGTTGTGTCCATAGTAATAGTTATTCATTATGATGAGAGCAAAGACCCCCTTTCAGGTTAGCATATACAAGTTTATAACCCTGTATGGGGCATCGACACCCGCACCACATTCGATGTGCATTATATTGGCGTTCATTTTCATTTATAAATGGTTACATACGTAAGCACGGCCTATGAAACCCATTCAGAAGGCGCATTCTGCAATAGTATGGCTGTATTTGTTCGGTACAGGCTCAGGCGGAAGTACCGTAGGTGCGGAACGCAAACGCCGCCATGTTTCCGGTTTTGTGGTGTACTTCGCAATGCTCAATAAAGTAATTTATGGACTCTGTTCCGCCGCAATACGGCCGGTACTAGAAAGGGTTGTCTCACGCTACTTAACAAAGCAGTCGCTAGTCAACAAAGTTTTTATTGATCAATACTATTCTATGCACGCGAATACACCTCTACTTTTATGTATCGCGCAAGCACCCTCCGGTAGCGTTACTGTGACTTCTATGAGATAGAATAAAAATAAAAATAAATATATTAAATAAAAAACAATTTTATTCATAAGTATTAGTCTTATATGAAAGATAAAATATTATACACTTTTTGATTGTTCTGTTAGCTCTGCTTCATGAGCTGTAAGGCATGGGTTCGATTGCTACCCAAGACATTTATGTGACGAACATTAATTTTTGTTCTTCGTCTAAGTATTCTGTATATACATATGTACTTAGCACTTCGTATACATCGTATAGCACAAATTATGCTTAGTTTGGGCCTAGATGGCGCCACGTCAAATTTCCTCCGATGTCTATTTATAGTATTTGTATGGAAATGTACATTGGGAAAGCATTAGAAGTAACAACTCTTTATACTTGATAGGAGATTCTCTGGGTAGTTACCACCACAGTACCAGATATTCTAGCACCAAGCAGTAGTGTGTTAACATTAATGTACACAAAGTTCAGCGATGCTCTAGACTTTGTTTTGTTACTCAAAGTTCTGTGCATCGCTGCAAAGATCATCAACATACCACTTACCATCAGGAAGAGCATCTCGTTCATCTTGTTACAGTTACATTAAAAAAAAAGATTAATTTTTTAATACTTTAATGAAGGTTATGTAGGTACAAGCCATTGCTAAATTAAAGGCAAAATATTTCCCTACCCGACTCAATAGTCGTATAAAATCGCAGCGACATTTCAATAGTGTAATAACCGTACAAGTTACGACAGTTAAGGCTATTCCCACTGGTCAGGGGTGGGACGAGGCTGTTATTTTTACAGCAACACCTGCGGAGCCGGTAAATTACAGAGGTCTCGCTCCGCCTCGCTTTCAGTGAGTAATCGCCTTAAGCCGGAGGGGGGCAATAAAAGCTCCTTACAAATATTTACACAAGAAAGTCTCAGGAAAATATTTTTAAATGGAAAGCTGGGCTGAGATTGTCATTCGGATTATATTATTGTTAGGGATAACAAACGTTCTGTGAGTTGCAATGGTTCAAGAAGATTTGTTGGTATTTTAAGTGTTGTCTTAACAGAATAGAATCGAATTGTACGCACGAGTCCGGGCAAGTAAACAAAGCAAGCAAGCTCACCTGATGTTAAGTGACGGTGTGGTCGAAGATGATTAACACACCTAACCTGGAATGGAACTGGCTCTCAAGTGAGGCTGCTCGAACACACCGTTCGATGCTTGGCAACAGATTTTTAACTTGAGGGTGGTAGCTAACCAGCCGAGTACTAGAAAGTACCCTACCACCATGCGATGGTTTCCTTCACCGACAGCTCGAGCCCATTGTTGGGGTTTGAACCCACACCCTTCAGCGTGCGAACCGACCGCGCTAATCACTGAGCTATCATCGAATAAATTTCAATACAAAACTCAACTACAAAATTCAATAGAAGCTTTTAGAAAAGTCACAACTAGGTACTTTACTAACACATGATTGACTTTACCATGATTTTGTCTAAGACGAATTACATTTGATCTTTACTCGACTGCCAAGGAAGTGTTATGTTTTTCGCGCGTATCTTGTATGTAAATTTCTTTATTACCTCGTATCTTCCAAACGGGCGAATGCATTACGATAATGAAGTTATCGTTAGAGTCGTCTCAATAACCCACGTACCCTTAGAGGGTGGATTAAAAAAAAGGTGGTGGATTTTTGGCGCGAAATAGTAATCATTTAAATTTTTAAATAACCAAACCTATCAAGTAGTTTATCTAAATAAAGACAAAACAGGATTACAAAAATATATAAGTTATATGTTTAAATTGAATTAGGGATAATACCTAATTATGTTAAAAAAAAAATTTTGTTTTTAATTATAGCTATTTTAATCGCAGCTGGGTTATAGATTTTTTAAACTATTCAGATTGTATCATGAGATATTTGAAAATATGAAAAACTTGAGACGTGTAGAATGCACAAAATGCAGAAGCAAGAAGTTGAGAAGTTGTTGAGTTTGAGATGAGCTGATTTTATCCTGAACTTTTCTTAGTTGGTAGGTACTGTCTTTATTTGGCATCATTGCATATACCCGTAGCAAGGCGCCTTCATACCTCGCTCGGGCTATGTAAACACGAGCTTGCGTATTAAGTTTAGATGGTAGGTATATGTAGCGTGAAATGGAAAAGCTAATCTTTAGTTGGAGGAAGCGAAGGCGGCGAGTTATCTTTAGTGTAAACTTGAAACTCAGATTCGGCTACTGCTTCTAATCTAAAACTTAATCTATGGCAGTGCCTTCGAGAGGTTTAACAGTGCTCACAAGATTTATAGAAAGAGCTGTATTTGGTAAGTTTCTTGGTTGTTTGTTTTGTTATGAGTTTATAAACAAATTTCTTATTAATTGTTCTTAGTATGGTAGACAAACATCTGTCATTTAGTAGTAAACAGAACTTGTACTTTAGTTGTTATTATTTTAAAGCTTATATTAATTATCATGGTGAAATTTTATATTAAATGACAATGTGAACAGAATTAAAATTTTCATCGATTTTGGTAATAAATGCACACACAAAACACATATATAATTTTTTGACCAAGTTTTTCAAAACAGTATAAAATATAGTTACAAATAATATAATTAATAAATTAAAAAAAATCCAATTAGTTAAAACTCGAAATGTATATCTACTACATTTCTTTCATATTGGCTAAAACATTTATTAATATTTTACAAGGGGTTTCTAATTTAAACTATTATATTATATTAATATATAACTACTATTAAGTTAATTAATTATATTATATTAATATTAAATAAAATATAATAGTTATATTTGCCAAAAAATTTAATGGGTCAGTCAAGTAAAAATAATCGTGTACTTAGCGAAAATCATTAAAAAAAATGTATAAACGGTGTGATAGCAGGTGAAACCAGACGCTTCTTAAAGTTTTACACGTGTTCCTACAGTTCCCAGTAACTCGCTGTATGCCAAAAATACGCTTGTTAAAGACCAACAGCTGTTATGGCAACCCAAAATATTAAACTGACCTCATTAATTTTTGTGCAAGTATTCTGATCGGCTTCATATTTAGTGTAAGTTCTGTTTAGTTAAGTCGACTACTTCAATATTTAAACGGGAATCACGAATGATTTAAACAACGTTTCAAGATTTTCTTGAGCAATTTCATTTGAAGGCTCTCAGTTTGTATTATGCACAAATAACAATAAGTTTCAAGACTTTAAACAGTACGGAAATGTTTTAGTATTGTTGGATACAGTCTAGTATCACTTGAGCAAGATAGCTCGAGGTAGGTCTCTTACTCTCTGGGCGAAATGTTATCACAATGTTAAGAGTTCTATCTTAAAGGAGAAGAGCAATCGCTCAGAAAAATATCTGAGAATGATCTTTACTGAGAATTAATAAGGTACCGTAGTAATATGTATGAGTCTCTTTTTGATCAATGATGTGATCCGCTTTTACCCCCGAATTTAACGGCAAACGCAAAGCCGATTCCGATGCAAATTTCCATTTAGACGAGTATATCCAATTCCGTTAAAGAGAAGAGCATATTCATATCCTTACAGCGATCAACCATAAACGGGCCAAGATGGTGTCTATAAACCGATTTCAATAAGATCCTCGCCCGTTATCCAACACACATAAAATTTGATGGGATCTGGTTTTATTTATATTTTATGAGCCTGTACAGTTTTTAGTATGAGTGCATTAAAATATTGCAGTGGAATTTGGAGGTAATCTGCTGGTTTATAGGTTGTCGGGCAGGTGTACCGTTGTTTGCACAAACATTTGCATAGTACGCTACTCGACGGCATAGTCGCAAGCGGCGCCTCGGTGCGGGAAGGTTCGACCTCCCTCGTAGACATTTTAATCAAGCCAGAATTTCTATTGTCTATTGTGTGCCAAAGAGTAATAAGAATACGCTATCGTATTGATTGCACGTAAGTTTAACTACCGATATTGAACTATTCAGTGCATAATATGAATTGTTACAGTAAACGTAACTGAGTATTCTGCTAAGTTACAAGATTTTAGTTGCGTGTTTAGAATTTCAATTAGCTTCGTCTATAAAACATGAGTCTTAGAAATGGAATACTACACAGAAATCGCATATTAGAATTTGAATAAAAATAACGCAGAAATAACGACTATTTACGACCGCAACAAGACAATTTTCTAGTCCAATAGCGCTTGCCACCGGTACTATGTACAGCTAAGACATAAACTTAAGCCACTCATTGTACAAATCTGCACAGTTCGGTGTCGTCGCAATAAGCTTCGAATTTATGTAGGAAATAAAACGAGGCTATGCTAATAACATCAGGGATAGATATTAAAAGTACAGGTTTAGTGTACTATGAAAGCTCTGTTCTCGCTGTTAGGCATACCAAGTCGTTAATTAAAGTAAAGAGATCCCCCTCAAAATAGAGTAAATGGGTAAGTTCCCGATTTGAAGTGAAAACTGTAGACAGAGAAACTAGAGAAGATATTGGCAAAGTTTGAAGGGTTACCTCGAGTGGCTTGGCTTCCACAATCGTCTGGCGAGAGATTTATAGGCTCACAATAAATCTAACGTTCAAGAATGCGTTTTAAAATAGAGATAGGGTTTGCTTTGGGTAATTGTTATTACCCAAAGCAATCTAGCCGATAAGGCGTGATAAAATTATGTAATAATTTTGCTAAGCTGTAATAAAATAAGTTTAGACTCTTTAGACAACCGCGTAAATTTGAAGTACGTGGCTGGCTCACTACGAATGACAATGAAGGCAGCCGGAGAACAGTGTAGAAAACTCGATTTGTCCTAGTGGACGGACCCTAACGAGGGTTGGAGGTTCGAGTCGACGGGACGCCGATGACGCCTGCAATAGTCCCACTACATGGAAGAGGCGGGGTTACGTGTGACGAAGCTGAAACCTCAGTTTTGGGTTTTGGATTTAAGTTTCAAATAGAAAGAGTCTTGCATTTTCTAGCATTTTCTAGAGCGAGTGTTTAAATATTACTAAAATGCACATTCTATCGTTATACAGCTATCATCATATACATTTTTAAGAATCTTACGATAAATTTACATTCTAATGTTTGATAAATTAGAATTAATGTGATACTTATTCTGTCTAATAATAATTATTTAAATATTTAAGTAATTACAATTTCGACTGATCAATAGTTACAAATTTCAGGATTTTAACACAGAACGTAAATGCGAACGCTCACGAATACTTTCATATCTTGAAATTTGTACCCAGTGCTAGTTTATTGCGACACATTCATGTGGATGCACGTCTGTCGGGTATGAAATATCTCCTATATTCCTCGGTAGCTGTAATGGCAAGCCAGCGATTCCTCCACATTGTCGCGACAGTTAACGCCGTGCTCGGAATCTCCAACTAGATAATAACAGAGCGAAATGGCAGACAGAACCGAGGTTTAAAAGGCCAACGATTTATCCGCTTTGTATTCAGTAGAGAAGCTGCAAATATGTTGCAGATCATGTAAAGTCACTTTTACTCGAACGCCTTCAATTGCACTAAGTGCACCTAATTGGCTACACATCTCTGCAACAACGTAACCTAATGGCTGGACAATCTTTTGCACACGACATGCTTAAACCACAGCGTGTACAAAGTTCAGATACATGGTAAACCACATATTTACCACTTTTACCAGAATTACATACGGCATGGAACTATTTTTGAGTAATACTAAAATAATTTATACTTTCGAAATTTATGTACGAAAATGACACGCCATTTCTAGAAAACCTTAAACAGTTTTAAGACCAAATCAGTGAAAATGTCGCCATATTACCATTAAGCTCCGTGTCACCATTTTAAAGGCCACTGCTAAAAGCTTTTAGGGTAGGTGGTAGGGATAGGTAGCGACATATTATCTATAAACAAACCGGTCTAGATCATCATGATACCTTTAAAATAAGAATATGATTGATATAATAAAAAAAAAAAAAATAGGTATAAGATGGCCTAATAAGCCAAGTTTCATAGGATTCGTCCATTAAGGAATGCTTAATTAATTTGTTTAGAATATACAATAGCTGAACCATTTCTGCATGTGTTGCACTTGCATTGCCGGGGAACCAGGGATGCATATGTTGAATTTAATATTCCCTCATGTACAGTCAAAATATGGCTTCCTCCGATAGTGTCGCGGCTACATAGACTAACAGCAGGCAACGCTCAAATTACCCGACAACTTTCTTCTATCGTCTTATTCACGCTAACGTGATTGAGTTCTTAACGAGTCGCGACTTATTTTGGTATTTCAAAAACCGACGTTCTAAAAACTGGGTAGTATTTAGTAGATTTCCTTAGAAGACGGTGGTCTAGGTAGGTACCGCTGCAGTGTCAGATTTCGATTGCCATTTCTGTTAGGCACTAATTCAGTTGTTTACTACTTAGTCATGATCCATAATATCATACACTATAATCACGTTAGTTTTTATATTAATTTTATAATATAATATTTCCTTACCGCATCACAAATGCAATCAAAACAAAAACATTAAATTGCACATCAATACTAATGAGCAATTGACTTAAATGAATTTATTTGTTTTCAATACCAGAGATTTACGAGTATTATATACGAGTAACATAATATAGTTATTCAAGTATCAAACATTATATTTATATGTAGCAAGCAATGAACACTTACTCGTTCCTCACTAAAACGATTTAGAACACTTTTATTGATGTAAGATACACTGAACTAAAATTAATATTATTCATCATTAGTTTTATTCGAAAGTCAACTCAAAGAAATAAAAATACCGCAATTTTGACCAAATACCGTGTCCAGTGTACCTATGAAGGAGTAGTTCTATAAATAAAATATCAAACCGGCGGATAAGAGCAATGCTTTTAAGAAACCGTTCAATCCGTTTTCTAAGATAAAGTGCTTACTCTAGGAAAATTTAGCTTTTGTCGAAGGCAATGCCACTTCAAAGTCGACGGGTTAACCTAATGTTGCTCGGCGACACTCAAAGAAATTGCTGATTTACGTCACGTGAGGCTCTTTTCGTCGACACAAGCCTACTACAATAGGCGACCATCATTTAATTTAGCTGGATAGTTGTGGTACATGCTTATCACACATTATATAATTTAAAAAAAAAAGCGAAAAAAAACAGCATGCTTTAGAAATCATCTCTACAAGAAACTAATTGACGGTGTAGGACACGTCAGTCGCCGGCACGTCAGATGTGCATTGTGGAAAGACATAATGTCCCGTATAAATGCAACTGGCAACAAGATTTCGTTTTTGCACGCTCATTTATAAGATGCCAAAGAGTTCGTAACGATTGATAATAACCGGCGAGTAGGTACTTTATGGGCAGGGGTTTTACCAATATTCTATTTCTGTTTGATTTTATGGTTGCGTCCATATATGTTTTTTTTTATTTTTATTTTTTTTATGTCTGACAGGCTACGTGTTTGACCACAGCTCACCTGATGTTAAGTGGCGGTGTGGTCGAAGATGGTAAAGCACACCTAGCCTGGAATGGAACTGGCTCTCAAGTGAGGCTGCCGGAACACACCGTTAGATACTTGGCGGCAGATTTTCAACTTGAGGGTGGTAGCTAGCCAGCCGAGTACTAGAAAGTACCCTACCACCACGCTATGGTTTCCTCACGATGTATTCTTTCACCGGCAGCTCAATCTCATTGTTGAGATTTGAACCCACGCCCTTCGGCATGCAAACCTATCGCCGTACTACTAAAAATGATTAATTAATGATTATGATATGAAAGTATTTGTTTAATAATATTTAGCGAGAATAGTGGAAGCAACCGGCTAATGGCGCGCCACAAATGGCAAAGCGCCCATTCTTGATTGGCTAAGTTAGTGCCAGGCACGTACGACATCCATTCAGGGCCGATGAGGAAGCTTGAGAGCTGCCTCAACTCCAGGGTTTGAAGTAGACACCTCGGCTCTTGCAATTACACAACTGTTCCTAATCTGTAATTGCAACACGCTAATTGCTTCATTAATAACAACCAACCCGATGTTTAATATGCCAAAACTTTAATAAACTACATTGTTCATGCAGGTTACTAATAAGTCATTTGTTCTCCTAACCACATATCCGATTTCCATAGCTTGTCTCAAGTAGATGATCGAACATTGTATTTCTAACTCAACTTCGAATTGATAACAATAAATACACGAGGATTTATGTTAGTGCTTTAATCGAAAGACAAAATCGCAAGGGAAGTCACGAGGTACATAGCGCATTGTTGCTTGTTGTTCAATGGCAATAGGATTTCACACGAAAACCGAGTTTGTCTCAATATTTTCAGCTTGTATTTTTTTTTTTATGTAAAAGAAATGAGACAAACTCAATGACTTCCACAAAATAATAGATAACGCTCGTTCGATATGGTCATGACCATTGTAATGGTACTCAGAACTTAAAACAAAACAAAGTCTAAGGCATCGCCTTTGTGGCGCTTATTACTTTGAAACACTCGATGGCTAATCTCAACAGCCCTATATCTTTACTAACTGTAATATTCTTTAAACCGGAATACAGTAATGTTTTAAACACTACTGCTTGGCGACAGAATAGTTAATACAGTGGTATCTAGTCTAGTGGTATCTATCGACCTTTCGCTAAGAAGTTTTACCGCTAGTCCTATCTTATTCCTGTAATATTTATTGTAAGCTACAGTGGAACCAGAGCACAGTAATATTAACACTCTACTGCTTGATGGCGGATACTGCGTATATATATTACCGGGTACCACCGCAGCATTAGTAGTCAATCAAACTAGTTAACAAGTAGTTAAATAAAAAATTTGAAACACATAGCTAAGAACCACCGCAAGGAAACTGGCTTTCAAATGTTAAAAAAACCGCATCGAAATAGGTCCATCCGTTTGAGAGCTATGATGTCACAGACAGACAGACAGACACACACACACAGACAGACAGACATCGGCGTCAAACTCATAGCACCCCTCTTTTTGCGTCGGGGGTTAAAAACATTGATTTATTACAATTGGAAAAAGGAACCTAATAATGATCATGGAATCGATCCTGGCGGCTAGAAGTGGACAAGCAAATATGCGGCCGTTTGAAAAAGACATCCCAATTCGAGATCCAATTTACGTTGGGCCGGGAGCAAACCGCATATAATCTCGTTGCGGGCTTGACTCCGCAAACAATTTATTTCCATTCCAATCCAAGTGAGTGCCAGATACACTCTTTGCGGCCACAGTTAGCCGCCTCTGAAACCTGAACGCATTATACAACCTACAAATCATTCTACTCTCATTTAAAAATAACGTTGGCTCCGCATGACTAGTTCTTTATAAATTATTAGTATTAATTTTGTTTGAATAGTTTGAGTCAAATTCGGTCAGTGACCTATAATAATAATAAAGCCTTTTTTTTATTCGGACAACAGATATACAATTATGTTTCTTATACTACTGCACTGTTATATAAAATATGTATTTTACACAAATAAAATTATCCGCGTATTTGGTGCTTCGTTACTTTTTGTAAGTCCGTTTGCCAGTTGGAAAAGGCCTCCTCCATCCTACGCCATTCTGATCTCTATTTGGCTACTCTACTCCATGTCGTGCCTGCAACCTGCCTGATATCATCGTTCCATCTTTTTGTTCTCTGCCTCATTTCCTTTTACCTTCCCTTGGGTACCAGTCAGTGGGTTCCCTTGGGTCAGTGACCTACTACCGTATAAATATTTGCTTTCATCATAGAATTTCAATAAATTACGACGCACACTTCCTTTGATTCACGATAACGAATCGAAGTCACAGTGCAGATGAATTTGCATTTCAAAATAATGAATTCCTTTTGTAAGAACAAAGTCTTGTAGATTTTGAATTATTTGTGATTGTTGGCTTAATGGCTGTATAGATTAAGATATCTTCGAGTTCATGTTTGAATCAGATGCAAAGAGATTAAAGACGAACATTTCGTCTCAATTGTAAATAATTTAAAATATTGTTTTATTTATTAAATTCTATGTTTTTCTATGTTGTTTGCATTATATGTTTATTATCATAGGATTTAACATTTAGATTTTTTATTACAGGGGCAAGTCCAGTTTTAAAATTGGAATTGTTTGCGAAGACTAGGTAGGTACTTATCACATAAATTCTCAGAAGCGTAGTGTTGTCCAGTAGCTGTTTCCCGCTCACAAGTAGCAATTATTTTTGCAGAGAGCAATCTTGTCAGAGCAACCAAATTAGATTCTCGAGCGGCCGTGGATCTCATCAGGAAATGAGAAAAATGTGACGAATATTTTAATGGATTTCTTTGAAGTGAAATCAAAGTTCGTATCTAGCAATCTAAGTTTTCTTGTTCCGTAAGAAATATATTTACGCGAAAAAATAAATGCAAAATTTTATCTTGTGAATATACGAGAATTTTGACACCGGCAAAGGTTACTTTTCTTCTTTTCACTATGAGTGGATCCGAGCTCTGTATTAGATATCATTTTGTGATGCAAAGCGACCCGCCCCACTGCCGACCTTTACAGGAATTTACGTAATCATTGAAGTGATTTCAATATAAAGGAGACGAACATAATTTGGTCAAAGATGAAGGACACATATTTGCACGTTTAAAAAGGGGCTGCGAATCATGTGTGAATCTACTCACCGTTATTGACGTTCCAAGCGAAAGTGTCTTTCTTTAAAATGTTTATAAACTAAAATCTTTCCAACTTTCTCCAAGAGAATGGAAAACCGGGTACTTGAACCAGCATCGGGTCGCCGAGAGGGCGGACTGGCGAAGTTGCTCGTTTTATATGCAAATTTTCTACGTCCTTATGAATATGAAAATTTTCTATTAGAACGTGTCGCTGTCAGCGATCCCTTGATGTGTTGCAAAAGATTCCCTTCTCCATAGATTTTTGCCATTCAGCTAAACGCGACCGAGCATGCAAATTCACTTCTGCAAGTATCATAAGGTAAAAGAGATATATTAAATAAACGAATTAACAACATTGCAACTGTTGGTAAAGAAGTCACAGTAAAAGTAACACAATCTTGTTTTTATTTGTGGGTTATGAGAGGTTATCTCGAATCGAATCATTAATGGTACTTTCAAGAAGGAAGTTTCAATAAAAATGTATGTATAATCCGGCACGAAGAGGTCTCATTGCGACGGCAGCTATTGGGAAACTCACGAGTCTACCTACACCATAAACGGTATTGTGTAGGCGAAACGAGTGCGAGCCCTCAGGCGTAGCATGCAGGCACGTTACTACTCCCTCAGGATTCAAGACTGCGACATTTACTGAATATCTTAAAGTTTGGGAGGGACTTCGTGTGTCGCAAACTTTAAGGTCCCTTTAATAGTTCGTGTTAGCAAGTTACTGCTCAACGTTATATCGCTACATGTCATCATGGGTGATGGAATTTAATTTTGGAAATCGAATCATTCGAATCATTCATCATCAAATGGACATTTCACACAGCGTCACCTAGCCCCAAACTAAGCTAAGCTTGTACTATGGGAACTACACAGCAGACACAATACTTAAATTATTTTTTTATTTTTTTTTATTTATCGTCACATAAATGTTTGTCCCGGTGGGAATCGTACCCACGCCCTTCAGCTCTCGAAGCAGAACTTTACCAAATGAGCTAACAGGGCAGTCAAAGTTCATATTTATATGTGTTATTCTATAATGGTAACTGACGAGGTCTTGACACATTCTTACTTTATTTATACTGGATTACTTACATTTTCATAGGTAGTTCAAAGTATGAGCTTCGACTATATACTTCGCTTTGGTCATATCTGGTGAACGTTTTCAAGGAGCAAAAGCAATGTCGGCCATCATTTAACATCAGGTAAGATGTGATCAAACACGGTAGGTGTCAGTAAAAAACACAGGACGATGCTCGCACGGCCTCGTATTGACCACCAAACCGATTTAAAACAAACGTGAACAATCCCGTAAAGGTAAATAATTAAAACGAAAACATACGCATTAGGTAAAACGGAAAACAATATTTAATTTCGTAAGTTAATCTTGACTGTGTTTATAAATAAAAAATAAATAAATAAATAT
The DNA here is from genome assembly GCA_950106695.1 of Biston stratarius. Taxonomy (NCBI): domain Eukaryota; kingdom Metazoa; phylum Arthropoda; class Insecta; order Lepidoptera; family Geometridae; genus Biston; species Biston stratarius. The sequence goes on from OX467107.1 coordinate 7,381,625, forward strand.
CACAGGACACGTTACACACAGCGCCATCCAAACTAAGCAGAGCTTGTGTGATGCAAGTCAGATAACTGATAGAATACATATATTTTTTTGTAAATACACACTTATAATACATACTGAACACCCAGACACAGAACAAACATTTGTTTATACTATAAAATGTTTGTCCTTGGCGGGAATCGAACCCACGCCCTACAGCTCAGGCAGACATACTACCAATGAGCCAACAGGGCTGTCAACAGGGCAGGCTTTATAATATTTGATACAGATTTATTAATATTTCTATTTGTCGACTCGTCTTCAATCAATCATGTCCCGAGCCTGTGGACCGTCAAAGTTAAATGTATTAAATATTTTAAAATAAAAAGTAATAAGAGAGAGAGAATGTAATCTCGATATTGGATCTAAGTCGTGAAATAGAAGACGGTTCAATGGCAGATGATAAAGTCGATAGTACCTAAATGTTGCAAATCTTTTTAGCGACTATAATATTTAAAAAAGATTGCTTTGAAATGGAGAGAATATTTCATTTCATGAATATGAAATATAAAAATAACACAAATCCATGAATTTAATCTATGCTAAAATAATTAACGTTAACTAGTTTAGATATCCAGATAAGTGAGAAATGTAGATCGTTCAAACTACACGTAATTACAAGCAAAAAAGTTTAAACCATCTCTAATATCAAGCACCGAACCTAAAATACTGGCGTATGAAAGTAAACAAGGATTTCAAATGGAAATTGCGATTAAAAACAGGAAAAAATAAGAATTCTAACTAAACTGAAACAATTTTAATAGGACAAACTAGGTCTTAATTGTTATGACAAATTACAATCCACTATTAAATGACTACGTGGTTTAACTGAACGTTTGGAAATAAGCAGTACTTTAAATAAAAACCGTGAAGTACGTTGAGTGATAAAGCCAAGTCTGGCGGTGACGTTAACTGTTCTAAATTTAGACAAATAATTCCCAGTTGGTGTGGAGGAGAGGAGCGGTGGAAAGGCTAGGTGGGGAAGCGGTCGCAGGCACGAGTCGCTTCAAGAGCTTACAGTTCCTGAAAACAGGCGGCCTGCCAACAGATGCACCACTGCACTGTTCAACATTTAAGCATTTTACTTCCACATTTAAATTTTAAATCAAGCTTTATACAACAGCACATTTATACAGCCAAAACGACCTCTCCTTAAAACGCAAAAAATACATTTTCAACTTGTTAAGACACGTATGAGATAACTTTGGCAATAAAACGAGAAAAGGAGGCTTTGAGGCCGTAGCTTTTACTGAGTTAAAGTTACTCAAAGTGGCGCACTTGGGCGGGAGCTAACTTAGCGATGGTCAATAAACTTAACGCGCGGGACGACTCGTGCAACAATAAAGCTGAACTTCCGCAACAGTTTATCTCATGAATTGTTAAGCAAAGGTTTTTTAATATTAACTTTATAACAGCTGTTGAATAGATGCACAACCTAGTATGGAAGTTTGTTGATTTGACGGAAACGGTTTCTGTGATAGTTTGCGCCGAGAATTCAATCGGCTCCAGGGAGCGACGGCAAGAGCAATATGCGAGCATTCCCAGAGACTTGAGACGCCAACCGCACTCTGCACTAATTGAGCCATCAACATATTTGGTGCGGTTACTATGGCAACAGCAAATGTACCCCGGCTATTTCAAACGATGCGCAGCTTATTGTAGTGCAAATATCTCCCAACATATAAAACTAGAAACTTAAGCCATAATAAAAGACGCGATGATGATATGAGTGTATAGAGAGCGGAATAATATAGAACTGCTAGGTACATTTCGGCACCAGGAAACATCGCTTTTACGGCGGTTCGTAAATGTTAACTACTTACGGGAGCATGTATAAAAATTATGTGACGTGTTCTCGTGCAATAATTTTAGTAAGAGAAACAACGTAAAATGTAATTTTAACTGAAGCCGGGGAGAAATAACGATGTACCTTTATGGCAAGCAAAGGTCACGCTGAGATTGTGATTCACTGCAATCAATCAATCAGGGGCTGAACTTTACGACGAGAGGGATCTGGGAGTATGGTGGCATGCTCTCTATTAATCATAACGACACTGCTACACGTCATGTATCTAAGAAACATCTACAAACGTAATTTATGGATAGCTTCTTGTTAAGCTTTAAAGTCAGATAATAAATAAATAAAAATAAATACATATGTTTAATTTTATGCAAGTGACTTTATTAAAAGTAAACCTAACCTAACCTAGGAAAGTCGTGATATCACATTTTTTGCAAAATTTGAAGATTTATACATGTGGTGTCATGAAACTTATGATTCATCCCCATCTTGTCACACGATGTTACACTTTGTTGTCCCCCCTTCTTCCTTTCTAACATGTGACGTAATTTATGGATGGTCCCCCAACTCGGCTGCTGAGCCATGAATCGTTTCTACATCGGGTAAAAACAAGCAGCGCCGTCGGTTTGTTTATGACACATCATTTCACCTACAGATCTCCAGAATGAAACCTTTATATCACGTTCACAACAGTAACGACGCGACAGTGCTCAAACAATAAAACATATCACATGACTAATACTTTTTTCGCTCATGGCGTAGCTTTACTAGGACTATAAAAATTTGTAGTATAACAGTCGTTACGATAGCATACTATGATAGTTTGGAAGCTTATACATTCTATACGAACTTGCTTGATGCTTCATGGAATGTTTGATTTATTTCTGAAGCATGTCGTTTAAAAGGGTAGCACAAAAACTTACACAACAAAAAATTTATACCCCACTACATAATAAAGGGCGGGATCTGAGCGGACATGGCCATAAAATAAAATGTAAACGAAGACATAAAAGCGAATTAGAAATGCTGAACTTATTTGATAGAGATCACACGATAAACGAAACAAGACAGTTCGCATCAGGGGGTAATGTTTTATGTAAGAATGCATTTAATTAGGAACTTATCAATACGACGACAAAGCGGATGGGCATCGCGGAGATCAATGAATTTCAAACTGCATGAATAAAAGTGCAGATAACATAGCAGTTTTAAAGAAACTCGTTGCATTTTAGATTTATTTCAAAGAAGCAGTGCCCGTTAATTCACTCTCAGTTTGGCAAATGCTTCAAGAGTAGGTATATAACAATTTTCCGAGAAAATACAATGAAGAAAATATGGATACAACGGTGGAACAAGTAAATTAAATGAATTTTTCAGATGACAAAGAGCTGATTATCTTCTTTTATTCTTTCTTTTATCGTAAGCTAGCGACCCACGCCGGCTTCACATGAACATATTAAAACTTTCCGAAAGACATTCTCCAAATCAATGCCAAACAAAGTCCGTATCTTTGCACAAACACAGTCCAAATCGGCGAAATACGCTCTTATTTTATACTATTTAGGTAATGATTAAAAATACACCCGCGTTTGACACCAACTCGCTCGTTGGTAAGTTAATAATTGTCACTACAGTACACTTTTAAATGAAAGCAAGAATATTATACTTTTTATCTATTAACTTTTATTTTTGTAAAAAAGCTAGTATCGTTATTTTGTGAGGCTGGGGTTAAAGAATCATCAATCTTAAATCCTACCGGCAAGGTGCGGGAGATTGAAATTATCCGGGTCTGCGTTTACGATAATACAGTTTAATAAATCTACTTCTTAACATACACACAACTATGTATGTATTGAATACAGTATGAGAAGGTCCACTACACCGAGGCGACCGCACTCCTCTTGATGGATCTCGACGGTCGTCTGCGATCAGTCATCCAGCGGATTCCGCACAACGGATGTTACACTAGCTTTTTGCCGACACCGGGCCGTACTTCACTACATGCGGGGAAAATAAACTATCTACATATATACCTACTCGTAGGGCAATGATCTCAGTTTTTGTTGAAATATATTAGTTTTGTTGCGATGATAGCTCAGTGGTTAGCACGGTTGGTTCGCACGCTGTGGGTTCAAACCCAAACAATGAGCTTGAGCTGCAGGTAAAGGAAAAACTATGAGGAACCCATAGCATGGTGGTAGGGTATTTTCTAGTACTTGGCTGGCTCAAAGATATTTAAATTAATCAGGATAGATTTTTCCCCGACAATAAATGAAATTTGACTAGATATAGACTAATATAATGTTGAATGTTTTAACGGTAACAAATCCTTATTTATTATCATTATTATTAATTGCTACTTCTCAAAAAATATTGAGGGAGTCAACTCTCAAAAAGAGTCTCCAAAATTAAAAAAATAATTAATCAATGAAAGTATCATTTTCTTTCTCAGTGATTCCTACCGAAAAGGCGGGAAAGCAATAAATTGTTACAACACAGTGCGTAAGTGAATACGGCAATTCCCGAGCAACGTTATATAAGTGAGCCGGTGCGCGTCTACTGTTACAAACAGATTAGTTACCATCATGTGTTTGTGAGTTATTACCCGGGCCACTTTCACCTCACCGCCGCCGCGTGCTTCATAACATAAACATTCCATTTGTGTACTTTTCACATCTGTAGAACAGTTGTGAAATGAGGCGAGTTTTCCTTTGTTGTCTTTAATTAGGAATGGGGTGAAGAGAAAACGTTTGCGAATAACAGTTTGAATTACGCGTTATTGAAGCCAATCTTAAAGTGTAAGCGGAGCGTTGGTCGTCCAGCCGCAAGATGGGCCGACGACATTGTCATCGTCGCGGGTAGAATCTGGACCAGATTGGCACAGGACGAGGTAGATGGTTACACCCATTACAAGAGAGAGGCCTACACCCAGCAGTGGGTTTAAAGATGGCTGTGGATGATGATGATGATAATGAAAGCCAATCACACACACTTGTATAGTCGGATAGTAAATGAGGCACTAGAAATAGCACTTGGCGTGACAGCGAAGACTAAGAATAGGCAAACGTAGTGTAAGACGCCGGGGACTCGATAAAGTGCCGATATAAGTACAATGGCGAGCAGTGATTGGACCATTCAGTCTAATGTCCAGCTGTAGAATTATGTGGGACTGAAAATTATGATGATACACCTACCTAGATAGATTTATGCTAATTTAACGAAGCTAATAAAGATAAATTTACAGCCATAGTTAGTGTCAGCTGTCCATTGAATATCGAATTTCTCTTTGTTATTACGTCATCATAAATTCGGGACGCGGCGAGCACTATATTTCACGATAGGCGCCAGCTTTGTGTTCGATAGATCATAGCCTTCACTGAAGGCGATAACGATTCCAACCTACCTTTGAAATTGAAATTCAACCTCAAAGGACCACAATTCGATATAATCTGACCGTTCGACGCATCTCAGAAATTTGCATGTAATAATTTTAAATGAACCGAAAATTTGAGATCATTTGCCAAAATAAAGGGAGTTTACATTGCGAAGGAAACTGAAACCCTGAGTATCTTTATTGCGATCTAGGTAGTTCATATAATAACAGGAGGCAAGTTAATTCATCGCACGACCGCGGCAACATCGTCCCGGCTATCTCCCACGATAAGTTTTGGCGGCAGGCGAGCCCTGGGGTCTCCTTGTCAAAACTATCGCAACAAGATCGGGATTTCTCGGTACGTTCCCTTCAATAGTTAAACGGTTCGGACGCAGCAGGCTGAAAAGAGGACGCTTATCATGATTCTCGCCAGATCTTTCGATGTCTTCAAATTCTCCAAAAAGAGTAAATACTAAACTGTATATGAAAATTTGACATGGACGAACCTATTCACAGTTTAGGTGCTTCAGAGTTCGTAGACACAATCAATTTAGTGACTAAACGAAGTTAAGGAGGCGGGCGGGACGCGCCTTTGCGGAAGAAGGGTCGGCGCGGCGTGACTAGTTACAAGAAAATACCTAGCCTAGAACTATGGAATCAAAATTTCATACTCATCACTATGAAACTAGATAATACATTTAATCAAAACATAACAGCAAATAATAAATACAGTTTATTTCATACGATAGATAACACGAATGAATACGGTATTAGATATTGGATGCCTACATAATATTACATACAAATTTACAATATACCCCTGGCTGTTTGCATCCGGATGCCGATATTCGATCACGTCCACATATTCTTATTTATCTGCATATCAGAACGCAAATAAAGCATATTGTTCGATCTTATTCATAAAATCAATTTAATCTCTTGTAGCTATCGACCCCGTCCTCTCATTGTCAGTTCAAATAGAGTAAAACTTCGCTTAAATATACTGACTGAGAATAAAATGAGTTATTTTAGTTTGTGCTCAAAATCATACGGTATAAGATATAGTGACGCCCACTCAGTGACAGGACAATCGTCGATTTATGTAGACTCCAGGGTTTGTTTAGCCTAATTTATGACTCCAAACCGGTTATACTTAGAATCTTTTATTATACAATGAAAACAAACAGCTGCTTATTGAAACATTAGATACTACAATAATGAACATACAAAGCTTTAACAGTTCCTATAAGTAAAAAAAGATGTGTATAATATAAACACATTATTGCCATAATCAGCCTATCATAGTCCATCGCTGGACTAGACTTCTCTCAAGACACGCCACGCAGCCCGATCTTCAGCTTTTCGCTTTCAGCCACAGGCAGCTGTCCTGTAGGTATATCGTCATTCCATCGAGTCCCAGAGCAGCCTACATATACCTTAAGCCTACATAAGCCTTCGTATACCGACTAGTCGTTTCCACTCCAGAACATGACTACCCAAACGATTGTTGATTCTGCGATGTATGTATATGACTATTATTGACTATCCCACTTTCATTTCGACTTACTAACTTGTTATCCTATATTGATGACTCGAGATCTCTGGCGAATTACCTTATTCTACTAAAAATATTTTTAAATATGTTGCAGATATTTCCTCTCTGAATTACGCTGTTTCAAAGTTACGGAGCACCACGATGCGCCTCCAATCGCTGCAGCTAAACGGCTAAATACACGGCTCTTTGTTTCAAACCATTATTAAAATTGACGGTAGTTAACGGTATTAGAGCTTGTCCATTATGAAGTGGTGGCTCCCGCACAGGCCATTACGTTTCGCGATCAATTTGGCGGAGTTTCCTTGATATTCGGGCGCGGGCTCCAGCGAGAGAATTCGTAAGCTCTCGATTATTTATGTGGTCTCGTTCGCGGCGCTCAGACCCTGCCCGCTGCCGCGTGTCACTATGTAAAGAGGAGTAATCGCTTGCGGCTGCCGGCTGAGTGAATTTTTCCATTCGGAAAATGGCCGGAGGAATTAGGAAACGCTGAGTATCATATTTCACGGAAAGTCGGCCGGATACTTCGCCCCTCACCACTCTGCTACCAGAGACCGAATACAACCGTATCTTGAGATGTTTTTTATGTTGCTCGTAAAATGGAGCATACGGAAATAATACCGACACGGAAGCGGAAATCGCGTATTGCCACAATAACAGGGCACCGGGAGTAAAAATAAACAAAATTAACTCAAGACCGAAGGGCTGACAAGATGAATTAATTCCCCGTAGACCTTAAGTTCGTAATTCTTCGTCAGTACTTACCTGAAACAAGACATTAATTGAATTAAACACAATAAAATATTATTTAGGCAATTTTAGGAAACATGCACTAAATTTACGTTCTTTTAGCTCCATTTTAAAAGCTAAAAGAACGTAACTATTGTGACTTAAACTAAACAAATATTTAATAAAGCTACGTGACAAATTACAATACATGCCGTAAAGAATACGTGATTTAAAGTTGACTGGAACGATGTAGGTACCGCAGTTCCATAGAATAACATGTAACGTACCACACACTAAATCAACGCACAAAGGTAATGTTTCAACTCGCAAGTACATACATACATAACAAGAGAAACAAGATAAAAACGAAACTATTTAACCTAGTTTGGTGGCCTTTGTGAGGGTTGATCCCTAGACAAATAGTATTCCAGGACCTACATACGTAATGTAAGAGTACACGACGTACGAATACATGAATTCTTTACAATATATCGTTGTCTCATATAGAACGTGCGATATTAGGCGTAAAACTGTCGTTTTATAAGCGAGGAACGTTGAAGGCGGAGCTAAAGGAGCCCGTATCGGGTCTAAAGAGCTTCCCGGAGGACAAACGAGCGAGATAAGCTGGGGCACTGCACTCCGGGCCCGCTTGCTAACTACCAAGCGTTTAAGATTTCAGAATAAATTGGCTCCAGAGGTTTTTGATAGGGAAATATTTTGCACAATCCATCACGCTTAATAGTGCGGAGATTCAGTTACAAAACAGCAACTTTATCAAATAAAAAAGAAATTGTAACGCCCGTATAGTCTTGCGACGTTTTCTTTGCCAACTGTGTACATAAAACCATGACATAATGAGAAATAACAATAAAATATTTGTTTTATACGTATTTGTATATAAGAAAAAATATACTTTTCAGCATTTATGTAATGCTTTTAGAACGTTTCAGCTTTCAAAATAGTTAAATTAAATCGTTAATTCTTATTCGCAATGTAATACATTCACTCAGTCTTAGTAAATAGCAGCATCGCGAAAGCCTTTTTCAGATAAAGTTTCGCAATCTCCGACTTCCTTACACTTTTATCCCTGAGGCTATTCATGAGCTCTTCGTACCATTCTTTCTTATTTCTTTAGAATAGAAGTCTTTATCTTCAATGTTTTTTTGTCTGACTTTTGTTATTCTGATCTTGTACGACAAAACTAAATCGTTTGACCTAAATACTTTTATGTTCTACCGCCAAGCAGTTGTGTGTAAATATTACTGTGTTTCGGTTTGAAGGGTACAGCTAGCGAAATTAAATTAATGGCTATCGGGACTAACTAACGAATGTGTCGTGAGCGCTAAAGTAGCGACGACGCCGTGGACTTTGTTTTATTACTCAAAGACAGGGTGCCGCTGTTATGTACACATGAACAGGCGTTATCTCTTACCATCATTTTGTAGCGATAATAGCTCAGTTGTTAGCGCGATCGGTTCGCATGCCGAAGGGCGTGGTTTCAAACCCCCAACAATGAGTTTGAGCTACCGGTGAAAGAAGACTTCGTGACGAAACCATAGCGTGGTGGTAGAGTACTTTCTAGTACTCTGCTGGCTAGCTACCACCCTCAAGTTGAAAATTTACCGCCAAGCATCTAACGGTGTATTCCGGCAGCCTCACTTGAGAGCCAGTTCCATTCCAGGCTATTTGTGCTTTACCATCTTCGACAACACCGTTACTTGACATCAGGTGAGTAGTGGTCAAACACCTAGCCTGTTAGCCATAAAAAAAGTAAAGCTTTTCGTTCGTCTCATTACTTAAATATAAAACAAAAATGTTAATTTAAAGCATAAATTTTATACTCGAATAATAAATCAAGCGACATTCATTGATTCTCGCTAACAAAAACAAATAAGTATGTAATTATATTAATCTATCCGGATTTGAACATATACCTAATTATGTTTATTAATAGGGACATCATGGTGCTATTGAAACTATGGGACCAAATGGTACGGGACTTAGATATATAATGTAATATCCGCCACAACCTCACCACTCATAAATGTATAGACAAAAACAGCATGGAAACAAATAGATAAGTCGGGTGTCAGTTAGCCAATGTCACAAACAGCCCGTTATGAATCACTGGACCCGCCCCTGAAGGCACATTACGCCGCATTAGCGCGAACATCGAAGCCATCAGTGGCGTATTATCGCAGCATCGCCGTGATGGATGGCCTCTCAAGTCATCTGCCACAAGACAAATAGAACGTACGACACGAAGCAACGTATCTTCTGCCAGCCCATACGAAAGTATTGACTGACCGAAATAAATAGGACGTAGATTGCTGAACCTCATAATAGGATAAGCGATTTTTTAGCTGATAATCCGAATATTAAGGGCATTTTAGCCGGCTTTCCTATCTTCCTATCTCACTCGCACAATAACACGATGTTCAGGCAGAGTGTACGCTTTAAAAAAAAAATTTTTTCTTAATGGTTGACAGGCTATGTGTTTTGACCACAGCTCACCTGATGTTAAGTGACGGTGTAGTTGAATATGGTAAACACACCTAGCCTGGAATGGAACTGGCTATCAAGTGAGGCTGCCGGAACACACCGTTACATGCTTGGCGGCAGATTTTTAACTTGTGGGTGGTAGCTAGCCAGTCGAGTACTATAAAGTACCCTACCACCGCGCTATGGTTTCCTCACGATGTTTTCCTTCACCGGCAACTCAAGCTCATTGTTGGTGTTTGAACCCACGCCATTCGGCGTGTGAACCGACCACGCTAACCACTGGGCTATCATCGCTACAAATATGTTGTTTGTATGTATGTTTAATATCGTGCCTACCTTATTACAAATACAGTACCTGGATGACCGAGCTGTGCTCGGTTGAAAACACGGATAAAACGTTTTCTAAAAATTAAACCCAGCTAGATCGATTTATCGCCCCCGAAACTCCCTGCATACTAAATTTCATGAAAATCGTTGGAGCCGTTTCCGAGATTCAGATTATATATATACATATATACACGATATGCTCGTTTAAAGGTATAAGATTTAAAAAAATAATCTTTTTATTACACCAATAGGCATCTCAATAAGTGTATACGGTTAGTGCCGTCGATACTGAGCAAAAAATAACAATATAAGACATTTTCAAGGATCAAAGTTTCCAGTGTGGTCTCAAGTGTCTGGGTCATCGACACGTCTACAGATCGACCGGTGGACTAAGGGTCCGGAGATGCGGTCAGGAGCGGAAGATATTCATTATGATGGCAACTGACGGATATCGAACCGCGGCTGTGTACTACCGGCGACTTGGTAAACTAACTTGAAGATTGTTTAATTAACTTATGGACAATCTTACTTGTATGTTTCCAGAAAATAATTTATATTTTAACATGTTTTACCGCGAGTTACTTAATCGTGTTTGTGGATTGAGATAACTGCAATGAGATTCATAGTCTAAATCGGTTAGGAATGCGCGATTATGCACACCGAACGAAAAAAGGTTCTTTTTCGATTTTACATTCAAAATGGCGTTTGAGCCAATTTTCGTTATGATATTCGTGATTAGGAGGATATAATTTTTTTTTTTGATAAAGTGACAAAGTTGATAATCGCGAATAAGTCCGTGTTTGACCACCAACTCACCTAATGATAAGCGTTGATGTGGTCAAAGATGAAGCACGCAGACTTAGGAGATATCTGACTTTGAAAGGTGCAGAATATATCCGTCAGGAAACAAGGAAGCCGGCAGCTTGTTTCATTTCTTTCGGATGAGAAACGTAGAGTCAAGACGTTTGGTATGTATCTATCCAAGGAAATTCTACTATGAAAGGGTGATTGTAGCCCATTTCTAAAAATTAGGTAACTCGTATTCCAATGATCTTGCCACGGGACAACCTAATAAATGTTAGATAACTTGATTATTCAGGTTTTCAAGACTCTAACCTTGTGAAAGAAGCATATGTCAATACTTCAAACAATTCGACTGTTTGTTCATTTGTTTACATTTTAACAGTTCATCGTCTTCAGTACATTGTGTTTTTCATCACAATTTCCATTGTGTTTGTGAACAATAAACTTTAGTAAATTGTAACTCATAATAACATATTCTTAAATTGTTTGAGCGCTGGCAATGCTACATCGTCAGCCTATTTTAGGAGTTAATAATGCCAATGACGTGTCTGTTAATACAGCGTTGTTTGTAAGAGTGGAGCAATGTTAGCCATCAAATTAACATTTTTCGAGACGTAGGTTGGACCCGAGCGACGTTTGGATGACCAAAATTAACTTTTCCGGTGTTTAAATTATGTGAGAAATCGGCATTTCTTACATCAACACTACTAGAACTAAAATAATATAATCGTAAAACTTTCAAACATCGGAATGTGTGTAAGGTTTTAAGTAAAAAAATCTTCAAAGAGAAAAACATAACTTGTAAAGGTTACTGCTTAATTTGACTCTATGTATCGAATTTACGAGATAAGATAAATAAAAAAAAAAATAAAAAAAAAAAAAATATATAAATGTTAAGAGTACATTGACGATAGTTTAAGTAAACGAATTAGGCGGCCCTGTTCCGAGAACCGGTACTTTTGTTTCATGTGAAATCCATCACGTCCTAAAACTGGTGGGTAACACGTTAAGAGCTAAAGCAGGATGATGTGCCGGCGCTGTTTGGCCGGCCATTAAGGGCAATGAAAGAGTTCCGGCGGTTGCGTTGCTAATTACAGCACGCATTAGGACGGCGGAGTCATTGTATGATTAGCTGGAACTAATGCGAACGGTCACACTGTCATGTTGGATCCATTGAGGAACCTTTGAAGGCTCCGGTGTGAATCGTTTTCGAGAAACTGTTCGGTTAATCTCATGATCTTTAGTAACCTAATCAACCAAGACTCACCCACAGATATTTATAATAATAATAATAATAATAATAATAATACATTTATTTCACCATAGGCATACACACATTAGCATAAAGCAGTCATATTATTTAATTAAAGAATTCACAAAAACATATTACATTTAAATACTTGCTCATTAGTCAGTATATGAACCATACAGCAATGGTTCATGTACTGACAGTCAAACCTATTGGCAAACATATTTAGGATGCTGTTACGGCTGCCCCGGACCCTACGATACAGGGATGTGCACCGTTTTCGCATTGTTGAGTGAAAACAGTCGACTCGCGACTCAGCGAACATCCCAGAGGCGCTGCAGTGCCGGGGCAGCCCCATCAGCACCCTAAATGCATTATTGTACTGAACACGAAGGGCGCTGTACCGCTTCTGCGTATACGACACCCACAAGCCGCCCGTGTAGAAAGACGTACAGAATGCTCGGAAAAGAGTCACCTTGACGTTCTCCGAGCAACGAACAAACCTGCGGGCAATCATATTGGCCCTCACAGACAACGCCCTTCGCTCCCTCTCTATGTCTGCGTCATCCTTCAGGTCCGAGGTCACAAAGTGCCCGAGATATTTGAACTCTTGCACCCAGCTTAATACAGTTCCATTCAGCTTAATAGCCGGAACAGTATCAGGACACTTTCGGCCCCTGGCCTGAAAGACCATGCATTCACTCTTCCTAACATAATAAACCAGACCATGGCTAAGCACGTACCGTTCACAAATCTTCAGTAATGTAGACAAACCACACACGGAGGCGCTCAGCAGCACCATGTCGTCAGCATAACTAATGTTATTGACACAGATGCCGTCAATATGGCAGCCGACATGTGTGCTGCTAAGCTCCTCCAGCAGGGCATTCACGTACAGGTTGAAGAGCTTCGGAGAAGTTAACCCCCCCTGCCTCACCCCGCACTCCAACCTGTACGGATCCGACAGCGCACTTGACCACCGAACCACATTAACCTGGTTTAGATACCAGTATTTGAAAATTTGCACTACTTCTTCAGGCATAGATATGTCATTTAATTTTTGCCACAGGACGTCGTAACAAACCAAATCAAATGCTCTCGAGAGGTCAAGGAAACACGCATAAATAGGCGTGCTTCTGTCGGTGTAGTACTTGACAGTTTGCTTCAAAGATAAAATAGCTGACTCTGTCGATAGTCCCGATTTAAAACCAAACTGGTTGTCATGGATTTTCAAGTATTTATCAAGCTGAGTGTTAAGCAAACTATCAAGCACTTTTGCCATGACAGTGGCCAATGAGATAGGTCTATAATTGTTTTTATCACTAATATCGCCCGTTTTGCTTTTCACAATTGGTACCACCAGGGTCCTCATCATGTCTGCCGGCAAGTATGAGTGTCCCAAGCATAAATTAAAAAACATAGCAAGAACTCCCGGCAGATGGACACCAGCATGCTTCAGATGCTCAATACTTAAGCTATCATGGCCAGGAGACTTCCCTCGAGACATTAAGTTAATAATTTTTCTAACATCTTTTGCTGCAAACCTGGTATTCATCTCCTGCCCATGTGTACCGCACACGCCGACAGAACGTGATGGGCCCAATGACGATGATACAGCAAAATGGTCTTTAAACATGTCTGCTATACACTTATTATCATTTACACCGTTGACACTCACGGGTAAGCCAGGTTTGCTATTTAATTTCCTAGTGGATTTCCAAAAACTGCGAAAATCATGTTTCGAATGTTGTGAGGCGAGCATGTCCATCTTAATCTGTTCACTGTTATTCTGACACCATTTCAGTCTTGATTTAAAGATTCTACGACTCTCTCTCATTTGTTCCCAGACATGACCTACTCTCGGTTTCCCACTTAGAATCCACAATTTGTACTTAGACCTGGCCACCCCGTGAGCATCCCTAACATGCTTATTCCACCCAAGTACAGGTTTTTTCTTTCTAGATTGGCCACTAGAATGACTATCGCAGGCCGCCTTAGTTAGACTATCGATAATATATTGGTACATTGTATCTATTACATGCCTGTGGTCTGAGTTACTGCATTGTTTGTCACAACACATACATAGTTCAGCTGGGAAGTCGATTAGTTTTAATTGCTCATAACATAACTTACTATACAATTTAATTTGTTCAGGGTTTCTTTCACCCCACCGTACTTTATTACAAATTATACTTAAATTATTCTCCATTATTTTTGGTTTGATTACGTCCAGGTTACATTGTATTATGAGAGGTAGATGGTCAGACCACACGGGGTCATACTTTATATATGCCTTGGCGACAGTTTGTAATGCTGACTTAGTAACGACGCAGTGGTCCAACCAGCTTACCGACCCATTCGAATCACTAATAAAACTATACGTATCAGACGAACTACCTAATTTGTTTACATCAGCGCACGTCCATTCTAACTCATCATCGCTACAGAAGTTTAATAATTCATAGTAAAATTGCTGACCTGGTTGAGCGTTGTAATCCCCAAGCATGTACACACATTCCACGCCTTCATTGGTAATAATAGCACTAAGCGCCCCGAGACAATCCGTAAACTCGGCTACGTTCACGGACTTATCAGTCGGCATATACACACTGAACACTAGAAACGACCTCAGGCCGAGCACCACCCTAATAGCACATATTCGTGTGTTATCACACCTAACCACCGATACATTTTGAAAAACATTCTTGTTCCACAGTAGTGCAACCCCGCCCCAGTTTCTACCAGCAATCATCCCCTTAGTCGGGTCCATCGGAGACACCCCCGTATAGGCAAACTTATCGTTTATACAGCTCAGGAAGTCAATGTCGTGTGGAAGCAGCCAATGTTCCTGCAGCGCGATTATGTGTGAAGTACGACACAGCTGCCGTACATCTTCCACTGAACGCTTTACGTTTTTACAGTTGAAGCTTACAAAATTGTATAAGTTATTCTTTTCCATGATTAGTATTATGTAAAGCCGGTACGGCGCTATTACCGTTCGTATTTCTATGCTTAAAGTGAACAAACCGTCTAAATATAATGCCCTGTGGCCACAGTTTGTCATCTAAAAACATTGACACTTTTTGTTCAGACACAAAAAACTTAAAAGCTTTATGGTCTCTTTCCTTTTTAAATGAGATTTTCTTCAAACTTATCGTTTCATTCGTTTTTCTGCACACGTAATCTACAATATCTTTATCCGTCGTGTCTTTATGTATTTTCGAAATAAAAATTGGAACTTTTTTATCAGCGGCTTTAAAGTTTCCCTCCATATCCTTAGAGATTCCAGCCATGCCATGATACCGGTAGTGTGAACTTTTACGCTTGGATACAGTTACCCAGTTTTCATCATCTTTCGCATCAGTAGAGGGCTCAGGTTGTCCCACTGTATTAACCGTACTGTGACGAGCGCCGACAATGCAGATAATGCAGATGACAGAATCTATAACATTATATTAAACATAATTTAATGTGTCTGATAAAAGACAAACTAATTGGTAGGTTTGCTCTCAGCAAAGCCAACTTCGTCGTCAAGGCGGGCGCGGCGTTTTGTTTGAGTTATAACAAGTTGTCGGCAACTTTGGACGCTGAGGGCATGGCTTCGTTTGAAGGTTTAGTGGTTAACCAATGCCCACAAGCCCGCATGACATTGTATACGATATGAAACTATTAAAATTGGAACGAAATCACATAAATTTATAAGTAGTTAAGTAATTTGAGACTGGCATCCATCAATCTGATGATCCATCAGCTGTTTTTTTGTATCTATTTTTACCTGAATTATTAAAAACTACCCACAATTTATATTATACGGATTTAAGTGACCATTACTTATGTAAATTATATTGGGAGTAAAAAACTAAAGTTATTTTAGCCACCTTTAAAAAAGACTATTAGGTTCTAAATTGTAATAAAACTTTCTAATGCAGATGATATTGAGATATAAATTAGATAATTTTGTTTAGGCAGGAATAGGAACACTGACAGTAAAGGCAAGCATTGATACGTATAATCCTAAACTCTTAAATCAAAACCTGAATCGTAAGTCCTGTATGGGTTCCTGTTCCCCCAACGCGATGAATCTGGCACCCGCACAGCGATACCATTATACGTCTTATAATATGTATGAAAGAAAATATTTTAAAGGTAGTTGCTTCATATATTTGTTAACATTTGAAATAGGTAAGAAATAAATGATAAGCACTTAGTTTAACGAGGCGTGAATTGTTATAGGTACAATGGGACTCTCTCTACGCAAAGTAACTACAATTCTAGCTTTCTAGTGTACGTGATTTGAATAATAATTTCTTTGTCTTTCCGTAACTAATTTTACGTCAAAAGGAAAGTCGATTTCGAATTTTCAGTACAATTTGTTTTAGTAACATTCAGTAGCAATAATAAACTGTGTAGCTAAGAGTTATTAGGTGCTAAGTACGTCACACGGTTTCACCTGTTTTTTAGATACAAAGTAGCCTATGTGTTAATCCAGGATATAAGCTATCTGTACCTCAAATATCATCCAAATTTGTTTAGTTACTAGAGGAAGAAGCAACAAACAGAAATGGACAAGCTTTCGTATTGAAATATTAGTATGATAAAATCAGTTCACGAAATTTAATAGTATTTCAACATTTTTGTCTAAGTCGATAGTTCAATTGCACAAAATATGCAACATTGCATGTTTCGCATTACATATACAATACACGTACATATATGTATATTACTAATACAAATATTGCAAAACAAAACACAACGTTTCCACTACGCCAAGCACTGTGATTGACACTATTTGCTAATATTATTGAATGAGAAAAGTCAACGAGGAATGATCGACATGCGAAGCAAGTTAGACAAACAAGCAAGTTAAATAACTTGCTTAATTGATAAACTTCGAGGTTACGAAGACAACATCGAAATTAGTTAAATTGGTTTTGATCAAAGTTGTTAATATGTGTAATGTATAAATAATTAATTAATTAATATTCTAAGGGCATTTCACAGAGTGCCATCTAGCCTCAAACTAAGCAATTTTGTATTATAGAAACCAGGTTTGTGATACAAAACACATAATGTACTTTTTTTCTTTGTAAATATATATATACATTTAGACCGTCCACACAGAACAAAAATCTATATTTGTCACATTAATGTTTTTCCTGGGTAGCGATCGAACCCACGTATTACAGCTTATGAGGCAGACTTACTGCCAAATAAGGTAACAGAGCAGTCAAATATAATTAAGGTAGGGAACAAATATTATGACCACCAGAAAAATTTGCAAACACCAGAGAGAAAAAATTCACTATACAGTCACTTTAAAAATATATCGTTCCCACCAGTTTTAGTAGCATTGATTTATTAAATTGTACCAAATTTAGTGATCGATCAATGTCCAATTAAAGTAAAATAACGCCGTATTTAGTAAGTCTAGTAATTTAACTTCTAAGTAATTTTTTGTTAATAATTATGTGTTGATTCTATAATTTGCAATAAAAGGATTATTCGAAGGAGAAAGAATGTGTTTTCATTCTGTTGGCTATAAACAGTTAAAAATTAATAAAATAGTCGGTTCTATCGAAGTTTTAGTGAACATTTAACGAAGTTTTTGGGAGTAAAAAACTTATTTTCAACGAAGAGTACGTAAGAAAAAGGTTAAGAAATGTTTCATTTGCGCACAAAAAAACACTAGAGAACGTAGTAAAGCTAGTTAAATCGTAGCATAGTGAGACCGAGCAACGAAAATTAAAAGCAATCTCTAAAAAAAGCAATTCCGTGAAAGTGACGATATTTAGCGTGATCGGAGAGCGGCGACGATACCGTTTTTGTACGAATGTGTGTCGACGGGTCGCAGCAGAGACGCACGCGGATTTTATTACCGTTACTTTACCAGCGAGCAGCATGCTTGATAATATGAACTAGGTCTACTAGATAATGCCCGCATGGCCTCTATGCGAAATGTGTACAAAAATAACACAATATAAAATATAGCCAAAGCCAAATATAGCCTATATTTGGCAACTATGGAAACTTGATTTTGACATAGTACCCCTTTATTTATACGGGATTACTAAAGTTTTTTTAGCATGCTAGGCATGCGTTTGAATACGATCTCTCCTGTTGGAAAGTGGCAGTGTGATGCTTTGTTAAGCTGGATAATCCCTTGTGAAGCAAGACCCCACCCGCACACACGTCGTGCTATATTTTTACTCCTAGAGAAAAAATTCTGGATGTGTTCGAAATTCTAGTCTAGTAGTAATTGGCTTACTTACACGTGAGTAATCCCGTAAGTATTTATAAATAAATTGTTTTTATGATTTAGGTACATAAATTGAGTGTGGTCGTTGTTGATAAACGATGTATTATTAAAACACGGAGTGCGAGTCAGACTCGCCCACTGAGGGTTCCGTACAAACTAGTAGGTATGATAAATTATTGTTCTCACTCATTGCATAGGTAAAGACCTTATTTTTTGTAATAAAATTAAAAATGTTTAATTTTCGGATGTTTTCCTTTAGGTATGTGTACTATGAGATATAATGCTTCTTGCAAAAATTCTTAATTCTAGGATGCGGGAAGTATCCTATAGGTTTTGATTCCCTTGTGAGCGTCGAAATATGCGGTTTTTTGAGACAAAAACGAATAACTTTTTTACGACAATTGAGAAGTTTGATTTTTCACAGCTGCAAGGGATTACAGATATGCGTATATGGTTTTAATTTCTACTCGATACCTCCCCTCCACACGTTCCCGAGACAGACGGACAACAAAGTGATCGTATAAGGGTTCCGTTTTTCTCCTTTTGAAGTACGGAACCCTAACAACTAACAAGAATTACTCTAAAGTATAACAGTAAAAATGACCGTGTCTAGCTCACTTCTGAGAATTTTATTAGCTTTTGTGTATTCTCATGCTGCAGTAGATAGCGACCAAATCTTGTTCTACTATTCTACACCAGCTAGACAGTTCAGGGAAAAGAGAGCTAATGGCCTTTGCCAGCGGCTTTCCGCCAAGCACATGTAATGCTAAGCTGTTACACGCTCGCTTATTTACATCCCCTTTTTAAAGGTAACCCTTTTAGGGAATTTGTAATCTTTATTTAATGCCCACCTAAGTCATAAAAGAACTTGTCTACAAATTCGTTAGTAGGTACTACTTGAAATAGGTGGTAAAATATGAGATCTTTTTGTACGGCCAATTTATATAACAGTTGTTTGCACATTAGTGCAGTCACATTGTATGGACTTAATAAAGTTCTCTTCCACGAAAAGAACATTCATTTAAAAAAGTTACTCTAAAACGATAAGAAAAAGGCACTAAGAAAAACATGTTCTCAGAATTTATGACAACAAACATTTTTTGTTTTGGTTAAAAAGTTTATACAATGCAAATGTATAGTTGACTTTGGATGTTATGTGTATACATAAGTATTTAAAATAAGGGTACACAGGTTATATTTATTATTAATTTTAAAATTTATTATCAGTTGTTTCGGATTACTCTTATACCCTAAACTTTTTCAATTTCCTTGAATCTAACTAATATAACAATATTTAATTTTATCGGAAACTCCGACTATATAGTTAATCCCACATAAGTAAAACAAAATCTGACAAAACCACACCAGTTTCCATTGTAAAATATTACAATGCTAGAGCAACTTTTCTTTTTCCGCTTAATACAACTTGTCATGTCTAATTGGCGATGATAATGTAATTTGGCGAGGAGATACTTAAGTGTTCCACAAAAAAAAAACGCGTAAGAACTATATATGTATGTATTTCGCGTTTTCTGACATAACAAAGAGCTTAATGAGCACGCAGCTTTTAAATAGTTACTCCTAAGAGTATATTTGTTATCAAAAAGGTTTTAAGTTGGATTTTAGGTTTTGTTGTCGGGCTAAGACAAAAAAGGTTAACTACAATGTTTTTTGTTCTCACATATGTAGGTATCTACGTCTACTTTCTTTTGAAGTAAGAAAAACCAGGAAATTACGGGTCTTCCTTTTTACTTCATATTAAACCTATTGTCCTGAACAAAATAGGTGCTTTATTCAAACTTACAGCTGCGCATAAAGAAAATGAGGCGCTGTTTGTCGCGAGGTCGTCGCCGATCAAATATTTAGGGAGCCATTGCGCCCCGAATACTACGAGACTGATTGGATATTTGTCCAACTGGAATAACAAGAGGTTTTTGCATAAAACATACCTTGTTGACAAAGACTGGAATTTCACAAAGAGCGGACGGCTGCTTCATTATCAGTCTGTTTTCGAGAATTAGGCATTTCGTTTGTAAAGAAAGGGGATTGAGCATCGTAAAAAGTTGTACTAAGAAGAATAAATATTTCAGAGATATTGCGAACTGTTTTAACCAATAGGCATAACAGAAAAGCCTTAGTCATTTTCTGCTACGAAAATTTAATTTAACAGACCGCCGGACGCTTCGTGACGAAACGGAAAAACAAATAATAAATATATTTTTCTCTCGTTAATCCGCCGCTTCGATGGGAACACTTTGATGGCCTGTTGAAATATCTTAAGTAACTAGGCTTGGCGATGGATCAGTGTTTAGATTTTTATGTATTTTAATTTTCAATTATCATTTATTCACATAAATAGGATAACATACAGATCTTTTAAAATTAATATACATAAATAAGTCCTTCCTATTTTGCCATAACTCGACATGTGAACATACTTTTCAAAGATAAATAATAGTACTAATTAGTCACAAAATCAAAACAATGGGTATATTTAAAAAAATAGAATTATAACACGTCAATAAATTAATACTTAGGAATGAATAGATAGGAATATAGTTTAGTGGTTAGCGCATTCGCTTCACATGCCGAAGAGCGTGGGTTCGAACCTCAACAATAAGCTTGAGCTGCTGGTGAAGGAAAACATCGTGAGGAAACAAACACATGGTGGTAGGGTTTTTTTAAGTCTTTCTAGTACTCGGCTGGCTAACTACCACCCTCAAGTTGAAAATCTGCCGCCAAGCATCTACTTAACAGTGTGTTCAGTGTGTACTTCATTGAGAGCCAGTTCCATTTAGGCTAGGTGTTTACTATCTTCGACCACACACATCACATCATCAGACATAAGACGTCTACTGCTGGACATAAACCTCCTCCTGGGAGGGTTTTGCCAATACTTGCCACGCTTGGCCGGCGGGTTGGCGAGCGCAGTTAGGGGTGATTGTTCGAGGAAGACGCTGCTGCCCATCTTTCGGATGACATCCCGTAGCCGACTCTTACGGCAACGACAGGTAGAAAGGGTGGGGTACTATTCTTACGCCGGCACCACCACGGCACCACGCCTTCGACCACACTGTCACTTAACATCAGGTGAGCTGTGGTCAAACACCTAGCCAACTTTAAAAAAATATATTCAGGCCTCCCTAAGCATCGGGTGGTGCAATGGGCCTTTTACTGTAAAAGTGAATTATTAATTGTATATGGTATAGAACGATACATATACATAGATGTACGAGTCAGTAAATAAATTTAAGTAATATTGCGACCTCTAGCTGCAGCTCTACAATCTGTTTATTTACCAATTTAACATAAATTTCGGTAGCATTGAACCTAGACTTGTAGCCTGACTCAGGGGTGAATGACACGTGTAAATTGGAGACTACATTTTAAAGCAGAGAATAGCAAATACGTGTATGGAATTTTATGTATAGTTTATATAATTTGGGTTTTGTACCTACCTGAAATTTAAATAATGACAACAATTATATTATATATTCGTCTCATGGTTCCTTGTCAATAGTAAAATGCTTTTTAATCGCGTTTTTGTTTAAAGCGTGATTAAGAGTAAGTACCTAAACCATAAATAAATGGTCTGCTCGCGGTATACACACAAACTAGTACTTTAGCCTTAGATTAAGATTGAATTGACTAACTTTTCTCTTATTAAAAATATAAAAAATTTGTACCTAATTCAAAGTTGACAAAGGTCACGGACCCCAGTGGCTATGGAGCGTAATTGTAAATAAAATAAAATAAAAAACATAAATAAACAGTTAATAATAATTGTGGCCAAGATATCTAACTGCAAAAAGGCACGTTACCCTGAAATAATTACCTTATACATATATAGGTAGGTACATAACAAATAATAGAAAAATGCCTGTATCTGGGTGTTCTGTATCCTACTAATATTATAAATGTGAAAGTTTGTATGTTTGGATGTTTATCACTCGATCACGCAAAAACGGCTGAACGGATTTAAAAGAAATTTGGCATACGCATAACTTATTACCTGGATATAGAATCAGATAATTTTACATCAGATTTACTTCCTTTGGAAGCTTATTTATTCATTGACGGATTGTCAGATGATCATATTCATTAATTCATTTACTTTCAGAAGTCGCGGGTAACAGTAGTATAGGTAGTATAGGCTAGTATAGGTATCATTTTTTATGTATACCTACCTAAAAAAAATTACCTCATCATCATCATCATCATCAGCCATAGGACGTCCACTGCTGGACATACGCTTCCTCCTGGGGGGGTTATGCCAATACTCGCCACGCTTAGCAGGCGGGTTCGCGAGCGCAGTTGGGTGTGGTTATTCAAAGAAGACGCTACTGCCCATCTTCCGTATTACATCCCTTAGCCGACTCTTACGGCAACCACGGGTAGAGAGGGTGGGGTACTATTCTTACGCCGGCACCACCACGGCACAAAATGACCTTGCTATAGCATATTATTTCTCAAAAGAAACAGTTCAATTAGCACATTTCAATATATAATTCTGTACTGTGGCTTAAGTTACATTAAAAAATATGGCGCGGCGGATTTTTGGCTTTCTTATCTTCACCTTGTTGACAAAAAACAACCTGTGTGAGAGAATCCGACAAAGAGCTGACGCTGGGGCGAGTCTTTAACAATGAAACACTTGCTGGTCTGTGCAACGAATGCTACATCCTGCGCTTTATGAGGGCACGAAGTACCATTGACGTGACTCTTTGTTGGTCAAACGTGTGCACCTGTAGAAATCCATTCAACTACTAACCCATAATATGCATATATAGCTATGCTTAATTGTTTAAGTGAGCGATTTCACTTGGCAAGCATGCGTAGTTGCTGTCGCCATGCCGTATTAGTGTCGGTAAGTACACATTTGGAAGGAGAGTCCGTAAAGGCTAAAGGGTGCTGGCATTTGCGTGCAAGATGATAGATACCATGAAGACAACAACTTCGGATATATGCAGTCCGAATTTGGACGGGCTTAAATAAAAGAATAAGCTTCGGCAGCCTAGTTTGGGAGACCGTCTGACTTCCAATCTAGAGGTCCTGGGTTCGAATCCCTGTCCTAACTTGTGTACCTGGTTTTGTACCTGTCTTTTCTAGGTTATGTTATGTGCGTATTGCCGATAATTTCAAACGTTGAAGAAAAACATCGTGAGAAAAACCTACATGTTAGAGTTCTAAAAAAGTTCTCAAAGATTTGTGAAATCTACCAGCCTGCACTTGGCCAGCGTGGTAGACTATGGTTTTATCCTTCTAAGTAAGGTTAGTTAAGTTTATAAAAACATGGGTAACTCAGAAATAAAAGATCAAACGTAAAGTTCGGAAATACTCGTGTAAAATTTTAAAAATAAATAAACTCCTATTCAAATAGTATTTGCAAAGCGGATAGACAAAAAATAAGGTATTTATAGTGCAGTCTAAGTACAATGTACATACATAATATGTAAATTCATCTACTTTCATCACATTTAGCGACATTTATAGATAAATTTTGCTTCACAAAAATAATAATCGACAAGATTACAACTTGTTACCTACCGTAAATACTAATTGATAATATCGAGTTTATGTAGGTACCTAAATAAAGTTGCATTATTCAGCAGATAAAATCAAGCCAATCATAAAATCAAACAAAACAAAACTAGAAAATGCACATAACATCTGTAATAGCATATTGGTCATGGTCTGTGGCATTTCATTAGCATACCTACTGGTGGGCCAATTACTGGGTAGCGGCGTGGGGTGATCACGCTAGTTTTATGCTATTATCTTTCGGCCTTGATGCGTTGTAGGTACCTTTGTGTGTAGATAGCTATGGCAGACGTTTTCAGTTTCATAGCAATATTTAGGTATAGTATAACATTTAATTACATCAGATACTCCAACTGCAAAAACGTGTGAAAAACCACATCAGTTTCCTTAGTAAATAGGTATTATGCTGTAAATTTAGGATTGCCTACAGCGGTAGACACGGGTTAAAGGCCGTGTGTCGGCCGTTCCAAGTAAACAGAACATAAGTGTTATATGAATTTGTGGCGGTGTTACTAATATAATACCTACCTACCTAAAGGAACAACATTTTTATGCATAACGATAGGTAAATGGCCTGTATAGGCACTTTATATCGCGTCAAAATTTTTTTTTTTTTTTTACAACGGACTAGGCTTTGGCCACGACCTCACTTGATGGAAAGCGACGATTTGGCCGAAAATGGAGCACACTTGTCTAGGAATAGTATGATATAGATATAGATGAATAGTACTAACTACAGAGATTATATGTACTGTAGCATATAGTTCTATAAATATAAAATTAAATTATATCTATACTATCTTGTAGTGATGATAGCTAATTGGTTAGCGCTGTTGGTTCACATGCTGAAAGGCCGGGGGTTCAAACTCCTACAATAAGCTTGAGGTGCTAGTGTAGTAAAACATCATGAGGAAACCATTGCACTGTGGTAGAAATATATTCTTGTACTTAACTGGCTAGCTACCTAAAATCAAAACATTAAAAACCTGCCATTAAGCATCTAATGGTGGATGAATTCACCATCTTCAACCACATCATTACTTAAACATCAGGTGGGCTCTGGTCTAGCACATATCTTGTAAAACTTTAAAAAAAAACACAGTCTAAAAGTCAACATAAATTATTTGTCAGACTAGGCACAGAAACCTCACTGTCTCCAATAAACATTGCTCTTGTTCAGAACAAAAAAGAAAAGTCTTATGCAAATAATAATTTAATTTAAAATTATATGGCTGAATAATGAAAGAGGAACTAAAGAAGCAAAAGCTTTTTACCCGGATCATAGCAAGTGGAAAGATAGTCTTTGCCGTGGGAAAGTATGACTGCATGTACAATGTATATACGATGTTCATATAGATATTGTCGTAAGTCCTAACACCACATAAGTAAAAGATCGCAACTTTACAGGAGAGTGAAGAAACTGCAACATTTACAAGGATACCATTACAATACCATCTTGTATTGTTACCTACTTCATTTTTGAGTGTCTCTTGGATGTTAATTATTTCTGATTGACTCAAACACATCTTCCGTTTCAAACAAAATTAAAATGTGCTATATGCCAAAAATTTCCTTACATGGTGTTAGAACTTAAAAGATGATATGTAGGTACAAATTATTGGTTTTCGGATTTCTTTCTTTCAAATTTCATGTTTTTAAAACAACCTTATAAGTGTCAATTTATTTGGTCTTTAAAAACAAACAGGAAACAAAGCGATATTACTGTTAATTTTAAAGGAATGGAATTCTAAAAACTAATTTAATAACTGGCAGCATTATTGTCAAAAGCTATTTCCAGGCAGTCCAAGCAACATTAGGGTGGACAGGATTCAACACACACCACACAAAAAGTAGCCACAGTTAGCTTTGCCCTACAAATTAAAAAGGGCCTGTGTTAAACCAGGATTTAAGTTCATTAATTCTCAAAATATACAATATACATACAGTAGAATCCGGCTATAACGACGGCCAAGGGACCGGTGATATTACGTCGTACTAACCGGAAGTCATACTAAACGAACTAACAATTTTTATTTTTATTTTTTATTAAAATAATCCCATACGTAACGTACATACATATTTAGATATTGATATTTATGTGACCAACAGAAAGAAAAAAAAAACATTTGATTCAAAATATTTATTGCATAATGTACACGTACATCAACAGGAAGCAATGGCTTCAGCACTAAGGATAAAGTCTACGAACCAGTGGAAAAGTACGGGTCCTATTACTAACCACTGTAGAATAATTGACCGGGCGACGAAAATAATCCCCGAAGCAAACGAAGGCACTGATAAAATAGCCAGCACACACCTAGACAGCAAAAAGTATGAACTAATCACGGAGGACAACGTCTTGGAAGGTGTTCATCCAGCGTGGAACGTCTACACAGACGGTGCAAAAAACAAGGCGGGAGCTGGCTGCGGCTATTACTCCCCGGAACTCGGACTTAAACAGGCCACGGCTCTAAACAAGACCACGACAACACTGCAAGCGGAGGCCATGGGCCTACTACTGGCCGCAAGGGCAGTCGTGCCACTCAATGATCTTCTGGTCCCCAGGGATCGGAATGATAAAGATATTCTAATGTTTACCACAGACAGTGCGGCCACTATCTACGCACTTAGAAGACCTGTAACAAGGTCCAGAGTCATTGCAGAGTGTCATACCATACTACAAACACTCTCAAGCAAGTACAGAATCATAATTAGATGGACGAAAAGCCACGGACCATGTTTGGGCAACAATGTGGCCGACTCTCTCGCCAAGGAGGGTGCGGAAAAGCAGGTAAGTGACGACGTTGTGGCTCTATGCAAACCATCAGCGATGGAAGTGCGAGAGCTACTGCGCCGTCACACCGAGAAAGAACAACAAAACTTGTGGGATAAGAAAGACGACTGTAAACATGGTAAGACCGCCTTTCCAATTCTTAACAGGAAGATTACTAACAATCTATTGAAGTTGCAACGACAGGACCTTCGTCTCTTAGTAGGCCTCATAACCGGTCATTGCAACTTGAATAGTCACCTCTTTAAACTAGGAGCCACGGATAGTCCGCTATGCCGTGGCTGCTTGCAAGAAAATGAAACTGTAGAGCATGTGCTTTTCCATTGCAAAGCCACAGAAGCCACTAGAATTACTACTAGGCTGCATGAAGCTGCTTCGCTATCAATCATGTCGCCGCAACACCTCGCTTGTTTCTCGTCATCAACGCCATCAAACTTTCCATCTAACTCACTGGAGCTACTATGCCAGCGCCCTAGAGCCTCGCTCCGATACTTCAAGGAGCTGGGTTGGCTCGGGTAGATGCTGGTAGGGGGAAATGCACAATACACCCCAAGCGGGACGTCAGTGCAGGACTTATCGCCCCCACTTTGAATAAGAATAAGAATAAGTACACGTACATAAAGAAATGTCTAGTGAAAAATTCTGTAATTTTTGATTGTTTTTGGTTTTCATTTCTATAGTAAGAAATACGGACTGCATTATGCAAGGCATAGGCAAGGGGGGTGCGCGGGCGGAGATAGCTTCTTACCTACGATATATTTGTAAACACGTCAACGCTTTTCGTCGTTGTAACCGGTCAATTTTGTGTGAAATTCCGTCGTTAAAAGCGGTCGGTCGCTGTAAGCGGAGTCGTAATAAACGGATGTACGTTCATAGTGGCTCATATTAAAACCAAACACATGTCTATACTTACGTCGCTAAAAACGGTTGGTTGTTATATGCGAAGTCGTACTAAACGGATTCTACTGTATTTATTATATATATTTATGTATGTACTTGGAAACTTTCATATTTATAATATTAATATGACATAGGTACTTAAAATATATACCTAGTAACTTATTTTTGAAAGGATTTTAAAACTTACCTCTTTAACTTTTTCCAGTTTCTGTTTAACATCTGGCTCTGCACCAGGACCTAGTGCCACAATTTCATATTTATCTGAGCTTGCCCCTTTAGGGCCTGAAGGCGATACTCCCTTACCGCCATGGTCCACGGCGGGTTCTTCTATAGCATCCACGGGAGGTTTACTAGGACCTTTCGATGACGACTCAGAAGGTGCTACGTCAAATTGGGGCCTCTCTAACACTTTCATACTCATATCCTCGTCTATCTTGGCCTTTAGCCGATTCCGATCCTCAACTACATGAGGGTCATCACCTTCATCGCCGTGACGCACAATTCCAACAACTGGAAAGTCTCCCACATCGTTTTGTGCTAGAGGAGGCGGCATAAGCAGTTCAGGGCCCGCCTTTTGAATACGTTTGTACACATTATACACACTTTCGTTCACACTGTTGGAACTTTTGAACTCTGGCAGGTAGAATAGTGCCCCTAACCACACAATCCCAAATGTCAAAAGTACAAAAGCTATCAAATATTTCTCACGAAGACGAAACGAGCGCCGAGATATGGACGGGACGGGTACTCCATTGACGAATCGTTGGTATGTGGGCAAAATTCCCGTCATGTTTACATAAACACAGCACCTACACCTAAAATTTTAAAATAAATAACGATAGTTCCGAGACGATCCGTCACCCACAGCCGACGGTCGCCATTAAAAAACTGACTGGCCAGCTGGCGCAGGGCTGCCAGGACACTGTATAGAATTTTCACCTATTATATTTTCCCCAAAATGATACTTTTACAAAAAAAATACCTTAAAATTGCCGGAGCATTGTTTTGTGATAACCCGTTTCAGAGTAACACGTGATTTCTAGCTGCTCCAATGCTCTAGAATTGTTTCCTCGACATAGTGGGGAAAACTCCTAATCTGGCAATCTTGAGCTGGCTGTGTTGCCAGAAACCTATTGTAAAAAGTTACCATTAGACAGCTACTTTTATCTATGATTGAGAAGATTAAGACTAAATTAGAAATAATTGTTAGAAGGGGATCTGATTACATAATATAAAAGTTTTCAATAAATTGCTTCCGGAAATAAGACAAGAACCAAACAATAGAACATTTCATAATAAAAGGAAAATATTATAAACTACAAAACCTATTATAAATTACAGAATTATTGATGCTCCAACTATAGTTTCGGCCAAACCAGTGACCTTCTTCATGGAAACAGAGCTGAGTACAACATGTGAGTCCATGAATTAATAATATTTTTAGTTTTTTTTTTTTATATCTTATCATACACTCAGTGAAAAAAAGGGAAGTATAATTCTTAAAAAAATGCTTTTGTCTGTTAACTCCAAATTAATGATGACTCAAAATAATATTACATCATCTTTTTTATACTTTCCTTCCATCTTTTTTTTTTTAGTCAAATTATGGTAAGTAAATTGGTAACATTATTATTAGAAAAACTACTGAACTGAGTTTTGGCGGGAACGCGGTGAGCGTCGTGTCGCCTCATTGTATTTTTTTCCATAACTAGTGTTTTTTCGAGTGTTTATACATAAAATAGTGGTGTTTTATTCATAAAGTGCCGAATTACAAGCGCGAGTGTGGGAGAATGATATGATGTGGTTAAACATGACTTTTCGTGTTGCTTCCAAAACTCCACCCAGAAGCTAATAATAAAGTCGCCACTACTTTACTAAGACAAGTGAAGTGCTGTAATTCCAAATAAAGACTTGGTTCAAAGGCCTCAGTAGCCAGACCATAAACATTAATAAAAAAAATAACAACTGAACTGGCGCAAAAAAAGAAAGCATTAAGCTGTATTGTAACACCAAAACTTGTTTTTTCGAGTGTTTATGTATGATAGTGATGTTTTTTTTCATAAAGTGCTGAAATACGCGCGTGAGTGGGAAAGTGATATAAAATAGTAGAACATACTATTTTTTGTTGCTACCAAAACTTTATCAAAGCTTCTATCAGTTATCTGACTTCCATCACACAAGCTCTGCTTAGTTTGGGGTCAGATGGCGCTGTGTGTAATGTGTCCTACAATATTTATTTTATTTATTTGTAGTAAAGTTACCGGTGCTTTATTAAAGCATGACTGGACTCGACAATGACTTACTGTGTGACTTAGCTTATTGAACTACCTAGTTTAATAGCCAAAAAGAAACACATAGACATGTAGGTATGTTATAGTATTGAAATCAATTATTTAAAATAATAGGTACAGTAGGTATACTATAATAATAAAATAAACTTCGTACATACTGGAAAAAAAAACGCTGGCCCCATTGCCACGTTGTAAAGTAGTTTATCTTTGTAGAAAATACAGGTCGATAATTTTAATCACGTGCGACGTTGACCAGACGGGATGACTGCTCTTTGACTATCGAACTTGATTGTTTACTACTTACTTGGTAGAAACATTTGGCACTGATTAATGTACAAAGTGCGGCGCCAAAAACAGAGAAGAAAAAGAAGCATAAAGTAAAACCACAATAAAATTACTTACTAGGGCATGGACTAGTCTAGATTGTTAATTACTATGTGTGTTATGACTAAGTAGATCTATGACAAAATTTGCAGTAACCATATTAATATATATACCTACCTACAGATGCCTATTTATCTAGTTAGTGAGTATATAAAAGAGCCCTCTGTTGACATATTTATAAACTATTATAATAAATACCACAACCATCTGTCTAATCAAAAGAAACGCTTTTAAAGTTGTTGGTTAGATGTCTCTTTAAAAGCACTTATTGTTCCCATTTTTTTTTAAGTTAGCAACGTTTTGTAATAATTTATAATTATTATTATCGGCTGACACTTGAAATCTAAGAATGATTTCTGTTTACTGACCCGTAAGCTGTTTGTATCATTGGCTCTAGGTATTAATTTGCTTGGATGACGTAGTAGATAAATAAAAGTCCTATTTGTGAAAAAAGCGGTATCCATTGACCCCCAGAGGCGCGCTGTCTCAATTTTCATACATTTGCCTATCGTTTACGTATTAGTAGATCTCGCAAATTGATTTGCTAGCCCAATGAAGTTCTACTGCGAACCCATCAGTAATTACCAGCACCTAATAAACTATTTTCATTTACGAAAGCGTTATCCTTGCATGTCGTATAACACGAACAGCTTCGTACTTCTACGAGGCAGTTATGAGGAGATGAGTGTAATTAATATTTACAAATTTTTAGTAAGTATTAACTAGGTACCTATAAAAAAAAGGCAAAAGGCCGTTATTCGTGAGAATATGTTCTCTGCTCTGACTCCTTGAAGAAGGCCACCGGAAATGGCCAAACTACACTATTACACTATTACCGCGTTGTATGGCAGCAATATAAAGGCTAGAATTATGGCATCGACTAGGCGAGGCGACATCTCTTTAAATAATCGTTTACTTATAATAAAATCCATTTCATTGCTTATAAGTTAAAAAAAAAAAAAATATCAAGTAGTGTACTTGTGTAATTACACAAGTAAACTGCTTGATAAAATTTATTTTTTGTTGGGAACACGAAACAATCTTGTCATTTGACATTATTATTACTTTGTAAAACGTGTTTTTTAGTGTAAATAATTTTAGCTTTTTGTTAAATATTCCCATTTAACTTATATGTATAAATGTGAGCAATTGAGTGAGCTTTCTATATTGGGTTCTATATGTATACATAAAACGGTATATTTAAATAAAAAAACTTATTTAAAATAGTAAAATATTTTAATGATAAATCTGAATCATTAAATGTTTTGTACAATATCCATGCAAATTACAA
The DNA here is from genome assembly GCA_950106695.1 of Biston stratarius. Taxonomy (NCBI): domain Eukaryota; kingdom Metazoa; phylum Arthropoda; class Insecta; order Lepidoptera; family Geometridae; genus Biston; species Biston stratarius. The sequence goes on from OX467107.1 coordinate 7,413,452, forward strand.
ACATTGAGAATCATTAAGATTCATTTTTAATCTAATCATTTAAGTACATACTAATAATAACATAATAATTATTAATCTCATAAAATAAAATATTCTCGAGTGAGATCCATTTTAGAAGGCTTCCGATGGGTATTTCATTAAAATCTATCACTATATTTGCACTGTACATTATCAATATAATTTTATTCTATCTAGCATTTAAAATAGCCACATGCAAGCGTAATAAAAATTAAGTAGATTATATAGTGAACATCTGTTATCGTGTTCCATTATTTCTGTGGCGTTTTTTGTTACTGATGCAAGTATAACTGCTATAAAAGTCTTGTTTGAATATGCTACGTCCTCGGTTTAAACCTCGACATGTAAAAGTCACAATCCGGGCAGTACATAGACGGAGGATTCACTAGTTTCTTACGGCACAAGTTACAGGGTAGTTTGGGCGGACTCGCAAGAAAACTAGTAGTATCGCTACTCGAGTAGGACGGTATCGTCTGGGGAGGTACTGGGGAATCCGTCCCGCCTTTCGTACCGGGTTCGAATGAGACCGACTTTTTCTGCAATTGTTTGGTTGGTAAGTGTTGATATGGGTTATAGCCGCTACTGTACTGGTATTGTCCCATTTGCTCGTTGGGCGCGCCATTGCTCTCATTCCCATTCTGATTGTACATCGGCCGTTGCTGCTGAGAGTTGGCGTAGTGTCGCAACTCCTGCCGTGGCTGGTTCGAGTTTATGTCATGGTAGTAATTGTTGGCCACCTTTATCGGTTGATACGTTGTGGTATAATTGTCTGCAGGCGGGTCTCCGTGGGGTGGAGGCACACGCTGGTAGGGAGAGGGTGCGGGCGCGGCCTGCTGTGGGTACAGACTAGAATACTCCGAGCTGGCATAGCTCGTCGGTGGGTTGTGATAGCCCACGTATGAGGGCGAGTTATTCGGCACGCTTTGATACAGGGACTGGTTGCCGCTTGGCACGCCATGGTTGTATTGTACTGATTGGTTGTATGACCGACTATTATAGTTGCTGCCTAGCGTCTGCGTTTGCGTCTGTGAGCTCGCCGGCAGTCTATGGTAGTAAGCGTTGTTCGGTGGCTGATTCATTTGGTGCAGTTGGCTCGGTGGGTGCGGATACGTATTAGGAACTGTTCTCGGCAAGTTATTCGTCTGTTTGGCGATGAGGTTCTGCGAAGTCGGCGTCATCCTATTCGCAGGGTTTTGGCTAAAGTTCGGTGGGCTCGCGCTGGTCTGGCCAGTATAGGCAGGTGGCTGGGTGTACGGGATAGGGCTGGTGGCATGTTGTGTGCCCGGCAGCGCTTGGTAAATTTGATTATTGTTGCCACCGCTTTGGTTATGCATCATTTGCACAGGCGAGTTCGTGCCGTACACACCGGTGCTTTTCTGTGCGTTGTATTGCTGCTGTATTCGCGACTGTGCCAGTTGATAAGGTGACGTGTACTCGTGTTGTGACTGCCCGTATCCCGCTTGTACGACTTCGTTGTTAACGGTCGAGTTATGCGACAGAGATGATATCGTGGAGCGTGATGACTGGCTATCAAACGACTCCTGTCGGTGAAGGGAAGGCTTCTCCGATTGAAGAGGTAAAGTCGTCAGCTCGGGTTTGTTCATCGCAGACTTTAATACTCGCTCTAAAATCGGGTTTGGGATATAGCTGTCGTCTTCTTGATCTTCCGCCGTCGATACTAAGATCACTTGGTCGCAAAAAGACACGGACTTCTTTTTGGGTTTTGATCGGTCGACGTAGGTATCGTTACTTATTTTCTCAATATTGTCGTCTTCCGTTTGATTTGGGTCTAAGGAAGAGGATGACGCTCGTCGGACGTAAAGGTTCGGTTGCAAGTTTAAAACGTTCCTATTGCTTCCCATTCCCACAAGGGCGACGTGAGATCTGTCACTTTCCGTCACGGCATTTTTAGAAGTGATCTCGAACCTAGAAGCCATGTTTCGTACGCTGTTGCCGTTATCGATCATTTTTTCGCTCTCACTGGGACTAGACAACTGCCCCTCCAATGACCCGGACCTCTTCAGCTTAAAAGCAACCTGCTTCGCTTGCAACTCTTTAAGCAAACTGTTAACCGTATTAGCAGGCTCAAGGTGCATTTTCGGCATTCCGTCTTCGTTCATCTGGTAGTAGTTATTATTGTGGGAATGCGACGTATTGTAGTTTCTCTGGTCGTGATCTATTCGATTTATTTCGTCGAGAACGGACGTCATATTGATAGGGGAAGGCGGAGGTGGGAACTCTTCACTGGGCTGTCTCGAATGATTGACAGAATTCATCGGACTCGGGTACGGGGGCAGTTCGAATATCTGCTGGGATGGGCGCAACGGCATTGCGCAGTCTACGACGTCAACACCATTATCAAAAGCGTCAGTGAGATTCTGCAAATGTGTAGCTGGTGGCGCGGGTGGTGCTGGGTCACGTCTTACGGGGCTCTGTTCCTGGTGAATCATTGCCTTGGTGACGACTGTGTGGAAGTTCTGGTCGAGCGAATCGTCGAAGCTATCGTACCGGCCCCGACTGTCGTCCTCGTACTGTAAGTAGGGCATGGAACGGGGCTCCTCGCTGAACTGCTCAGAGAAGCCACCATCCTCGTCGGGTTCGGGTGCCCCGCCCTCTGGCGGTGGCCCGCTTCTGGTGGACAGCTGCGAGGTGGTGCGCAATGGCGGCGGAGGCGGAACCTTGGCGGCCGTCACCATTTTGCCCGCGCTGCCATGGAAGCTCTTCCGCATAAGTTTGCTGCGCTCGAGGGTCGGGTTGGTGCCACTCGACGGCGAGTATTCAAGGTGCCCCTCGGACAGGTATCCGCTAAGGCATGTCTTGTCGGCAGCGACGCGTCTACCCACCTCGGCGTCGTCGACCGAAGACACGCGCTTTTCCTCAGCGGGCTCGTTAGTTCCATCACCGCCTTCGGTCAGATCGGGCATCGACCTATTCTTCCGCCGGATAAGTCCGCCCATCAGGAGCTTTCTACGGATTTTATGCTGTTTTTTGTTCTTTTTGTCCTCTACCGGTGGGTCCTCCTTTTTCTCGGCAGTCACCTGGACGGGAGCGTCCTTGCGCGCTCGTCCGCGGTCCTCGCTACGCGAACGCTTCTCCTTCGCTCTGTCGTCGTCACGCGACTTATGCCTTGGTGGGCGTTCGCGTTCGCGACCAATCACGTCGATATCGTCATCGATATTCTTGGGAGATTTTTTCGAGGAGCCTTTCTTCTTAGGCAGCGTAGCGTAGATCTCGATAGGTACGGACGTAGGTGCAGGATCAAGCGAAGGGCGCGTGGTACGCGGCGGCGGTTCAGCGCGCGCGAGGCTCGCCGCGCGACGCTGCAGGCTGCGCGCGCGCATCAAGCACGTATTGTGTTTCATGCGCGCAAAAGTCATTGTGTGCGGGTTGTTGTAAGGCGCATCCATGGCGGCGCGAGCCTTAGCCGCAGCCGCGTCGCAGAGCAATGCGGCGGCCTCAGCGTCACCGGCCGCCTCTGCGCTAGCCGACCGCTCGAGAAGCCGTTCCGCATCACGGCACAGTGCCTCACAGTCACCGCGCGCGATGATTTCGGGTATCTGTGCGAGCTGGAAGTTAGCACGTAACCCCTGCTGCAATGGCAGGCTGTCCGTCGAGGAGAGCGAGTAGGAATCATAGCCGGCGTCACAGGAGCCGCCGCTCGAGAGTTCGCCCTTGCGCGTCGGACTGCTGGGTACGGAGCCAGGTCCGCGCGTGCGCGCATACAGATATGGGCTGTCAGCCGTCGAAGAGCCGGAAGAGGCGCTGTTCCGGTCGCCGGACCAGTTGCCGGAGTCACGTCGTGCGCGGCCGCGCTCCGGCGGCTCGCCAGCCGAGCCCGAGCTAAGAGAGCGTGCGAGGTGCGCACGGCGCGCGGCCTCCGCGGGTTCGGGGCCGGGAGTGCGTGCACGCCGCTCAACCGCCGCGCTGGCGCTGGCAGCGGGACGGTCTGGGGCCGGTGTGGCTGCACGCCGCGGCTCCGGCGCCGGAAAGGGCACCACGTCGCGCGGCGCGTGTCGCGTGTCACAAGGCGTGCCGTCAGCGGCAGCGTACAGCAAGAGAAGCGGCTGGAAGCGGCCGCGCCGACACTTATCCACCACCTGGGCCCACTCGGGGCCGATCTCCTTGACATCAGCGTCGTCGAAGTAGATCCAGGTGTGCAGCTTAGTATGGTAGAAGAAGGTGGAGTAGTGCTTCCCGTAGTAGGTAACGAGCCCGACCAGGCGATGAGTGGCGCGCGCGGCCCACGCGCGGTCCACGCACGCGTGGAACGCATCGGTGGGCCGAAGTTCGGTGCCGAGCGCGCCATACACAGCCGCCACGTGCTCCGCCGCCGGCCGCTCTGAGTCCCACACCATGCCTATCGACACCACCTCGGGACGGTTCATCAGAGTTCGGCAAATTTGAATTTTGGCCCCGCATGCGTTCTGGAATAGAAAATTAATATACAAAATAAAAAATTAAGTAAAAATTTACGAAACAATTATTGCTAGAGAACAAAAACAATCATTATATCAGTGCTACAACTTGAAAACAGCTTAATGCAAATGCTAAAGTTTATTTGTATGTAGATTTGTTACTTCTTCATGATGTCATGTAGATGCCTGCGAGCAGTAGCCAGTTAATTTAAAATTACTTAGATGTGACTTAGACATAGACAACAAGTGTTGGATACTTACGGGACAGTCTCTGATATCGCCCATGCCACCGGCTTTTTTCAACAGTAGACCGAAGCTATCACCATGTTCTCCGAGGGCGGCCTGAGCTGTTAGCGCCGTCGCTGATACATAATGTACCATCTGAAATATAAAGTACAGTAAGTAACCCTGACAGAAATCAGCTATAGGTACTAAAATGGAGTTAAAACGTGAAGATCAATGTTCAAAGGGATAGAAAATTATAGGTACATACTTGCAGCATTCAATAGTGGTTATTTCTTGAAGAAATAATAAGGTAGATAAGTTCTAAGGAGTAGATAACAACTGAACTAAAAGAACTTAGAATAGCAAACAAAATGAAAAAAATCTAAAAGTGACGTAAACAAAAAGGCCAGCAGAAGATCTAAACAGGCTTTTTAGATAGAGTAAGGTATCAAATGTTAAGCATTAATATATGACCGGGGCATTCGTTAGAAAACCTTATCCTAAATAATGTACTAATATTTGGTACTAAAAAGACACGGAAAACAGATACGCGAATAGATAACCACGGTCCTAACTACCTTCCCTTAAAAAAATATCCCACGTTCACTCCGCCCATACGCTATTTCCGAATTAAAAAAGAATAACTAAGGATGAGAATAGAATCTACCGTTTGACTACAGTCATTGCTGCCGTAATATGTTTTCTTATAAACGGATATTGAAAATTATGCTCATTTCATAAGTATTTTGTGTTTTGTTTTGTATATACATACCTATGTAATTTTTTTAAATTATTTATAGCAGTGCCCGGTAGTTTCACCCGCCATGGGCTTCTAAGGGTCGTGATGTTAAATAGCCTACAACCTTCCTCAAGAAATGAGCTATCAATGTACGGATTTGGAATGAAGATAGCTTTTAATCTGAATTTATAGGCTGCTTTTTATTTCAGAAATGTGGATGAATCCGGGGCATAGCTAAGGGGTTTAATCTGACCTGTGTAAATGGCAGCGGCTCCGAAGTGGCCTGACAAGCGCCGCAGACCGATTGTTCAACCAGCATCATAGCGAACTTTCGATGCGGCACGCAATGCGGGGCGCGACACGCGTCGTCTTCCCTCCTGTCTCCCCCAGCGGCCACGTGCGCGTGCACGCGCAGTAGGAGATGCTCGAAGCATTCGCTGGCGTCGGCCATGCAGCCGAGTTGGAACCGCGCGCCGCCGCCGCCGAGCGCGCGCCGCAAGCTGTCGGCCGCGGGGGCGCGCTCTGCTGACCATTGCAACTGCCCGAACAGCTCCTGTCAACAAACAAATCACTAGTTACGACCAATTTCTACAACGAATTCAATATACATAACTAGAAGATCCATTAAAAATAGAAATGGCTGCAAAACAGTAACTCAATCTGCGTAATGCATGTGGTTATGCATCTTTTCCAGTTTAGCTAAGTTCTAATTAACTTTGTCTAAACTAACGTGACGGATGTGGTGTTTGAATCACTATAATCAATGATGAAATCTCTTTTTAGATATTCGCAGAATACGTCGTCATTGTGTCCATGTACATAATGACGACTTATTCTGCTTATAGACATGGTCAATTTAGATTTAAATTTAGACTAGTAAAATGTACCTATTTATTGATTTTAATAACAGATGCCACCTAAAACTTCAACCATGTCTCCAACCAACTCATGGCTTACAGGCGGCATAAGAATTCTAATTTTCAGGCTATTCAAACTGGCTTACTCTTATATATAATGATAATGTTTATAATTAAAGTATTATTTCATAATCACCTGTAATTCATCGGATAGTAAATTTAAACGTTTCGGAGATGAAATAGTGCAAGCCTCAAATAATAGAGTAGAGTTGATAAGTATGGCAAGGAAAGTTCTGGCCGCGTCTGATTGTGCCAAGCGAACATTTCACATTCATTCATATAATATAAAGCTAAATCACTGATATAAAGAAGAGAGTTGTTTGCGTCCGAAATGGGCAAACAAAAACCAGTATGGCACGAATACGAGAAGGTATAGGTCACAAACACACCGTGACCCGGCTCAGGCGATCATTTGACGCTTAAACTCGTCTTGGTGTTTTATGTTTTGTAACCGTTACTTGAGCGGAGATATGATTTTCGATCATTTTACGATTTACAATTAGAAACTAATAATATGGCAGAAAATTATTTTGTTAAAGAAATTATATATGTACATATGTGGAATTTTAAAGCTTGAAAACCTAGGTCCGTTTTATATTTACAATAAAGAAAAATAAGTATCAGTACAAGTAGGCGAAAATCATCTAGAAAGGATAACTATAAAATCTATTTTATTCTGAAAAGGCAGTTGAAACAACACTAATAAACCTAATAATTACTTTACTTCAAATTGAATTAGGTAGGTAGTTAGTATTTGTTCGCCCAAAATGCATTTCACACAAGAAACAGTACTCTCAAAAGGTTATAATTATTGTTTCTTGTGTGTAGAAAAAGGCTTAAATACGTTTTCCGGTGTGTCGGCGGACACAGCTTGCGATACCTTCCGCTAGTCACGCGATTAAACGCTTCTCTCACGCGACTTATGCTATAAACTTTTTATACTTTTTGTCCTAAATATACATACTTCCTAATACATGGGATAAAACACACATTTAGAAGAAACATATTCACTCGTACTTCAAAGACTTTCAAATAAGCAAGGATTTGCACATGTTCGCTGACCGTACGACAAATATGATAGACTATTTATTAAACTCGAAAGGTTAGTCATTACTGCGTTCATGAGTTATAGAAATAATAACTCTGACCTACAAATTATCTTTACACATATTTTTTTAGTTATACCAAAGCAAATTTTAAAATGCTAGAAGCGTGTAATCTCGATGCTTTTTGCCCTTAGCGTCTGGAGTTTTTGCTGACATGCCTGTTTATTACTAAGACTTCGCTGTCTGTCTGTCCGTCCGTCTGTCTGTCACCAGGTCGTATCTCAAGAACCAAGCTAGACAGTTGAAATTTTCACAAATTATGTATTTCTGTTGCCGCTATAACAACAAATACTAAAAACAAAATAAAATAAATATTTAATTTATTTATTTAAAAATATTTTTTTTTTTTATTCCAATACAACAAACGCGTTTTTTTTGCCTTTTTCATAGATAATGATACGGAAACCTTCGTGCGCGTTTCCGACTCGCACTTGGCCGGTTTTTATAATATAAAATCAAAATATTTTAAAAACTAGTAATACTCCATGAATTTCTTTGCAGACAAAACATGGTAGCTTTAAATTTTTACAAGGATTATGGTTGATGATGACTATTTTTAAAAGTGTCTGCCTCTACACTTTACAGACCATTGTAAAGCATTAGTCTCAGAGTGTACATATATGTAGAATAAGTTACTACTAAATAACAATAATGAATAAGTTATTATGTTTCAGATTTAATTAGTTATACTAATTTGCAATAAAATTACTGGCCATTAAGATTTTGTGTTATTTAAAATTACGTAGCAAGTCGCACTAAATTGTCACGAAAACTTGACAGCATATTAAAAACCTTGCCGAGTCTGCCACCTTTGCCTTGGTCCTTATCCAGTGCTAATTTTGTCCGCATAATTATTCGTGTTGGAGTTCTGTAAGACGTTCTATAAGTTATCCGACTGCCATAGCTTTCTTAGTTTGGGGTTAGATGGCACTGTGTGTATTGTTCTACGATATTTATTTGTTGTTACTGACTTGCCGGGGCTACGCTTACTATTACAAGGGCTACTATGGTAAAGCGTGACGTTGATCACCAGACACGAGACGTGAAGTTTCACAAAAACTACCCGCTTAGAAATTTACAACTATAAAAACTGCAAAAAGCAGGGTCACGGCGGCGCGGCGGCGGTAGCGCCATGGGAGCGCGAGCTCCACCATTCCCACGACACAATGGAAGACACCCCAACCGCGTTCCCACAACTAACATCAAATACACAACATTAGAAGCATTAGTTCCGGGTAGGCTGTTTATGTATTATAATAAAAATCACAGTTATACATGTAGCAGTCAGTTTTTTTTAATGGCTGACAGGTTAGTTGTTTGACCATGGCTCACCTGTGAAGTGACGATGTGGTCGAAGATGGTAAACACAAGCCTGGAATGGAACTGGCTCTATAGCGAGGCTTTAAGAAGACACTGTTAGGTGCTTGGCGACAGATTTTTAACTTGAGGATGGTAGCTAGGCAGCCGTACCATGCTACGGTTTACTTAGAATGTTTTCCTTCACCGGCAGCTCAAGCTTCGTTCTGGGGTTTGAACCCACGCCCTTTGGCGTGTGAACCAACCGCGCTATCTACTGAGCTATCATCGTTACACATTCTAGCGGGAAGGGGCCAGTAGAGCCAATCAGTAATAATGCCTGGCAGATACCACAACATAAGTTTTTTTTTCCAAGTAATTCATATGTGTGAAATTTCTGAAAGAAGAATTTTATACACATGTATCAATTTCTTATTTTAGACAGCAAATTAGAACAAAAAAAATTAACAATGTTTTAGATTTTAGCTTCGATAATATCAATAATACACAATCGTTACAATGGATTTTTTAAAATTCAAATTAAGAATTAAATAAGATAGTATAAGTATGAGTAAAAACTTCAGTTCTCAGTCTACTAATCTTCTTAATATTTAAATAAATAATAAATAATTTTAAAGACTTTTAAATAAATAATTATGTTTTTCCCAAGTGTTATATGATTAGATATATATAAATAAAATTATATGTATTCGTGGGCAACAATCAAAGACTCGCTTTACACGTGTGTTGAATAATCAACAAGCAATAAGCATTGTCGTTATATTTGTCACGATAAATGTAGGGATTACTAGTGTTGGGAATAATCTCTTTAACCAGCCTACGAATTAGCTCAAAATAGCTTAGGTAGGCACTGAGTGTTTTTCTGGTTTGTAAATAAACCAACAGTTAAAAAAACTGATGCCGTGATTGAAAATGTGTCAGATTAGAAAATATTTTGACTTATAACCCTACTAGCGACCCGCCCCGGCTTCGCACGGGTGCAATGTAGATACTAATGTGGTGCATATGCGTATTATACATATAAACTTTCCTCTTGAATCACTGTGTCTATTGATGGAAAAGCGCATTACAATCCATTAGTCCAGTAGTTTAAAAGATGTAAGCGTACAGATGGCGAAAAGCGACTTTGTTTTAAAATATGTTAAAGACAGGTGAAATATGAATTGGTACCAAGTCGAAAAGATACTCACAGTGGTAATGGTCCACAAGCTCAAAATCGCTCAGCGAACTGTGAAAAGAGGTATGCTTGGTATTTTCTGAAGCATAACGTAACTGCAAAGCAGGATATATCTGTTGCTGATAACCACTGGGGTATACGTGTTATAGAGTGGAGACCGCGAATTGGCATACGTAGCGTAGGACACTCTGAGACTCGATGGAATGACGATGTACGTGAGATAGCTGACAGTGGATGATAACGAAAAGCCGGAAATCGGACTAAAGGTCTTCTTGGGAAAGACCTATGACCGGCAGAGGACTACGATAGGCTGATGATGATGATGGTAAAGTAAATTGAAAACTTCATTACCAAAAAGTTCGACCTTAGTTATGTGATAAAATTAGAATACAAGTAGAACCTGTTTCAAATGAACGTACAATCAAGAATATTTAGTACAGATTCTTGTAAAAGTTTTCTTTGATCAATTTATTATTTATTATCTGATTAGGTTATGATTATTATTTTTACATAATATTGGTATAATTTTACAGTATCAAGTAACAAAACAAACTCTTTAGCAGGAAGTCGTCTAATTACCACGCAGTACCAGATATTCTGCCGCCATACAGTAGTGTGTAAACATTACCGGTTTGAAGGGTACTGCAGCTAGCGAAATTACAGGGCTGTTGAGACTAACGAGCGATGCCCTGGGCTTTGTTTTGTTACTCAAAGTTTTGTGTATCGCACGGTTATGTACATGCGCTCTTACCATCAAGAGAGCGTCTGGTTTTTTTAATTCCGGTTTAATTCGTGTATTATTTTGAAACATTCAACGGTGAGCCTCATTGTATGTCCTAGTCTTATTTTATTAATATTAAAATGAAAGTCCATTTGTTTTGTCCTTATATGTATTTTAAGCAACTTAGCAATTTCTTTTCTGTTGCTACCTCATCACTAGCGGTAAAACACAATAGATGATTCAGGACGCGTGTTAAACCGGAGAAGGCTTTGCGTATGCGCATACATAATGAAACCTACTGTATTCAACGGGTAAATTGCCTTTACAAGACGTCGAACTATTGAATAGGAAAACAAAACACGTCTAAAGTTACTAAAAACTACGTTATGATTTAAAGTTTGTTGTTTAGAGGAGGAAATCTATATTCACCTCTCTCGCTATCAATAATTATCTACATCTTTAAACGAGCAATTCTTGTATATATATATAATCTGAATCTCGGAAACGGCTCCAACGATTTTCATGAAATTTAGTATGCAGGGGGTTTCGAGGGAGATAAATCGATCTAGCTAGGTTTCATTTTTAGAAAACGTCGTTTTATCCGTGTTTTCAGCCGAGCAAAGGTCGGTCATCCGGGTACTATTATTTATTCAAGCAACGGTTAATCAAGCAAATTTTGATTTTATACATATTGTCCGTACAATACTGCTTGAGCTTGATAGAATATCTGCTTAAAGAGCTGTAGGGCGTGGGTTCGATTCCCACCGGGACAAACATTAATGTGAAGATAAATGTTTATCCTGTGTCTGGGTGTTCAGTATGTATATAGGTACATATACATATAAAAAGTATATAAGTATTATATCAGTTATCTGGTTCCTATAATACAAGTTTTTCTTAGTTTGGGGCTAGATGGCGATGTGTGAAATCATGAAATGTCTTACGATATGTATATTTATTTGTTTATAATATGGATAGGGATACGTTTATTTTATTCTTGTACCTTTAACAAAATTAGTTTACTATTACTAATTACTATCCTAAATGAAAATTAACAATTAGCTCCATTACATTAATGTCAAGAAAAAAAACTTTGAAAAGTCAAATTCACACGAACATATACTTTATGTATACAAAAATAAACTAGATGATAATAAAAATTAGTTTTTAACTTTTTGTACAATGTAACTTCAGAAACAGTATATTTATAAGATGTGTCAAAAGAAAAAAATATTTCACGACTGTTTGAAATAGTTCTAGATACTAACAGTAAGACTAACGATAATCTTAACTAGAATGTATTCGATGAAGGAACGAGAGAGCGTGTAACGTGTCAAAACGCCCCTTCACTAACCGTGAAACAATTTTTAGTACTTTTTCTTTAATAAAAGCGGCAGGTTACCCATGTTAGTTCAAAGTTAACACTATTAGCATTACTATCGCGGTACAAGATATGTTTGTTACAACTCCTTTGTTAGATAGAGAGATAGTTTAGCATAGCTAAGTTGTTTCGTCAATATAACTTACGAGTACGGTTATACAACTTTTAAATTACTGACGCACGAATTGGCATCACTACTTTTAAGTTCAATCTTATTTGCTGTAAATTGCATGTTAAGCCTTGCTATATTTCTGATTAATAGATTCCCAGCGTGTCTCGTATATAAACTAGTCTCTAACATGTTAGCCTTATAAGGTATCTTGATTTCATTAACAAATTAGTACTTAGCTTTAATTAGCAAAGCAAAAGCAATTATAGTCAATGAAGTAACGACAAGACTTCATTAGGTAGATAGTTGGAACTATTTTATAGGTCCGTGAGAGGAATGGGCGCGTTGATGTCTTTTGTAAGGATCGGTTACACTTGAACGCGATGAAGGCTAAATAATAGAAACAGATTTTTTGATGTAAAAGTACTGCGACGTATGATACTTATGTTTTCCCTATGGTAAGAGATAGAAACACAGAAGTTTGAGTAATAAGACAAATTCCAGGGCATCGCTGCTTTGGCGCTCATTACTTTGAGACTTTTGATGGTTAGTCTCAACAGCCCTGTAATTTCGCTAGCTGCAATACTCTTCAAACCGAAACACAGTAATGTTTACACACTACTGCTTGGCGGTAGAATATCTGGTACTGCGGAGGTACCTACTTAGACGTCTTCCTGCTAAGGAGCTCTACCACCAAGTAAACTAAGGTACGTCGTTTTGTGAACAAAGATATATTTAAAAAAACCGACAAAACAAACCTGTAGGTAAATAAGTAAAAGTTATGTTTTTTTTAAATGGTAAGTTGTGCTATTCGCAATTTTTCCTTTATCTGTGCTATAAGACGATGCTTCGTACCAAATTTCAAGATTCTGAGTTCACGGGAAGTACCTTGAGGTATTGATTCCCTTGCGAATGTCGAAAATTTGTTTTATCTCATTTAGTAGAATATTTTCTTCAAGAGCTATAAGGCGTGGGTTCGATTCCCAGTAGGACAAACATTTATGTGACGATAAATATTTTTTCAGTGTTTAGGTGTTTTGTATGTATGCTAAGTATGCTAGTACAAAAAAAAGTATAGAATTTATTCTATCAGTTTTCTGGTTCCCATGTTACAAGCTTTGCTTACTTTGAGGCTAGGTGGCGCTTTGTGAAATGTTATACAATATTTATTTATTTGTGCGACTATATCAGTTTTTTTTTACATATCTATAAATATATTTGTATAGATATATAATTTTCAATTCTTAGATGGTAAACTTACTCTGAAAAGGTTCAAGGTAGTAGGGCTGAGGATGGGCTCGGGCGGATCAAGGCTGACGAGCGGGGGCGGGCGGGCTCGCGGCAGTGTGTTGTGACGGACGCCGGCCAACGAGCCCGACATCGGCAGCAACATGTCTTTGGGCGGAAGCAACTCCCTATCCCGCAGACCCTCGATCTTCTGCTTCTGTATCGCTGTCCCCTTCCCGCCATCGTTGCTCTCCTTACGCTTATACCGAAACTTTATCATCTCCGCATCGTTCGATCACACTTTATTCACTTAATCCTCATTTCATTTAAATTTTCACCACTCGCAAAGACAATGGCTGCGCGCTAAATAAACACACACATCAGCGAACTCTATACATCAATAAGTAAACAGAACACGTACTCTCTGGAAACTTTTCATTTGAATGCCTGTGGGCTACGTTAAGATATGTCCATTCACAGTCAAAGTCAATTTTTGTTCGTCTATTATAACTTAGGAATAATAATAATATCTGTTTCGGCGCGAAAACACCGGCTGCGGTGGACGTAGCAGGTGGCCGCACTATAGATTGCAACTGCCGCGGCGCCCGTGATGCATCACTCCACTAATTAAGCACTTACAAGTCCACGACACACTTAATGACTATTGACTATGTTATGTTAGTTTCGATAAAAACCTTATTAAACATGCAGAGCCAAACGAACGACTCCGCGAAGGCTTTCGAACGAACTGAAGAGACAAGACGCGCGGGGGCGAGCCTCTACCAGGTACACACGGTTTTTGTAATCTATTGTTAAGTTAACCCACGTGGGTTCTCCGACCTCTCTGTCTGGCTTATTCGGCTTTTCCGTAACGCTATCGCAGCGTTTTATGGTGTTACGAGGCTTTGTTTATATTTCTATGGTGATAAGTAAAGTTTCTGGTAAAGTAAGATGTTTAGAAAAGCTCGTGCTTTTAAACCGCACGTGCTGCGAGTGTGGTGCGCAGATGTGGAAATACTATTGAAGAACTATAATTAGTTTTATGAGCTTTGAACTAGTTAAATAGTTATTTTTGCAAATAGGACAACATCTGTTTAGTAATTGTTTAACGTAATATTTTTGTCATAATCATAATTACTTTATTCATTTTCTTGGTATGCATCAGTTAGCGAGCATAAAACGTGTTCGTCTTTTTATTAGTTTACTTTTATCGTAAAGACATGTTGATGATTCACGTACGAAGAATGTTCTTGTACGTCAAAGGGATGAACAAATATGAGAAACGACCCTTTCAACTTCGAAAGTGACGGGCAAATAAAACGTAATGTTACAAAACTTTTAAGATCTTTAATGGCCTATGGCGGCGATGTATTACTTTCCATATGAATGAAATTTCACGAAATGAGTCAACCCGTAAGTATGTCAGTTGTAAAATCTGAGCGGTTTCCTCGATGAGGTCACTCTAACATATCACTAATTGGTTCTCGAAATATGTCACCAAGCTCTGTTTTTTGAGAGTACTTACCTATCCTTTAAAAGTGCTTGAGAAATTCACACTTGTTAACTTGTAAAAGTGTTAGCTCTATATTTGTTGCTTGAAAAGTAACAACTTCCTTTTCCAATTACGAAATCACGTTTTTGAGTTGTTTTAAATTAAAGCGGTAATTTTAAAGAGCTATGTATAAATTATATGAGTTTATAATAGAAATTAAAGTTTAATGAATCAGTCGCTAATATGATTCATTTTTGTTAGATTATGTAGTCACGGTTTACACAACTCATACTTATTAAATTTGTTAAATCTGAGTTCTAAGAAACGATCCGTTAAGATTACCCCACAAGGCAGTCCGAATAAAATTGCCGCCCACGATTTCGAATACATTTTGAGTTCTCCATAAATTCTGCATTCAGGTTTTGTGAATGAGTTACGCGTCTAGTGCGACTACCTCGTTTCGGAACGACGCGGACGCGACGCTTGATGATCTAGATATCGACGTGATTTTTATTTTACAGCACAATAATATAAATGATAATATAAACTTTATATTGTGCACACCAAAAATAGAAAGAAAGAGTACAGAAAACAAAAGAATCTTATGAGGTAGTGCCACAAGTGGCGGCCTCATAGCTAAGAGCGATCTCTTCTAGGCAACCAAGACGGAGAAAACACGATACAGATTAAGAACAGAGGGGAGAAGTTGTAACACTAATAAGTTTAAAAAAATTAAACTAATAAAAATAATACATAGCCAGCGTCTGTGTTTCCAACACAGCACAACCAGGGGTTGTTCAAGAAAAACGTGAATAGATATTTCCTAGGCAGGCGTGCTCCATCAGGTGAGGTCGTGGACAAATGCATGCCCAGTCCGTTGCCAAAAAAATAATCGTCCAATTGTTACATTGAAAGAGAACAAGTGTCGTCACCGACATTGAAACGCACTGCGGTCTTATCTCGCACCTTCTGCTCTATTATTAGAAGAGTTCGACAACCCTTTATCAAGCGTTATGTTCTGTACCCAGAAAAACTTAATAGGAATTGAGACACATTATAATTAAGTTTCAATGAAGCGGCGCGCATCCACCGTGAGAGATTCTCACAAGGCAAGCCTCTGGTCCAGTTACTTACTTACTGTTAGTGTGAGAAATACAGTATATGTCGTATTTTATAACATTTCCTGAAACGACATCTTCGTAACTATTGCTTTTGAAATACAATAACTATTTCTCGTTGCTCTTGTTGAATTCTGATAATAGTTAAACTAAAACAAGAAAAGATATCACATATTTAAATACTATTGGCAAATGCAAAGTGCGATGCCAAAAACAAAGACAAAGATAGAATATCAGTGCAGCGTGCAAAAGCTGATTTATGACGTAATCTGAGCATTGTCATTGAATTTATGGCAATAAAGTAATATGCAGGATTTGGTTTTCATTAA
Source organism: Biston stratarius (assembly GCA_950106695.1). Taxonomy (NCBI): domain Eukaryota; kingdom Metazoa; phylum Arthropoda; class Insecta; order Lepidoptera; family Geometridae; genus Biston; species Biston stratarius. The sequence goes on from OX467107.1 coordinate 7,429,743, forward strand.
ACATTAAATAAATTACTGAGAAATATTTCGTAAATGATATCGCCATCCAAATTCACAGTATCATAAATAATAATCATAGATAAAATAAATAAAAAATTAATGAATAATCATTGATTTGATTCCCTGATATAGGTATACAATCTAGGGACCTCATGTCGCGGGTGAATCGGTTTCTTCTAGGCAAGCGTGCACTATCGTCGACTGCATCTTCGCTTAACATCAGGCGTGATGGTGACAAAACACAAGCATATTTATATTAAAAAAAAAAAACTACTACATTGGGTCGATTATGAACCTTCTATAATATTTATTCTAACAGTTTTCCTCAAGAAGTGAAAGGGTCGGTTCTGAGAAGAGAACATTTAAATGACTCAATACGCCCCAGCGACGCCGATATTCAGAAACTTTAAAGACTATATTACCGTAACATTAATCGTTAGCCGTTTACTATAGGAAATTATAATAAATATAAAATACCTACAAATTAAAAATTTCTATCTCTTAGAAAAAGCTTTTTGCCCCTTTTTGTGATGTATTCTTGTATAATACCTTTCTGTACTGCCAAAGTTATTGTAGTCGTAAAAATGAATTAAAACATGCTACGGAACAACGAATAGAAGGTTATAAAACAGCATAATCATATGCTTACACGTGAATTTACGAAAATCCTATTGTCTGCCGAAATGTTTAACTAATCCCCTTGTATTTGGGAGCAGTTTCATCATCTCGACCATTCAGGAGGCGTGTAGGGCCGTATCAAAGTTATCACACGATCAGTTAGCCATAGATCCTTTGTGTAATAGGCCTTGATGAGGGGATTTTCGATTTGTAATCGTATGTAAGATCTACGAATTTACCTAGAACTCATTGAGTGACGAATACATATGGCTGTTGGAAGTTTCACCACTGGCCGTATTAGGGTATTCAACAGGCGGTTTTGTGCGAGTCGTTCCATCGCTGTCTTGCCACAAGACCTTGAAGCGCTTACTTGGAAATTGTTGCTTGTCATAACTTTTATTCACGACTTTTGCCGTGCACATCTAACGAACTATACTTTAGTCTAGTCAGAAATCTAGTTTTGATCTATGAACACGCAGAATCCGTCGTGATTGTAAACGAACTGCCTATAAATAAATATACCTACATTAGTAATGTTGATGAGTAATTAGTATGTTAGGAATACACTATGCGTTGCCAATCTGAAGAGATGTTGTTTACCTTGAAAATAAACACAGTATTAAATTGATTTCGTTATAGCTACTATTATTATTGTTTTTTTATATTTTTTGCAAATAACAAAATAGCTCTATCTAGCCCCAAAAGTAATTAATTTGGAGCCATTAAATTAATGGCTCGCGATTCGAATTGAATGCACATGTGGCTCCACACATGTTTAATTGGATAGTTCTATTCGTTGCCAAGGTGTTAAACAACAAACAATGTCCATTATTTGTGCACCCAGAACCCTAATTCTTGAGAATCGATCATTGCAGCAATGTAGCCATTGTAATGCAATGCAATTGAGATATTGAGATACCTATTAACTGGTTTTCAAGGTAAAATAAATAAGAATGATATACATATTGTATAGCTATACCAAATTGGAAAATGCATGGACTTGAGCAATAAATCATTCGTCAGGAATTGCAATTTGTGATTTACAACAATTATGAATAGTAGAAAATTACGAGCGAAATGTTATTAATATTGATGAATTTTATTGCGATTTACCGAAGTGCTAAAATTGTACATTAGAAGATGCTATAACACGCTAATACTAATAACAAAATATTGATGTTAGTACCACTAATGTCAGAGTTTAAGTACATGATTCTAAGTACAAGTCTTAAGAGAAATTCTAAGTAGCAGGTGCAATTTGTTGCAAAGCTTTTCAATCTAGCAAAATATGGGTCCGATTACTACACGATCCGGTTAAAGGCAACGGGAAGCGAGCGCTCACTGCGATATCGTGGTGTGATGAACTTTGGTGGCGATTAGTTCCACGTCTATACGAACAAACTTCTTATAAAACTGTGGCAATCTACATACTAACTAGTCAACAATCTATGATACAAATACATAGTAACTAACGATAAAACTGTGGTTTTACTATCAGCGTTAGGAATTGATTAGTTCTACGCGCAACGTCTAATTCAGTTACGAGTGCAATAAAGTATTGTGTAAGAATAAAACCTTGATGTGATTGATCGATTTAAATGAGTTTTTATACGTTATCTGTATCAAAAGCGATTAATATATAAAAGGGTAACAAAAAAAAAATGCTTGTTCTGTATCCTGTTTCAAAATGAGCATTTACAATGAGAAATGATTAGTTTATAGCAAAGTTGTGAATGTATAAATAAGCATGGTATAGCGTTGTGTCCGATGTAAGCTCTTACAAGATATTAACGAGTAGAAGGTAGCCCTTTCTCTTACGAAGTACTACGAGCAGTTTGCATTTCGTGTTTAGGTTAAGTAGGTCAGTAGAGTTTATCTACAGATAGACAAAGTACCCCTATCCATCTGTAGGTAGTGTAGTTGTCGACAATGAGAGCAATGACGTCTTCGTGTAGGAGGTATTTTTGGCGAATACATGTCTGCAATAAATGTATATATACACTGAGACGATGTGGGTGAACAATAGAGCACAGAGCGATAAATTTTATAACCACCTGCATAAATACCGAATTTGCATTGAATTCAAGCGTTGTCATTGTTAATGTTAAATTACGGTGTCAGATATCGAGTTAACGCGATTAAGTCATCGGCTTTAGACTCGAAAATCTTTTGTGCTATCAATATGTAAACGCTATTTATTTAAAAAAAAAAGGATTGACTGAATTGAGATTTATTTTTCAAACGTTTTTGGTGTAATTATTTATTTTTCACGGAAATACTTTAAAATAAATACGAAAGTCGTTTAGAAAACAAACAAATTAGCTCGTTTTGTCTTGAAGTTTAAGATTTCCCGATATACATCATAACATTTACTTGTAGCATTCCGTCTATCTTTACTATACTAACGTAGTACAACAGAAACAATATTCATAGTTGTCAACATTAGATACTATAGTGTCTGTATATAAAACTCTTTGCTTTATTGTGCGAAACTACTACACACGAAACAAAGTTTAAAAACATTGACAATAGTTTGGTTCAATATAAAGCTGGAATTAAGTTATATATTGTTATTTCAAGCATCGGACTAATCTATAACAGTGTCATATATTATGACACCTGCACAATATGTAAGTAAATAGCACTATGACATTATAGATACCTACCGCCGCGAAAAATAGATAAGACACGACTCCGTAACGATGCAAGTTTCTATGAAAATGTAGCAATCTATGCACCTAGATTACGTCGCGTGTAATTTCTTTTTTTCAATACATTACCGACCCTGAAACGTTCACATTTACATATCGCAATACTGAGTTGTCGCTGACGCATTTAAATATATTAACAGTAGTTTATTTGGCCCGCAGCCATCTCAAGCTGTCACTTGCAAGGTTAACGTGTACACAATTCTGTGTATGACCGCTTCCAATCCAAACACCGCTCACTTGATTAGAACACAAATTAAAATGATAATGACCTTTTGCACTGACACTTCACTTGCGTAAAAAGCACGACTCGTTTGTACACTTAATATCACTCGAGATGGGCACGTGTTTTCATCCAATCCAATGTGTAATGTTTCGCGTAAAGCGAGGGTTCAGTTCGGAATTATATGTTTTAAAAATAAAAACAAGCGAACGTCTACGCGGCGCGGTGGAACGGCGACGTTTACGAGTGCGTGTAGTATTAGTTCGGCGACAGGCTGCGCCGGCGCGCGGTTGATGCGCGAAGGCTTCGACGCGACCCGGAGTGGGCACACGAGTGAACGAGACAGCATGAGAAACTTGGGAGTCCGGTTACGTATCTCCTACTTATTATGGCAAGACTCTTTGTACACAGAGACTCTATCATTTCTAATTCTCAACTTGGCTTCTTAATCGTCGACAAGTAAATCCTAGTAAAATACTGTTACTATTATACTTGCAGGCGATGCCTTCTTTTGTCTTCGCGAAGCTCGTTTCTTTTCGTACCTATAGTAATCCTTTGTGAACTCACTGACCCGGTTAACGTTACCTGTGTGCCTAATACAGGCTTAGAAGTTTAATATTGCGAATGAAATGCGAGTAATTAACCAGTCTGCTAGGTAGAAGTGTTATATAGATAAATATTGTATATCTTGTGAAGATCATCGACCGCTCGCGACTGCTCGCTGACCGTTCACTCGTGTGATAAAATCACGATTTGTTTCCTAAACATATTGTATTCTAATTCCATGTTCAGCGTTCGAGTTAAAAATGCATCAGATGTAGAGAGATAGTAAAAAGTTTTTTATAAAGTTAAATATTTGCAACTCGCAGTTTAAACACGAATCTTATTAGTGCAGAAACATTTGGAAAAGAAAGGAAAGGAACAATACTGAGGTTTATGCAGAATCACTTTTAATTGTCGCAAGACCTTTCGCTGGCAAATTACCACTTACAAACCGCTTCTAACAACTTTGGTTTCATGTCAAAGCTACAATTTTGAATGTAAACTATTTTGATGCCTTATGTATGAAATAGCAAACCCGCTTGCGAGACGTTTTGCATCATGAAACTAACACTGCTTTTTCAATACTTCACTATAACAAATTAACCATAAGCGATTAGAATTTTACACATTACTTCTTTTGTGAGGTATCATACTATATTTGTAAACTGAAATATGTTAAACAAATTTATATTTATGTTATTTTGTTTCTATTGAGGGCAAGTGATATATAAAAAGTTCAATTCCGCATGCAAACTGCAATTTCGGTCGCTGCTGCGGTCACCGTATACTGGTTTGGAAATGTGACACTTTGGTGTTGTACTACTACAAAGCTGGTCACCAATGCTGTCTGCTAAATTATGTCGGTTATGTAATGTTTTTTTTTTATTAATAGTTTTACAAAACTGGACGTATACGAAGAACTGCGTTACAATACCAAATACAAAAAGTTAAACAATACGCATACTAAACGCGAACACAGCATGCGTAAAAAATAATTTATTCATTATGATAATTTATTATTAAAAGGGAAGCCTTTGCCCTGCAGTGGGACAGTACAGGCTGATAATAAAATAATTATATATATAACTCTATAACTCACATTTACAGACATACGCCTTTTAATCCTATTTTGATATACTCATTTTTATTTTTGTAATTTGTTGGTTCATTGGTAGTCATCATATCTGCTAGAGCTGTAGGGCGTGGGTTCGATTCCCACCCAGGAAAACATTTTGTGGTATAAACAAATGTGTGTTCTGTGTCTGGGTTTTCTGTATGTATTATAAGTATATATTTACAACAAAAAAAGTTTTTATGCATTCTTTTAGTTATCTAACTTCCATAGCATAAGCTTTGCTTAGTTTGGGGACAGATGGCGCTTTGTGTAATGTCCTACGATATTATGTACTTAAGAAAATAAAAGCATATTACTTAAGCAGCTTTTCTAAGGAGGAAAACAGTTTTAGTTCAAAAATCTATAAGTGCGTTCAAAAAGGTCGATAACGAATAGAATATCTATAGCCATAACCTTTAAACCTTGACACCAAAACGTATCAGATTTGGTGTCACTACTATTTTAAAAGTTTCGCTTATTGAATTGAACTGTTCGCACTAAAGATTGGCAATTTATGTCTATTCAAACATCAAAATAACGTTTCGTGGTATACAAAAGCTCTAATGTCATGATGCGCAGGCACAACTAGCTACATACACAAGTACTTACGAGTAAAATGTCAGAGTTTACAGTTTACATCAAATTACGCTTCATAGCAAACCATGTTGTTATTGCAACAACATAATCGCTCGCTATAAATATTTATGTAATTTGCTATAGTAACAATGAAGGGAATTAATTGACTTCGTAATTTAAAAAAAATATTTAGTATAATTATGTATTAAAACATTGTTGACTTTTTAGGGTTCCGTACCCAAAGGGTAAAAACGGGACCCTATTACTAAGACTTCGCTGTCTGTTTGTCCGTCCGTATGTCTATCACCAGGCAGTATTTTAAGAACCGCGATAGCTAGACAGTTGAAAATTTCATAAATTATGTATTTCTGTTGCCGCTATAACAACAAATCATCATCATCAGCCTGTTATCGCCCACTGCTGAGCATAGGCCTCTCTTCTTGTACGCCACTCGTCCCGGTCCTGTGCCAGTCTTGTCCAGGTTCGACCCGCGATTCTTGTTATATCGTCTACCCAACGAGCTGGTGGACGACCAACGCTCCGTTTACCAGTTCGCGGCCACCAATCCGTCAACGCCTTAGTCCACCTGCCATCACCCTGTCTGGCGACATGCCCTGCCCAACTCCATTTGAGTTTTGTGATACCTACTAAAAACAAAATAAAATAAATATTTAAGGGGGGGCTCCCAAGCAACAAACGCGATTTTATTGCCTTTTTCACAGATGGTACGGAACCCTTCGTGCGCGAGTCCGACTCGCACTTGGCCGGTTTTTATATATGTACTTTGACTGCACAAATAAATTATTATTAGATTAACAACAAAGAACATGCTTACATTTTTACAGTGCGAACTCCAGTGTCGCACAAAAATGAGGATACCGAGAATTTTATTGACTTATTAACTCAAATTAATTTAAAAAATAAGACAAATAATGACAATATGCTAATTGTTGAATCAGCGTGTTAACCGACATATTTGCATTGTACTTTTAAATCTACCTATAACATGTAATATTAATGTCTTTAAAATACATGGCGCTTCTCTTTGTGGTTTAAGATTTAATACAAGAGGAGAAAACACATTTCGAGCAAAGCTAATCTAATATTTCAAAGAGGCTCATCTTAGACGTGGAGAACGTATCACACGCCCATTAAATAGGATTAGATTGTAGATTTTTAGGGCTTACAGGCTAGGTGTTTGATTACAGCTCACCTGATGTTAAGTGACGGTGTGGTCGAAGATGGTAAAGCACGCCTAGCCTGGAATGGAACAGGCTCTCAAGTGAGGCTGCCGGAACACACCGTTAGATACTTGGCGGCAGATTTTCAACTTAAGGGTGGTAGCTAGCCAGCCGAGTACTAGAAAGTACCCTACCACCACAATTTCAATTTTAATTGAAGTATTTCAATGTATGTATGTAATACATACATATATTTGTTATTAGGTCTGCCAACCCGCACTTGGTTAGCGCGACGGACTATGGCCTTACCCTTCTCACAATGAGACGAGGCCATCAGTGGAACAGTTTGCAAAAAACAGGGTTGATTCAGATTCGGAAGTATTTTAACATATTTTACGTATTATACATATATTTATTGTACATATTTAAATAAAGTGTTGTCTATTGTCTATATTTTACGTACATATTTTAAGTATTTGCCGTGCCGTGGTGGTGCCGGCGTAAGAATAGTACCCCACCCTCTCTACCCGTGGTCGCCGTAAGAGTCGGTTAAGGGATGTAATCCAAAAGATGGGCAGCAGCGTCTTTCTTGAACAATCACACCTAACTGCGCTCGCCAACCCGTCTGCCAAGCGTGGCGAGTATTGGCAAAACTCCCCTCAGGAGGAGGCCTATGTCTAGCAGTAGACGTCCTATGGCTGATGATGAATGACTAAGTATTTAAACATTTCAATGGATAGCAATTTGGAATTTTCATTAGGCTTTCCACAAATGGTAACAGGAATCAGCTATAAATACTCACAATAATTCGCAAAAGACTTATTTCTATTCAAAAGCTGATATTTCTAACCGCAAATAAGATAACTAACAAGAGAGAGGATATCCAATTTTATAGAGGCATATCCGATGTAAGTATTTTCCACTGGTTATACACATACCAGTAAGGTTAGCAATCTTCGATTAAAATTTATTTACGCCCATTAGGCTAAAGAAAAAACGCATCTGACTCACACAGAGAGGAATTCATAATTATTTTGAAATATGTGCTCGAAACCTTAATGGGTTTAAGTGTGTGAACCGCAAAAGAATATGTTTAAAAAATGTGAAAGATTCAAACTAAAACTTCATGAAACGATGAGTAATTCAAATGTCTATGTTGTGTAGAAACAATGTTTAAAAATCTGTAAATGTTTTTTGAGACAAAAATTCTATACCGATTCGTAGAATAAATGAATTCGTATTGAAGCGTAACAAATTGTGGGATCTGCGACAAATAACAGAAACGTGAGGCCAAATAAAGATTTTAGTTTTAGAAAATTGTCATCTTTTGTGAGTCTGCGTTTGAAAGGAACATTAGTTGGTGTTGACAATGGAGAGACCTGCATCTGTGGAGGTTCACACGGCAATAAACCATGAGTTTACTTTGATTCTCCAAAGATGAAAAAACATATATACGACAGTATAAGTCTCGTATACCATGCAACTGACCGCCTTGTCAGCTCATTACGTAATAGCTCTGCTTCCTGAGCTGTGGAGCGTGGGTTTGATCCCTGGTTCCCGCCCAGGATATTGTTAACATAAATACTATAAAGATGGTATAGTTTGTTCTATATAATATAATATGTATTTGCAACAAAAAGTATTCTGTCAGTTATATGGTTCTTATAGTACAAGCTTTGCTTAGTTTGGTATTGCGCTGTGTGAAATATTATAATCATTATTTGTTATAATCATTGTTAAAAATGTAGACTCTAATGACATTTAACAAGTTACCATCGCAGTTCCAGGTATTTTGCCGCCAAGCAGGTAGTGTGTAAACATTACTATGTACCGGTTTGAAGAATACTGCAGTTAGCGTAATTACAGGGATTTTGATACATATCGTCAATGCCATGGAATATGTCACTCAAAGTTCTGGGTACCGTTTCAATACTATCAGGAGATCGTTTCGTTCGTGTAATTACTTTTTCATTAAAAAAAAAACAATATTTAGTTTATTTAAAAATGACTATCACGCTTGCATATTGTAAGGAAAATAGCACCTCACTGAACCGTAATATCATCCAAAACAACCAATTTTGAATCGTTAAAATTTAGCGATGCTAAAGGCCACTCTCGTCTCTCTCTCTCTCTCTCCCTCTTTCTCTCAGATGTCCTACTTAACTTTACACTTGTTCATTTCACTTGCAACCAGTTTGGCACCCAAGTATTTGGTCTCCCACTTGATTTATTTATCCAAGTTGTTATTACTGTTGGCGACAGTTCAGTTGTCAATTTTATGGTATCCGTTAGAAGTTACGCAATAGAGATTTCTATTTTGTGAAGGCTTTTGCGAGAAAATTTTGATGCTAAAATAACAATAAAAAAAATTACTTTTTTTTTTTTCTTATGAAAGAATTTTATAATATTCAATCTGCAGGTAAACAAAAATAATGTAAGAGTCGTGATAAATTGTTTAAGTATCGAAAGAAATATTGCTTACTTAGCAATTAGGCTAACTATTCGTACTTTAAATACCGTAACTTATTACTAAGCAAATCGACAACACTATAGTGAAGTGCTTCGAAAATACCTCCTACCTAGGTGTCTGACCACTCACTATGAGGTGAAGGTTAGAGGTGCAGTGGCGTAACTTTATAGTTTCTAGACGTTAGTATTGAATATAAAAAATGTAAATTAGTAATCAATTACGAACGTTCTTTGGTCACTGAAATATTTTTTTCGTTCAGGGCTGATTTGAAGACGTCGGAAGATTAATTTTAAATACGGTATTGAAACCAGTTGCAGAATGGCAAACAGCAAAGATAACGACACTGATTGAAATAATCTTTATCTCCTCTTTAAATCTTTTGTATGTTTTTGTTATCATGGATGTATTATACATATATATTTTATTCAACTTTTTGTTCTGTATTTTTTTACACTGCCGACCTTAATATTATATTTGTGCCATCATTACTATCCATTCAAAGGTTTCTAAAAGAAATCGCTCTAGGCGGTAAGGCTACCGTTGTACTATCATATATTAATGTTGTTTTATTACAAGTACAACGCATTCACTATTGCCGTGGTGGTGCCGGCGTAAGAATAGTACCCCACCCTGTCTACCCGTGGTTGCCGTAAGAGTCGGCTAAGGGATGTAATCCAGAAGATGGGCAGCAGCATCTTCCTTGAACAATCACACCTAACTGCCCTCGCCAACCCGCCTGCCAAGAGGAGGCCTATGTCCAGCAGTGGACGTCCTATGGCTGATGATGTGTGTGTGCATTCAGTAAAATCGGATGAGTGTTTTAAACGCTACGATGGAACATACATAAATATAAACATTCATAGAGCTTTTCTTTCAGTTTTGCCGTAGTTGGGTAATAACGTGTATATCGACGCGAATACTCACTCACGATCATGCATCGTGCGGTTAGCTTGAAACATGCTGTTAGTTCCACAGCTTACGTTGATCAACTAGTATTATACCTAAACCTTGTACATATTAACATTTGATTACTGTTAGAGTTGTCCCACGCCCACACGGTATAGCAGCCGTGAACTTTGACAGAGCTCAGTGGCAGTCGCTAGTATAATGACGTCATACATTATTCAATACATTAGATTTAGCCCGGTCACACCAAAAGCTTTAAGAATTAATGGACCTGAGCAATGTTAGTGACAAATGTGATTAATTCTTCTACAGCTATGTTAGGGTTACCAAATGAAAATAAAATCTGTAATCTACCTGTTTCCTGTATTTTATAAAGTAACAAGAACATAATAGAGAGACGAGTTGTATGTAATAACAGTTGTATGAAATACAAAACAAAGAAATTTATTTAGAACGTCATTTTTTTTATTGTCTACAGGCTAGGTGTTTGACCACAGCTCACCTCATGTTAAGTGATTGTGTGTTTAAAGATAGTAAAGCACACCTAGCCTGATATGGAACTGGCTCTCAAGTGAGGCTGCCGGAACAGACCGTTGGGTGCTTGGCGGCATATTTTCAACTTGAAGGTGGTAGCTAGCTAACCGAGTACAAGAAAGTACCCTACCACTGCGCTATGGTTAACTCACTATTATTTCCTTCACCGGCAGCAAAAGCTCATAGTTAGGTTTTGAACTCGCGCCCTTCGGCGTGTGAACCTACCATGCTAACCACTGAGCTACCATCGCTACAAAGTTTTAATTTATAAAAACGTCATGTATGTCAAAATCATCCACAGAATAATCAACATCAACACTTTTTCACATTCTTTAATCTGAAATTATCTTCTAGGTATATAGAATTCGTTATGCATAATGGTACAACCCTAGTATCTCTAAGTGCCGGCGTTGTGTAGGAGCATGGCGCCACCGGTGGCAGTTCTTTGTGTGACAGCGTTGGTGTTGTCGCGTGTTTCTTGCTGGTATGCCCTTTTACGGCGTTCTTTCACTATTGTCCACATAAGGACGTATTGGAACTACGCAATCGACAACACTGTAAAACCTTTATAGTAACTAACGATCTATACCAAAGATAACGAGTCTCTTTAAGTTATACTATACTATACCACTGTTATATCCGGATACTTGTTTTGTATCAGCAGTAAGTTCTAGGAAACTGTAGCCTTTACTTATTCATCAAAAAGCAGTTATCATTTAATCCCGACAGGGCGCTGTTCCACTTGCCATATACTTTTCTATCGTTTATGTGATACGTAAATCTTGCAAATTAGTATGTAAATAAAGTTTTAGAGCAGTTTTTAACATTAAAATCAAAATAGTTGCAATTTGTAGTACGTACTAGATAGATACTGGAATCAGGTATCTCTAGGCAAGCGTGTTCCATCGTAGACCACATTTTCGCTTACCATCAGGCGTGATGGCGGTCAAACGCGAGCCTATCTTAGATTTAAAAAAAAATATATAAATCTAGATCATTGAAAACTATAACGTAAATCGTGCCAAATAAAACTGCTAGTCTGATTTGGAAATGAAAAGGTCAAGCACTAAAAAGTAAAAACTAAATGTCATTCAAACCTACATAGGCTCAAAGATATACGTAAACAACCGTGCTGCAGCCCAAACAGGAGACTTGCTCCGATTGTCACCAACGACGTGGGCAGAAGCCTTAGTCTGCCATTCAGTAGGAGTCAGGTGGGTTCACTTTAATGCTTGTTTCTTGCAATTGTCGTTGTAGAACTACTTATATGTTTTACTGCAAATGATATTAAAGAAACGTGAACTTCTTCTTTTTTTCGAAGTCGGTTAATAAAGAAAGGTATATGAAAACCCAAACCTCAAGTGCAGGGTACTGTAGCTGGCGAAATTATAGGGCTGTTGGGAATAACCATCTAATGTCTTAAAGTAATGAGCGTCAAAGCAGCGATTTCCTGGAATTTGTTTTGTTATTCAACATTATGTGACACGTTGCAATGGCCATGGATATGCATCTCTTACCATCAGGAGAGCCTCTCGCTCGTCTCATTACTATTACACAAAAGAACTGGTACTTTACTTTATTACTATAGAAAAAATATTAAACTCGTGTTTTGAATACAATAATGGACTAGACTTAATTTACCTACTTTATGTGAAATTGTCTGCGATTAAGATTTTTACTTATTAATTTTGTTTAAAAAATGTCTCACTTCAATACTGTTAAATCACGTGGAATGTTGATCAAGTCTAGTCTAGTATACGATTGTTATTTGTCTATAGTGTATTATGTTTCGACCTGTCACCTACAATTTATAAAGCAGGTAAACGTGCATTGCAAATAGGTATTCCACGTCAGTACAATACATTTGCAGAAACGTGTTTAATTCAACAAACGATGCGTTTTATGTGAGACTATTATGGTATTGTTTGGAAATTTTACATGCTATTGTATCAGGATTGGATTTAACTGTGTACACTTTGCTCTTTCGCATGTTTAAGCACGTTGCGTAGCATCATTTGAAAATAACTGCAATAACAATTCCAAAAACATCGGCGCGTTTTTGGTTTATTTTAGCCGTAGTTCTTAAAACACACAAATGTTTACTATGTTAATTTTATTTATTCTATTAGTAACCTGTATTCCATAGAACAAGCTTTGCTTAGTTACGAGCAAAATAGCGCAAATTTTCGAGTATTTATTTATTAATAATGTAATTATAATTATTATTTTTTTATCTGTTTCTGGCGATAATTATTGGCTCTTGATCAACTTTATACAGCAAATGTGTACCAAACAATTATTTTTTTCGGAATTTTTAAGTAAATTAATATTGGTACAATTTTCAAATTAGCAATTAAAATTAAAATGCAATGCAATGTTTTTCTTGACTATTCTCGGCTAACATATCTAAATATATCCTAATGAGACACTAACAACTAGTTAGAGCTGAAAATATAGTCATATCGGTACAGCTTTAAAATACTTGTACCACAACTTTTTCGCCATTTTAATAGTTTTATAAAAGATAAAATCAGCCGCCAGTCTGAGCTGAGAGAGACTGCAATGTTCTGCTATCTTAGTTACACTACATTGGTCCGTTCCCAGAAAGGCTTTTGCAATATTTCATAGCTGTTAGTTTGTTTTAACAAATACATTATGGAAACGTACAGCTAGAACTTTCGCAACACGAACTCTGTTCTTAACAGACTAACAACTCATTAGACAATAGTTTCTATGAGTTTGTTTGTAATTTGTTCTTTCCTACGATTGGGTGACCGTGAGTGGTATTTACAAATGTATCGAGTACCGAATGGCATACCAAATTGTAGGGCATAGTTGTTAGTTACATACGTGCGCCATCCTCAGCCACGAACAACTTACCGCGTAAACAATTGTTTCAAGATATCTATTCGGATCTTAAATCGTTAAGATTTAATTAAAACTGGTCTTATAGAGAGAGTCGATGATATCTCTCGCTCATTTTATTTAAAGTTTATACACCCATGAGCATAGATTAATTTACAGTTACTAATCTAAGCTCGAGTTTAATGATCAAGTTCACATCTTAGGTAATAGTTTCTATAGACCGAAATACCATTATAGGATGATACCATCAATATGACGCCGCGACTAATAGTCACAGTTGAGTTAGCAGTTGGTAGCAATATCCACCAGATTAGTAAGAAGTTTGTATATACTCCTACGTCCTACAAAAGCTCTACTCGGCATGACGCGGCAGTGGTCGATGTAAACGAGAAGCCGGACCGGTTCCGCAGCTGCGCGTGCGACGGTATATAGACGTGCACACGATCTTATGAGGATATGGTGGACAGTCAGGAACAAAACTGAAAGAGGAGAAACGGATGCCGACACAGAAAATGTTCATAAAAAACCGTGTACCAGTAAGTGGCTGGACCGACCTGATAATAAAGTGACTATCGTCCCAGCAACAACAAAAGTATCATTAACTTTGCAAGTGAAAGACCTTTTGAGAATGGGAGACGTTTTGCGTCCAAACGGTACCGAATAAAGCATTAAAAATAAATAAATATTGAAGAACATTTTACACAGCAGCATCTAGTCCCAAACATTTGTAGCGATGATAGATCAGTGGTTAGCACGGTCGGTTCGCATGCCGAAGAGCGTGGGTTCAAACCCCAACCATGAGCTTGAACTGCCGGTAAGGGAAAAGGTACCAGTAAATACTATTCTTGTCAACGAGATAACCGATAGAATACATACGTATATATCTTATTGGGACATATATGTATACTTATATAAATACATATGTTAAAAACACTAGATACAGAACACACACACAAACTCGTCACATAAATGTTTGTTCTGAGTGGGAATCGAGCCCACGTCCCTTAACTTAGCAAGCAAAACTTCACCTAGACCAATCAATCATGCACCAAAGTATGGGCATAGTGGGTAGGTACTAGTACCCCAAAATGCCCAAGTAATTCAGAAGCAACAAATTCACTTGTTCCGAAAATAATTTAAAAAGTATTCGTGGGTCTGTAACAGACAATCAGGGTCTGCAGTCTGCATGACTACTTTACTTATGGTTGCACAAAAAGGTGCACACGCTATTTTTAACCTTTTCCTCCTGTCTGTACCGCCATGGGCCCGATCATGGTCGAGGATCGAGACACGCTCGCGTGATCTATCCCCATGAACGTATCAAATGTACTCCTGCGGCCAATCAGCGGTTTCACGACCAGCCGTCCACGTAAGAAGGTATAGTTAATTTAAGGAAATTGATTTTTTATTTAATGGGATTTATAAAGTACTATGGCTCTTTTGATTGCCTTATAGCTCAATGAGTAGTAGTTTTGCTTCGTGAACTGTAGGCTATGGGTTTGATTCCTTAACATGCGACCTAAAACGTCATCCGTACATGGTGGATGTTCCCCATGTACGCACAAATCGTTTTGATTCGACATTTTTTATTCGCACAGCGTGTTTTTTTTTTTTCACAGCGTTGTTGTGGAATTCTCTTCCGGAGTGATGAATAATATGGATGTATTCAAATATAGAGTAAAAAGGCTTCTTCTAAGTAAGCGTGCTCCATCTTAGACCGCACTAATGCTTAACGTCAGTCAGAGTGTGTCAAACGTGAACCTATTTTGAATTAAAAAAAAACCTAGTACAAACGTTTCTTTGACAAACACACTCTATCAATTATCTAGTACCTATAATAAAAGCTTTGCTTAGTTTTGCTGCGTAAGATATACATCGTACATCCTTTGTTTTTATTTATTAACATCATAAATTAATCCATTGCCAAAAATCTAGACTAAATGAATAGTAAGTTGATATTTGCGACAAAATTTCGACTACAATTTTAAAACGCAAAAACTTAACGACCTCCTATTTTGCTTAAACATTAATAATAAATATCGTTTGTCATTGTACTGTTGACCGGAAATCAGGTTTTTTTTTAGATTTCACATATTTTTTTGGAATTGTTTATTACAGTTAAACGCATGTACATTGTACAATAACGTTATGTGTACAAATGACATGGTATGATGCAGTTTCACATCACGCTTTCTCTATGCATCATTGCGCAAAAACTCTGGTAAAATTATAGGAAGTGAAAATGACACAACCTGGTTTTTGTCTCTAGTGAAACAAAGGTATGTCAGCTACAGACAGACAATACGACGTTAATACGTATATCGTCATACTTACGTCTTCCTTTATAGTATTATAAGTTATTTCCATAATTGCCCTGTTGGTTCATTTGGTACAATATCTGCTTTAAGAGTTGTAGAGCGTGGGTTAGATTCCCACCAGGACAAACATTTATGTGAATGTGCTCAAGTTTATTATTGGGGTTTGAACCCACGCCCTTCGGCATGCGAACCGACCGCGCTAACCGCTGAGCTATCATCGCTACAATGATAATGCCAGTTCATGACAATTACAGCGGTACCCAAAACTTATAGTAAAAAACAAAGTATGGGGCATCGTTGTTTTGGCACTAATTACTTTGAGATAATCTATGGTTAGTTTAAATAGTCCAGTAGCTAGGTAAAGTTTTCCTTTCAAACTGGAACACGGTAATACACACAACTGTTTGGCGGCACTATAATGGCGGCGGCTTTTTTTAAACCATCCTCTAAAGACACTTGAATTATTGAGACGAATCTAACGATGCCTTAATTGTCGTAAGCCATTCGAACGTTTGGAAAATACGAGATAATAAAGAAATTTACATACATATATACGTACAAGATTAGCGCGAAAAACATAACCCTTCCTTGGCAGTCGGGTAAAAACTAGGTAAGCGAGAAGTGGTAGTAGCAATTATACGTAGTTTGCGTTACAGGTAGGTACATATAGCGTAAGTATTCAATCAACATATTTCTATTAACAATAAAAGATACACCTGGAGGTTGTAGAACTTACTGAGTTATTATGAACTAATATCTATTGGAATGGAATAATGCAGTAACAGCAGTGCTGGCCGGCCCACTTTGCATGCGGTTGAAGCACGTACTTATGTACCATGACACAGTTTCAACAAACGTGCTTAGATTATTTCTAGTAAAGCAAAAATGCATATTATTACAAACGTAAAAAGCACTTACAGGTCAAATTACGAGCAGCCGCAATATATTATATTACGTCAATTATTTATTTTATTAAAAATTCGACTAGGTGTTAGTTTCTTCTCAGGATAGGAAAATGATGTTTCTAAAGTAGTAAAAAAAGGTAGGTAAACTGTAGGTAAAAAAAAGTAATTAAGAAGTATACATAATACATAATAATTAGGAAGAATATACAAATAATATATATAAATAATGAAAGTTAACATTAAAATGAAAAATATTGAAATATTACTGAAACATGCAAAATATCCAACATTAACCAACAAGCCAAGAAGATGGTACAAGAACCGTTATAGGAAATGATCGAAGTAAAAGTAAATTCTAAATTAGCTTTATATCTGAACAGATAACAAAGAACAGAAAATCATTATTGTTACGACAAGCTATGACTCAGCTGAAATTTGGGTGTCGACCTGATTTTATGCTCTTTGAACAACAATAGGTCACTATAGCTGACATAAGGGTCCCATTTGAAGTATTCTCCTTGCCTATGGTTTTAAAGTCTGCACTCTATTTGCCCATAACCGTACGACAAAACCGTTATTTTTCTTAATTATTACTCTACATCCTGCCTGATATATAAGCAGTTACGCGGTCTAGGATGGAAAACTTGCCTAATGTAACTATTACTTAAATACTCAGAGTTTGAATTCGCGCATATTGAAAAATAAAATGGAAACAATTTTGCAGTTGTTAAAAGATTCGTTTGGTAAATGGTATAGAGCGAACAAATGGTAGTACATAATTAAGTACATTGACAGACCTGTTGGCTCATTGGTAGAATAAAGGTTCGATTCCCACCCAAGACAAACATTTTGTGGTATAAATATATGTTTGTTCTGTGTCTGCGTGTTCTGTATGTATATACAAAATAAAAAAATAACTATGTATTCTATTCTATTAATATACTATATTACTTCCATAGTACAAGCTTTGCTTAGTTTGGGGTTAGATGGCGCTGTGTGTAGTGTCCTACGATATTTATTTATTTATATACCATTCTCAGGAACGACTAACATTTATCTGACCGTTATTTAAACTTAAAGTAAACATTTCGGTTGGTTGAATACAGATTGAATTTATAGGAAATTCATACCCGATTTGGCTTTACTCTTCCGGAACTTGGGTGTCCATGTCTCTTTCCACTATTGTTGGCACGTGATTGGAAACATTATCTAATAAAATAGAGATCTTCACAATCTGGATGGTAGCAATCACTCTTGGGTGTTTTTTAAATTTTATTTTGTTACTGGTTTAGTGATTCTGCAAAACTAATTCCTTAGGAAACTCCACTGATTCAATGAATTCTAGTAAACATAAATAGTATAAATATTTATTTTTTGTAAATTAACTAAACATTCCCCTGAAAATGTTCTCAGCACTTAATTTTTTATCAGCATAAAAACGATTAAAAAGTTCTGTTACGATTAGCTTTAATTAGCAGAGGCACACATTTTCATGTGCACACGATATCCGATTAGTATTATTATTCCGAGAAACAAATGGTAACATTAATTTTACAGAACAAATAAAAACAAAAGACGTACACGGCTTGGCGCCACAACTGTCGACCAATCGCCGCTGGGGCCAACAATTCATGGAACTCTCACACGTCTACTATTGATCAAAAAACGCGCCAACTTCGAAGCTCAAACTGGTTTTGACATTGGAAGCGTACGGCATGCCGCACGTGCTATGTAAGTGTTGACATAATGAAAAATTAGAAAGCTTTTTGAGCAGTTCAAGGGTTCTATTCTAAACTGGTATTGAACAGTTATTAAAACACAGCGGCAGTTAGACAAAGAAAGGATTAAACACAGATTTTGGTTTGGTTATTTCCATAATTTCAATTAGGATTAGTAACAAAAGTGTACGCGTTTTCTCTTACTTTTATTTTACCGTAATAGAGCACAATTAGTATCTTACGTAATTACTATATAAATTTTTGACTGCCTTATTAGCTCCTTTACTTCTTGAAATGTCTGGGTTAGATTCTCATCCAGGACAAACATTTATGTGATAAACATAGATTGATCTGTGTCTGGGTGTTCATCCAATCCCACTATAATATTATAAATGTGAAAGTTTGGATGGATGGATGTATGGATGGATGTTTGTTACTCAATCACGCAAGAACGGCTGAACAGATCTCGATTAAATTTTGCATGTAGATACTTTAGGCCCTGGAAAAAAACATAGGATACTTTTCACCATCATCATCATCATCATCATCATCCATCACCACGCGGGTAAAGCCGCGGGACGCAGCTAGTGTATAATAAATATCTATTAACAAATATAAAAATATACTATGAATACTAGATTACGCCCGCGACTTAGTTCGCGTCAACTTTAGAATTAGGTTCAGAGATTAACAAATAAGCAATAGTCTATTTAACTATTTTATTATTAGATTAAGATAAATGATACCTTTTTTTCTCTGAATTATGTTTCATAAGACGCATCTATACCTAATTTCTAGTGGAAACGTCCAGTATTACGTTTTTTATAATCCCACAGGAACCTAACATTTTTCTAATATATAAAAAGTACCCTATATGTAAACTTTAACGTTAATCCAGATAATAAACTATACGTGTGCCAAATTTCATTCAAATCCGTTCAACCGTTTTTACGTGATTGAGTAACAAACATCCAAACATTCACATATATAATATTAGGATTCTTTCAGTCTATTATCTGGTTTAGTTACTACGAGATAAAAATAGAGAAGTTTAAAATGTTTTTCGATATATATATTTAACTTAAACAAACATATATGTGAAATAAACACTAATACTAACACGTTTTAATCAAACAAAGACCTATAAACCTAGACTGCAAGCTAGGTCCAAACCATAAACGGCTGAGGCTACTAAAATCTCAGTTCATGGCATATCTAGTTCCATAAAACCAGTCGGCCTAGTCCAAGGTACTAACCCTCTACACTATATGAATATAGTTAGAAACTATTTTAAGCTTTAAACAAGTTTCAGGAGTCGTTGAGAAAACAGCAACGTTTTCGTAGATACCAATTTTATATTGAAACTGCGTACAAAACTTCATTGATAACTTGACTATTGGTCTATTAAAAAGTTACATTTAGGGTGGCATTTGTCAGCAATTTATTTTTGGTTCTATGACTAAAAATTGTAGATATTTTTTTTTTCAACTAAATAAGTTTTTTTTTTTTTTGAGAGACCTATAAACCTTAAATCCCGTTTACAAGATGGCGGCCGTGGGACAATATTTGCAACCCCACAAACTTGGATTTAACTTTACACTAACCCCTCCTTGATATCTAAAAAAGAAAATTGTGTCCACAGACAAATGCACGCTAAACCCAAAAATATTTAACATTTCAATGGACTGTACAGAATCTACTAATATGCATTGTACGCAGGTAAAAGCATACAAAACTGTGCATTAACTTACGTGAGTGTAACGATTTAATTAGCAGGGGTTTTTGGCGGGAACGCAGAAAGTACGCATCGCGGAAAACTTCTGTTTTTTCGAGTATTAGTATATTAAAATAGCAGCGTTTTATTCATAAATTTCTGAATTACGTGCGCGAGAGTGGGAAGTGAAACATGACTTTACGTTGGTGGATTCAACAGGCTGCTGTCCGAGCCTTTTCTGACGCAGCCAGAGAACTGTTTAGTTGTAAGAGTCGACCCACCTCAAGTGACCCACCTTTATTAAAATTAGTGTGTATGAGGGAGTCAATGTGTTTATGAGAGAGTGTGTATAACATGTGTTTTGTGTAGGTACAAATTACTTTAGTTTTAAAAACACGTTATAGAATATATGATGGGGCTGCAACGAGGCTGTCACAAAAGTCCCTTAATTAAATTGGAATAAAAAACTTTACGCGTCGCTTCTAAATCTCGATTGAATTTTGTAGTAAAATCACGACTAGTTTACTGGGCATCACCGGACTCTACTAGGACTTATTTAATGTGACTTACGTTTATTTAATTTGATTTTTCATGAAATACTTAAAAGTGTCAAATTTTTCATGTGTTAATTGATATTGAATTAAAATTAATTACATTTTCAAGAACCTAAAAAGGTAAAAACGCAATTAAGAATTATTGATTATTATACCTAGAACCAAATTTGTTTTTCGAAACCTGATAAATAAATGATTCACAGGCTAAGTGTTTGACCACGGCTCTCCTAATGTTAAGTGCCAGTGTTGTCAAAGATTTTAAACACTCCTAGCCTGGAATGGAAATAGCTGTCAAGTGAGGCTGCCGGAACACTCTGTTAGGTGCTTGGCGACAGATTTTGAACTTGGTAGCTAGCTAGTTAATTAAACCCTACCACCATACTTTGGTTTAACGGCAGCTCATAGTAAATCGTAGTTTGAACTATCTTTCTCTGCAACATCTCACTCTAAAGCATTTGAAGCACGTCTCGACAGTGGAAGGTGTTGAGTGGTTGTTCATAATGTTTAATTCATGTAGTGTCGAAAGCTCGGGATCTGTCCTAAAGGCGGGAACAGTCTATTGTTCGCAAAGGTCACGGTACTTGGCGAGCGTCAACGGCCGAGGCCGCTGTAGTCTTTCTCTTTGTTTAACAGAGCCTCGAAGCGTTTATAACTAGACCACTTTATCTGTGTAGACGGCTAAAATGGGAATTAATGTATTCCACGTGAAGTTATCCGTTTCTGCTATGGTGACGCTTAATAACACAAAATATAAGTTGCACTGAATGAATGAATGAATGAATGAATGAATAACTCTTTATTGTACACATTTAAAATTACATAATACAGAAGAAATTAACTAGTTAATAGGTGTAACAACTGGTGACCTTATCGCTAAAAGCGATATCTTCCAGGCAACCTTAACCGGCACTGCTTGTAAATTGTCCCGTGTCGGTCATAGTTACAAAAAGTTTTTCGTCCAGTCAAAGTGTCAACTAGTGGTTACCAATAATAAAAGAAGTATCAATATTAAAAGCGAATAAACATCGCGTGTGAAAATTTAATATTTTTTTCAATACGGTTTTCAACTCTGTCAGTATGATCATAATGTTTAAATTGTTTAGTAGGCTAGTTTATTTGATTTATTAAAAAAAAAAACTGGATATAAATCTGATTTCGGAACGGCTTTTTTAATGTAATAATTTCCTGATGTAAATTTGCAAAATATGTGACGTCACATCAGGGAGAGTGATGCCCGTTTTCACCGACGATTCCTAAATTTTAGGGAACACCTAAGGTGAGTTAGGTGTCACTTAACCGAGATTTGGTTTTCACCAATGTTTAGGGAACACTTAAACGCTAAGGGAACCCCTAAATTTTAGGAGGCCGAGTATCGGCCCCTTATCGAATTCCTAACTAAGAAAGAATATATTGTGACAAACATTCAATAAATAATCTGAAATGGAAGACGTCCTAAGTGATTTTTTGGATAGTTTTGTTAGTTATTTTTTTTTTAATTTTGTACACGTTTTCTTTTTTGACCATCGTATTCCAATTTGTAATAGATGCAAGAAATGCAAAACTCGAATACAAAATTAAAAAAACAAACTTAAAAAAATTGTTAAACCGACTTCAAGAAAAAACATCAGAACGAAAAAGCGAAAAATAAACTTATAAAATTTATTTTTCGCTTTTTATAGCTTTTTTTTTTTTCTTTTAATGATGTATCTGTTTGTTTTTAGATACCTCATTGTTATTACAATCTAGCCAAGTTGAGACTAATAAGTAATATTATTGCTTTTTATTGCTGATGTTTTTTTTTTTGTTGAAGGCGGTTTTTCTTTTTTTTTTAAGATTGTTAATTTTTCAATTTTTAGTTAAATGTTCACGCCAAGAAACACTTGAACAGTATGAGTCTAGCTAGACTCGCTAAGATTCAAAAACGTCTTGCCAAAGACAATTACATCGTAAACAAAAATGTTCATAAAATGAAAACAACTGGGCCAAACTATGTTAAATTTTTATGGGACCAAGTGGCAACTATTCCGCATCAAAATAACGTAAATCAGATCAATAATCTGAGCGTAATCGGTGTACATACATTAAAAAAAATGAGAACCTCCTCCTTTTTGAAGTCGGTGAATTACTACGAACTGCCGCCTGCCAGATAGAATAGGGCATCACAAGGTCACAAGCAAACCAAGTCACTGTAATCCTTTTTTTGGCTATACACATCTACCATAATGTCATTTGGTCTTTAAATTATAGTGATAATTGGAGAAATATAGATATAAAACACATTTATTTGTATTAAGTGACAAAAAAAATATGTTTATCATGCTTAACATACACAAACCTAAGGAAAAATACTAAACGGAAATTTATCGAAAAAAAATTCGATAAAAGATATTTCTATGCAGCACCCTACCCGGCACTTACGTAGGTATTCCTAGCTAAGTATTACTTAGCGTGGTGAAACTGAGTTTGAGTTAGGAGACGAGTTAGGGGATGCCTTAAGCTAAGAGATCCCTATGTAGGGATTTGTTTAGGAACCGTTGGTGAAACCGGGCATGAGTCTCACAAATGTGACCAGCTGTGACAAGGACGGGGGAGGGGTCAAAAAAATCATGAAATTCATGTGACGTAATTTGTGGGCCCTTTATGACAAAGATTCATGTGCGGAATATTACGTGAACTCCTTATTTTTACTCTTCCAGGCAAAATATTGATTTTTTCAAGTCATTTATGTATAAACTTCTCCAAAAGCTAAATGAGTAGATTGGCTCAGAATTATATACGAGGGTAAAGATTCTTGCGACTGCTTGCAGTAAATTTTATATTATGATTATTTTACGACGTGATAGTAAAGTTGTAATCTAACCAAGCGGAAGGTTATAGTATAAAATCTAGTTACGTAACGTGATTTTGAGTACAGATTAGGTTAACTACTCAGAATCCGGTGCCAAGTTCGTGACTGCGGTTTGTTACGAAAGAGACGGGAAATAAAGCGCTTTCTTGCGAACATGTTCGCAGTAAATTTATTTTAGGTGGATGAGGAAGTAACCTTTCTAAAGGAAATATTTAAAATATATAGTAAGTACTCTTAATAACATTTAACAGTTCCTAAAATACAAGTCAAATTGGTTTGGAAAGTAAAATATCTTTCTACACAAAAAAAAGCAAGTCTTTGTTATGGTTGACTAGGTGTTTGACCACAGCTAACCTAATGTTAAGTGACGGTGTGGTCCAAGATGGTAGCAACACAAGCACACCTATCTTGGAATGGAACTGGCTCTCAAGAAGGGCTGCCGGAACACACCGCTGGTAGCTAGCCAGTTGGGTACTAGAAAATACTCTACCACCATGCTATGGTTTCCTCATGATGTTTTCCTTAACTGGCAGCAAAAGCCCATTGTTGGGGTTTGAACTCACGCCTTTCGGCGTGTGTATCGACCTTGCTAACCATTGAGCTACCATCGCTACAAACCGCTTAATACAAAAGGTGCAGCGGTACTGCAAAGCTACAATACAATTTTCATCTTTGTTCTACTTTTTTTAATACGGTTAGACTAGCTAGATTCTGGTCTGGATATATTTTTTTTTTTTACTTTGGACTAGGCATGCGTTTGGCCACATGGAAAGCGGAGATGTGGCCGAAGATGGAGCACGCTTGCATATGAAATACCTATTCACGTTTTTCTTGAACAATCCCAGGTTGTGCTTAGTTGAAAACACAGACGCTGGCAACGAGTTCCACACACCAGCAGTTCTTACATTTTTGTAATACAATTTTGTCGGTTCGAACTTAAAAGCACAATTTTAATATATAATAGGTACAAATAATTCGATCCAAACGAAATAATTTAATTCAAAAGACAAATGAAGAAGGAATATCGTCTCCTTCGAATTTACTTTTATATTTTGACTTAGAACGAATTTATTGGAATTTTTCAATTCGGTAATAAAGAAGTATTAACTCGTACTACGCAATTGGCTAAAAAAGAAGGATCTATAGGATGTAACGGAAGGTTACATGACATACATAGACGAGCGGGGGGACGTAGCACCGCCCGCGCA
Source organism: Biston stratarius (assembly GCA_950106695.1). Lineage (NCBI taxonomy): Eukaryota > Metazoa > Arthropoda > Insecta > Lepidoptera > Geometridae > Biston > Biston stratarius. The sequence goes on from OX467107.1 coordinate 7,454,746, forward strand.
GCGAGGCGAGCGACGCGGCCGCCACTCGCAGCTAGACCACAGTCCGCGTCAGTTCACGCCACTCCTCGCTATTTTGTGCTTTGTCGAACGATGCGCGATCTATAATAATCTTAAAATTATACTTTTTGTAAGGAATTCTGCATTAGTGGATCCTTAATCGTCAAGTCTCAACTAGTTGAGTGCCGGATACAACCCCGCTTTAGGGTAAGTTTTGAATAGCACATTAAACTAGGAATTTTAAGTGTCACTTGCTATTATTGTCAATAATAATTATTATTTCACAGCTTTGGCCAGCAATTTATACCTTCCATTATAACGTAGCATTTACAATCTAAACGATTTAAATAACGCCAGCTATATTTTCTGTTTCTACCTTCCATCACTATATTTTTTTGTTATTTTTCAAAATTCTAAATTATTGCTTCCCAATTTAAAATAATGCTAACTACCTTTACTGCTTGTATCATTTTTCTGTTATTTTATGAAACTCCGTTCTGGTTGCCCACTACCACGACAATCTGACACTGGATTAGTTTCATACCTACCTTCCCTGATTTGTCGCTGGTCAACCAGATCGGAAGCCTGATATACCAAATCGTAATAGATTGGTCTTATCACTTCCAGGGACTTCTACGCCTATTATTTTTTACCCTCACTAACCAACCAACATCAAGACATCCCGGAGGAGGATACCTTCGTGGGTCCAGATGCCAGTGAGCCCCTAAGGACGAGGGCCACCTTCGACCATCGGCTAACAGGGAAGTGAACGGGAATCTAAATTGGCACTATCAGATTGGCCGTACACCACGACCCTAACAAATATTGTGCTCACCTGCCTATTTAATTGTAACCAGACAATAAATATTGTTATTTCTACTCTGTAACCAGTTTTTATATTCGCAAAACCGGGTAGGTGTGACACTGGCGCCCTTTACGTGGTTTATCTGATTTTGCCTTTTTATTTTTATTTTGGAAAGTCTTTGCAGATTGTACGTGTGTGTGTGTATTTTTTTGTAAAACGTTTTTCCTAATCTTGTCGTATATAATATAGCATTGTGGTGCCGTCCACGTAACGTTTACTGTTAATCAAAATATGCTTGTATAATTTTTATGGTATGACGGTTTCTAGAAACATACAACCAAAAACAAAATTGTAAAGTAAATAAATTACATTGATATATCGAGGTGAAACTTATAGTACGTAGTTCGTATCTATTTTAAGTAAAGTTTAAAACATATTGACTGTCGAATTAGATATATTTAAAAAAAGGAAACGTTTATGTAGTATATTTTTGTAACAGAACGGAGTAATTTTACAAGTGTGCTATTTGAGATTTACCTAAAAGTTAAGTATGGCATTTCCGATAAGATATTTTTCTTTACAAAAAAACGAACTGGAGTATGAAGTTGCCGTCAGAGGGGAGACCCCAGGTCCTACTGTAGCTGATCTTAGGAAACAGATAAATAAACTAAGTCAATTGTTTCCATCTGAGGAAATACTGTGTTCTCATCTTGAACCATTACATGATCTTGAAGGCGTTTTAGAGATATTAACTAAAATCAAAACTAGTACCGAGTCAGGATTAACTGATAAAAGTACGTTATTACGCATAGAAAATGTTTTTCATCATCTTTATCACAGAATTAATAGAATTGTGGCTGACGACGTACAGGAACAGCACTCTGCTTGTAGTAAACTATATAAAGAATGCTACGAACAATTTCTTAAACTTAATATAAAAGCAGTGGATTCACTTTTAGCCGGCATGTCTACCACACTGTCTGCAAATACGTCCAGCAGCGATGTTCCAATTAACATCGCAGTTACCTGTGATAAGAGTATCACTTCTGAACTAGGTAGGCTTAAATTCGATGGTAAATCTTGCGTCCGATCATTTATTCAACGTGTCAACGAGTTTAGTGAAGCACGTAACATCCCCGATACGAAACTTATCTCATTTGCACCAGAGATATTCACGGATGATGCACTACACTGGTTCAGGAGTGTTAAAGGACAGATAGCATCCTGGCAGGAGCTCGTTGTTCTTTTGAAACAAGACTTTGATAAAGCCGATTATGATTACCGTCTACTAGCTGAGATCCGTTCTAGGACTCAAGGCGAAACGGAAAATATTGCAATATTCTTATCTATCCTAGCGGGGATGTTCGCACGGCTATCGAGACCGTTGTCAGAGGAGGACAAGCTCGAAATAGTGTTACACAACATTCGTCCTTGCTATGCAAGTACTTTAGCTTCAGCAACGGAAATACGTGATATTGAACAAGTAAGATCATTATGCAAGAATTACGAAAATGTTCAGTCTCGGTTTGCTCTTTTTCGGGAACCGTCTGCGGCATCTTCTGACACATTAGCACCAGAATTTGCGTACAAACCAACAAGTAAACCGAAATCAAACAACGATTACAAACCGTATATCAACAACGGTAGTGATAACAACAAACAATCATACAGTAATTTCAAAACAAATAGTAATATTAATGAGAAATATTTACACAGTATCGACAAACAAGATTCTAATATAACGGAAAAATTACCTTACTGCCCCAGATGTCGCAACAATACACACAGCTTGAGAGATTGTAGTAATACAGAAATTATGTGTTTTAAATGCGGTAACAAGGGGGTAAGGAAACCTGACTGTCCGAAATGTACAGGAACTCAGGTACCAAAAAACTAATTAAGCAGAATTGCAGCAATCCTAATAGTTCATCAAATGCAAACCGCACAAGCCAAGATGAATGGATCAATTGGATAGAAACGGTCCGTTTATTTTTCAAAGGTTACAGGGTTGCTTCAATTCTGCATACGAAACCTACAAACGACACAAGACCATACGTTAATATCAAAATTAATGATTTAACAGCTTCTGGCCTTCTAGATTCAGGTTCGGCAGTTACTATTTTAGGCAACAATAGCCATAAGGCATTGGTAAATCGTGGTCTGCAGTTGTGCACTGACGATAGATTGTCAGTTGTAGCAGCTGGTGGACAAAATTTAAAAAGTATAGGCTACATCAACATGCCTGTGCATTTTGAAAATCATTTTCACATTATTAAAACCCACATAGTTCCAGAAGTACAATCTTCACTTATCTTGGGGATTGATTTCTGGCGCGCTTTTAAGATATGTCCTAAGTACTTGGGCTCGCTACATTTATCCAGCGTTCCACTAGCTGATTTAAATGTTAGTAAACCAACTAGTGTGATACATTCGTACGATAATCTAGATGAATCACAGAAAGTAATTGCCGACAACATCATAGAGCAATTTAAGGAAATATCATTTGAGTGTAAAGGTTTAGGTCGTACTACCTTAATTACTCACCATATCGATACTGGAGACTCTCCTCCTGTAAGACAGCGCTATTATAGGCTTTCACCAGAAAAACAGCGAATATTAGTCGAACAAGTAGACGAGATGCTTCAGCTTGATGTGGTCGAGCCTTGTGAAAGTGCATGGCAATCACCGGTGTTATTAGTCAATAAGAAAAACGGTCAGCCCCGGTTTTGTTTAGATAGCAGAAAACTAAACTCTGTTACAAAACGCGATGCTTATAACTTGCCGTACATTAGCGAAATACTGGACAACTTGCGGGACTGTCACTACCTTAGTAGTATCGATTTGTCTAAGGCCTTTTGGCAACTGCCCATAGCCTCCGAGGACAGAGATAAGACCGCATTTTACGTTCCGGGCCGCGGAACATTTCGTTTCAAGACCACACCATTTGGGTTGACCAATGCACCTTCAACACAACAACGTCTGGTTGATTCGTTATTTGGAAACATGGATTACAAAGCATTTGCCTATCTAGATGATATTATATTAATAAGCAGCACGTTTGAAGATCACGTGACCTTACTTCATCGTGTGTTAGAAAAACTGCGCCTGGCTAATTTAACTGTTAACTTAGAAAAATGTGAGTTTTTTCGAAGTCAACTTAAATATTTAGGCTATGTAGTTGATGCGAGTGGTTTACGGACAGATCCGGACAAAGTCACGGCCATTCTGAATTACCCAACTCCTACGAGTCGTAAGGATTTGAAACGTTTTTTAGGCACGGCGACTTGGTATCGAAGATTTGTACCCAAATTTAGCACGATTGCCGGGCCACTCAATAAGTTAACTTCTCATAAAAAACCAACACTCCCCTTTCAATGGACCGAGGAAGCAGACACTGCGTTCAAGAGGTTAAAAGAATGTTTGGTTTCGGCGCCTATTCTCTCTTGCCCCAACTACGATCTTTCGTTTGAAGTCCACACTGATGCCAGTAACTTTGGGGTTGGCGCTATGCTAACGCAATCTATAGATGGAAAAGAGCACCCCATAGCTTACATGAGTAGATCTCTATCAGGAGCAGAAAAGAATTATAGTATCACTGAACGCGAAACCTTGGCCGTTCTAGTAGCTCTTGAGCACTGGCGTTGCTACTTAGAGAACGGAAAAACATTCACGGTTTATACAGATCACAGTGCCTTAAAATGGTTCCTCTCTTTGGATAATCCTACAGGCAGGCTTGCTCGCTGGGGAGTACGGTTATCGTCCTTCAATTTCGTGTTGAAACACCGTCGTGGTGTAGATAACGTAATCCCGGATGCACTATCTAGAGCATTTCCTGCCTACTCTATTTCTACTGCTAACTCTGTTACGTCTACTAGTGACGATTGGTACAAAAACATATACAATAGCTGTGCCATTAATCCGGTAAAATTTCCTAATTTCCAAATTAAAAACAACACTCTCTATCGTCTTAGCAAAAACAAATATCAACTCACGAGTGAATTTTCATGGAAGGAAGTCGTTCCTATTGATTTTCGCAATAAAGTTATAGCAGAAAACCATAATGAACCAACGGCAGGACATATGGGCATTTTTAAAACATATAAACGCATTGCACTCAGATATTACTGGCCTAATATGCACAGTGATATAACTAAGTTTATTAGTTCTTGTTCCACGTGTCTTTCATACAAAACACAAAATCATACCACACTCGGAGAAATGGGACGTCCTAAACAATGTTCTCGGCCATACCAAATGATATCCATAGATTTGATGGGTCCGCTCCCAGTAACTCGTAAGCAGAATAACTACATTTTAGTAGTAACTTGCTGCTTTTCTAAGTTTTGTCAAATTTTTCCCATCAGAAAGGCTACTTCTGAAATCATAGTCAAGATCCTTGAAGAACAAGTGTTCTTGGTACATGGTGTTCCTCAAACCATATTTATGGATAATGGCAGTCAGTTCATAAGTGGTCAGACCAAAAACTTATTTGACACATACACTATTCCAAATGTTTTCTTCACACCAAAATATACACCACAAATAAATACAGTTGAGCGCTATAACAAAACAATTATAACGTGTCTTTCCACTTTTGTTGACGATGACCACAGAACTTGGGACCTATTTATCCCAAAAGTACAATTCGCTGTCAATAACTCTGTTAATGAAGCGACGGGGTTTACTCCTTCATTCCTCGTCTATGGAAGGGAGCTAGTTCTCTGTGGTACTCATTACATAGATACTGATTTAGGTTCGGAGGTTTTGTTTCTGCCACGTGAAGTATATGCGGAAAACCTCGGCTGCTTAAGAACTGTCTTTGATCAGGTACAGAAATCATTGTATCACGCACATCTAAAAAATACTTCCCATTACAATTTGCGACGGAAACCCTTTGAGTTTGAAGCTGGTGATATCGTGTTTAAACGCGCCTATGTATTAAGTGACAAGGACAAATTTTTTAGTAGGAAGTTGGCACCGAAATATATTAAATGCCGTGTGACTCAAAAGCTTTCACCACTCGTGTATGTCTTAGAAAATATGTCGGGGAAAGATTTAGGCACATGGCACATTAAAGACTTAAAAATAACAAACCAAAATAATGTTTAAGTCTTGCATTTCCTTAAATATACTTTTGAAATTTTTCATTTTATGTTTACATATCCTCATTTAATTAGATGTTAAATTTAATAAATCCATAGTAATGAATGTTAAATACGGATTTTATCCGCAGGATACCTATTGTCCTGGGTATCTCAATGTTAGTCGGTTAAAATCCTTATATGGGGCCGGCGGGTAATGTAACGGAAGGTTACATGACATACATAGACGAGCGGGGGGACGTAGCACCGCCCGCGCAGCGAGGCGAGCGACGCGGCCGCCACTCGCAGCTAGACCACAGTCCGCGTCAGTTCACGCCACTCCTCGCTATTTTGTGCTTTGTCGAACGATGCGCGATCTATAATAATCTTAAAATTATACTTTTTGTAAGGAATTCTGCATTAGTGGATCCTTAATCGTCAAGTCTCAACTAGTTGAGTGCCGGATACAACCCCGCTTTAGGGTAAGTTTTGAATAGCACATTAAACTAGGAATTTTAAGTGTCACTTGCTATTATTGTCAATAATAATTATTATTTCACAGCTTTGGCCAGCAATTTATACCTTCCATTATAACGTAGCATTTACAATCTAAACGATTTAAATAACGCCAGCTATATTTTCTGTTTCTACCTTCCATCACTATATTTTTTTGTTATTTTTCAAAATTCTAAATTATTGCTTCCCAATTTAAAATAATGCTAACTACCTTTACTGCTTGTATCATTTTTCTGTTATTTTATGAAACTCCGTTCTGGTTGCCCACTACCACGACAATCTGACACTGGATTAGTTTCATACCTACCTTCCCTGATTTGTCGCTGGTCAACCAGATCGGAAGCCTGATATACCAAATCGTAATAGATTGGTCTTATCACTTCCAGGGACTTCTACGCCTATTATTTTTTACCCTCACTAACCAACCAACATCAAGACATCCCGGAGGAGGATACCTTCGTGGGTCCAGATGCCAGTGAGCCCCTAAGGACGAGGGCCACCTTCGACCATCGGCTAACAGGGAAGTGAACGGGAATCTAAATTGGCACTATCAGATTGGCCGTACACCACGACCCTAACAAATATTGTGCTCACCTGCCTATTTAATTGTAACCAGACAATAAATATTGTTATTTCTACTCTGTAACCAGTTTTTATATTCGCAAAACCGGGTAGGTGTGACAAGGAATATGGCGGGAATACGTTAAGTCATATCACCGGATTGATTACTGTCCAAAATGTTTGTTATTTTGAATGTTTATATATAAAAATAGCGGTGTTTTATTCATAAAATCCCCAAATGACCTCCACAAGTGTAAGTGTTTTAACTTTTAAAATAATGCTACATCCTCTCTTCTTAACATTGCTATGCCCGACAGGGTCCATATTTGACTTTGTATCATAATAATAAAATCTAGTATTGTAAAGAAGCACGAAATATCTTAAATCTTGAAAAGTTATTGGTATAATCTGGTGAACATGACTTTTCGTTTTGCTTCTAAAACTCTATAGAAGCTTGTAGTAAAGTCACTATTACTTAAATAGGGCATGACCTGACTTCACCTTGACTTAGTACTTTATGTGACTTCGAGTTACTTCACTTGACTTATAATTAAATACTTCTAAAAATACTTGGCACTGGCAAATGCATAAAATAAGTTGCCAATATTAAAGAAAAAAGTTACCTTGAGCGCGCAGAATATACAGGAGGGTCCGAGGCAGGCGTGGCCGGTCAGTTCTCGGAAGCTTCGCCGGAATATGTCCAGATGCCAGAGTACCTACAGACAAGAAACATAAGTTAAAGTTTTCGTATAATAACAGGTTCTGCGACGTTAGACGCTATCGTAATAGTAAAATGCAAAGTTTACGGTATCGTTCATGTTACTTTGTTTATAAGAACGAACCATTCCAGGCTAGGTGTGCTTTACCATCTACGACCACACCGTCACTTAACATCAGGTGAGTTGTGGTCAAACACCAAGCCTGTCAGCTATAAAAAAAAAACGAATATATAATATATTGTATACATACCTATCACTGAATTATGCGGTAGTAATCTAAAATACAATGTTCATTACAGATATTTTTAATATCATTAGGTAATTGTTGGCATTTAAATATATAATGGTAGAATTGTAAAAAAAAATTGCAAGTCTAAATTCTGTGAATAATATAATATATTTAGTGTAAAATCAGTCCCAGGTCTACGATTGTACCGATCCGGGGCAGAAACTAAATAGAAGCTGCCCCTCTCCTTCAACGTTTGAGATAACTTATTAGAAAAAAATTATGAATATTTTTGTATACATAATTATATAGGGTGGGGCTTTTTGTGATTTTCAATAAATTTGCTTTTTTATTACTTATTGGCTGGCGAGTTGCTGACGCAAAAAAAATACAATTGTACTATGGCTATAACCTTTGCACAAGTGCAAGCAATAACTTTACCAATTTTCATCGCAATCGGATGAACGGTACGGCAACGCATAAAATACAAACAAACCATTATGTTTATTTATAAAATACCTAATAACTTTTCCTTACATTGAAATAAAACATACAACAGTTAAAAAAACAGACAAACGAACACTATTTTCGGTATTCTGAAATCCCAGCATAGTTCCGCAGTAATTTTTTTCTTCAAATATGAATTTGGCGTCCATCGAAATTCCCGCCCGAGTTTGCCCTGATTTGTTTGTACATATAGGTGATATAGCACCATCAAACCCCTTCTAATGTACAACTATTATTATTTTTAATATATAATATTGATCATTTTGTTCTTAAATAATTACGAATGCTTAATAAAAATTCATAGCCACCGAGCACACGTTCTGCAGGTGTCTTGAAGTATTACCATTTCATCGATGTTTAACAAAAAAAAAACAATTTATTCCCGCATCTAACTTAATTATTATGCTTCACATCCAAATATATGATAAGCAAATGCTAACTAGCAGTCGTGTATGCTGTAATATAATGCTAATGACAATGCTAATATAATAAATAAGCTACCTGCAAAACATTTACTCTATTTTTATGCAATTAGATTCATATTAAATAAATAAATATTGGTGTACAATCATTCCTCACAATGTCATCCAGTACTAAACTAAGCAAAGCTTCTACGTTACAAACCAGATAACTGATAAAATACTTATGTACTTTTTATTGTTTAAAGAACACCCAGACACAGAACAAACATGTGTGTTCGTCACACAAGTGTTTGTCCTAGGTGAGAATCGACCCCATGCCTACTTTTCAAGCAGACATACTATCAAATAAGCTAACAAGGTATTAGTCTTTGTCTACCCTAATGAAAGAAAAAACCATATACTAATGTATAAAAAAAAAAAAAAAATTGAAAATAATATTAGATTATTTTTTTAAATGATTATGTAGAATATGTTTACACTAATAACGAGTCCAGTTTTATGGTGGATGTGATGTCGCCTCTTATCTTACGGATTAGCCAGCTTATTACACAACCCTAAATCAGGAATCAGGCATAAATAAGGCTCTTTAGGGAGAATTGTAAGCATGCTCTTTGCAGTGAAGTTATTGACACCAACCCTCCAGATGTTCTATACTTGTAAATGTGACTTTCCACGTGGCAAAGGAGCAAGCGTCAGGTGCCGTGACATGTGATGTCGCAAAAAACAATAACGGCTATAGATAGATCCTTGGCATAATAAATGCAATATACGTGCATGGTGCATCGACGATAAACCTGCCTTGAGCTTTTGACATGTGGGTATTTTTATAATTTATAATTAACTAGCGACAGGTCCCGGCTTTGCACGGAAGCTATATTATTTGCAATACATTGTATTTCTCTACTTATAATAAACTAGCTGTTACCCGCGACTCCGTCCGCAGCACAAGCTAATTATTGGGATTTGAACCCACTAACCACTAGCCGTGGTGGTGCTGGCGTAAGAATAGTACCCCACCCTCTCTACCCGTGGTTGCCGTAAGAGTCGGCTAAGGGATGTAATCCGGAAGATGGGCAGCAGCGTCTTCCTTGAACAATCACACCTAACTGCGCTCGCCAACCCGCCTGCCAAGCGTGGCGAGTATTGGCAAAGCCCTCCCAGGAGGAGGCCTATGTCCAGCAGTGGACGACCTATAGCTGATGATATGGAACCCACTAACCACTGGGTTATCATCGCTACGAAAATTCATCTTTTGCTAAACGTGCAAAATACATTATATTTAAAAATCACTCAATCAATAAAAAAAAGCAAAGGGATCTCCTATAAATATTAAGTTCTCATGTTTTCCTTCACCGGCAGCTAAAGCTCCTTGGAAAGCATCGTGAGGATACCAAAGCGTGGTGATAAAGAACTTCCTAGTACCTGACTGGGTAGCTACCACCCTTAAGTTAAAAATCTGTCGCCCACCATCTAAAGGTGTGTTCCGGTCGCCTCAATTGAGAGCCTGTTCCATTCTTGGCTAGGTATGTTAACCATCTCCGACCACACCGTCACTTAACATCAGGTGAGCTGTGGTCAATTACTTAGCCTTTCAACCATAAAAAAAAGTTAATTAATAAGATAGACGTTTAATGGTCTGTGATTTTGTATAGTGGGTAGAAAATCGAAGGCTTTAAACCAAAATTATATGAAAAGACCAGTTTATCGTTCTTCTATATAATCGGAATAATCAAAATTAGCCACTAAACTAGTTATTATTAATATTGAAATCGGATCTGTCGATTACGTTAATCTCCGCACCACCAACGCATTTCCTGTCCAATTCGCCCACGCAATAATTTTTAATGTCACGATTAAAATTAGTGGATGTTTCAAATACTTGCAATTTTTTATATGAAATTTATTAAATCTAGTTTGATCTTTTCAAGAGCGTGTTTTATATTAGTTAATAATTTGAATGCAAATTAGGTGTTATAGTAATAGTACCCGATTTTTATCTATATGGCTAATAATATTTCAGGTTCTTGTTAAGTTATGTAATAGTAAATTTATCTACAAATAGATATAATATAATAATTAAAATATCAGATGTCATGTCTGTTTCTGACAAAATAACAAGTATAAATACTATGTACAATTAAAAAACCGGCCAAGTGCGAGTCGGACTCGCGCACCGGGGGTTCTGTACAAACATGTAGGTATATAAGTAAAAGTTGTGGTATTTTTTAAAAAGGTAATTTATGCTTTTAGCATTTTTTCATTTGTCTGTGCTATAAGACGTTGCTCCGTACCAAATTTCAAGATTCTGAATTCACAGGAAGTGCCCTGTAAGTTTTTATTCCCTTGCGAGTGTCGAAAATTTGCAGCATAAACGGCTGTATCTTTTGATTGCGTTGGTTTAGAATTTTAGATGTTTGATTTTTCACAGCTGCAAGGGACAGTCTGTAGACCTGATATGAATTTGATATTAATTTCAGAAAAAAGGGTCTTGACAGACAGACAGACAACAAAGAGATCCTATAAGGGTTCCGTTTTTTCCTTTTGAGGTACGGAACCCTAAAAACGACTCTATAACTCTAAGCCCAAACACGGCTAGGTTTTAGATTTAAAGATCAAACTACTGAATCGATTATGATTTTTTATGGGGACCAATCTGAAATATATCCTTTCAAACAACAAGGAGTTGTACCTTCCATCATCAGCTCACCTGAATAACCCAAATGAACATAAGAAGCGGTCTATACGAGCCTATAATATTAAAAAAATTGTCCACTAACTCCTTTTAATTAAGGAGTTATATTTTCCATCATCAGCTCAGCAACATGAGATGACGATTATCAGACGCAAATAGTTGAATAATTTTAGAAAATATATAAAACACATCATGTATCTATAAAATTTGAGGGTTACCCTCGATTTTTCTGAGAAGTACCTGGGAAGTATATTTACCCTTTTAAACAAAAAATAATTTCGCGCATCGGGCCAGTCGTCTTAGAGTAATCGGTGAACGTACTTAAAAAAAAGATTCCGACGAATTGAGAGCTTTCCTGTTTGAAGTCGGTTAAAAATAAATAGATACTTGTTGTCTTTTGTACAATAACCAGCATTAAAAGTTGTAAAAGTTAACGCGAATTCATATATCTTAAAATGGCTTAGTTGCTTAAACCACCTCATCAACTTGTCTTAAAAAATATACTACTGTGCGTTTTACTGGCGATAAATTACACCTTTACCGTGCAACTTATTGACTAGCGTTAACAATGTCTAAAGACATTTGTCCGTTCATCTATTGAAATGTGGTCATATTTATCGAAAGGTGGTCTTGTTTCGCCATAATAATATTGTGCGCATCACCTGTGGCAGACGGACAGTTTTTCCGCGATTGTTTCAGGCTCCGAGGCAGGTGCGTTGTGACCAGTTCCGCGCAGATGTTTTGTTATAAATAAACCCCGAAAAGATGCTTTTTAACCGACTTCAAAAAGGAGGAGGTTCTCTAATTAATAGTTTTTTTTTTATGTTAACCGATTATTCTTCTTTTGTTTGATGCGGAATAGTTGCCATTTGGTCTCATAAAAATTTAACATTCACAGAAAACATTACATTACAGAATTCATTTCGGAGAATGAGCTGTACGACCTTGTACTTCCATCCCCTTTTTACTACAGGACAAGTAGAAAGACGGCCCACTACCACCCTTACATAGTGAAATTTCCTTGGGTATGTACCAAACGTTTTGACTCTACGTTTCTCATCCGTACGGCCAAGGAATGGAACAAACTGCCGGCTTCCTTGTTTCCTGAGAGATATAATCTGGATCTTTTCAAGGCCCAGTTGTTTTCATTTTATGTATGTCTTTAACAAGACGTTTTTGAATCTTAGCGAGTCTAGCTAGACTCATACTGTTGAAGTGTTTCTTGGAGTGATCATAAATTAAAAAATAAAAACAAACCGACTTCAAGAAAAAAACATCAGCACTAAAGAGCGAAAAACAAACTTACTTTACAAAGTATTATTATACCTACTATGTACCTACTGATTTCTTTGAAGTCGGTGCTTAGCCTAGCCTAGGTGACGGTGCTTGACACCCACTTCAAACAGATCAGTAGATACCTAGCAGGTATAATAATGCTTTGTAAAGTAATTTTATTTTTTGCTTTTTAGTGCTGGTGTTTTTTTCTTGAAGTCGGATTTCCTTTTTTTTTAAAGTTTGTTTATTATTCCTCTGTTTAGTAGACGTTTTCGATTCTGACCTTCGTTTGATCCTATAAAACTTGTTATGTGCAAATGTCAAGGTAAAATGCATCGGTATAGAGTATATATCCTAAAAATCTTATTTATCGATGATTTTTCTCACGGTAATGGTGTCATATTGATTTAAAATATTCTGTATTAAAATTAATTACTATTTGTTTCATAGATATAAACTAAGATACGTGTTTTAATTTTGACACTAAATGTAATAAAATTATGTGCTATATTATCATACTTACCTACTTAATGTTTATTTAGAGTTTTGTTATAACCAAATGAGGATATCAGATGCTTGCACCATCACATCCTTGAGGGAATTTTAGAAAAACCTTTAAAACGGAAGGACAGATGTTCGGTAGTGTATTCACGTAGCGTAAACAGCACTTACAATGTGGTTATGACTCATAGTACTACCACAATAAAGTTGACAATGAAACGGCAACGCAGAAAATAGAATTTGCACGTTTAACACGAGGTAGCTGTAGATAAAATGCTGATTTTTCTAAGTCACGTAACTAGAATACTGTTAGACATGGAGCGTTTGTGACAAGTTCAACTGCATTACGATCAGGAGATAGAACATTAGTGTGAGATTTTCCTAGTGGTGTCAAAACTGTTTAGTTTTAGAACAATTTAATTAAAGTATTTGAATGTAGAGCGATTTGATTAAAGCAATATTGGGTTCTTTACGACATTACAGCTTAACACGAAAAATCTTAAATTAGACATTCAAACTCTTTACTTGTATGTTAGATATTTACTTATACGATATAGAATAGATCACTATAGAATTCAATGAAGGTCGGTAATGAATTTGGAATTTCAATAGTGACTCTTATATATACTTTTTTTGGCAATACACTTTTTGCATTATGCCACAGTAAATGTTTTTTTTTATATTCAAGTGTCTTATGACAAAATAAATCAGAGTCTTAGTCACAGTCAAATTCAATCATAGTTAGACACAGTCCAGTCTATGCCTTAGTACAATAGCGATGAATTTACTAGAAGCTTCTACTAAGTTTCAGAAACAACACGAAAAGATATGTTTTTACGTTATATCATGTACTTTATGAGTAAAACATTAGAATATCTAAACTAAAAAATAAAAACAAGTTTTAAAACAATCCAGCGACATGATTTTTCCGCGTTCCCGCCAAAACTTGATACCTCTTCCTAAGCGAACCTTTTTTAAGGCTGCCTTCACACTGCGTATATAGAACCGTAGTTACTTTAGGTTGATAGCGCTAAGTGATTGACAGAAGCTCACTGTGTGCTCGGCTCACATTTGTAGGGCTCGTGACAAACAGATAAAGGTTCCCGCTAATGGAACTGGGATTGTTGACTTTGTGATAAATATTTTGAAACGTTTCTTTTACTAGAACAGGGCACTTTATCTGCACTGATAAGTATATTGTATTAGCAAGATAATTCTGTTTTCGGTCATGTATTTTTTTATATGGTATTTCTTTGTAAGATAAAATAATAAAAAAACATATGTATACAGGTGATTTAAATAAGACTAAAATAATAGTTACTTTTACTCGGTGGTAGATCTCCTTAGCAGGAGGTCGTCTAGGTAGGTACCACCGTAGTACAAGATATTTTGCCGCCAAGGAGTAGTATGTAAACATTACTGTGTTCCTGTTTGAAGGGTTCTGCAGCTAGCAAAATTACTGGGCTATTAACTAGATAGACTAACCATCTATTGTCTCAAAGTAATGAGTGTCAAAGCAGCGATGCCCTGGACTTTTGTTCTGCTACTCATAGTTCTGTGTATCGCTGCAATGGTCATGGACAGGCGTTATCTCGTACCATCAGGGGTGCGTCTAGTTCATCTCATCACTATAACAAAAAAAAAAGTTATCTAGACTCGCTTAAGATCGCTTATGTGATTATAAAATCATGGTCAAATGAAACCAAAAGATAAATTTGAGATTTTGATTATTTTCTACGGTGATTAAACAACACTAAAGTGACTCTTACGCCTAGGTAATCAAAGTGGAATAGACCAACTGCGTGAAGTCAACCAATCCAAAGAAAATGAAATAAACCTCGAAGCTAATAAGATGTTCAGAACAACATGTATTGTTTGTTAGTTGAGGTTAGTCTGTTCGTATATTTTCGGAGAAAGTAACGGTACGTCACGTCGGGCGACAACATGGCGTGTACGCTTTGTCTCATTTGTGTATTCTAAACACGGGTTATCGATGTCCAATGTGTTCTTGTTAGGAGAAACAAAGATTTAAAATAGGCTTTACAGACGTATTATTAAGGATTAAACTCTTTTACATGTTACGGTCGCGCTTTTATACAGATTAACTTGTAGCATCCACCTGCTTTCGTCATTACGGTCGTAAAAATTGTACGTAAAATCACGGTGAAAACTGAGCAATAAAAAAAAAACAATGCTTCAATAACGTTTTATTTTTCTAGTCTTCGCCTGCGTTGGACACAAGACGTATTATATACCTAATATTGAAGGGTATTGAACTACTTAGTAATCTAAGATTATCGAGTTGAGATATTACTCCCTGCACAATGGATTCATTTGATAGTAGCTCTTCTTAGTGATTTGTATGCCCTGGGTTCGATTCTCAACAAGGACAAACGTTCATGTGACAAACGTAGATATTTGTTCGGTCTCAATGTTTTAAAAGTACGTAATTATAGAAAAAAATATGTAAGTAATTGTCACTAATCTGCTTACCATAATACAACCGTTGCTTCGTTTGTAGCTGAATTTTCTATTAAATGTTAATGGCTGACAGGCTAGGTGTTTGACCACAACTCACCTGATGTTAAGTGACGGTGTGGTCGAAGATGGTCAAGCACAAACCTAGCCTGGAATAGAACTGTATGTGAACTCAAGTGAGGCTGCCGGAACACATCGTTAGATGCTTGGCGGCAGATTTTTAACTTGAGGGTGGTAGCTAGCCAGCCGTTTACTAGAAAGTACCCTACCACCACGCTATGGTTTCCTCACGATGTTTTCCTTCACCGGCAGCTCAAGCTCATTGTTGGGGTTTGAACCCACGCCCTTCGGCATGCGAACCGACTGCACTAACCATTAAGCTATCATCGCTACAAAAAAAGTCCTTTAATATACGTATATTTATTTATATATTTACTTCTACAAACAACCTCTCGTCTACGTTAAATAATATACAGTAAAGATTAAAATTCTCATGTAACGTTGAAGCTCTTTGGATGATTTATTATGCCCCTAATGATCATAATTTAGTTGTTGAGCACTAATAACTGTGTACAAACATGATTAGCTATAAATCTCATCTCTCATTAGGTGCAAGTGTTAAATGATTGCCTTCATAGAACATGAAAACACATAGGGTCCGTTTCCACGGGTTTTTGTGGCGAGGAGAGCAGTGAGGCGTCAAACATATTGAATTTGTAATGTAGAGTAAAAAGTACGATTTGACGCTGTATGAACCGCGTGGGAAGTCGCTATCTCGCACGATTTACTATGTAATCGTTGCTTAATGTGTGTGTTGAAATAAATGTAAAGCTTAGGCAGTTTTTAACGTGAATACGTCTTTAAAATTAAATTTGCTTTCATAGTGGGAGGCAATTCGGAAAACTAAATATAACAAAATTGGGGGTTACAGTTTGGTGTTGTAGCTACATGTCTATTACTTAAATCTAAAATTTAATTACAGCATTCGATATCTAAAAAGTATCAAAGAACTCGTTACGTTGAATTAGGTTTCGTAACATGGAAATCCGAAGGACGCCTTAATGTTCACACGGCTTTATCCACCTTGTATTTTTTATACCAAAAATTACTTTGTACTAGATGTATACTACAGTTGTTTCAAAACAATTTTGGAGCTAGAATCTCGCTATAAGTGCCATTCTAGACTGCGTCTGTATGGGGCAGACTCTTGTAGCATCTATAATTTATAGCGTAGACTAGAAATTAAAATGTATCAAATGATATATTATATATGATTATGAACTTATGCCAACTAAGATATGAAAAACAGATTATAGACTAGGAGCAGGCGGAAAATGACAAAATTTAAATGGATATGCCAAAAATAAATAGCATACGAAGATAATAATAAGCACTTATATAAAACAGACCAGCACTTATATACTACAACTGTATAATTTATACTGTATATTATATTTAATTACTAGCACAGATAGTTATTGTCAATGCTTTTTAATAATTGTACTTATTTTTAAAAGATATTGGGTGAATTTATTGCAAAGTATTCGTCGCGTGTTGTCAATGCACGATATCAAGCGGAAATGAATTTGAATCGAAATATAGTAGGTGCACTTCCCCTGCGGAAGCGTTACACCTTTGGTTTGTACCTGTTATATCATGTAAATTGATTTTTGTATACATTTGGTTGTCAGCCATGTAATAGGGGGCTTGAGGCAACCTCTTAAAACGATCCTAAGCCATCTAAAACATTATTTAATTATAAATATGCTTCTGTCTCACCACTATCTAACTTGGTGGTAAGCGACAATGATGTCAATGAAGCATGCTTGCCTAGAAGATATTAATTCCCTCGCGGTTTGAAGGAACTCAGATTGTAACCGTTACCCACATTTATTTTGCTTTGAATTTTAAACTAACAAGAAATTATAACCGTTGCTGCTAAAAAAATAAGACACATGTGATGTATTTCAATAGCTCTGTTAATTTCAAATTTACGAAAAAGTTTATACATGGTTCTAAGCTTAGGTTCAATAGTGTACTACTCCGAAAGGGTGTAGTTGTATTTGTCATTATAAATATCTTACCAAAGGAACTATTCTAAATTCACTTTACCATGCTTATAGATTGCTGTTCGATATTTTTCTGTTTGTATATACGACAATATACATATAAATATATGTATTATTATATTTCGTTACTTTCCATCCTAAGGTTGTCTGAAAAAAAAAGCGCTCTAGACGATAAGGCCGTTGTTATTCCATGTTGTTTTCATTTTGTTATTTTCTCTCTCTTTTTTTTTAAGTTTTGTATGTTTGGTGTATAATAAAGTTGTACTGTATCACTCTTTACGATAAGGCCGCCACTTGTGGGACTTGTTCATAAGATTATTTTATTTCCTGTATTTTCTTTTCTATTTTTGGTGTGTTAATACTACAAAACCGGTTAGTTGCAAAACTTTGATGGAAGCCAGCAACAACGCAGAACCAGAACCCAGCAGTGGGGTTCCACAGGAAACAAACTAAGATCGTATCAAGCAAAAAAATGGCCCCTTGTAATCACTACACTTGTATTTACATGTTCTACGTACAGACATCGCCCTAAAAACTTCTATTGTGTTAATTAGTTTGCACACAACTTGATCTGTGCTAGTAACACAGTTTTGCAGTATACAACTTACCACTAATAGAGATTGGTCTATTAAAATATTTTTTAAATGTAGCCAATTTGTAAATTGACAAGTTATTTTAATCATCTGCAATTACAGGCGGATGCGCGGGTCAGTCATGGGAACTAATAAATATAATAAACAGTAGAATCACTAACAACCCAATTAACTCAACTTGCTATTTAAATTTAGTCGCACAATAATGACGACAGCCATAAAGGTAATGAAATTATAATATATACACAAAAGTTAGTAATGCAAACATTAAGTAAAGCAACATAATCACCACATCACATCACACTAACATTAATAAATATCTCCACCACGGTGGTACCCGCTGTTTCCTCGTGAATACATTTTTAAGGAATAAAAGAGAATACGAAAAAAAATCTAACATACAAACACACTCACAAACTTTCGCCTTTATAATAATAGTGTGATGTGATGTAAAACTCTATTTGCTTGTAAAAACTTATCGCATTTTTTTCTCAACATGGTATAATTTAGTTTTGCAAGACAGAAACTCATATGACAAGAACAGAAACAGAATAGTTTTCCTTCATGGAATTTTATTGACAGGCTTGGTATTTGACTATATCACACCTGATGTTAAGTGACGGTGTAGCCGAAGATGATAATGGAACCCTGGAATGGAACTGACTCTCAAGTGAGAGCACACTGTTAGGTGCTTGGCGACAGATTTAGACATTAAGGTAGTAGCTAGCCAGCCGAGTACCAGAGAGTACCCTACCACAATGCTATGGATTCCTCACGATGTTTTTCTTATCCACGACCTTCGACGTGTGAACCGGCCGCGCAAACCACTGAGCTATCATCGTTACAAAATAATTAATGATTAGGTTTTATGATGTAGGTATAAAGTATAGATAATCACATAATATACATAGTGGATAAGTATTGTAGTCGATGCTAGATTGGGTATGAAGAGTCTAAAATTATCAGCAATTAGCAGAAAAAACTGTAGTTTGATAGCAACATCTACTCGGGAAATGTAGCGTAACAGGCAGCGGTCACGCTTAGTTGATGTTTCGCTGTGTTTAGCTAAATAATTGAGTCGCAAATTGCCCTGTTTTTTATTTTCATTTTGGACCCATGAATATATCATCATAGTCAGCCCAATTCGGTGATAGAAATAAGCGTCTTTTAACAAAAAATGTAAAGCAACATTACTTTTATAAATTAATATAAAATTACTATTATTTTATACAAAAATGGCGGTGTTTATCGTTTTTGATTCTCGATTCGCTTATAGTTTCTGTCGACTCAAAATGAATTCCACATATTTAAATAATAAAAAAAAAACTATTATAGAAATCTACTAATACTTCTAACAATTAAGTTCAGTTAAAGATAAACAGCCCCACACCTTTTAAAATTATCAAGTTGACTTATAGAAATTATTATGTGAATATTAAAAAGACTTGGACAAAATTTGCTTGCAATTATAAATAAAAGGTAGCGAGACACGTTCACCCATTCATCTACTCTTATAGGTTAAACGGTAAAACAGTAGTCATTTATGATAATTGTAAATTATGAATCGTTTACCACGATTTATTGGCAACATATAATTTATTTTACTGTTGTATCCAGTCCTTCGTGTCCCAGAGCCACTGATTCCATCATTATTTCTACGGAAAATATTTATGGAAGTATAATTATGGAACGAGATCATTTCGGTCCCTGAGTGTAATTAGTTGGTAGCTTTTTGTTTTTACTAAAAAAAAAATCGAATTCTTCTTCATGTTCGCTTCGTGGTAAGGAACACGCACGCTGCGATTAGGTAGAGAACACATTATTCGTTTGTTTTGGATGATATTTGTACAACATACAAAACATTATACTATCAGTCCTTATAAAAACTGTCAGGTGATTATTATAGATAACCCTACGTCCTAGAATGCTAAGATGAGACCTATATAAAGGTTTAGCAACTAGAAAGAAGCTATGATTATTATTATTACTACAAACACAGAAAGGGAAACAAAAAAGACAAAATAAAACAAAAAAGTTTTGCTAAAACAGGGTTGTCAGAGCCTAACCTGGAGCGTTCAAACTTTTTTTTGTAAATCAATCCACAAATTTACTGATAAATTGGTGAACATACATAAAAGGAAAAAATATACAGACAAACACAGAACTTCCTCCTTTTTTATATCAGTTTAATACTGTTATAGATTTGACTGCCCTGTTAGCTCATTTGGCAGTTCTGCTTCGAGAACTGTAGGGCGTGGGATCGATTCCCACTTAGGACTAACATTTCTGTGACGAATATAAATGTTTGTTCTGTGTCTGGCTGGGCGTTCCGTATATATCACATGTAAGTATTTACAAAAAAAAAAAAAAGTATTCTATCAGCTATTTGGTTCCCATAGTACAAGCTTTACTTAGTTTGGGACTAGATGGCGCTGTGTAAGATAAGAATGATCAACAGTATGCGATTATGATTGGTTGAAAAACATCCGAGAGTACGGGCTTTGCAAACGTAGAATAACTGGCTTAAAACAGATAAATTGTCGCTGAGCTGATGAATAGAAAGATAGTATAATGATTATGATAGAAAGATGTTCGATGATGAAAAGTTAGTAGTACAATATTTGGTGATAAGTAGGTAGTACTCGTAAAAATACTACGTCTCACGAGCGAACGACCGCCCGGAACCGGTCAGTATTGAGAGTGTGCCAGATTTCTGAGAATAACCTCATTTAACTTTTTATACGGCCAACATTATCCTAGCCATTAGCCTCGTATCAGACTTTAATGGCGACCCGATTTGATTACAGACGCCTCAAGGCACTGGGATTTGGCAAAAAGTTCTAAATTGCCAGCTTGTTTTTAGGATACATCGGTTTACCGAAGAGTCAAAAGTTTATCAAAAAAAAAAAGTTGTTCATTCATGCATCATTAGCACTCACCGTCCGAAACGACCCAGACCCTAAAGTTTATAAGCACGATTCACATATATTAAAAAGTTGTACGCTGAGCATCCCTTTCCTTTTAAAATGGGGAGAGCATCCATCCGTACGAAGGCCACTACCTGTATTTGTACCTGTATACAAAATCCCAGCGTACAATAATTATATACAAATGAGTACAAACAAAATGGCTATAGGCGATTCTGCGTCTCGCTTCCGTAACCACAAAAATAGGTTACGAACGTTGCCGTCTCTTTCGTGAGCGCGTTGATATCTTTTACTCCAGGGACTAGACGTTGCAATAAATCGAAAAAAAAAAATACGAATTCAGACTACATATAATTTGATAGCAGTTTGAAGCAATTTTGTTCTACATACGCTAGTGTTTACTCATATGGAAAGCACGTGGTAATTTCTATATGAAAGTCGCCGGCAAGATGAGGTAGTTTTGTGTTTGCTGACCGAGACAAACGTTTATTTAAAATTAGAGGTATGAAGGCTTCGTTCGGGAAGCGGGAGAGGAGGGATCGGATCGAGATTCACGACCGGCATTCGAAACCGGACCCGATCCCATTTCTATACCTTATATAGATGTTTTTAGGGGGGAATGTTATGGAAATATTAGAATAAAATATTCATGAAGCGGAGATCTTGCATAGAAGACACGACACGTTTAAAAGATTAGGTATAAAAACAAACGTAAAGTAATAGACGACGTGCCGTAATATTTCTGAGAACTGCGTTAAATGAGATGTATTACTCAGTGAAGTATTATGTAGATAAGAATACATCATGTAGGCACATTTATTTACTTAAACCAGTACTAAGTCACGGTCCAGCAATAAGAGTGTAACATAAAAACTCACCGAACCTAACATTCACTTCAAAAACAGACTTTTGTATTATCAAAACTTTGTTTTTTGTTTAAATTTTTCAATGAACTATAAATGTAATATATGAAAAGTGGATTTAACAATAAAAATAGGTTTTAAGGGCTCACCTTTGCGCTGTGGTAGAGAGCGCTGCTTCGAGTCATTTTAGCTTTAGTCATTCTCCAAAGTAATTGTCCCGTATTCAGTCCAAATCATCACTTACACTGTATCACATCACTACATTCGTATGAACTTTCATATTGTTTACAACCCTTTTACGTCCAGGGGAAAAGAGAGAAACTTCGCACACTCGCTCACCAGTAGTGTTTACAATGAGGCAACGTACGTGGGAGTGTAGCACAGCGCGCGCGCATGCGAAGACGCTGGCGCCGCCGTTACTAGTATCATTAATAGGAACTAAATTGTACGGGCGCACAAGCGCTGCTCGCGGCTACGCAACAAACCTTTACTACGAATTATATCTCATGTTTGAGGTTCTATTTTGTCTCGAGGCTTTATTTCCAGCCGCCATCTTGTTTCCACGCGCGGCCCGCGGGAAGAAGGGAATGATGATGACAATATAACAAAATAATTGGCTTTATTATAAACGAGCCATGAGAAATAAATTTATAGTAATAATGGATAGAAAACCCCATTACTTTTTTAATTTTAGAAACCATAGAGATGATTAAAATAATGAGAAGTTTCCATAATTTAAATCAAATAAACAGTTGTACCTGTTTTACGCAGAAATAGCATCGGAACACTGGATAAATGCATCCATCCCAGACTAACAAAGTACTAAAATTCGTTGGCAAGTAGATATGAGAAGAATATCGATCCCAAAATAATCTGTTTACCTGCTCAATGAATAAGACCCTATTTCTTCAAAGCAGGTGGTATTGAAAAAATAAAACGGGCTTTATTAAAAAAGATATGAAAACCTTTTACAGCTTGTTTAAAACACCTTGCGATTTTTTATGACTAATCTCGGAAAAGAAAAACATATCTTGAAAGTTGTTACGCGATAACAAACAATATAAATGTTATTATAGCTTACTTTACCAGAGTATTTTTAGTAAAAACTCTTTATCTATGTATGATAAATTAGATTGAAATGTATTTTTAGTAATAAGATTTTTTTTAGAGTGAATTGGCTCGCGTTTGAATAGATCATGCCTGATGTTAAGCAACGATGTGGTCTAGGATGGAACACGCTTACCTAGAAGGGACCTGTTTACTCTACATTTGAAGACAGCCCTGTTGGCTCATTGGTAGTATGTCTGCTTAAGCTGTAGGGCGTGGGTACGATTCCCGCCAAGGACAAACATTTTATGTTATGAACAAATGTCTGTTCTGTGTCTGGGTGTTCCGTATGTATTATAAGTATGTATTTACAAAAAAAAGTATTTATGTATTCTATCAGTTATCTGACTTCCATCACACGAGCTTTGCTTAGTTTGGGGTCAGATGGCGCTGTGTGTAACGTGTCCTATGATATTTATTTATTTATTATTATTTACGCATATTTTACTTTTCGGGAAACATAGACTTCGGCAAAGAGTTCCATATCCTGGATATGCGAATAAAGAATGTGTATTCGAAGCGCTTAGTGCAAGTAATGAACGCTACTACTAAAAGTTAAAGTTATACTAATTAAGGAAAAAAAAACACACTAATTTCAATAAAAAAGAAGTGTGTTGACTGTTTCTAACCTGTGCGTTGAAGTTATGAAAACAATAACTAGCAACTTTGTCAAAGTTTTTTCTCTTCTTTTCATCTCACATTTCGTCGTCGCAAGAATGTGTTTTTGAGCGAGACGCGCGGTATTATATTCCCTTTGTCCTTTAGCACGTGCATAATAAAGAGTTCATGGTCTACCTACGAGCCTACGACGTACTGTTTTCCTATTGTAGATAATATTGTTATTCTTGCTTAACAAATGCCTATTTAAGATACAGATCCGACAAAATTAAATTTCCAATCGAAAGCTATTTATTCTCGCTATGCTACTGAAATCTGTAGTAAGTATGTAGCGATGATAGGTCAGTGGTTAGTGCGGTTGGTTCACACGCTGAAGGATGTGGGTTCAAACCCAACAATGAGCTTGACCTGCCGGTGAAGGAAAACATCGTGAGGGAACCATAGCATAGTGGTAGAATCCCTCCCCTATCCCTCTCTAGGAGCCCTCTAATACTCGGCTGGCTAGCTACGACTTTCAAGCTAAAAATCTAACGCCAAGCACTTAACAATGTGTTCCGGCAGCCTGACTCAGACTGGCAGAGCCAATTCCGTTCTAGGTTAGGTGTGTTTATTATCTTCGAACACAGCATCACATTACAGGTGAGCTAAAGTCAAACACCTAACCTGCCAACACTAAAAAACGCATCGTTTATTTTCGATTGTAAAACTATCTACCTTTTAATCCACCTAGTCCTACATTCATTAAATTTCATCGAAATCCATTCAATTGTTGATTAATTGAATATTGTCCACACCAAAGATTACAGCACAGTAGTAAAATTTACTCTAGTAATGAGTGTTACAACTGGCGACCTTATCACTAAGAAATCTCTTGTAGACAACCTTAGGATGGAAAAGCTGTGCCAATTACGTGAAAATATATACATAACTCTATCGTAGACATATATGCCCATAACAATATACCCTAATAATTAGAATATCTACAATAAACTAATATAAAAACAACAACAAACATATAAAAATAATATATCTAAATATATATAACTCAAAGGACAAATTTACTAACAATTAATGTCCAAATAGTGCCGTGGTGGTGCCGGCGTAAGAATAGTACCCCACTCTCTCTACCCGTGGTTGCCGTAAGAGTCGGCTAAGGGATGTAATACGGAAGATGGGCAGCAGCGTCTTCCTTGAACAATCACACCTAACTGCGCTCGCCAACCCGCCTGCCAAGCGTGGCGAGTATTGGCAAAATCCGCCCAGGAGGAGGCCTATGTCCAGCAGTGGACGTCCTGTGGCTGATGGTGATGATGAATGTGCAAATACCACAACTATTTTATCTATAATAGTAATAAATTAGATATTTGGCGGCAGGTTATTCGTAGTCAAAAATGGTGTAAATAAAGTGATATTTACCTCCATAGCAGCATGTCTCAAAACAAGAATAAAACCGATGGCGCATTCAGAAATTCCTTCGCCATAAATAGAAATGTTGTTAAGGTTTAAAAATAGTTGCGAAGTTGCGAGGCTGCATACCCTGTATAGTCTGGTTCCTGTACCCTAGACCTACGAATGCGCTACAGCTCTACGATTCTACATTTTAGTATTGAAGAATCAATAAATTCAAATTAAAAAAATGTTTTTAAAAACAAGTATTTATCTTTTTTTTATAATTAATAGGCTTGCGTTTGACCGCCATCTCGCCTGATGATAAGCGAAGATGCAGTCTACGGCGGAGCACGCTCGCCTGGAAGAAACCGATTCACTCGCGACTTGAAGGCACCCAGATTGTATTTATCGTGGAACACCCACTCGGGCAGCAAATTCCAATCTCGAGCGGTTCGCACAATGAAGGTAGATTCGAACCGCTTAGTTCGAGCTTTTTGAATATCGATCATGAAGCGGTGTCGCTTCTTAGTATTTTAGATATTGCTCTTCAAGACTAATCGATCAAGCCCAAATTCGGTGGTATAATGTTGTTTTATCACAGAGATGTCGTGATCACCTTCTAGTTTCATCATAATACCCTGGATATCGACTAGGCATAAAGTGCTCATCAAGACGAATCAATCGAGTCCAAACTCGATGGGTTTATCTTGTTTAGTTCAGAAGTTCCTATGGCCATCTGCCGTCTCCATCATCAGACCAACTCCATCGTACCATATAATTGTATTGTCACCGAACATAAGTACACTAAATTTGAGTGCAATCGGACATCGGGAAGTGGGTCAAATTCAACTTGCAAAGTCTTGCAAACTTCAAAGATTTCACCCGAATAAACATACATATATACATTGCAAGTTAAATAAAAGCTTGTTAAATAGAAGAAATTGACTTAAGTGATTAACCGGTGAAGGAAAGCATCGTGAGGAAACCATTGCATGGTAGTAGGCTATTTTCTACTAGTACTCGATAGGCTGGCTACCAAGTTAAAAATCTGCCGTCAAGCATCTTTAGCCACACTTTTTTTAATGTATAGAATTTAACCGAAGAGCTGGCAACTACCTCGGACAAAGAATTAGTCTAGCTATTCAAAGGGGGAACGCTGCCAGTATCTTCGGAACCTTGCCTTAAGGAACTCCTTTTAATAATATATTTTAGTTATTATATATTTATCATTTAAGAATATCATACTATATTATAATTAAACCCAATTATAATATATGATACTTTTTATATTAGAAAAATATTAGGTTCCTAAGGGATTATTAAAAAATTAACTATTGGACACTGTCACTTGAAATTTGGTATAGGTGCATCTTATGGAACATATTCCGGGTTAAAAGATATTCTCTAATATCTTTAAACGAGCAATTCTTTTCAGAATTCAGAATATGTTTTTTTTTACCTTGGCAGGTAAACAGTACATACATAGTTTTTTTTTTATTATACATAATTATAAATGAGAAAGTTTGTTTGTTGATATAGATGTTTCATCAGATCCCGCAAAAACGGCTGAACAGATTCGAATGACATTTGGTACACATATAGTTTATTATCTGGATTAACATATAGGATACTTTTTATCTACATTTGGTATAGATGTATCTTACGTCTTACATTATTCCAGAATAAAAAGGTTTCATGGTGAATAAAACTATGGCTCTTTTATTATTTACATAATTATGTTTCATATCTCTCTGAATCCAATTCTTCGCTGATGAAGTGGGCGCAAGCTAGTAATTATATAAAAGCAAAATGTAACACCACGTACTTCCACAGCCCAAGTGTATACCCATTAGGTACTCTGTTACTGTCTTATCAAGTGAGTTGTTGTCAAACACTCACCTGTTAAAACATAAAAAGAGCTTTTCCTTTTTTTTATAGCGGACAGGATTGATGTTTGACCGCAGCTCACCTGTTGTTAAGTGACGGTGTGATCGAAGATGGTAAAGCACACCTAGCCTGGAATGGAACTGGCTGTCAAGTGAGGCTGCCGGAACACACTGTTAGATGCTTGGCGGCAGATTTTCAACTTGATGGTGGTAGCTAGCCAGCCGAGTACCCTACCACCACGCTATGGTTTCCTCACGATGTTTTCCTTCCCCGGCAGCTCAAACTCATTGTTGGGGTTTGAACCAACACCCTTCGGCATGCGAACCGACCGCGCTAACCACTGAGCTATCATCGCTGTAAAAATATATAATATCATATTTTTGACATTGTATTGTTTTCTAATCTGTAGTTTATATATAATCCCGTTATGAAACTGAGTACTGGGCGCCTGGCTAACTTATCGAGAGCAATCAGAAGCCCCGCGTTATTAAGCCATAGCAATGTGGTCACATTCCTTAAATCCAAGAATGTGGAAGGCATTGCATTAACCAGAGACCATGGCCGATCACATTGTCAAGTATTCTGAGGCCATAATATGCAGATTTGGTAAATTAATTTAATCATCATCATCTTCTATTATACGTAAAAAAAACTAAAGATTTTTTTACAGTCTGGTTGAAGATGGTAAAGCTCACCTGGCCTTGAATGAAACTTGCTCTCAAGTGAGTCTACCGGAAAACACCATTAGGTACTTGGCGACAGATTTTTAACTTGATAGCTACCCAGTGGAGTACTAGGTAGTTCTTTACCACCACTATGGTTTCCTCAAAATGTTTTCTTTCACCAGCAGCTCAAACTCATTGTTGGGGTTTGAACCCATGCCCATCGGCGTGTAAACCGACCACACTAACCGCTGAGCTATCATCGTTACAAAAGTGATGTAAGTATTCTATCATCTATCTGGTTCCCATAGTACAAGCCTTGCTTAGCTTGGGGCTAGATGGCGCTGTATGAAATGTCCTCCGATATTTATTTATAGTCTTAATCAGCCTACCATAGACCACAGACATAGGCCTCTTCCAAGATACGTCACTTAGACGGATCTTCGCCTTTTCACTTCCAATCACTGCTGTTCCACGTACTCGTGTAAATCGTCACTTCATCGAGATTCAGGGTGTCTTATACTATGTTTGCCAACTCGTTTTCATCACTTAATATTTATAATATTAAATACATTTGAGAATAGTATTTCACTTGGTGCTAGATCTCATTAGCAGGAGATCGTCTAGGTTGGTACTACCGCAGTACCAGATATTCTGCCGTCAAGCAGTAGTGTGTAATCATACTGCGTTCCGGTTTGAAGGGTACTGCAGCAGCTAGCAAAATTACAGGGCTGTTGAGACTAACGAAAACCACCGAGTAATGAGCGCCATAGCAACGATGCCCTGGACTTAGTTTTGCTACTCAAAGTTTTGTGTATCGCTGCAATGGTCATGGACAGGCGTTATATCTCACCAGTTTTTAAACCTTTTTCAGTGCAATTTCCAGATGTTAGAAAACTTAACACACATTCAGTTCTTTGCTCGAAATATTTGTACTTTCCTATCTACTTAAGACACCGCTTTTATTTTTTTTTTCCATTAGAATTATACCCATGAAAAAGTATGCTGCGGTGAGTGTGGTTTCATTAAAATAAGTTACTTGTTCCACTAACTAGTATGTAATTAACGAATGTAACAACAGCATGTGTTAATAGCCGTCCCGGCTTTAGGACAGGTTTTATTTATTAATATTTAAAATGTAAGTGCTTATTTTGAAATGGGCGTAAAAATCTAAGCTTTAGTACTCTACGGTAATATGGAAAGGTGTTTTTTTGTTTGGAGTTAATCTGTTTTTGTTTTAAGACGTTTTATTTTAATTATAGTTTATTTTGATTAAACTAGTAAGTGGAATTAATTTTATTTGTAATTTTTGGTACGAGTAAAAATGATTCTTTTTTCTGGCCGACAGGCATGATGTTTGACCACAACTCACCAGATCTTAGGTGACGGTATGATTGAAGTTGGTAATCACACCTAGCCTAAAACCGAACTGGCTCTCAAGTGAGCCTGCCGAAGCACACCGTTTGTATATGCGTTTGACCGCCATCTCGTCTGATGATAAGTGTAGATGCGATCTACGATGGAGCACGCTTGCTTAGAAGATACCGATTCACTCTCGACTTGAAGACACCCAGATTGTATCTATCAGGGAACACCCACTCGGGTAACGTATTCCACGTTTTAGCCGTTCGAACAATAAAAGTCTTATCGTTTCGTACCATTACATTTTTTGCTAGATAAGTAATACAAAAATGTATCAAAACTACGTCAGTTTAATTAAAATAAAATTGAATTGGATTTAATATTATGGCACTTCAATTACTGAGCGTCTTACAAATGTGCTTAAAATGCTTAGTCAATTTCTTACTGAATTTAAATGTCACACGTGTAAATTAGACAAGTTAATTTAAGCTTAGATTAATTTTAAGCAGATTTATTAAAAATAAATGTTTTAGATATAACACATACAACAAATAAAGCTTAAATCTCCATAAATCTACATCCACATACATATGTATAGTTATGTATATTATGTTTTTTTAAGATATGTATGTTTAGGTGTATAATAAATTTTATATCTTATTGAGTATAATCATTGAATAATTTATCACTCCTCGTGATGTAATGTCCAAAACAGTTCAACAAACTATCAATCAGATCGTGACTCTACAGTCAAACAATCAATATAAAACTATTGTACTTAAACCTTCCTCACCTTCCTTATAAAATACATTTGATTCAAAATAGATTCATAAAAGCCAAGGATTTCACGCTTCCTTTTTCATCCCTTGGGAGGCGTAAAAAACCAATTTAAATCTAAAAAGAAGATTACTCCCGACGAAATTTGGTAGCACAAAAGTTAATTTAGAAGATTATAATCTTTTGGGATCGTATCTCAGAAATTAGGGTTGTTTGACCTTCATTTTTTGAGTGCCCTGTTGGCTCACTGGTAGTATGTCTGCTTCAAAAGCCGTAGGGCGCGGGTTCGATTCTCACTCAGGACGAGCATTTTGTAGTATAAACAAAGATGTTTGTTCTGTGTCTGGGTGTTCTGTATACATTATAAGCATGTACATATTTACAACAACAAAAAAAGTAAAAGTTTTTATTTATTTTGTAACTGGCTTTGTTATCATACAACTGTACTGAAAATTATATGAGAATAGCTCTAGGAAACCCAGTATCAGTAGGTATTTAGAGACAAGATCTTTCTAATCAACAATATGTGTGTTTACAAGGTTTTATGATACTGACATACTACTAAAACTTTGACAAGCTTATACTAAAACCTTGTACTTTCACGATATAATTGCCTATCTGCAAAAGCCTTAATCTCTCAAGACAATTTTTCTGTCGACTGTACATAACACTTTCAACCGGTTCCTCAAACGCTCACCAAGATACAGCCCTCTCTTTCCTTCCTCACGTTGTCTGCACCAAAACAAAAAAACTGGGAAAGCAAACTAAACTTTAAAAGTACAACATTAAAACATATAATCATTTGTAACATATTTTATTGCTTCAGGCTCCTATTGGCTTAGTAGTAGACGTAGTAAAACCAAAACCAGTTATATAGGTACTAAGAGGAAATGTTCACTCAAAAAGCTTTTTACCGTTAAAGCTTCGTCTAACTAAATATAGGAGAGCACTCTTTGTTCAACAAATTATAGATTTAGCACTTGGTGCGTTTTAGTTTAACTCTGTTTTTCATCCTTAGTATAAAGTGTAAGTATTACTGTGCTAAACTTTTCATTACAATGTTCATATTGTAATTATTTACATTTTTGTAGACGAGTTGAATTGATGAATCACTAATTACTATTCTGAAAACATCTATTAAACGCGTATTCTTAATGTGACTCCACATATTTTTTTCATACATTAACAGATTCAATTCAATCAATTAGAAAGGTTACTAATTCTAGTTGTGCAAAGATTTTTTCTTATTTATTCAATTAATTAATTGATTGATTGATTCAGGCGTTACTTGTGGAAGTTCATTTTGAGTGTTTTCTTAAGGTATACATACATTTAAAACTCTGAAACAACTGTTAAGCGGAAATAAACTAAATATATACCTTGAACACTCAGTTTATCTATCTATATCTTTAATCTAATATTTAAACTATATATATATATATATATTCTGAATCTCGGAAACGGCTCCAACGATTTTCATGAAATTTTGTATCCAGGAGGTTTCGGGGGCGAAAAATCGATCTAGCTAGGTTTCATTTTCAGAAAACGTTTTATCCATGTTTTCAGCCGAGCAATGCTCGGTGAACCAGGTTCTTAATTATTTTAAGAACAAATTCATTTCCGTTTCCAAAAACAAAACGTTTATTCAAAATGTACAAAATATGAAACTTATTAAAACTAGGAATAGATTCAAGAACTGATTCAGAAATCGATTCCGCTGTAAGTTTTTATTGTATTTGGTGCGCCTACCAAAAACCACGAGCAAATTAAAATATTCCATCAAAGTCGTTGCATGTGATTTTTTATAAGGAGGCGCTTCGAACACTTTTTTTACCAATATCATTACTTAAAACTTAAACTATATAGATAATAATGCATGTAATTTCATTGAACGAACGTTTACAAAACATAACACCAAGATGATTCACACGGTAAAGACGTGTTGACAACGATTTTCCAATGAGCGATCTTCATTAAATAAACACTATTGTTGCGAGCACTTCCCAGATTGTAAACTTTCAACAAGCATAAGTAGAATATACCTAGTAAGGCAGTACAATCATTGGAATAACATTTGAAGTAATTTACTATGTCTTATTAAAATAGAGGTAGAATAATGGGCAGAAGAAGGTAAATAAGGTGTCCAATGGTCTGAACTTTTTATGTAAATGTAATGAAACGAACGAGACCCTCTCCTGATGTTAAGAGATAACGCCTATCCATGACCATTGCAGCGATACACAGAACTTTGTATAGTGTAAACAAGTTCAAAGCATCGCTGCTTTGGCGTACATTACTTTGAGAATTTCGATGGTTAGTCTCAACAGCCCTGTAATTTCGCTTGCTGCAGTAAACCGGATCACAATAATGTTTACACAATACTGCTTGGCGGGAGAATACCTGGTACTGCGGTGGTACCTATACGACCTCATGCTAAGGAGATCTACCACCAAGTAAAATAACTCAGTGGCTCTAGTAAAAAAAATTGCAAGTTGATATTATAGCCCCTGTGATTCTAATCAACTTTTAAGCGCCACAAGCACTTTGTATTTTTAACAATGCTCCTGTGTTATTTCGCCTCAACTTCTGTCCTTCAACACGGGAACGTTTGCAACACATGCGGGAGTAGACGTTATGATGTAAACTGCACGATTCCCACGACACTGGCGATGACGAGACGCCATTCACAAACCGCGAACTAGGTGCCAAACATAATGGGCGTGACGAACTGTGAATATGAGAACAAATATTATAATTGAAACATTTAATGGGAAGTGATGTTCGTTCACAGCTTTTGTATTTTTTTAATTGTCAACAAGCTTGATTTTTGTTCACAAATCACCTGATGTTAAGCGACAGTGAGGTTAATGGCAAACACAACTTCCTTGGAATGGGAACTTACTTTTGAGACTAGAACTCACATGACTTACGAACCTAACACGTTAACCACTGTTCTATAACCGTTTGACTACACATATCTAAAACATTTTGATGTTTGACAAGCTAGGTGTTTGAACACAGCTCACCAGATGTTAAATGACGGTGGTCGAAGATGGTAAACACAGCTAGTCTGGAATGAAACATCAACGAACACGGTCATCCTAACTAATATTATAAATGCGAATGTGAGTTTGTTTGTTTGTTACGCCTTCACACGTAACTCAACGAATCTGGGTGAAATTTTGCATGTAGTTACTTTAGGCCCTGGAATAAGACGTAGGATACATTTCATCATCATCATCATCCATCACCACGCGGGTAAAACCGCATAATTTAAGCATATATTTTATGACACTCATTTTGTTACCATACCGCTTCATCTAATCTATGTGTAAATTACCTTCATATCTGTTAATTTACCAATGTTAATGCTATCGTACAGAATCTGCCTTCATTATATCTGTTATACCAAGTCTCCAATAAATTACTACGAAAGCTTCGCATTTCTTGCGTTGCCATCGAATGAGGTCTCCATATATCACGCCATGAATCTTATATCAATTTACATACAAGGTACCAGTGGAACTCGTCTAGCTTAATATCGCACGACATACTATCGCACAGGTTTTCTCCTAATTTCGGACCGGTTGAACCTGAATCGTGGCTTATGGATATTTTTCTAATCTCAGACGTAACCGACCAAATAGGTTGGTTCTATATTTCTTGGAACCGTCGTGTATTGTGCAGCATTTTGAATCGGTGCAGATTGGCTTTTCCAACTTTTGTCCGCATTTTTAAGTAAACACGCGGGTAAAGGTAAACGCCCAAGCGATGTTTGTTTGAATAGCTGATTAGCATTTTGTTATCAACTTCTTCCTAAACGATCGTTTCATCGGAAAACTGTTAGACGATCCTGTTGTTTCACTTCGGTCGAATTAACTAACATGTAACTGTTTATATTATACAACATATAGGAAGAGTTGGAATAAAAAACTGAAATAGTCATTATTATGTCATATGTTTAAAAAATAATTGACTTCAGAAATTGTAATTCTAGATTCTAATATCGAGGTATAATCCTAATCATATTTTGTTGATAACGAGAATAAAATTACGTGAATGAATAAATAAGTTCGGATCAACTTGCTGACGAAATTTTATTTCATAATGTAATGCCATATAATTGTAGGAAAAGTACAAGTGCAATGCCACCCAAAGAAAGTCGGCAAAGAGATTAGGTTAGGAAAAAATAGTATTCAATTTTAACATTCATTGTTAAAGTTACGTTTCCATGTTTTTATTATCGGGTCTTTGTATATCGCATATATAACTTAAATTATTCAACCTGACAAGTCTATTTCACAACAGCGCCTAACTCCCCGGATGATTAATATTTTTTTAGTACCTGAAACGTCTGGATTCAAATATTCATTATCATGATTTATTTAACTATAAAGTCCGCAAACACAGTTTATACCAATAAAAAAAATAAAAAAAATAGAAATTAAAATAAGAAATGACAAAATGTCAAGTTAAGTGTCACAGCAATTATAAGCGAAGACGGCAAAAATAATAATTAAGACTTTAAATATTCAGTATTATTAATAAAATATAATTCTATAAGTCGAAATGTAAGGGGTTTATCAGCGAGCGATGGAGCTTAGTAGGTATCTTGGGAGTCAAAATAACGAACCGAATAAGGAACACGATACTACGCTCCAAAACCACAATTGCTGATGTCAGCCACGAAACCGGATGACTGAAGTGAGACTGGGCGTGCCCTGTATGTCGCATGTCAAACGATCGCTGGGATAAGGTCACCACAGTTTGGGCGCCAAAATTTAAGCGACCCTCAGACCCAGACGAAGGTAGTGTGACGAACTAAATTGTTACGATAGTCACTGGACCACGAAAGCCTAAGACCGAGCAGTCTGGATGGAGGAAAGGGTGGCCTTTTCCCAGCTAGGACACTAGAGGCTGAAAAAAAAGTCAATATCGTTTAATCGTCAAAGTAGAACAAACTATTGTATCATGTCAGTGGAACAGCTGTTTTTTGTGCGACTTCGCGATTTAATAGTAAAAGTTCACATTGACGGGTGGATAAGCACTTTACAATATTTATTAATTACTCCGAAAGAATTAGCAGCTTACAGTTTTTGATCGCATCCATATCCGGTATCATTCCTCCCAAGTTAAGAGGTAGGTCTTATCAACATGATGCGAGATTGAAATAATAATTCTAATGACAGCACATTCCATTGAGAAAGTTTTATATACGATGAGCAAGTTTCTGAGTATAAAAATATAATTCAAATCGGCTATTATCTCCGTGGCCAATGGCGATAAAAATATATAGAGCGAATTTAATAATCACCAGACACACTTTTATATTCGTCGTAAAATGAATTTACATTTTAAACAATTTATTTTTGACCTGCACCGAAACATTCAATTTATAGCTTATGCTTTTAAATTAAATAACAGGTTCCCTAATAAACTCGTTAACGATTTAAATTTTAGAAAACATTTTACATACAAATAATGCAGTTTCCGTTATTAATAAATCAAAGTTTTTTTACATGTTTGCTGTTGAATCTAGCTGTATCAATAATTAATTGAAATAAACATTTTCGCACGAAACAGAAAGACACCAAAAGTCTCATTTCCTTGTACATGTCATCTCATGTTCGTGAATGTCAGTTTTCCAAAAAATAATTAACTAAACTAAGATAACTAAAATAAGCTCAATCAAATATTCGCTTTGAAGAAGGTTTCCGTCACCAAAAAAGTTTGAGAACCGCTGACATATATAATAATGGGAAATGCTCATAACAGTACCTGAAATGTAGTCTTTTTTTAAATATTATCTATGTCACCCGGAACGTGTATGGACATATAAAATTGCATAATTTGGTTCCACCTGCCCCTTTTTATTACCGGACAGCTTGGCAGACACGGCCAAAGCGCCATCCTTACATGGTGTATATTCCCCACGTACGGACTAAGCGCTTCGATTCCACATTCTTAATACGTACAGCGAGGATGTGGAACTCTCTGCCAGCGTCTGTTTTTCCTACGGAGTACAACTTGGGTGTCTTTAAATCCAGAGTAAACAGGTTTTTTCTAGGTAAGCGTGCTTCATCGTAGACTGCACCCTGCTTAACATCAGGCAGGGCGTGGTCAAACGCAAACCTATTTTGACGTTAAAAGTGAATAATGAAAACTCACACAAATCCTGAAAACAAAATCTATTGGGTGTCCGTAATAAGCTATGCAAAAATCTGATAATCTAATTACAAAGTTTCGTAGAATAGTAATACTAAAACAACGAGCTTATTACTCTATTTCGCACTACTTTTACAATGGGCACGATAATATAATACTAATACTGATATTAAGAAAAAGTAATAGAATAAATATCCTAGGACATTTCACACAGCGCCAACTAGCCCCAAACTAAGTAAAGCTTGTACTATAGGAACCAGATAACTGATAAAATACTTATATACTTTTTATACATACTTATATATACTTATATGTGTCGTGGTAGTGCGGGCGTAAGAATATTACCCCACCCTCTCTACCCGTGGTTGCCGTACGAGTCGGCTAAGGGATGTACCTAATCCGGAAGATGGGAAGCAGCGTCTTCCTTGAACAATGACACCTAGCTACGCTCGCCAACCCGCCTGCCAAGAATGGCGAGTATTGGCCAAACCCCCCAGGAGGAGGCCTATGTCCAGTAGTGGACGTCCTATGGCTGATGATGTGATACTTATATATACAGATTACCCAGACACAGAGTAAACATTTATGTTCGCTTAAGTCAATGATTTCTTAAATTGTAGAATGCGAATCAATAGTGCATGGTACGTATGGAATAGTAAATTTTGTATACCTTATTTTTATTAGCGGAGCACTAGAAAGTACCCTGGCAACGTGATATGGTTTCCATGCGATGTTTTCCTTCACCAGCAGCTTGAGCTTATTGTCGAGATTGAAATTTATAACTAGTATACTACTTATACATTTTAATTAACATCGTGATTAATAATATCATATATAAAATTCCGACTTCATTCATTGAGATATAAGAACAAATGAAAAAGAAGGCATTAAAATAAACTACTTAAAAAGCATTTGATGCATTGTTTTCTACACAAAAAAAATACGCAAAAAAACACCCAAAACCAGTCACGTCAATTAAAGTTGTGGGCGTGAAAGAATGTCTATCATTTAGGTATGTTTATCGTTGACTGAAAATACTCGTAAAAAAGAAATAGGCTCTTTTTCTCCAATTCTACTTTTATGGCGAATAAAAACCTTTATGTGTACGTAATCAGATGAAGATGGACAAATGGACTACCTACTAATCGTAGCCATAGATTTTTGACAAATTTTTTTAAACTTTCTCATGAACATAGCACACTTTGTGATCACTAAATATAGTAAAGTAGATTTTAGTTTACCACTGCCGGACTAATTTGGAAGGAAGAGTTGAAAGAGCGTAGATATGTTATTTTCATTAATGAACGCGATGGTTAGTTTTTTATTTTATCGACATGGAAGTCAATTTTCAATTGTAATTCAGTCGATTTCTGTATTTCATCTTTTTGAATTCAATTAAGCCACCGCCTACTTTAAAAGGAGGTTGCGCGATTAAACATGATTTCGCCTTGATAATGTAAATGACAACAATTAGCATCGATATAAAACCAAAACATGTTATTTTCCAAACCTTTTTCTCTCCATTGACAAGCTAAAGACACGATAGGTTCATACGATAATTTTACTGTTTTTCTTTTTCAGATATTTTGTCTTTTTTGTTTTATAAACAAATAAATATTGATAAGACAAGCATAACATTCATTATCCGTTAATAAGAAAAAAAAATTCAGACCAATTTTACTTTAAATAAATATACAACACTTTATTCATAATACCAAAGTGACAGCCAAATTAATTTGCAAGTGATGTTTGCGTACTTCCGAGCAACAATACGGTCAAACGGAAGATTCTATTTTCATCCTTATTCTTTTATTATTAGGGAATAGCGTATGAGCGGAGCAAACGTGGGTTTTTTTTTGAGCGGGATCCTGTCCTTTAACTGGCGTTACCCACTTTGATAAACCCTGCGTTTGACGACAGAACTGCATAAAATAAATCGAATGTAATTTTTCCTGGCATGGACAGGCGTTAAATTAAAGACGAGCCGTCCTGTTCATCTCAATACTTCTTACCAAGATTTGTAACACAATGATATTATTTCCACACAATGTTGAACACTTGGCCACATGTAATAATAACACGTATCGGTAATAAGGAGTCCGCGGAGCGCGACGTGGTAACTTCTCACGGCGATCGCGCCTTGGTTTAGCGCGTGGCTGCGCCCGCGCCGTCGCGCGGCCGGCCCGTGGGACCCTCTCAGGGAGGTACGATAAACACCAGTAACATATCTTTCAATAAATACCTCATCACATTATTATTGTTCAGCAGTTAAAGTTTTTTTATGTTTGACGGGCGTTCTGTTCACAGCTCACCTGATGTTAAATGATATGGTTGTTTACGGTATGGTTGAAGACGATAAACATAGTTAGCTTGGAATGAAACTGGCTCTCAAGTGAGATTGCTGGAACACAATGTTAGATGCTTAACGGTAGATTTTCAACTTTGGGTTGGTAGCTAGCGAGCCGAGTACCTACTAGAAAGTACCTTACTTCAATGCTATGGTTTCCTCACGATGTTTTTGAACACATGCCCTTCGTCGCGCGTTCCGAACGCGCTAAACAGTGAGCTATCATGGATAAAAAGACGATAATGGTAAAATACATTATACACACTAACTCTGGAATGTTTCTTAACACTTTTACCTTTTCGCCACTATGCTAAGACGACGAGACAACCACGATGTTTGGCAACGAAGTAGAGTAGTGTTTAGAAGGTCGTAAGATATTTTTATCGCGAAAAATTCAAAATGGTAAAGACTGGCAAGTATAGAAAAATCAGAGTGTTCGATAAAGCATAATAATATAGACCAATAACCATATATTTATTTATTTTTCTACCTATACTTATAGACTTTGAATTCCATGCAATTATTCGGGCGAAAATCACCTATTTTATTATGTTCTTGTCAAGTTTTATCACAATGCGAATTTACATAATACTATCAAATTAACATAATACTATCAAATTTGAATGCATTATTAGTGGATAGATATAAACTTACTAAAATATTGCTGATTTTTTCTATTGCAATCCATTAGCTAAAAATTGCAGTTTTTAAACAAATTTAGATTTGCCATTACATAAAAAATTGGAGTAATTTTACGGCCTAAGTTTGTTAGTATTATTTCATTAAATTCTTTTGCCTGAGTTTGTTTTCTGGCGTTCTTTTATACGGTGTCGTGAGAGTCACAGTGGTTATACAAAAAATCTGCCACTGATATGGAACTATCATGGGTTATTTATGTAAAATCAGTACAAATAGGGATAGTCTTATAAAAAATAGAAAGTACAGTGATGACTATTTTTGACTGATTGTGTCGAAGAATATCGTGCGTCATTATGTTTGTAATGTAATTTGATGCAAGTTTTTCCGTTCTTACTCGTATATATAGTCAGCACGGGAGTACCACACTAATATACTAAAGGCGAAAGTTCGTGAGTTGTTTATACGTTTGTTCCTTCTTCACGCTCAAATGGCTGAACCAATTTTGATTAATGATTTATGATAATTCTGGTATGGAGGTAAATTACACCCTGGATTAACACTTAGGTTTTTTATCCCGAAAAAATTTAGCGCGTAAACACCACTGGGCGCAACTAGTATTTTTATAAATTATTATACAGTTATATTTTGTTTATTTTAATTGTGACTGTGGTGGTGCCGGCGTAAGAATCTACCCGTGGTTGCTGTAAGAGTCGGCTAAGGGATGTAATCCGAAAAATGGGCAGCAGCGTCTTCGTTGAACAATCACACCTAACTGCGCTCGCCAACCCGCCTGCCAAACGTGGCGAGTATTGGCAAAACCTCCCCAGGAGGAGGCCTATGTAGGCATAGGACGTCCCCAGTGGACGTCCTATGATGATGTGATGTGAATTGTGACTGTGACTGATTAAAATGGAAACTAACAACTGAACTCGACAAGTAAAAATGCTAATGTCTTCGCATCTCTTGTTGCCCTACAAGAGTCCCAACGCGACGCAATGCGACTTACACAACAACATAGACCACATACTTTTGGACAAACCGCTGCACACAACAAATCGCCTTGCCGTGTTGGACGTATGTAGGACAATAAGTAAAATTTACCTTCTATGCGAGCAAACGATCAAAAGCCGTGTAGGACATCAATATAGGTTTAATTTTACAGCCTAAGTTCGCAGAACAGCGAAGTTACCCATTTCATTTGTTAAATACCACTTACTGTTTGACCACAAATAGAAATAGATTTAAAACGGGAAGCGAGTCGCGACCGCGGTCCCACAGTTACCCCACTGCGTTAAATTGAAACAATTGTTCTATAACTTTCAATTTCTACGAAGTACTTATTAGAAGTTACTTAGAGTATTCTTGTACCAAAGTAGTACAACTATATGGTTCATAAACTCAATTCTTGTGGATTGTATTTTTTATAGTATGCCTGTAATAACTGAAGCAGTCCGACATCTATTTTTAGGGTTCCGTACCTCAAAAGGAAAAAACGGAACCCTTATAGGATCACTTTGTTGTCCGTCTGTATGTCTGTCAAGACCCTTTTTCTCAGGAACGCGTGGAGGTATCAAGCTGAAATTCGTATCAAATACTTAGGTCTACTGTCCCTTGGAGCTTTTAAAAACTCAAACTTATGAAAAAAATACAAGGCTGATTCGGAATCAAATAATCATCTAAAATTCTAAGGAGCTTGTTTGAAACACAACAAACAACAATACACAGATCATGGCTTTATATTATTCAATAAGTCTTGACCATAATTACGTGCTGGAAATACAGACATAACAATA
This sequence comes from Biston stratarius, assembly GCA_950106695.1. Taxonomy (NCBI): domain Eukaryota; kingdom Metazoa; phylum Arthropoda; class Insecta; order Lepidoptera; family Geometridae; genus Biston; species Biston stratarius. Next base: position 7,495,724 of record OX467107.1, read on the forward strand.
AAATTGCACATTACAACCCTTGCAAACCCTTATAAAGGCTTCCTGCTAGCGGCAGTGCCCTTTCTTATAATGTACTATGAAGTTATAATTGTCCCCGCCACATGTGGCCAACCTTTGACCGACCACTGACAAGTAATTAGATAGTCGGCTCGGCCCGTCACGGTAGGGCGATTTTTCCCACACGTCTTGGCCGTATTCGAACCCTCGTTTTCTTGAGATTAAGATAAAGCTGAAACAATAAATAGAACAGTTGTTTGTGAAATAAGAATTAGGTACTTAGTAGAATTGACGTCAAATCTGATTTAACAGAACTGAGAATCAAAGCAGCATGACATCACAGCTAATAAAGCTAGACAGGATTTTTTTGAATAATTTACGACTTGTCAAAACATCCATCCATCAGAATTACTAGTATTATAATATACTAGCGACCTATCCCGGCTTCGCATGTGTGCAATGTAGATACTAACGTAGTACATTATGTTGATATATCTCGTAAGGTTTAGCCAGCGTTTGCAATATAAGCGCACAAAAACATGTTTTACGTATCTTTGAAATTATCGGATTTTATCTGCTATAATATGCATGTATTATAAACCTTCCTCTTGGATCACTCTGTCTATTGATGAAAATCGCAGTAACCGTTTTGTAATTTAAAAGATCTAAACGTACAGACAGCGGGAAACGACTTTGTTTTATACTATTTAGAGAAGATATGGTTAAAATCAAAATAAATGTTTAAAGTAATTCTTCTTTAAAGCTCCATAAAAATCAGTCGTGGGTCGTAGGTGAGAAAACGTACCTCAAAATTGTTCACAAACAATGTCAGTTTTTGCCTCGCTGTTTAGTCACACCAAACCCTGAATCCTTGAAGACAGTCAGGAAGGGTGAGTCACTGCTCGGGTCGAAAGTCACGGTTCAGTGCGCTTTGTAACTCAAGTCTGCCAAGGTACAGCAACGGTCACAAAGCGCCTTTGTTAAGTTGTTCTTCGCCCACGTTTGTCATTTCATATTCGAGAACTAATTATGCTGCATTACAAATACTACAATTACCAAATACAATACCATATCCTATGGTAATTTTTCATTATAATGTAGTATTAACACCAAGGTGCAAACTCCTGCACAAGGAAGTTAATAATCATGAGAATATTTTAGTGAAATATAACCAGATAAGCAGACAAGATTTTCATTGTTCACACCATAAGTAAAACATTAATAACAGCTGGCGGCCTTGTCGCTTAAAGCGATCTCTTCCAGACATCTTTAGTATGGTATGGATTTGTGGTAAAAGTAATAGACGGGGTGTGCTACAGTCAAAAGTTACAAATTACTAGAAACATACGTACGTAAAAAAAACGTATATATGTATACAGTAGGTATATAAAAAATAATACAGATAACATAACTAGATGTGATAAGTCTATATAAATCTGGTAAACCTTAAAAGACAACGATCAGTAGAAAAAAATCACACAAATATATTTAAATGTGAGAATCTGTCTGTACGTATCGATGTTCAATATTACGCTGTAATAGTTTAACAGATTTTGAATGTAAATAGATTTTACTATGGGTTAATACATAGGCTACTTTTTAGTCTGTAAAATAAGTGTGAAACCGCGGAGCAGAACTAGTATGAAACAAGTATTTTTAAAGGAGACAGACAATCGATTATTGCTACTCCTCAAGGCTCTATTCCCCGAACTAATTTCCTTCCATTAATTAAGGATTAAGGCTGTTCTCCAATGAAGCATGTCGTCGTACGCCGAATCTATTCTGTCGGCAGTGTGTCCAAACGCTCAGCCGACCGAGTAATGCGTTAAACAGGGGGCAGACGTGGGGTCGACACCTGTATTCGACAACTAAGTGTCACTCTTTACACTTTTACTAGCCATTTATGGAGAAATTGAAATTACCGAGAGAGTGCATTAACGATCTATCTTAAGAATTTATCTACAGGTACGAGTACATTCTTTACGTCCATATGAGTAAACAAATTCAATATTATAAATGCGAATGTGAGTTTGTTTGTTTGTTACGCCTTCACGAGTAAAACTACTCAACGAATCTGGGTGAAATTTTGCATGTAAGTACTTCAGGCTCTGGAATAAAACATAGGATATTTCCATCATCATCCGTCACCACGCGGGTAAAACCGCGGGGCGCAGCTAGTAATATTATAAATGTAAAAATTTGTATATTTGGATGTTTAGATGTTTGGATATTCATTATAAAACTGCTTAACGGATTTGGGTGAAATTTGACACATATAGTTTATTACCTGGATTAACATACGGGATAATTTTTATACATAAAAAATGTTAAGTACTTGTGGGATAACGAACTACTGAACGTATCCACTTGAAGTTTGGTATAGATGCGTCTTATGAAACATGGATCATTATTATTTAGGGATAAAAGGTATCTTTTATCTTAATCTAATAATAAAAAATAGCGCAAGTTTCATGAACATTACTTAGTTGCTACTTACATATGTTTCATTTTTCTCTTAACCTAATTCTAAAGTTAACGCGGTCGAAGTCGCGGGCGTAAGCTAGTATGTTCATAAAAGATCGGATTTAGCTATTTCGTAGTAACCTTAGCAAAGCCAACACTCCTTATAAACAGAACATAGGTACATTTCATGCGTGATACGAAAACTTTCTCACAATTCATTCATTACAAATACATGATGACTCGGATGAAATGACAACTGTATTCTTAATTATATTGGGATTAGGCCAGTTTCCGCCACTGCACCGCTAGTAAATAATACATCAAAATGATAGGAAACCAAACATTATGTCAAAAAAACGCCTGATAACGTATTTCCGGATAAAAGGGACACACACGATGAAGATTGTTAAAATTGAGTTGAAATTATTTCTTGTCTTTTATGAATGTCTTTTGGAAATTCCATATAATATAACGTGTTCAATTGACACAGACAATATTTAAAAAAATTATAGACTTATCAGTTATATTATTTACTAGGATTTAAAAAAATGTAAAAGTAATAAGATGAACGATACGCTTTCCTGAATGTAAGAAATAACGCATGTCCATGACTATTGCAGCGAAATACAGAACTTAAAGTGACAAAACATAATCCAGGGCATCGCTGCTTTGGCGCTCATTAGTTTAAGACTTTCGATGGTTAGTCTCGACAGCCCTGTAATTTCGCTAGCTGCAGTACCCTTCAAACCGGAACACAGTAATGCTTACACACTACTACCTGCGGCAGAATATCTGGTACTGCGGTAATACTGGTATCATTTTCTTAGTTTGTAGGTAAAGACTTATTTTGACAATTAAGTCGCCGTCTCGACTATCTGGATGTCCGCTAACTTCTTTTAAACCATGCATCGGATTTTGATACGGTTTTCACTATCATTGACTTAGAGATTTTTCATCATAGCTTTTGTAAAAGTAATCAAATCGTAAAAAAAATTGTACCTGTGCGAAGCCGGGGTGGGTCGCTAGTTTATTAAAAATGAAACCAATTACTATTATTACTACGATTTGTAATACCATCTGAATTGTAATAAAAAGTAGGTTTAGTCGGTTTTTTTATGGTTGACAGGCTAGGTTTTGACCACAGCTCGCCTAATGTTATAGCGTTAATAATGTCATAATATTGTTATGTTAAGTTGTAGCGATGATAACTCAGTGGTTAGCGCGGTCGTTTCACATGCCGAAGGGAGTGGGTTCATACCCCAACAATGAGCTTGAGCTACCGGTGAAGGAAAGCATTGTGAGGAAACCATAGCGAGGTGGTAGGGTACTATCTAGGTATCTAGTACTCGGCTGGCTAGCTACCACCCTCAAGTTGAAAATCTGCCACCAAGCATCTAACGGTGTGTTCCGGCAGCCTCACTTGAAAGCCAGTTCCATTCCAGGCTAGGTGTGTTTACCATCTTCGACCACACCGTCACTAAACATCAGGTGAGCTGTGGTCAAAGTAACTATTCCGTCAGCAATAAAAAAAAGTGACGTAATCAAAGATAGTAAACACATCTAGCTTGGATGAAACTGGCTCTCAAGCGAAGTTACCAGAACACGCTGATAGGTAATTAGCGGCAGATAACAACAACACAGTTCAAGTAGAAGTTCAACATTAAAAACACCGTTGTAATTATAGTATTCGATTTTAAAAGAATCACATTTATATCGTAACTAACACGTGTGTATACAGTTGTTAATCCACGTTTCACGTTTTACAAACAATCGAATGTGTGATCGAGATGATTGATACGAAAATCACAATAGGTATATGTCCTATCACCAACATATCTTATCTCAACTTATTGGAATATTTCGCAATATCATCATACATTTACACCATTAGCATACCTACTTTATTATTAATTTGAGGCATTAATACGGTACGAAAACCTTCAAATACTTAGATAGGTTGATACTAATTATTATCTTGTGCCGGAATCAGACAATTTGCAGACTCTATACAAACACGTCAGATGATTAGGCAATATTTACAAACGTTACAATCAGTAGTAGAATGGTCGCGTATCGAGAAGTACAGCTCATACAGTTTACTGTGATTAGATTACCGTACTTATACGAAATTATTTAAACAATGTTAGAAGGCTGTAACCTGGCGTTGATAAATGTAGTGTTCATAAAAATTCAATTAGTTTGTTCATGAAATAACTTGTGATACATAATCCTTTGTTAGTTGCAAACTCGTTTGGAGTGGTAGTTACTGTTTTGTGCAAATATTTAGTAAAACATAACAAAATGCTAGCGCCAAAACACACTCTCATGGTTGTAAGCTTGCTGGTAAGTCTTATTTGTGTAAAAAAAATTGCCCAACACGATACGTATAAATAAGCAAAACCTACTGTATTTCAAACGGCAAGGTGCTCTGTGTATCATGATGGTAAATTAACCTTGAATAGTAATTTAATCTACAACAAGATACTATGATTTAATCTAGTCCTATTCAGGAATCAGAAGTGACGTCAATTAGAAACGTCTAACGTAAATGTCAAATTTTGGAGAAATAAATGTAGTTTAGGTTTAAAGAGTTATTAGGTACGCATTTTTCGTCAGCAAGAACTTGTAATTTGGGATGTTAATCATTTTGTAATTAGAACTTTTTAGATATTTGTGTGTTAAAAAATCTTGAAGTTCAATAAATTAAAAGTGAAATGTTCCTTCCAAATAGAAGTAATCTAAATTAACTCGGTTCTTTCAGGACATGTTCTCAGCTGGCTTACTGATGCCTCAACTGGCCAACCATGTTAAAACTCTTGGTGGAAGCCATATAGTGATTGGAGTGATGGGAGCACTGTACTCAGCTTCCCAATTGATCTCAGGTCCGCTTATTGTGAGTACAATCTATAAATAACAACACCTTTTGCTAACAAGTACCTGAGTTGCAAGCGGGAAGTGTAAGTTGATTTGACGAACCAAGAGAACTGGTGTTACTAAGCAGATATATAGAACTCAAAGATACCTAATTTATCTTTTAAATGATAAAAGATAAATTAGGTATATTTGAGTAACAATTGTTTTGCCAAGGTTTAATATTTCTGGCAAAGTTTGTAATTACTTTATGTAAATTATCGCAAAAACCCTCGTGATAATCACAACAAAAACAACTACGAAAAAAGCATTAAAAGGGGTGACCTTTGAAAAAATTTAGGACACGGAACAACCATAACACGTTAAAAAAACTACTCAAGAAAACAATTATTGTTTCAGGGAAGTCTAAGCGACTTGAAAGGAAGGAGGCCAATATTGCTGTTATGTTTGAGCATATGTGGCCTATCGTATCTCTTACTAGGATTTATCTCGTCAGTGTTCATATTTCTAACTATAAGAGTCATATTAGGTAAGTTTTTATAGTAATTAATCTATCAAACTTCGGAATGATTATGCGTTTTTTATATATCGTTAAACAGTTTATTTATATAGGCTGATGTAACATTTTATAGTCTTTGCTAATCGCATAAAACTTAAGTAAAAAGCATAGTTCCATTGATATTCAAATTAAAGTGTCATCTTATTTTTCAGGATTAACGAAACAGACACAATTATTATCAAAAGCATTGGGTCCAGATTATCTGAAAGATAAAGGGGATCAGTCAGTGCTGTATGGTCGAATGGCTTCAGTGTCGGGAATCGGAATGTCTGTGGGGCCTATATTGGGCGGGCATATAATGGAATTATTTCCAGAAAATGGTTTCACAATAATAACTACAATTATGGCGGCAATATTTGCAATTAATTTAAGTAAGTGATTAATACTTAGTTAATCAACATTCACATCTTTCTTGTCCTTTTGAGGGGTAATGTGTGTAGATAGACCACATAAGACTATTTCTATCAATTTAACTGTACTATGTGTATAAGTTATGCTCAGTTTTTTAATACTAAAATAAATATATTATATTATCTTTATATTTTTTAAGCTTGCGTTTAGCTATGTCGTTTGCGAACAATCCGACTGTGAGCTCTCGGCTAGCCAATTTCTTTTCCATTTATTTTTCTAGATTATTCGATTGATTTGACATAAACGACAAACTTCTAAAACAATTATAATTTTAGGTTTAGTTCGAAGATTGCCTGAAATAACAGAAAAGAAAAAAGAAGACATCAAAAAAGACACGTCCATAGCTCCAAAACTAATTGATTCCATAAGGACTCCTCTCAAAGAATCTATAGACGAATTCTACAAGATCGATTGGACAGTATTTGGAGATGTGTTTCTATTCAAACTACTTATGACTCTATGCATGATGATGTACTTCGGAAACTTTGGGCTATTTCTCAAAACTGTTCATAACGTACCTCCAAAAAACCTTGGTTATATCATTTCCTTTCAGGGAGTTACAGGATCTTTGTGCACATATTTCATTGGATACATCAACAAGCTGTACAGAAATGACAATGATTTCACTTTACGGAACTTTCACATCTTCTTGATAATTACTATAACGCTTATTAGTCTTGCCTTAGTATCAAATTTATCTACTTTCATAGCTCTACTAATGCCATTAGCTATTGCTAGTTCTATAGGAAGAATAATAACTTTAGAAATGATAACGGGGAGGAGTAAAAGTGACAATCGAGGAACTGTGATAGGAGCATCAAATAGTGTTAAGTCTTTTTCAGGAGTATTTACTCCATTAATAGCTGGTGTAGTAAATCAGTATTTAGGTACAGTGTATGTATTTTTTATGGCTGCTACATTTACAGGTATAGGAACAATTGTCAGTTATAGATTGCGATTAAAAAGTTTAGCAGCTAAAGATAAGTAGCCATATTAGGTAGATTACTTATGCCAATTACAATATAATAATTTCACAGTATATTGAATTTAATTTCAAACAATGTACATATATTACCTAATTTATACCCGGTGACCTCGAGATACAGAGAGAATAAGTCAAATGTTTATAATAATAAGCTAACCTAATATTACGAGAAGTAAGTTTATTCAAATTTGGCTTTCACCTAATTAACTAACAATTAAGCGGTTCATCATCAAATGGAAAGTAGTGCACTAATTGATGGATACGAGATACAAGCAGGTGGGACCCACGGGAGTTCTCACGGCGGTTCCTTCCGGAGGCGGCGACCCGAGACGCTACTGTCTTGGCCTGAAGTTGGCGCCCACAAAGCGCCTCTCATTGTTCTAATATTATTGTAACGTTAGCAAAACATGTCTGGATTGAAACATTACACCAATCTTCTCTAAGATTTAAGCTCTGTAGCTTTGTCTGGTCATAGCAATCATTTTACTTGAGGCACGAGGTCAAAGTTTTAAAGGTTAAGAGGGGAAAAAATCAGTCAAAACGAAACCTTATCTACTGATTCGACATTTCTCTATTACGTAAAGTCAAAGTACCCAAAAACTCGCAAAGACAATTTGTTAAGAAGTTAAAAACGACGTTTAAATAATTGATAACGTTGAATATAAATAAAAAGAATAATGAAAATAGCATAGAATATAAACTTTATACTATGGCATAATAAAAAAAAAACAAATGGTCGGGGTATACGATATAATTAAACATGAGTAATCCTGCATAAGTAAAATAAAAAACATAAACCAAGTTACTTTTGTTGCTGACTCTACGAATGTTATGAGGTGTGTACTGACTCTTTGCACAATCTTTAGCGGATTGTATCTCTATTTTGAACATTTAGGTATTATATCAAGTCAATGAAAAAAATATAAAATAAGGGTCAAACCAAACGAATCGAAAAATCCGAACTGGTTCACATGTTTAAGGTGTAACGTTTCTCATACAAAAATCTATAGTAGGAAACTTCTTGCTCTGAGTTCCAATAGCACTGAAATACGAGTATATTCTGATATCCAATGTTCCATCTAATGTCTCAAAGTAATGGGCGCCCAATCAGCGATGTTTTGAAAAAAATTTTGTTATGCCAACTTTTTGTTAAGTTGCATTAATCCTAGATACTCAAACATTAATCAGCAATACAGCACAGGATTATTCTTGTGTGCTTCACGTCATCAATATTGATAATCTGTGGCGCTAAAAACGTGGACTACGACGGAAATGGTGGCAGACGTGCGATGGAATGCCAGAATGTCACAATGACATTTCTTCTTCGCTGTAAGCACAGGTGCGGCGGCAAAAAAATTAAATGATTCGTAATGACCCTATTGTTGGCATGATATCTTGCGTGGACAATTATAAATGACGGATAGATAAAGTTTTACTTGAAATAAGAGTTACCCACTTATGAACTCCTTAAAACCTATACGCAATACGCTCATACGTCTTAGATGATTGAGAATTAAATTGTGATGAATTTAACAGAAAAAAGTTAAGTAACGACTTAGGGAATTATCTATGCGATCTCGACAGCGTCTTTGGTAATTATAGTAGGCTATTTTTACAAAACATTTTATCATGTTGTAAATTATAGTATAAAAATAAAACTTATAAACCGTATTTAGTATGTATATATGGATTGTTTTATGCTGGAATAAAGTAAAATACTCACAACATAAACGAGTCTAATATTCGAAATTCCAATATTTTGAGGTGGTGGTAGGTTTTACTATTTGAACAGACTGGATGTTAGAAGATTCAACATGCTGCTGTCTGAGGCTTTCTCTGACGCAGGCAGAGAGTTGCGTAACTCGCCTTCATTAAAGTTATTGTGTATGCGAGGGTGCTAATGTGTGTAGGATTGTATGTATATGATTAATTATTTGTAAAAAATACTGTTAGAATATATGATTTACTATGTTACAAAAGTACCACAAATTAATTGAAAAAAATACTCCAGTATTGGTGTGAAGCATCGTCGATGACAAGAAATCGTAATATACCGAGAAACTAGTTATGTTATCATCGACTTTTATATATCCCTATATTTTTCAGGTGAGTTCGTAGAGACTAGGTGGCCAGCTTTAGTGTCAGATTAAATATGCCTCCAAATGAATACTGACATGTCTTGACGGATGTTATTATAATACCAACGAAGAATTACTATATTATGATTCTATTTAAAAAATTGGTATGGAAAATTTACGAGTCATCTAACTAACGATAGCATTCTGTCGTAAATGCCACTCGCGGTCATACATGCAAAGGCTGAATAGATCGTCCGTTGCTTAAATTCTTTGCGATTTTAAAAACACCTTGTTGAACTGCGTCACGAGTGTTATTTTCAAAAAAGTTAGACTATCTTTTTGATACCACATTTCGGTAATAAGTTGATGAAGGTTATCTTGATCCGCTCTGCAAACACAAATAACTAAGCTGACAAGCATATTTACATGACAAAAATAGCTAGGCACGCGTCCCTGTTTATTGTGAAATGCTGTATCCACATCGACAGGTGCCGTCTTAAGCTGGAGCAGGTGTTAAGTAATTATGTTGATAGACGTAATGAGATAATATTGATGGATGTGTTTAGTTGAAACATAGGCTTACCGCGTGCTCTATGTTTGAAGACACCTACGTATTTCATGCAGACTTAATATCCTATATTCCAATGTTTCAAGCATGTCTGGTACTGTAGTCAGTCATAAGTCTAATGTTGTGTACAACAGGATCTCATTTAGCTAAGCATAAAATTGGCGGTTACGGTAGTTCGTGCGCGTCAAACATCGTTTTTTGAGGTTTTCTAAAAGTGAAAAACTTAATTTATATCTATTATTATAGCATTTATATGTTTTACAATGGAATCTCTTAGCAGGTGTCATAAAACATATGTTTTATGTCATCTTTGATTTTAATTTAAATCGAGTTGGTTATACTAAATTACGTTTCTACTTTTGTGAAGTTGTTGAACATGTGATGAATTTTAATATAGTGAAATATTGTTATTCAAAAGAGCATGGAGACTTAGGGACTCAGAAAGGTAGGGTTGCTCAGTCGGGTTGGTTTTTGGCCCAAAGGATTTTTCTAGTTATCCAGCGAGGGAACGTATCGACTTATGGACGTTCGGTCAGAGTTCATTACGGTTTTTGACTTGACATGTTGTATTCACCTTATGTATCTATAATCTATGTATATACATGTATACCAGATACTTCAGTTTCGGTTTTAATGTTTACTTTAAAATGACATTTTCTTTTCTGTTGTTGTTCCACCTGTATTTCCTCCGACACAAATCTGGGGCATTTTCCAGCTGAACATTTGCTTACGCAATTTGCTATGTTATATTGATCGGCTAGTCTGATAACCTTAACCAAATACCAAACCTTTTTTTTATTTTATTAAACCAAATATATTTAAGTAGACAAAAACGCAAACTAAAACTGCTAAAAGTCAGATAAACAGATAAACCCCTCCAACTAATAATGTCGAAACGACAATTACAGAAGTATTTTTTATAAGTATTTATTTTTAATCGTTAAATGATTAGCAGATAAGTTTCTAAAGTATGACAAATAGAGCTTACAGTTTCTTTTTTTCAAAGCGTTTTGTACGTAAACCTAAGCTTGTCGAAAAATTTGAGTAATTTTCTCAGTTTGTACACACTTTTGCAATAAAACACATTGAATTGTTATACAGTATTCTACGAAAATCTTATTACCTGTTCCCACACACGAATCTACATAAACAAATCACGTTAGTATTTATTATGTTATGTGAGTCTAAGTTTGATCATTCATATTCACGGTAGGCAATTCACATTCCGCCGGTCACCACATCACGACTGAATGTACTGACGTATAACATTTTGTAGCACAATGAAGGAGAAGAAATTGAATGTAAACACTTATCTACATTCCACAAGCCATGCGTGGTGGTCTAGTACTCGACTGGCTAGCTACCACCCTCAATTTTAAAATCTGTCACCAAGAACCTACACCACTTGATAGCCAGTTCCATTCTAGACTAGGTGTGTTTACCATCTTCGACCACACTCACACTTAACATTATTCATTTTGACTTCATTATACGAGTATGAACTGTTAATTTAGTGTTGAGGTATACATGTATTGTTCGATATAACTTTTGAAATAAAGGTAACAGTGTCGGTATACTGTGTCCAATTTAGGTTTTTGGTGTCGGTATTATGTGTCCAATTTAGGTTTTTGGTGTCGGTATTATGTGTCCAATTTAAGTTTTTTAAGTAATCAATCCTAAAACTATAACTACACTAATAGTCGGAGTACCCGACATAATTTAACGTGAGTAATCCCACATAAATAAAACAAAATCATATTATCAAATAAATCATTTCCATAGTAATCAATCGTGCTACTATTTTCTTTAAATACGTAGCTCGAACACGAGGTCGTAACCATAATAAATAATAAACATTACGTTAAAATGTACCACACCAACACACACACTCTAACTAAATAGAGGTTCGAGTATTCTACGTGAGTAAAATCGTATTAGTAAAATAACTTATGTAAGCAAATGCACCTGTACAAAGAACGTTATGAAAAGGCACGACCGGTGTGGACTACGCTTTGTATAGCTTAACCACCTTACCTGTAAGTTGAGTGGGGAGCCACCGTCGTCCTATTTTAAGAACGAAATTAGAGTGTTGGAAACTCTGAACAAACTGATTGATTCCTCTTTCGATAAACACCACAGATAAGCTTGGTCGCAACTTACTCGTATCTCTCCTGCGTGTTCTCAACTTCAAACTGATAGTTATTTCTAAGACTATGGCAAATTTATGGCACCACTGTCAATTTGATATTCAATCTTATTTCGAAATGTAAGACATAATGAGTACGTAACGATAAGTTAATTTACAGAGTTGAGTGAACTATCGACATGACGCCAAGTTGACGAGAATAACAGATGTGTTGTGTCACTACTGCTGTTAGGTTACTTACCTGGCTTGCATTTGCTTTAGCAAAAGTAACCATTTTCTATTCGAGATGGTACATGGTATATTCAACACAAATTTTAGTAGGTATTCTTTTCAAATCTCACTACTATTATATATAGTAAGTATCGACTCGCCCCGGCTTCATACGGGTGCAATGTTGATACCAATGTGGTGCATATGCATGTATCACACATATTATAAAACAAAGTCAACCTCAACGTTTGTCTGTCTGTCTGTACGTGATAAACTTAAAAACTACTAAACGGATTATCATGCGAGTTTCAACAATAGATAAAGTGATTCATGAGGAAGGTTTAGGTATATAATTTGTCAAGGTTTTATGTAGTATCTACATTGCACCCGTGCGAAGCCGGGGGGGCTGATAGTTATACATATAAAACTTCTTCTTGAATCACTCTGTCTATTGATGGAAACCCCATTAAAATCCGTTGCGTGGTTTAAAATATCTAAGCGTTTACAGACAGTAAACCTTGCATCCCACCATGCATTATTTTGTTATATCTCAAAAAAATTAGGCAGCGTTTTCGATGAAAGCTCCCAGGTGGCTTGACTTTTTCCGACATTTCCAACAAATATCATCATATTTCAACCAATTTACCTACACAAATCCTTGACAACTCACGCGGCTTGTTTTATAATAATTATGAAGGTTTGTTCTACGAGATCGTAAAAAGAAACAACCAAACAAATAAACTTAGAAATACTGTTATGCAGTATGCATTCCTAAAAGTAGTACTAAAATTCAAGTCAAAATCAAAAGCCGATTCCCTTTACACCTTACTCAAAGGTAGACATCAAACCTTTGTTTCTTTGATCGACTTTCTTCTAAGACACGTTGTTTTAAACAAATGTCTGTTCAAATTACAACACACCACAGACTATAACACATGTACTATGGGCACACGACGCGGATTTGTTACCAGTTGCCCGATATAGCGAAGACGTACAGTCATAACAAATTTTTTATAGACCTACGATTGGAACTACAAAAGGCTGCTAAGGTAAACTGTGAATGAGGTTTATAGATGAAATATAGGTTAATTTAAAAGTTCGTTCTGAAATGAAGAGCATAAACTTATAGGTGATGAAATTTTATGACTTGATTTTAAAGGAAAGTTATTTTAAATGTGAGTGGGCACAAAAAAAGCCTTTCACAAAAGATGTTTCACGTATCTATCTAGATAGAGAGTTGTTGGAGCTTTCTAAACTTATTACCGTAGGAGCAAATCAAAAAAATGAAAGTGCATTTTACAATTGCAATTTTCGTTCACAAATACATGTCTTCTATTGTATTGATGCTTCACAACTACGAAGTAGCCAACGTAAAGCACGCAACACCCACAGAAAGTAGCGCCACTTCGACCTGGGGGTTATGACACTAGAAATAGTCCGAAGTTTATAGCCTATTATTAAAAGTGCTTTGTGGTTGATTTCCAAGCAGTAGTGTGTACACATTGCACAAGATGCTCTGGACTTTGTTTTGCTACTTAAAGTTCTGTGTGCCGCTACAGTGGTCATGGGCAGGCGTTATATCTTATCTTTAAGAGAGAGACTCGTTCTTCTTATATCATTTTACATAAAAAAGCCTGATTTTTATATGATGTATCTATACTAGTATGGTATTATTTGTCAACTGTTTTAAAGTAAGCATTTATAACTGTATAAATAAAATTGGCCAAATCAGAGTTTCAAATTGAATTGAGAACAAGTTTGATTTTTATAAAAATAAAATTGTTCCTAAGCTGAAAATATCGCTTATAAAAACAGAGGATGTCCACACGATGTAATTATAATGTTAAAGGATTAATAGCAGATTTTTTTGTAGACCAAAACTTTTATTAAGTAAACTCGGCGAATGAAGATAGAATTTGCCGAGTAAACCTATTAGTTTAATTTAAAATCAATCTTCATAGGAGTTTTAAAATGTATTTTTTTTATGGTTGACAGGCTAGGTGTTTGACCAGAGCTCACCAGATGTTAAGTGATGGTGTGGTCAAAGATGGTGAACTAGTCTGGAATGGAACTGGCTCTCATCTGAGGCTGCCGGAACACAACTTTTGATGTTTGGCGGCAGATTATCAACTTCAGGGTGGTAGCTAGCCAGCTCAGTAATAGAAAATACCCTACCATCATGCTATGGTTTCCTCACGATGTTTACCGTCACCTTATAATATATATTATAATTATAGTAACGATAATAGCTCAATGGTAATGTGGAACGCAAGTAATGTGGAACTCGATAAGCACACAACGCAACCAATATACTATATAATATATACAGAGTTCCACATTACTTGCGGTTCAAAGAAGAAAAATATTTTCCTCTAAGCTATAACCGTTATCTGATATTCGAATATATGTTAGGTAGAGTTACCACGTTAGGTTCTTGTTCTCTTGTAGACTGCGAACTCGTTAAGGAAGTGATAACAACGGTAAAGAGTGAGATAAAACCTTTAACCAAACATTCTTATCTTACATGTTCGCCACAAGTTCCGACGTCTCAGGATAAAATAATTAATTGGAGTTCATCAAGACAGTAATGATATAAACTGATAGTGCCAATATAAAAGAAAAACAATAAAAAAAGCAGCTAATGTATGTTTCTAATTATAATTTTGTTAATGTATTTATTTTATTTTATTCTGCTTGGTTTTTGGCGTCGTACTTTGTGCATTCCTCCAAAGTTTGAAAGGTAAATAAATCAAGTTTTTGTTTAAGATATCAGATGTAGGTCTTAGTTACAGTCAGCCAAAGCCAAGTTCAGTCATGACTATTTTAAGAACTATAAATAATTTGTAATTACCAATAAATAATCATTATCAATTAATGTACTGCAACTTTTCTAGATGTCTCTACGCAATTTTGAAAACAATACGAAAAATCAAGTTTCTCCCCACAACCGTAACATAATACGAATCATTCGTGGTGTGTATGTAGTAGGTAGGATCATTATTGTTCATTACCACTCAAATGCAAAAATTAAAAAAAAAATGCATGAGAATTGATCCTTTAACTATAGAGCGGTGCAATTAAATTTTCGATGTAGATGATAGATATGTAGCTGCAATACTTTTAGAGTTACTTCCTACTAAGGAAGCAAATTTAGAGACACATCACATCACATCATCAGCCTTAGGACGTCCACTGCTGGACATAGGCCTCCTCCTCGGGGGGTTTTGCCAGTACTCGCCACGCTTGGCAGGCAGGTTGGCGAGCGCAGTTAGATGTGATTGTTCAAGGTGTGACGCTGCAGCCCATCTTCCGGATTTCATCCCTTAGCCGACTCTTACGGCAACTACGGGTAGAGAGCGTGGGGTACTATTCTTACGTCGGCACCACCACGGCAAATTTAGAGACGTATCACGTCAATAGACAAAAAAAAAATAGAGGGAGAATTTGTCTTCAGTGGGGTTTGATAACTTTTTTTTGTAAAAGTAATGAGACAAACGAGACGCTCTCCTGATGGTAAGAGATAACGCCTGTCAATGACCATTGCAGCGATATACATAACTTTGAGTAGTAAAACAAAGTCTATTGTTACTTTGTGACATTAGATGGTTAGTCTCAACAGCCCCTGTAAATTTCCTAAAATTATGGTGGCACTCGTCAGTTTTAAACACAGGTGCGGTTACGAATGCGCTTATCTTAATGCGGTTGGCCTCAGATGCTTCTAGTTGAAGGGTTTATCTAAAAAAGTGCATGTACGTGAGATATTCTTAATTAAGAACCGGAAGGTCAACGGCCGCATAAGTTTGATTCAATTAGGAACTCTCATGATACTCGTAAAACAATGCAACAATTTTTAGGCTCCATTACAAAAAGATTAATAGGACAATCGCGTGCTCCAATTATACATGTTATACCTTTTATGGGAACACGAGGGCTATTAAAGACAAACCGCCCGAAGATTTCACACGAGTCTTCGTTAGTTTTATTAATATTCCATGTATTAGTACCGATCCAATTACAAAAGTACTTACTGAGGCGATTTGTTATGTACTTCTATGAATTTTAACGAGCCGAAATGGATGAAACGTGATGGCAAACAATGGGTTAATTTTAATAGTTTGAGCACATGTTATTAGTGTTGCCGTTTTAACTAAAGATTTACTGCCTTTTCAACTTAATTTTTGGGGCCGAAATAGTATATTCATGGGCAGGGTAAAGCCAGTTCCCATTTCAGGCTAGCTGTGTTTAACATCCTCGACCACGCTATCACTTAATATCAGGTGACCTGTAGTCAAAAACACGTAGTCTATCACAAATATAAAAAAGACTAACGATATTACTTCGAAGAGCAGTACTTGGAAACAAAAAAAAAACAAATCGGTTTGAATGGCTTGAATTGTCATACCCTGGGTTAATTCCAGCAGGCAGGCCTAGTTCCAGCACTGGACTACAAATTGGCGGACTATGACTTTTTTTTTAATGTCTATGTAATGATGCGAACGCGATGCTCTCCTGATGGTAAGAGATAACGACCATTACAGCGATACACAGAACTTTGAGTAACAAAACAAAGTCTAGGGCATCGCTGATTTGGCGCTCATTACTTTGAGACTTTAAATGATTAGTCTCAACAGTCCATTAATTTCGCTAGCTGCAGTACTCTTCAAACCGGAACGCAGTAATGTTTACACACTACTGCTTGGCGGTAGAATATCTGGTACTGCGGTGGTACCTACCTAGACGATCTCCTGCTTAGGAAACCTACCACCAAGTAAACGATGAAAAATTAACATGGAATGTGCTAGCAATCTACTTATGATAAACCTCAGCGAATGAACGTATTCATTACTTAGGTACTTATATCTTCTCTATCCCAGCATACAATCCATCAACAAGTGATTGCGTTATTTTCGCGTCACGTCTCAAAGCGACAATTCCCTCGTCGACGACTTTTTCCATTTCGCTACATTCCTGGCTCGTGCCGAGGCTTTGCCGACTAGTGCCAGTTCACGGTATATTTCTTTAGATATGCTTAAAGTATTTGAAATGCTCGGCTGTCGTATGCGTTTAAAGGTGTGAGTGGAACTAAGCGTCGTTTCAAATGCTTCGTCCTGAATGTACGCGGAAAGTACAGCACAAGACACGCGTTATGGCATTTTAAGTTAAAAACTTTTACAAATATGCGCAAAATTCCACGATGGAATGTTCATTTATATTAGCGCAGGTGTGGATGAGAGGTGTGAAATTATAAAATTTACACATAATCGCTAATTGGCTTTTACTTTTTATTTTATTTTATTTAATTCTATTGCCTATAACTAAGTTTTATACATATACAAGCGACGCGCCCCGGCTTCACACGGGTGCAATGTAGATACTAATGTGGTACATATGCATGTATTATAAACCTTCCTCTTGAATCACTCTATCTATTGACGGATATTAAATCCGTTGCGTAGTTTAAAAGATCTAAGCGTACAAAGGGCGGGAAACGACTTTGTTTTATACTATGTAGAGATGTATGTTAAATTATGACATACTGAAATTATTAAAACTTTTTGTGATAATAATATAATATATGACCATATTTTATTTATGAAAAAGATAATTAACGTCATAATGTTATGTGATTAAGTGTTCCATTTGAATATTTTTAGTCTAAATCATATTTATTTCTTTTAGAAAAACGTGTACTATCGCAGACTGCATCCAGATTTAATGGCTTTAAACCTGTTAATGATGAAAATATATATTAATAAAAAATCTATATATGTATTTGGTACACTGAAAAAGAAAAATATCGTACTCCATTTTAAACGTAAAATCCAAAACCTTTGAAAACTATTATCTTATTATCTACGATGTTAAGTGTATAACAATTTAGCTTATTATGGCTTCATCATGCTGCTGCGTTAGTAGTACTTATCAATTTGAACAAGTATGTAACAAATGAACGACGTATTCAAAGAATTTTGAACCTAAATGGCCTTGGTTTAAAAATTACATAAAACTTTGTCATTTTTCTGTCAGTACCTGCGCATATGCCGGTATTTTAATGGCAGTTTGATGCGGCACCCATGGTCCGCATCATTACGTTGAGCGTACACCAGTTTTTTTACCTACATTTTTTACTCCATAATAATTCTCATGTAAATTGGATCGTATTTATCAAAAGAATGGAATGTGATTATAAATATTGCGTGACGTAATTTAAATATGAGTTTAATTCTGTTTTAGTTATTTGGCTCACGACCTTTATATGTACACAACCGAATCAACTATAATCTTACAAGAACACAGCTAATAAAATTTTACAAAAATCGGATCAACACAATGACTGTACAAAATTGCCATACTATCACAAAGTAACTAATTACTAAGTAACTTATTACTATTACATCTTTTCGTATATTAGATTAGGATTTGTTTTAACTTCGCTTTGTCAAAAAAGATACTTAAAATTACGTTATGTCTTTTTTAAGTAAAAAAGTGCGTTGTCTTTTTTATTTTACAGATAAATTTTAAGAAAACAAACTATATAAATAAAAAATATCGAATAAATAAAAACAGCATCCATATCATCATTATGTATTCCAGTTCTATTAGAGAACAGAATATTACATATTGTTTCTTTTTGTATGCTAGAGTCAATGAACATTTAAGATAACAAAGTGGAGCTTTACACAATTTACGTGACAGTGTGGTAATGATAGGAGATCGTTCGGTAACATGGCTCTAGAAATCGTGGTGGGTGACAATACCTACGTGGTTCGTTCGCTGCTATAAACCGGACTCGTTGATAACAATGATTGGATAATAAAACTGAGCAGAGTTAAAGTAAAATGACAATAAAATGTATAAGTAAAGAGAGTAGAGACAATAAAACAGCGTAGAAAGTAAAGAAATACCTACATAATTACAATTAAAGGAGAGATTTTAGTTTAAAAAAAAAATCGGTGGTCTGAACAATAAAGAGTAATCTGTCTACCTACTTAAACGATCTCCTGATAAGAAAATATACCACTTATTTGAAAAGTTAAAAATAATTTTGTCCACGTAAAACATAACTCATGATTTAAATAAATTCCTAAATGACACATTGTCACACTGTTATTTAGTTACAACGATATCAGTTAGTACATTTTTACTACGATAAATACGTTTTTATTAAAGTTAAAGGTGGCGATTCTAACAGGCGGGCGAGTATATTACGGTTAAGATGACCACCGACTCGACTAAAATCTCACTTTGATATGCATCTACAATAGATATTGGTATCTACAGATAAAATACAAGTTGAATACTACAGAAACGGGACCGATAAGTATCTACAGTAGTTTGAATCAACAAGTAGCATTCAAACACAGTCGTACGAGCATAAGTTCATAAAGTTCTTATAGAAGTCTTAGAACAGGTTCTATCGGTACAGAAGTCACGTCAACAAACGACCCCTAATGCTAATAGCCCACGGTGTCATCAAAACCATATAAAAACAATTTAAACTTTGAATCAAATGTTATAGAAGCTATATTTGAGTAATATAGGCAAAGAGGTGAAGGCGTAAATGAGTACGCACCGTTACACGTATGTCACCAAACAAAATTGTCTTGATGTGGTTAAACCTTTATATTGTAATAATTTTAAGCTGACACAGATTTTTTTCAATGTTTGTTTACTTATGCGAACTCCGCCTAAAATTTCAAACATTATAATAAAGGTCAATAAGTTAAAAAAAAAATTGACTATTATGCACGTTTTTTAAAACCCTATGTGTAAAGTTTTGCAATAGAGCGCATCGACTGTAAATACATATATTTTGTATTTGCTATTAATTAATAGCTAATACAAAATATATGTACTGAATTAATTAACATTATTTTATTAAAATCTACTAATTTATAAATGTTCTTGTAAAAAATCTGGTTTTATTAACGTTTATACAAAGTGGATTTATAAAACAAAACATTGTTATTTTATATCCACAATGTACAAATTTATGTAAATAAAACAACTACTTCATAAGGTGTGAACATTTTACCATTTTCCATTCTTCGTTTTATTTTCAAAAACAAATCGAAACAAAAACCTATCTATTAATGTCGCAATGGTTAAATATTCAAGATGAGGATTAAGCTTCCCGCTTACTCGTTGAAATTTAAATAATACCCGAATCTCGCTGCTGACAGACAACTAATGCCTGACGTTTATCACCGAATTTATCTCTCAATATTATATATGTCAACTTAAAAATGGATTAGGTACTAAAACGCTTTAAAGGCAACGGGACAAGAGGTCACGATGAAGAATGCTGAGGCGAGACAAACGAAATTTTTAAAGCGAGATATAATTTCCTCATAAAAATTCATATAGCGAAGATATTGAGAAATCATTAATGTGCTTTCGCTCGTGGATCTGTTCGCGTTGCAAAGTTGATAAAAACATACGATGACGTGTGGATATTAAAATCTCACGATTATCTCATCTCCCCCGGCCATGTTTTGCGCATCGACGTGTCAATAGTCCTCGGACTCCGCCCACCAATCTTCAAACACGTAGTGCTTACAATCCCCATCACAATTATTCTTACATTCACAAATAGGTATGATTTGGTATCTTTTTTGGTGTGAGGAATTTCGCAGGCCTCTAAACACTAAGTAAATAAAAACTTCATGAGTGTATTTTGAGGATTTATCCTGGTATGCACAATAAAATTAACGGTTTATTTTAAAACTTGCTTAAAGCTTGCTTAGTTACAAGTAGACACAAACTATGAACAAAAATCGAAAACAGAAGATGAATCAACAAAGCCTGCTAGACTTACCTGTACAGCGCTATTTAGAAAGCAGTTGTTCTGGCCAGGAGCGTTCCAAAGTCCCTTGGTGGTGTGGAATATACCCGAATCTCGCGACCCATCTCTGGAGTGTTGAGGTTGCAACTCTCCCTCGTGATGGAAACCGCCGGCAGGCGCCATAGTAGCCGCCATCACAACTTACTCGACGCCATCTTGAAAACTCTCGCGAGATTTACGCCGGGTCCACATATCAGCCGTGTGTCTGAAACGATAAGGAGAATTGAATTATAATAGCCGTAAACGGTAAAAGGGTGTTAAGCGATTAGCAAGCTAGAAAACGAATAAAATACCAAGAACAAGGAAAGAGTACTGCTCTATAGATCTCATCTTATCAAATACTAACGACTCGCCCAGAGTTCTCACGAATGTAACTTATTTTGGCGATTTTGTTACAAACCATTGTGATATCTGATATGAAAGATATATAAGATATGAAACCATCTACTTATTATCATCATCATCATTGGCCCGTGATCGCTCACTGCTGAGCATAAGCCTCTCTTCTTGTACGCGACTCGTCCCGGTCCTGTGCCAATTATTGCCCAGGTTCGACCCACGATTTTTATTATGTCGTCTACACAACGAGCTGATGGACGACCAACCCTCGTAGCTAGTCGAAGTTAGGTTTGTACGTTCGTTTTTTATTTACCTACTTGCTACTTGTCGTTGCATAGTTATTTGATAAAACTCTACAAATTGTGAGAACTATCTTATGATTAATATTCACTATCTTGTAATGACGGTTTAGTATAAAGAAATACAATGGAAGAAAACATTCCAAATTTCTTTAAATTTAGTTTCAGCTTTTAAATTTAATTCGGATAAATAATTGAAATGTGTTACAGGTCATCAATAATAATATAAATGTTTTTTTTTTTGGTTGACAAGCTAGGTGTTTTGACCATGGTCGAAGATGGTAAAGCACACCTAGACTGGAATAGAACTGGCTCGCAAGTGAGGTTGCTGGAACACACTGTTAAATGTTTGGCGGCAGATTTTCAACTTGAGGGTGGTAGCTAGCCAGCGGAGTACTAGAAAATACCCTACCACCATATTATGGTTTCCTCACGATGTTTTGATAACCGTCACCTCAAGCTCATTGTTGGGTTTTTATTTATTTAAAATATACGCTCCACAGACATCAACTTTGAATTACTATTTTTTTTTTTACAAGCATGTTAGTTATATTAACATTGTTGGAGTTTGAACCTACGCTCTTCGGCGTGTGAACCGACCGCGCTAACCAATGAGCTATCATAACTACAAATCGTTTTAGGTTAAATTGAATTCTCGTTCTTGTTGTAACCAAAACTACATATAATCGGCATTACACTAATGATATAACTCCAGAATAACAAAAATCTAGTTAGGTTTTGCACAATACATTTACCTATATCCATCCCTTATCCCATAGGTATATTGCTTACTTCAAATAAGAGTACCTGGATGACCGAGCCCTGCTCGGCTGAAAACACGGATAAACTGATGTTTTCTAAAAATGAAACCTAGCTAGATCGATTTATCGCCCCCTAAACCCTCTGCATACTAAATTTCATGAAAATCGTTGGAGCCGTTTCCGAGATTCAGATTATATAGGTATACGAGAATTGGTCGTATAAAGGTATTAAATATAGCTACATTTATTTTTCCAACATGTGACTAGAAAAGTTTAATAATGTGTAAGATATCGCAGCCATAATTGAAGACATTCACAGTTTCACACAGAGAACAGACAATCGGAGGCGGGATCTAGTTCTGATTTCACATTATTGTAATTGAAACATCGAGGTTAATAAGGCGGTTTTCATATTTAATTGCACAATTACACATTAGTAGTCTAAGTGGATACCTTTCACTGAGTACTCGGTGTTCTGGGCTATTGTTATGACTGAGACCGGCATTAAACAATAGTTCTATAGAACTTGGACCTTTGTTAAGATGCAGAGAACCTCCTATATATTTTCTGTATTTACAAAGTAATTTGCATTGTTCGTTGTTTGTTGATATTTTGTATTAGGTTTGTAAGATATGTTTAATAGTAATTCAAGTGAAAACTATTTTTCTTACTAGAAAAGTGCCATTTTTTTGTGGCTGACAGGCTAGGTTTTTGACCACAACTCACCTGATGTTAAGTGACGGTGTGGTCGAAGATGGTAAAGCACACCTAGCCTGGAATGGAATGGAACTGGCTCTCAAGTGAGGCTGCCGGAACACACCGTTAGGTGCTTGGCCGCAGATTTTTAACTTGAGGGTGGTAGCTAGCCAGCCGAGTACTAGAAAGTACCCTACCACCACGCTATGGTTTCCTCACGATATTTTTCCTTTACCGGCAGTTCAAGCTCATTGTTGAGGTTTGAACCTTATTTAATTTTAATAATTTTATTTTATTTTGATTTTATTGGTTTTTGTAACGGTTAGTTACTTCTAGTCAGGTTAGTATTTATTTTACGATGGTAACTGACGTGGTTTTTGACACATTTTTGTTTTACTTATGCGGGATTACTCACGTTTAATTTTATCGAAAACTTCGACGCGAAGCATGACGAGGCCGCGCGCGCTTTGTACGATGTGGCCAAAACTATAGTCGGAATTTCCGATAAAATTAAACGTGAGTAATCTCGCATAACTGAAATAAAAATACTATTTATCGATTATCATGACCAATACAAAAGATATGTAATGAATATCTAAGTATATTTTGTTTTGGCCACACAGATATAAGTATCAAGCTAACTGTTGAAAACTAAAACCAAGAAATACAAGACACAATTACATGAACTCAATCCTGTATCTATTGTGAAAAGAACACCACGTAAAACAACACCATTAAGTATAATTTTCCAAGAAAGTTCTCTCTACATTGTCAAAGGTATCATTTACGAAAGAATTCACGAGGAAGCCGCGAGTGTCATAAAATGCAGTTCAGTGAAACTATCACCCTCAGTGAATAACCTACTTATGTAAGTCACTTCACCTCGAGCCATCGTCACTAATGATTGACGGCAATCAAGGAATCGTCCACATTCCTGGCGCCCATGGCGAGGTTGGCTCACGGTAAAGCGACGACGCTCTTGATGCGTGTTTACAAAAATTATTGAAATGTTTGTATCATCAATTCATCATATTCAATACTTACAAGTACTTAAGCTTTAAAAGTTCTTACATTTTACATAATTGCTTGTTTTTGGTGCAGTTTAACCCTAGTATTGTCAAACTTTTAAAGCATTTTACATAGCTTATGATTTTAACCGATTATTTATTGAACTAACTGACAAAATATAAGGCTGGAAATTTGTGTTGCCAAACCAAAACAAAAACTTAATCAATCTGACACCTTACTCACACTTCATAAAGATTACTTACTTTTATCCCAAAAAAAACTTGGCAATACTGCGAGACGCAGCTATAGTGGTTATTGAAATATACAAAAAACTTTACCCTTTGTTTGCTCGTCCAAAAAAATATCCATATATAGACATCTGTCTTTAACAACAGTACCTGGTCGACCGAGCATTGCTCGGCTGAAAACATGGATAAAACGACGTTTTCTGAAAATGAAACCTAGCTGGATCGATTTTTCGCCCCCGAAACCTCCTGGATACAAAATTTCATGAAAATCGTTGGAGCCGTTTCCGAGATTCAGAATATATATACAAGAATTGCTCATTTAAAGATATAGATTAAAACAGAACCAAGACTGTGTTTCATTATAAAAAAGCAAGGTAATGCAAATATTTTTTTTCCGCCAAGGTAACATGTTCATATTATGGAGACTTCCGCGAACAGGCTACATGTGAATATTGCGATTATTCTTCCAATGCAAAAAACACGAAAGTGTTGTTCGCACACCGGATTCGCTTAATTTAATAAGCTGTAAAAACTTTCAAATGTTTGAGGTTTGAATGACACCTAAACATAAAAATTTCGGTAGACAAAATTACTTTTTAAACTAACACATAGGTTTCAAACATTTTATTACTAAATGGATTTTGATAAGTTTTCTAGTTTGTATGTATGTAGGTAGGTAGGTAACTACTCGTTGTTTTATGATGTATATTAAAAATAGATGCGTACAAATGTGGCATAGTTAAAGTTAAAAACACAAATAAAATATTGTAAATATACGTGTTTATATAAAAATACATGCATTTGTAATCAAATGCAAAAATACTTGAAATATTCTCTTGTTTCAGTTTTTAACCTAATTACGACGTAGGACCGTACCTACTATCTATAACTATCAAAAGTATTCTTAATATAATATATAGTATTATGTAATATATTTATAGTCTCTACAAGATCTGTTCAAGGAAAGGCAAGCTATTTTAGTTGCTGTAACCGACACTTCCGATTTATCGATAATATCACAAAAATCGAGGTTAATTCCTGAAAACCATCATCACTTGCGCAATCGCATACCGATTTTGTTTACGGAATTTACGGATGCAGTTGCAAGAATAACATTACCTATATAGAAATGTTTGTAGACCGATTATAGAGAACACATGGCCACAATGTTCACAACTTGGACGGTACGATTTCTGTGTATCTTACGAAATAAAGACAAATTCGATTTATGCGTTTAGCACGAGCTGTGCTATACGCCTAGCCTGGAATGGAACTAGCTCTCAAGTCAGGCTGCCGAAACACACTGCTAGGTGCTTGGCAGCAGATTTTCTACTTGCGGGTGGTAGCTAGCCAGCCGAGTACTAAAGAGTACCCTACCACCATGCGATGGTTTCCCCACGATGTTTCCTTCACCGGCAGCTCAAGCTCATTATTGGGGTTTGAACCCACGCCCTTACCACTAAGCCATCATCGCTACAAAATGTTGATAGTTATGTATGTTTGTAAAGGGGCCCTTGGCTTACAAATCATCTGTACCCGTCCCAACACCGCGATGGATATGACACCATCTCAGCGATACCATTAAAGAGATTTCGTCGTCGTGCTTCTTAAATTTAGGTAAACGTTTGTCCTTAGAATCTTTAACTGGTCTCAATAGCATATTAAAACGGTGACCGATATAAAAGCTTTCTCTAAACCAAACTCTTCAATTATAGTAATTGATCAATCAGAGTTTTCCACAGCACAAATTGAAGGGCGAAAGACCTCATCTTCACCGTGCATAAAATTAATTCTGAAGTTTCGAAACCAGTTTCTTTGCCCTGCCCGTGGCTTGAAGCTACGGTGAAAAAGAAAAAGAAAAAAGCATGCGGGCGCCCGGGATTTTGGATGACGAGGTAGTAATTTTATTGGGTGTTAATATTAAAAACTTGCTTCGATTTTTTTTTCTTTTTATACTTTCGTTTGGTTCGTTACTACAAAATTAAGGTATGGCATAGTTTACTAGTATATGTTTTTAGGTTCATAGACGAACACAAAATATACAAACCGGAAAGCAAAACTTTGTCATACCACTAATATTAAAAATGTAAATATTTGGATGGGTGGATGGATGGATGTTTGTTACTCAATCACGACAGAACGAATCTGGATGAAATTTTGCATATAGATACTTTAGGCCCTGGAATAAAACATAGGAAACTTTTCATCATCATCATCATTATCCATCACGACGCGGGTAAAACCGCGGGGCGCAGCTAGTTGTATATCAACATACCTACCCGGCTAAAAAGACATAACATCCCTAATCTCACCAAAAGATTTCTACAATGAGACAAAAGGAGAGTTTGCTGGAAATAAATTATTCAACAACATATAGCTCTCGTAGATTTCAATTGACAAAATAATATTTATCGCACAAGGAAGTGGCTTATTGTTCCTGGAACAGATAGCCATGAAGCAGAAAACTTAAAAAAAAAATGTATATGAATACCTACCTAGGTTATAAATACCTACATGAACTGTACTACACTTTCAATTACACTAGCTAACTTAATCTTCCTACTAACTAATTAACGTACCTAATGTGATTTTATAGCGATGATAGCTCAGGGTTAGTGCGGTCGGATTATACACCGAAGGTCATATATTTAAATCTGACTTGAGCTGCCGGTGAAGGAAACCATTCCATGGTGGTACTTTATAGCACATACTTGACTGGCTAGCTGCCACTCTCATTTTGAAAATCTGCCAAACACCGTATGGTGTTTCGGCACGTTCACTTAAGAATTTAATTCCCATCCCAGATCAGTCGTGTTTACCATCCTCGAACAAACCGTCACTTACCATCCGGTGAGCCGTTGTCAAACACCTAGCCTGTCACCCATCAAGAAATGTGAGTGCGCAGGAACACTTATAAGTATACGTAACAATAATTACTAATGACGGGATAGATAATCACCTAAATTACCCAGCGACCACACTCCACATTCCAAAGTTGGACACGGCCTTAGATTTTATTCTTTTGTTATTCCTCATTTCACTTTTCTTTTCTCTTTCAAATGAGTTGGCCTAGAACCTATTTTATGAAAGTCAGCATTAGATTTTTGTGTGATCTAAATAAAGTATGTGATTTAAACCCTAGGCGTCTAAGTCACACACTTCATTAATATCAGATATCACAAGCAAAGTATTTACACCGCTATCAATGTGAATCAGCAATTAGGTGCCAAAAAACAATGCTAAATGTTTATTTACTCACCAACCTAGCTCAGCTCAGTGGTTAGCGCGGTCGGTTCGCACGCCGAAGGGCGTGGGTTCAAACCCCAACAATGAGCTTGAGCTGCCGGTGTAGGAAAACATCGTGAGGAAACCATAGCATGGTGGTAGGGTACTTTCTAGTACTCGGCTGGCTAGCTACCACCCTCAAGTTGAAAATCTGCCGCCAAGCATCTAACGGTGTGTTCCGGCAGCTTCACTTGAGAGCCAGTTCCATTCCAGGCTAGGTGTGCTTTACCATCTTCGACCTCACCGTCACTTAACATCAGGTGAGTTGTGGTCAAACACCTAGCCTGTCAGCCATAAAAAAAAAACATATACCTAATTCATTCGAATGGTTCCAAATCATCACAAGTGGTGATTAATGTTCGAGAATTCCTAGATACTATACCTATACAACATAGGTATTATCTACATCCGTCTAGTTTCGTTAAATTTGAATGCTCAAGAAATTCATAGAAAATTTACATAAGTATAAGTAGATATATGTATATTGTTTATAGCCCTCGACACAAATAGAAGAGTCATCTATGTCAATCATGTGTGTGTGTATTTTATATAATAAACAATAGTCTTGCGTTTTACCGCCACCTCATCTGATGTTAAGTGATGATGCGGTCTAAGATGGAGCACACTTGCCTAGAAGGTACCGATGTTTGTGGTGTATTAGCTTCTAAACAGCTAAACCAATTTATTTTTTGCTTTTATTGTTTGAAAGGTGATTTGATCGAGTGTTCTTAGCTATGGTATAACAAAATCTGTTTAGCCATTTAATGATTAATTTGTTATTCTGTTACATGTATCGGGAGTTTTTAATTTATAATTGTAGATAGCATACGCCAGATTTTACTATAAAATGATATCCAGAACATTGATAAATAATAATAATCAAATTAACACATGATTGACACCAAAGCAGCTTTCAAAGGCCAGACGAAAAGAACACAAGAAACGTTTGTGTCAAATGTTCTTAAAAGCTTAATAACATGTCTCTAAATTGAACATAAACGACCTATTGATGGCTTATTAGTGCCGAGTCACGGTCGTTTTATCAAATCATCGATGATTTTGTTTGGGATTTCATCTCGGTGATAAAATACTTGGATTACAATAAATCTATTTGTTTACTTTTGATTCGAAACTATTGGTGTACTTATTTATCAAATACGCATTGGTACTTTGTGGTTAGTTGCCTAATACTTTTTCATATTTCATTTTTTTCTTGCAAAATAGGTAAATAAACTTGTGGTCTTAATATCTTGATACTTAGCACTCTATTTTTGATAGATTAATGGACTAAAGTTATTATTATTATGATTTATAATGTTAAAATCTATATTATTATATGACATAAAAATTTCAAATTATGTTAAAATTGCATGCGTGTAAAAGGCCAGACAATTATGTACTATACATATTTTTATTTTAAGATCTTACTGTTACGCAATTTACAATAAATGCTTATGATTTCTGAACTTTCTAGAAAAAACTATACAACCCCTATCTTAGCCACAAGTGTTACGATACATGTGTGCAAAGCCGTCGCAAAAAAAAATACTTACATCAAAATCTCAAGTGGCTACAAGCGAACTCTGGGAACGAAGATTAAATCAAATAAGAAGCAAAAAACGAAAAGGGCTTGTTTCAAGTGCTATAAGGCAATAAATAATCTTGAGCGATAACCCTAAAAGCATTGGCTTTCAGTCGAGTGCCTTGTAAAGTTACAGCCTTTCGACTTGTAATTGTCATAAAAGTTAATCTGTGAGTAACCTTTTCGAGCTATTGGAGGTTTGTATTTACGAGTGCATTGTACCGTTGCGGTGATACTAGGGTATAGGTAAGTATGCCTATACCCTATAAATTAAGTTAAAGAAAGAAGGCTAGAGTCATCGAAATGGAAGAAGATTTTTGAAGAGACCAATTCCCATAAAGGTTGTAGAAATTAAGTACGAAAAAGTGCAGAATTTAGTCACTTTTTGTACCTAGCAATTTAAATAGTGTATCCAACTTTAACAGCAGAGTGTGAGCGTGACTATCATTGCATGACTGAGACATAGATGTAATATGTATGTACTAGACGGTACATCTCTAACTGGCATAGTCGACAAGTTCAGATTTTGAAATAAAATACACCTGAAAAAACATTATTTTGTCAAATAATTTTGTAATGACGCCAAGTACACATGTTTCACGGCGGCCACGGGTATCTAGCGCTGCATGTTTGAATCGTTTGGTTAGACAATACAATTAGCTTTAGCGCTACAGCGGAACTTTTGTAGGAAACTACAAAACTACTTACTTGTACTTTTTTACTTGGTGGTAGATTTCCTTAGCAGGAGGTCGTCTAGGTAGGTACCACCGCAGTACCAGATATTCTGCCGCTAAGCAGTAGTGTGTAAACATTACTGTGTTCCGGTTTGAAGGGTACTGCAGCTAGCGAAATTACAGGGCTGTTGAGACTAACCATCTAGTCTCAAAGTAATGAGCGCCAAGGCAGCGATGCCCTGGACTTTGTTTTACTACTCAAAGTTCTGTGTATCGCTGCAATGGTCATGGACAGGCGTTATCTCTTAACATCAGGAGAGCGTCTCGTTCGTCTCAAACAGTTACATAAAAAAAAGTTACATAAAACATATACAAGCAATGTAGCGCTGCGTGTTAGGATCGTTTGATTAGACGATACAATTTGTTTTAGCGCTAATTGCGCTAGCAGCGAGCTTGAGTAAAACAAAAGCACCGTAGAAGCAATCTAGTGCTGCATATATTTGGCTTGGTTAGACGATCTAATCACGTAAAGCGCTGTAGCGAACTTAAGATTTAACTTGTTAAAAATGGCAAAGACTTTTGCTCCAAATAGCTTTTTCTAGTAAGCAGTACATTGTAACTAGATGGACTGAGATTAAATATAGGTATATATTTTTTTTTAATTGTCTCACAATCTACTCAGACTCTAATTTTCATGAATTACTGGAAATATATATATTTTTATATACAAGTAATGAGACAAACAATTGTAAGAGATACCGCCTGTCCATGATCATTCCAGCGGAATCCAGAACTTTATACATGTAACAAAACAAAGTCCACGGCTACGCTGCTTTAGCGCTTCTTCCCTGTAATTTCTTATTTGCTAAGGAGAACTCATGTCGTAAACTTTGTTGAGGAAATGTTATGGAACGAAAAATACTACGCGACACAGGTTTTTCTAGTACAAAGTTCACGGTACTTACCTAACACTCTGACGTAAAATTGTCATGTTTAAGACAATAATGTTTGCAATATTGGTGTGAACGTTTAAAAATATTAATATATTATAAGTAGGTAGGTTATTAGCTAAATAGTGAAGAATTAAAAAGCCTATATAGACAATTAGACATATTTATGCCAAATCATACATAAGGTATTATACCATTTAATACATTATACGCCGACTCCAAAAGTACTGACAACAGTAAGTAGGTCATTGACGCAAAGTCTGAGCATTCCTTTTGTTGATTACCATCGTTAGACGGTGGCCGCGATCAGCCGCAGGCTAAGCGAGAGCCAAAATACCAGTTTCATCACAGAAGCTGAGCTCTTGACATGAATTGATACGTATCTAGGCAGTCCAATGTTTGCTGTCTGTTAGAAATCTCGAGTACTACTAACTTACTGTCGAACTTAAGTTTTTAAGGGTACCTACTAAACTTTTAAATTTTGTTAGGTATAGTGATACCTTCTGTTAACTTTCCCCTATATAAGAATCTGTACAGACATTGGCAAAATTGTGGCAACACCGTAGAAGCCAGCATCAAAAAGTTGAAGTTGATATAAGAATCTGGGCTTCAAATGAAACCCCACATGTCTTCTTAGTTGGTAGGTTAATTTCGTTAGATTAATTACAATATACAAATTACTTGGACCCGATTATCGCGCTAGACGGTACAGTACCGAATGTCTCGCCACCTCCAGCCCAATAATCCACATGTCTTATTCGTTGAAATTTAAAACATAATATAGGTACATACATCTACGTGCATCAGTGCATCGTAGGTGAATGAAACCTACGAAACTGATTTACTTTTATTCACATTAAATGATTTTTGACTGCCCTGTTGACTCATTCGGTAGTAGTTTATCTCCATGAGTTGTAATGCAATGATACCCATTCAGGACAAATATTTATATATCAAACATAGATGTTTCTTCTGTGTCAGAGTGTTGTAAATGTATAAATTATAACAAATATGTAAGTATTTGCAATAAGTATAATTATTATTATGAATATTGTGTCAATTATCTCATCCGTATAGTACGAGCTTTGTTTAGTCTGGGACTAGACGGCGCTATTTGAAACGGTTATTTATTCATATGTATTTTCTCAGAAGCAGTTTTAGTATGTGGCAAATATGTAGACGCGAAAAACTGTTTTGGCATATTTATCTAGATTCAACCTCATCTCTTGATGGTAAGAAATCGCATCAATAGTGTTAAGGCAATAGCCTTAAACACTAGATATAGATATCGCAAGTACGTAGCTGAGCATATATTCTTTTTCTTTTTTCAGACATAGCACGTTTGTGTAATGAGCCAGTTTTCAATAGGTAACTATCAATATTTGTTTTTACTTTCTATCAATAAGTTGTTCGTGTAACGTTGTGCCTAGGGACAGAAACTAAAATCTTTTATCTTTCATTAAGGAAAATAAATAAAGTTTTATAAAGCAGAGCAGAGGTAAATAGTAGATCGACGAAACTTGGCTCTTCTTTCCATATCTATACTTGCAAACGCCATGCACTATAAGAATATCAAATCTCAACCGTCCCAAACCGAAGAACATGTGCCATAGAATAAAATAATAGTTACTACAAACTCTTGTATATTCTGTATACTAACTCTTATTACATCTATGGCGGCGGCCAAAGATTTCTTACAGCACACGTGTGCTTCAAAGCAAGTCCCTGTTAAAAGGCACGCACACATGAATACTCGACGAGGCTGTTTATATTACAGGTAGGGTTTCCATTCGATATTATATTACCAATTTTATTATACCTTCATAAATATTGATGTGTTAGATAGTTTGAACACCCAATAATAACGTTTTAAATCACATTAAAAAAAAAAAAACTAAAGAGCGAGTTGAGACAATCACAACGCTAATATTTCCTAACAAATATTTAAGTTACGTACATTTTACAAAACTGTGCTTCAGCTAATTATTTATAGAAACAAAACATAGCATAGTCCAGATATTTAAAAACTTACCTACAATTGCAGATACCATGATTGTACCAACTGCAGCCAGCGAAATTTCAAGACTAGGTATTGAGACTAAACCATCAGTCTACAAAAAGTAATGAGCGCCAAAGCATCGACGCCTTAGACTTTTTGCTAGTCGAAGTTCTAGGTACTGCTGCAATGGTCAAGAGCACGCGTTACCTATTACCATCAGGAGATTAAAGATTACATTATAAAAAGTAATTTCTGGTGTCGGTGCAAAGAGAGAACGACCACTTTATTTTCAATTCATCTTACCAGCTTCATTGGTGGTAAGATGCCCTGTTGTTGTTCATTGGCAGCCCTGTTGGCTGGTAGTATATCTGCCTTAAGAGATGTAGGGCGTGGGTTCGATTCCCGCCCAGGACAAGCATTTTGTGGTGTAAGCAAGTGTATGTTCTGTATGTACTATAAGTAAGTAATTATTTAAAAAAAAGTATTTGTGTATTCCATCAGTTATCTGACTTCCATAGTACAGGCTCTGCTTAGTTTGAGGTCAGATGGCGCTGTGTGTAATATCCTGCGATATTTTTTTTTTATTGAGGTATAAGTGGTAACCCTACCCACGTAACACAAAAGGAGCAAAAGCGGAGGCTGCGCGTGCGCCGACCAAGTCGCCGACCCGCAAGATGGCACGAGTCAAACCGCCTCGCATAATATCACTATTATTATTTTACACCATGTGTCTAGAGCCATATTTAGGTAACAGGTAATTGCAACTTAACAAAAACATAATAAATGCTTATTATAAGATAGCAGTACTTTTTATGAAGATAATTACTCAACCACACTAAAAGAATAAACACAGTAATGTTATATTGTGCTTATTAGAAACAAGCACACATAAAGCACTTAGATTTAAAGCTTACAACCAAGAAGATGCTAGACGCGACCCGCCAACCTTAATTACTCCTAAACAACTAATGAGACGTGACAACAACCATAGTATTCAGCAAAAAAAAAATGTTGGTTATTTATATCGTTTGGTATATCTCAATTTAATTCGATAAATTTTACGTAAAGTACAAGTAGGAACCCACCCGCACACCGAGCCCTGACCAAATTTCACTGAAAACACTAGCAGCGTTATAGCGCTGAATGACTTATACTTTTTGCTGGGTCAAAAATCAGCCATCAAGGATCTCTTCGCTTTTCCTTCTTATGGTGGCCTTGATTCTGCACGAACTACTTTGCCTCTTAGCCCCATGGTCTTACTGTTTCGACAGTCAACGGGACAAAATCATACGCTGATCATTTGGGTATATTTCTTTTTTATTATTTTGGTCGTGAGTACACGACCAAAATAAAATTAGGTTTTTTTTATTTGAAAATATGCGAGATTGCGATCTTGTCTGATGCTAAGCGATGATGCGGTCGGGATTATTCTTGTTCTATATTCTTCTTTTAAGATATCTATGCGGCAAGCCTTCGTAAATTGAACAAAAGATCGTGCGTTTCAAATGTTAGATGAATTTAGATATCAGAGGACCACCAACGAACATCCATTACAAATGAAGGCTATCAAGACTGAATTGAAAATATTCACTACGATGAGGTAGCCTAATTGCCGTGAATGAATATAATTACATATGTGGCACTGTACCATATACCCACAGGTCTATCGTACCATCGCGACAGGTTTAAAAGTGACATCATCATTTATCAACGTCCGATGCAACAAAGGATGTCCACAGCTTGACCAGTTATATTCAAGACTCAGTAATGCGCGCAACATGAAAGCTCTAAGCAAGGTCTTTCAATGTGGCTTAAATTCTCAGCTCTTAAGAGGTAAATATTTCAATATCACACATGTGAAATAAAAAGACTATTAGAAATATCCCAGTAGCAACATCTACCTATTCTTATTGAAAGTAGAAACTCACGTTCGAAACTTCGATGACAAAATATAATTTAAAAAAAAACAAAGGTGTGTCAAACACATGTGTGACACGTGTCCAAATTTGTTTTATTGCAGATTTCTTTTGCTAGCTCAGGGCTTGACCACCTTTTAAAGTGGTCACTTCACACTTTAATATTATTAACACTGTTGTGCAAAAACACTAAGTATATGGTATTTTATTGAGCAAAAATCTATTTAAAAACTGAGTAAGAGGTCAACGACCATTTAGTAATGGACATAATAAAAATAACATTAATTACAAAGAGATATCGAAATTTAATTTAACCCATATCGTTTCACAAACGTGAGTTGTCACGATATTGATTTCAAAACAACGAATTGCATTGATTCATACACTACGTACGTACCTATTTATTAATATGTTCACATATACAGCATACGTCATACGTAAACGAAAGAAAATGAAAAGAAAACAACAATGGAGTGAAAATATCTAAAGCATAATAATATAGCGCGACTGTATTTTTTATTTACATTGCATTTGACCACAGCCTGCCTAATATTAAGCAACAGAGCACGCTCACATAAAATAAACCTGTCTAATCTGGATTTCAAGGCACCCAAATTGTACTCAACGGGAGATACAGGCTACGGAAGAGACTTCCACATCCGCGCTGTGCAAATGAACAACGTAAAATCAAAGCTCTTAAGTGCATACGTGGGGAATATCCACTATGAATGGCGCTTTGCTCGTCTTTCTAGACGTCCGATAGTAGAAAGAAGTAAGCGAAATTAAGTTGTGCAGTTTCTGAGCACCGTTTCCGAAATGACGGTGTTAATATG
The DNA here is from genome assembly GCA_950106695.1 of Biston stratarius. Classification (NCBI taxonomy): domain Eukaryota; kingdom Metazoa; phylum Arthropoda; class Insecta; order Lepidoptera; family Geometridae; genus Biston; species Biston stratarius. Next base: position 7,531,447 of record OX467107.1, read on the forward strand.
TTCACAATAGACTATCAGTGTTGTTCAGAAATTACGATAGTGGCTCTGCCGTACATCTCTACGGATAAGTTAGAGCTGTAGTGGCTGCATTCACATGTTTACCACAGTTTCGCCAAGATGTTCCCGCGGTCTATTGTTTGAAAGGAGTCGTATTCAATGGTAGATTGGCTCAGATTAGCCGTTCGTGATGTAGACCATATCGCGATGAAAGCAATCACGATCGGACACAGTTGTCACACGATTCCTTTGGATAATCGCGGCACTGCAAGGCTTACGAATGCGGCACAATTTAAATATAAAGTAGTTACGTTACGTTACCTACCTATCATTCTCTGCCAGAGGGGGATGAGCTAATCAGAATCGGATTTCAATAGCAATAACCACTCAAGGTCGATACAATCAAATTTTACAAGCCTACCAACGGAGTACCGTATGCTAGTTTTTGCTAAAGTTAGGTAAGGTTTTGCTGCATATAGTATGCCCGCGCAATAAGGTCTGCAGTCATGTAGCTTTTTCGTGTTCACCTAGCTTAAATGACAATATCAAGCTCACAGAAAAAAAAAAAAACAAAAAAAAACTCAAAACTAAATAACTGTCTTGTAGCTCAGTTGGTAGTTTTGCTTCGAAAACTGTGGTGTGGTGAGAACAAGGAAAAAAGAAAAAACTGTAAGTTCGATTTCCAATTGGAACAAACATTCGCGTGGCGAACATAAATTTTGTTTTACATAAGCGGGGTTACTCGCGCTGCGGCCCGTAGTGCGAAGCAATACGAGGCCGCGCGCGCATTGTGCTCAGCTTTGTCTCCATGAAGAAGGCCACCAGATGTGCCCAAAACTATTGTCGGAGTAGCCTATATAATTAAACGTGAGAAATCACACATAAGTAAAACAAAAATGTTTCAAAACCACGTGAGTGTTTTTAGACATAGTAGAACATTGCTATGTTTAGGTGTTAAGGTGCGTTTAAATATATATATATTTACAAAAAATAGTATAGAAGTATTCAATAAGTTATCTAGCTACCATAGTAAGTACAAGTTAAGCATATAATGGTTGTGTTAAAAATACCAGTCTCGCTAGGCACACCATTTTAAACAATAAAATAGTTATAACTTTATTTTACAAACTTAACGCACAAACAAAATTAAAATGTATGAACATAGACCCCATTGGAGCGCTGAATATAGAGGGTAGAAAGAGAGATACCTTAATTAAAATAATATATTATATATATTTTTTGGATGCAAAGTTCTAGAGTGGAGACCACGGACCGGCAAGCGCAGCGTAGGACGTCCACCCACAAGGTGGACAGACGACCTCATAAAGGCCGCAGGAACGCTCTGGATGAGAGCCGCTTCCAACCGGTCTTTATGGAAGTCAATGGGGGAGGCCTATGTCCAGCAGTGGACGTCCTTCGGCTGAGATGATGATGATGATTACTTCTTAGTAACATTACCTAATATATACAAGCTATATTATTGTGATATTCGAAAAATCTGTGCAGAGCAATTGAATGAGAATGCGTGTTCTGTACGTCTTCGTCAATGCTTGTCTTTCACGTTTTATGTATCAAACTTTAAAAATCCGCGCATAAATAAGATACAGCTAAGAAATAAAAATTGCAAAATATGCGGCTAATAGGTGCACTTATTAGCCGTGTTCCAATAACATAAAAGATAGTCGGTTAAATTAAGCATGCAACGCGCAATAGAGTGTACCGGTACGTCTAATTGCTCCGTATGAATATTTGCAAATTGTAGGATAAATACGACCAGACGACAGGTTGAATTACCAACGTTTAGATAACGGTGGTGCGTCCGCAATTGATTTGTTCGAGGTTAATGTAAGCCAGGGCTGGCCAAATGACGGCCGAAACCGTATTTTTGTTAAAGTTTAGTGAACAATTGTATAGAAGAGGATATAAATAAATAATATAGACTGAACGGGACGGTCCAAGTGGCTATTACCTGGACCACACCGTTTAGTCACTGGCGTGGAGGCTAGAGCGGAGTATGTTGTTGACAGGAAGCGCCAAAAATACGCAATGTTGGAGTATCTTTACTTTGTTGTGTAGATCATCGTAGAGACAATGGGCTATCGGGGCACTGAGGCCAAAATTTTGGAAAACGAGTTACCAGCGCTCCAACTAGTATCCAGTGCAAAGGCATAGCTAACACCTATCCAGCACGGCAATGCGGACAGCGTTATGGACCCCTTTGCATCGAGTACGCATAGTCAGGGGTTATTTAGTTAAAAAGTTATTTTTGATGACATTTTATTAACTTTTTTTTTTTTGTAATTTGTTTATCTTAATTAAGAACTAACAAAGTTAAATGAAACGATTCATTCTCAAAAATTTTAAGTAATTTGTTCGGCGGTCCTCCAATCTATTATGATATTTGTTGACCCGAGATCGTATCTGGTTTGGACAGCCCTGATGTAACAGACCAACTTAGTAATTCTCAAACTGAGTCCATCACAAATTGCATGCTAAGACCATCTGGCATGTAACACGTAAAAGACATGCAACATATAAAACTCTACTTCAAACATGTTATATCTTAAACAAGTATCCGTTGTCTCATTATGTAAAATACCAGATTTTTGGAGCTGTCATTCATTTTACGAATGTGAAAGTGTTACTCAGTTTCGAAAGTCATAGATTAATCAATGTTTGAAAATTATTGCGTATGAGGGCGGCCTGCAAATTAACAGTAATTCCTAATTATTTATTGCCAAACATTGCCTGCTTTGTTAGGTAGGTACCTAATTGAATAAAAATTTCTCTACATTCCAGACCACCAAATTCGTCGAAATATTTCTATGCAAAACAATGTAATTTCAAAAACTATAAATATTAATAGAATCGGAACCTAAACCCGTTCTTCGAAGTAGACTATATGCGCTATTGAAAGCGTTCATTAATAATATGTTTAGGAATGCGAGCAATAGGCAGAATTCAAATATATTTTTTTGCAAATGTCCGCATCAATACCTATCGGCTGCGCATGAACTAGCGCCTCAATCTAAATTCATTTTTAGAATACAAAAAAGCTCCTTGTTTTCACCCGAGCAAAGCTCGGTCATGCAGGTACTATATATGTACTTACATACAAGAATTGCTCGTTTAAAGGTATTAGATAAAGACAGTTTAAAGCTTGGAGATTTTTTTTTTAAATAGTACTGTTGTATAATAAACCTATAACTTCACAGAAATATTTATTTCATGATGATCATTGTTTATTTATTATTTTCGGGATTGTTCTCGAAACGTCGAGGTTGAATTTAAAAACCGAAACTAACCATTGGCTTGATATAAATAACTATGGACGGAACATTTATCAGTTCGTATGCAAGATAATGACACGGTAAATATAAAAAATTGCTAACCCAGCTGGCTGCGGCACGTGCTCGGTTCACCTGTTCAAGTTTTGTTGTCCCGGGGCTATTTTTATTTTTTTAAATATAGTTACAATTTACTGTTGAAATTTTCAGTTTTACGGGTAGACGAAATTAGAACATTAATGGTGCCATACTATATCTGTGTACCACCATCTTTTGAAATCATACTGCTGGGTGCTACTTGACATATACCTACATACATATGTGTATTATACCCTCGAAACCGATTGGGCCATATTCCATGGTTTGACATACGCAATAGAATTTATTCTCCGAATATAATGCATGTTTCCTGTACATGTCTCTGGGACAACAGCGATCGATATAAGATTGCGAGTTCCAAGAGTTCGTGGTGGTAGAAGTTCTTAATGCTATTCAAGTTAAGCGATCACGAAAAAGTTACGTAACTGCAATCCTTATTGCGGGGGGCATACGATATGTAGTTGCGCAGTTTTTTTTCTAAAGCTCCTACCTTAAATGGCAATAACAGCTCACGGTACTCCCACATGGACTCGCAGAATGAAGCATCAATTTTTTGTATCAGATTACCCTTACAAAAAAATAGGCCCACGTAGTAGGATTTTATCTAATGGGAGCATTTTCTACCACATGTAACACGAGAGTCGCCAATGTATGCAGACTAGTTTAATTCGGACCACGTGCCGTGGTGTAAATTACCCAAGTAATTATAGTCGGTTGATAATTAATTTCAGGTTCTCTAACATCAATCTATTTTTTTAAAATAATCTGCGTTGTTTTAATTTTTTTTTTTTTTTACTCTTGAGATGTTATAGGATATTTAGGATTCACACCGTGGTCCGAGCATGTGGTTTGAAACACTACAATAAACCTTAGCTTCGTAGTAAACTATCATCTCAAATTCATTACAAGAACTCACTGTAAACGAGTCTAACTCGTACTTGTCTTGTTTAATTATAAGTTACAGCGTATGCAATAAAGTAAACAATAATTACACAGCTACTATATAACTAAGCCAGAAGGCAATCTATTACTTTTTTAAGCTATAAGAGGTGTACACAGGCACACTCGTGTCATGCAGTAACATCAAGCCTTAGATCAAGATAAAATACAAACATCGGTGTTTCGTTTTACACAGCAGTAACATTTTATAGTAACACATAAAAAGATAAGGTCTAAGATCATTTAAAAAGCCGTAAACTCTTGAAAAGTATTAGAAGTCAACTAGTTGGTAATGTAATAAACGGTAATTGTTTGCCGTATTTCTCAGTATCTACATATATCTGCCTATACTCAACGCTTAATTTTTTTTTGCTATCTTTTGTGTCAAGGCTTTTTAAAACATGCCATTTTGTTGGACCCAAGACATGTAACTCCATTAGGGTATGGCAAAAATTAGAGACTGCAGAACGTTATATTATTCTTCATTAGATATATATTCCTATTAGTACAAATTATAAAACAACTAGCGACCCGCCCCGGCTTCGCACAGGTGCAATGTAGATACTAATGTGGTGCATATGCATGTATTTTTTTTATTTGCATGTATTATAAATATAAACCTTCCTATTGAATCACTGTCTATTGATGGAAACTGCATTAAAACCCGTAGCGTAGTTTAAAAGATCTAAGCGTACAGACGGCGGGAAGAGACTTTGTTTTATACTAGGTATGTAGAGAAGTAAAATATAAGATTCATATAACAGGGAATATATACATATAACAGCAGAACTGCGTTGCAGTTTACGTTATGTTAGATATATTTAATTAATTATAAAAAAATCCAAGGGTTTATATTACAACACTTTTATTACAACCGATAAATAATAAATAATCGGTCTCATGTGTTGTCATATAAAGACGCATTTAGCGGAGCAAAAATGTGGCGGTTATCATGCATGGTTCACACTTCGATTTTTGAGGTTTTTAAGACTTTGTTTATTAGAGGTTCGTTATTGCTAAACATTCGCAATGAAATCTCTTAGCAAAAAAAAATACATTGTGTCAACTTTGATTTTAAATTCATCGGGTCAATCATACAAAATTATATTTCTTCTTTTTTGAAGTTCTTGAATATACATTTAATAAATGACACATACCTTAGTAAAATAAATCCAATCTGCAGCGATCCTTAATCCACACCTGTTTGTCGCACCTTAATCTTTCGCACATATATAAAATCACGCAGTTCTTTGAAAAAACTGAATAGCTAACAAATCCCAAGTCAATTGATTAGAGCACAGCGCAACAATATAACAATAAATTAAAAAAAAAGAATAACTGAATAGTTCAAAACTTATGCACAATTCATTTGAAACACAGTTTCCCGCCAAAGTTTTTTGCCGGTAAAGCAGTATAAACAAACCAGTGCAAGCACATGGACACACGTCTAACCGCTATCGAAGCCGGTCGGGCGCTGCGCTGGCTTTTACTGGCCGCTGCGCCCGACAGGTTCGTTTATTTTTCGAACTTGGGTTGCGCGTCCGAGACGCTTTGGTCGTTACAAAAAAAATACATTACGTGCTAGTCTCCAAAACAATCCCCGTGGACCTGTAATGGGATACGTTTTTTAAAATCGGGAACAGTAAAACAACAAATCCTGCACAAAACTGGTTTATTATTTATGTTAACGGTACATTATTTAAGAAATGTATTGCAACTAGGTATGTAATCTACGCGTAATATTAGTTAAACGTAAAGTTGCATCATAAAAATCTAAACATGATTATATAATGTAAAACCACACTTATACAGTTAGACAGTTTTTGAATTTCGCATTCTACAATAGTTTAGAATAAATTTTCTTTTAATTCTATTAAATTAATTCTTAATGTAGTTTAGAATAAATTTTCTTTTAATTCTATTAAATTAATTCTTAATGTAGTTTAGAATAAATTTTCTTTTAATTCTATTAAATTAATTCTTATATACTTATCTTCAGTTTTTGTTTCTAATTTTGAATTTCGTTTATTTCATTAAGAGTCTCATGAATATCACTATTCTGAATATCATTCTCGTAACTTAGAACCTCATTTTCAATGTTTTCTACTTCTTCTAAACTAATATCACCAGCAAAATCTTCACTTTTTTGCTTAATTTGACCTCTTTTTAGAAACTGTTCATGTAACGCCTTATGTAGTTTTTTAGCTTTTGTAACACCAAACCCTGGACACTCGGCGAGTCTGCTCTCTTTGGCTTTTACAATATTCTCTAAAGTTCCAAACGTGGTGATCAATGTCATTGCATCTGTTTTATTCACTGGTTTCACGGACGATAACGCGTTTATAATCTAAAAAAAAATGACTCTAAATATAGGTTTTATAAATGTGATATGAAAATGTCACAAAAAGCCGTGACTCATGGGAGAAATACATGTAAGTACCATCGCCAGTTATAATAGTTTCATTAAAATAGAAAGCGGAAGGCAATTCAATGATTTATTCATTTGCGCGCACTTTTTTTGCACACTCCACTTTTTTGTGGTTGACAGGCTTGGTATTTGACCACAGCTTACCCGATGTTGGATATAACTTAAGCTTTATAGTATATTATTAAACAATAAAGGTCAAGTGCGAGTCGGGTTAGCGTATCTTTCGTACGCACCTAATATTGATAGATTTCAGAGTTATTTTGTTCAATGATGTATTTATTTTGTTTGTTTTTTGTTCTGTTCGTAGAATCTTTAGTTAAAAACACTATTATATTATGCTTTAATCATATAGACAACCATACAAAAACCGTAAACCGTACCGTTTTCTTGATTAATAATAATTGATTATTTTTTATGTTTGGTAATCGCTTTTATCTGTATAAATTTTACCCAGAAATAAATTAATTTTAAAGTTATAATAATGTCATTAAATGGTAGATGAACAATAACATATAGTAAGACAATGTAAGCTTAGTCACAAGATTCCGTTAAACTCGTAAAGGTCATAAAAACTAGGTGGAGTAGGTGCTATGCGTTATAAAATTTTTGACACACCAACAAAACTAACAAGTTTTCTAGTATTCAACTGGCTAGCGTAAATCATCACACTAATATTATAAAGGCGAAAGTTTGTGAGTGTGTTTGTGTTTACTTCTTTACGCTCAAATGGCTGGACCAATTTTCATGAAATTTGATATGGAGGTACTAACTGACACCCTGGATGAACACATAGGCTACTTTATATATCTATCTAATACCTTTAAACGAGCTATATATGTACATTCTGAATCTCAGAAACGGCTCCAAAGATTTTTATGAAATTTAGTGTTCAAGGGGTTTCGGGGGCGATAAATCGATCTAGCTAGGTTTCATTTTTAGAAAACGAAAATAAAACCGAGCAACGCTCGGTCATCCAGGTACTTATATTTCGTTACGCACCTAGCGGTGTGTTCTGACAGTCTAAAGACCTAGTTCCCAATCAAGACAAGGAATGTTTTCTCATCTTCGATTACCTACAACGTCATTTAACATCATGTGAGTTGAAGTATTAAAAAAAAGCCTCTCAACCATAATAAAAGCCTTTGCCTATAAAGAAATATATAATATAGTATGCATATTTCATAAACGTGGTCGTGGTGGTGCCGGCGTAAGAATAGTACCCCACCCTCTCGGTACCCGTGGTTGCCGTAAGAGTCGGCTAAGGGATGTAATCCGGAAGATGGGCAGCAGCGTCTTCCTTGAACAATCACACCTAACTGTGCTCGCCAACCCGCCTGTCAAGCGTGGCGAGTATTGGCAAAACCCCCCCAGGAGGAGGCCTGTCCAGCAGTGGACGTCCTATGGCTGATGATGTGATGATGTGATTTCATAAACTACTTACTTTCTGATATGGATCATTTTCAATTTTCTCCATTATCTTGTCAGGTGGTTTATTCTCATAAACTTTGTAGTTCTCTATGATTTTCCCAGCCTCTTCAGGGCTCCATGCCAGCATTAGAGTCATATCTGTTAAGAGGCATATTCGTGTTAAGTTCTTCAGTGGAGTGTGAGGGTCTTTCAAGTCTACCTAAAATAGTTTAGCTTCATTTAGAGATTTGATTTCCATTATTATTAGCAACAGTTTGTTTGTTTTTGTATTAGTTATATACATATATTTTAATCAGATTATTGCAATGTAATGTTTAGTGTCATGTGTTCCTCCTACTCTAGAGATTAGGTATATTTCTATTTTTCCTTTCTGATGTCATAACTGTTTTATTACAGTTTCTTGAGCCTCAATATTTATCCTAGTTCCATAAGTTAATACCAAGGACTATTTAAAAAAAAGGCATTCAATCTTTTTTTAGCTTAGACTTTCGGTCGGCAACACGCGGCCCGCGGATGGCCCGTGATTATTTTGTAAATTGGTCATTAATATCTAAAATATTATAAATTCTAGATAGAAATATTATAATTAGAAATATAAAAAAAACCTATATTTTAATAATTTTTAATAGCATTTTTGTTTTTTCTATCTACTCTATGGGATATCACAAATTATATGTACGTACATTAAAGCTTCTAGTGCTAATATCACAATTTAGGCCCGCCTTTACATTATTTTGCCACTGATGAACTTATGTTGAATTTCAGAGAATGTGATGCATGGTGCATTTATTTTATGTTGTTTATTGATGTTTTAGGTAACACCTGTCCATGACCATTGCAGCGATTTACAGAATTCTGAGTAGCTAAACAAAGTCCAGGGCAGGTATCTTTGGCTGCTTTGGAGCTCATTACTTATTATTTTTATGCAGTTTGTGTCATCTCTTAATGTAATTTTAAGTAATTACCTGTACTAATAATACCCTCAAGTCATATCTCTTGCCCAGTTCCTTTAACCTGTTGGTTATGTAATCAGGGTTCATATTGTGGTAGCGCAATGATAGGAACAGCAAACAAATTGTTTTACCCACTTCATAATCTGGTATTATGTCATCATATTCCCATGGGACACATCTGATGAACTTTAACAATGGATTGCCTTTCTGTAACACAAACTCAAAAAAATTACTAAAACTTACAAAAATTACTTCAAACTAATTACATTATCCTATTATTTATATCGTCCACTTGCGACGACAGTGTGACATCTCGAATTATACTATTTTTCCTTTTACTGATATTCTGAATAATGATCTCGCATTCTATTGTCTCAAAAAGTGGATATTTTTTCTAAAATTAAAAAAAAAAAAACAACAAAAAAAGAGAGAAAAGATATAATATCATTATATAGCTGTGTCTTATTTGCTGATCTAGTTGGCTTAGACTTAGTGACAGTTCAGTTGTCACCTAAGAAGTGTGAGTGTGTGTGTGTGTGTGTTGGTGTTCATGAAAAATGTGACATCACGAGGATACCATGCATTAAATATCACTTTCCACATCATCTTCAATGTGACAACTAACCTACCACCTACTTTTTTTTTTTTAAAACACTGTGATAAGTTTTACTTTTTTTTTCAAACTATAATGTAGTTAATTTAGATCCAAAAGGTTTTTTCTTTTTGATATTTCATTTCAATATTGGTTATACTCTAATCACTTCATACATAATAAAGTTATCTTGACAACAATTTAAGAGTTATGCTCATTTAAAAGTTTAAAAGCCGTTTTCTGTATAATTATGGTTTTTGAAATGTCACAGGGGACAATATGGTTTCATACTTAAAGCTCTGCCATCATCCAGTCCAGACATGTTACTTTTTTAAAGAAAACTCAAACATGAAGTACTTACTCGTACAACTTACTATACCATAAAAAATATTCTTAGATCACACACTAAAACTAAATAGATATTATGAACTTACAAATTATATGACCATAAATAATTTCCAGATATTATTTTATTGTAGGATCTATTTTGATTTGTTATTGTAAGATATACTATACTAGAAAGAAAATTACCTGTTTATTGTTTACCAGAACACAGTGGGTTTTTGATGAAGCCGGTTTTGTGACTATTTCTTTAGATGTTCCTGAAAAGTAATACAAGCAAATATTTATTTCAATGTATTCAAATCAAATTTTATATATATTGTGTATTCTAAATCTAGTTGCCGTTTGGGTCCGTTATGTTCGATTTCTAAACTAAAGTAACCAAGTATGGCTATACTCTGATGTCGGTGGCAGAGCAGTTCCACTGCTGGCTGTGCACTTAATGGTTAAACCTAATAGTTATTTTCCTTTTATGGAAGATTCATTCTGCTGATATGAAGATATACCTAGTTTTATTGTCGTCCAAGAAGTAAAATAAGACTTTAAAACAGACTTACCGGGTTCCATAGATTGTGTAATTTCAGACTCTAATTTAAGTTGCTTTGGGGATGTAGGTTCACTAATCTCAGCTAACAAATCGTCAAACTCATCGTCCAAATCCATTTTACAAGAAACGTTAGGATAACCAGTATTTACGTACAATGCAAAATTAAATTTGAGTATCACAGATTCACAGACTTGCCACTTCGTAATTTCGAATGACGAGAATTCGGTTTTAATCACAGAATGACAGAACACTATTACTCTGTTTTAATCGTATGAATGAACGTGGTTTTAACCAACATTCAAGCAAATCATGTGTCGCTAGTTAATTCAAATGGTCGGGTTGTATGAAAGTTATAGTTTTGGTATGTTTTTTTTAATAGTAAGACTGAATTTAATGTTCATAATTCAGTGTTCATATTGTTAGTATATGGCTAAAAGTGTACTTTTTAGGTTTACGATAAAATAATATGACCATTAACCACCCAATCTATTTCAATCCAAAAATGCGCAGCTTTTTGCTATTATAAGAAACTGTAATGGAAAATGTTTATAGAGCACACGAGATCTCACAGTCTCTCATTGTTGATTTCGTTACGATTCCTGTAGTTAAATTGATGAAGTTTGTACAAGTGCATTCATAACCTTGAAAACTGCTAGGAAGGGCTGACTCTGAACACATTATTTTCTATTCTGTACTCTTTGAAAGAAAGAAGTATTGTAAAGGCGGGAACGCGACAAATTCATGTTCCCTGCATTGTTTTTTCTCTTCTTCGTTTTTATAGTCGCAGTTTTTGCATGTACCAGCGTCAAGTATTTCGATAAATTCACGTAAGTATATTATCGTGAAAAATCAAGTAAAATAAGTCTAAGCCATAGTTAAAGTCATATTTTATAGAATAATTCACGGTAGAATCCAGTCATGCCTTAGTAAAGAAGTGAATTTTTTAATATAGGCTTTGATGGAGTTTTGGAAGCAACACGAAAAGTCAAGTTCCGGCACATTGTATCACTTTCTTACATTGACGCTTGTAATTCGGCACATTATGAATAAAATTTTCAGCATATTTTTACACATAAACACTCTAAAAATACAAGTTATGATATAATATAATAATAGAGCGACGTCAGGATTTTTTTTCGCGTTCCTACACTTTGTAAATTCATCATAAATTTTGTATAAAAATATTATTGTTCATTGTTACAGAATTAGTATGGTACAGAGTTACATGGTATGGGTATACGGGACAATGGTATGGCGTAGTAAAAAATATGTCTTTTCAAATTACTTCGAAAACTCCGTAGAAACTTTCAATAAAGTAACTACTACTTTACTGAAACATGACCAGATTCAACTTTCACTTACATTTTTGGACTTTAACGGTAATCTACACTTAATTAATTTGTTTTTTAATCACTGTGTTAAGAATTTTAATTATTACAGTGACTGATATAAACAAACTGGCAACATGCACAAACTGTGTGTGATGTCGACACAAATAAAAAAAGAGAAAAAACTTGAAAAAGTACTTGAGTTGAGATAAAAAAGTATATACATACATAAGAATAATATGTATATTAAATTTTCTCGTTTTTATCCTTAACTATAACAAGGTAGAATAGTATATACAAGAATACATATTATCTTCTTAATTTCCCGTCAATAAAAACCAATAAATAACATGCAAAGTTACCATGAATAACTTGGGTCAGCCCAGCACTTCTGCACAAGATTACTTCGAAGATGATGAGATTTTTGAGGATTCAACGTTTCTGGCAAATTTTGACAATACCTCTTTCAAGCAGACCAGGGTTTTTGAGAGTAACGTGAACGAATCCGCCAATACGAGTATTTTAAATGTTAGGTAAGTTATCATTAAATTTCTACAAAGATAATCTGAAGTTGTTCTGATAATGGGTTTCAGATAGCTAACATAATTTTTAGCTGTAGCTGCACAGTATAGAATCCTTTTTTCACAGCAATATTGCCAAGAGAATCACAACTTCCTTGCTACTCTTTTACATTGCTCTATAAAATTTTAGTGCGCTGTGCTGTGATGAAGAGATTAGTGGATATGACAAGCTTACAGGAAAAACATGGATATATCCCACAAACTATCCTGTCCGGGACTACCAGTTCAATATCATAAAGGCTTCCATTTTAAAAAATACTTTGGTATGTATAAGATACTCATATTTTATATGATAGACATCACAAATGCATTTGATTATTATAAATTAAAAATGAATTGTAATTTTTTTTAGTGATTGCCTAATTGTTTTAGGTTAGCTTACCCACAGGTTTAGGCAAGACATTTATAGCAGCAGTGATTATGTACAACTTCTACAGATGGTATCCCCTTGGCAAGATTGTATTCACGGCTCCAACACGGCCACTTGTTGCCCAGCAAATTGACGCCTGTTATAACATCATCGCAATACCTCCTAGTGACACTATTGAGATGACAGGTAATACATATAAAATGCATATCCATTTTCATATCAGTCGATTATATTATGTCTTATGGCAGAACAAGTAAATAATTAATAAATATGATACTGATTTATGACAAGTGCAAGTTTTGCATGTCAGACTTGCCAAAAATGATAGAGAATGCAACTACCTAACATTTTATGGTATTGCTGTGTTGTAGAAATGGAAAACCCATACAGTTAATACAATGCCTCAGGCTTGCAACTCTGTGTAGGTTTATTTTTGGTTTACAGGTTAAATGTTTGACTACAGCTCACCTGATGTTAAATGACAATGTGGACGAAAAACATACCTAACCTGGCATGGAACTGGCGCTCAAGTGGGGCTATCGGAACACACTGTTAGGTGCTTGGTGACAGATTTTTAACTTGAGGGTGGTAGCTACCCAGCCATCCCAACGAGTACTAGAAAGTACCCTGCCACTAAAGTTTCCTCATGAAATTTTCTTCACCAACAGCTCAAGCTCATTGTTGGTGTTTGAACCCACCACGCTAACCATTGAACTGTCGCCGCTAAAGTTAAGTTAAACTTATATAGCTTGCTGAACTTAAATTATAGAAATCATTGGGCTAGTTTGAACCAGTCACTTTAATATAAAAAATAGGGTTTCTAAAATCTTATAATAGACAAAGAATATTATAATACAAATGGACATAGTATTAAAAATAATACCTTATATCAATTCTAGGACATATGCATGTCAACACTCGCAAATCCCACTGGCAGAGCAAGCGTGTTTTCTTTGCTACTCCCCAAGTCATCTACAATGATATTAAGTCTGGTATATGTCCCGCCGAGAATATTCGATGTCTAGTTATAGATGAAGCGCACAGGGCTAGGGGTAACTACTCATATTGCCAGATAGTGGCAACATTGGATGAAATGGGACATAAGACATACAGGATGCTGGCATTGTCTGCTACACCAGGAAGCAAAGTGGATGATGTTATCAATGTAAGTTCGTAATATCTAAGGAATTGTTTTTATTTTTTTTATACATGTTTTGTGTTTAAATTAAAATGAAATTGTTTCATAGTTCATAGATATCTTTTTTTCTTGATCTTGCGTTCAATATGTGAACCGCTAGTACATATTGTTCGAGTCAATGTTTTTAAGCCAAGAATGAACCTGTTTGTTAATGTTTTCTATTTATAATTTTTTTAAACTTGATTGTTTTGGGTTTGCAGTCATTAAATATAATCAGCTTGTATAATCTCTTCAGGTTGTAAAAAGTCTGCACATTGCTCATTTAGAGCTAAGAACGGAGAACTGCATAGATGTAGTTCCATACAGCCACTCCCGAAAGATCAATACAGTTGTCATACAGCTTGGACCAGAACTTTCACAGCTCAGGCAACACTATGTTGAGGTTAGTTTTATATGATTCAAAACGTTACCAAAATTTATGTGATCATGTAGTAAAGTTTTAAATATTTCTACATGGGAATACTACATGGGAATAAAATAAAGTTCTCTATTGAATTCCATATTTCACCCAAAAAATCTTGGTTCAGTTTCCTGTTTTCCCAGACTAAGTTACCAGTTATATCATGTTAAATTGTTTATAGAACAGCCCAACCAATGGTACTCAAAAAAATTAACTGTTTTTTTTAAATAATAGAATAATTTAGATGCTTTTATTACTTCTGTTGTTTCTTCTTTCATACGTTTTTTTATTTTTTTTAGATTTTGGATGGGTATGCGAGAAGACTAAAACAATTCAATATTCTCCCTCAAAATTTGGGTAATTTGTCCAAGGGGAGAATTGTGATGCTCTACAAAGAGTACCAAACTAAAGATAGAGGTCAAAGGTTCGAATATTTTTAATACAGTTGCTTTCCGTGGGTTAGGGAAGAATAGTATATTTCTTCATTTAATTTTATCCTCATATCATCGCAAAACCATGTTTCTTTGTGTGGGCCTTTGATAATTTTTATGTCATATTTTTTACTGTTTATAGATTTTACGGTATCTAATGAAAAAAAAAATTTTTTTCCTTCCAGACACCATCAACACAACTATATAATGAAAGACTTCACTATCCTGATAGCTCTCTATCATGGTCTAGAACTGCTCATAAAGCATGGTTCTAGAGTATTCCTCAATTTTTTCGATGAACACCCAGAAAAGGCTTGGATTCAGGCTGATGACAGACTGACAGCCTTGCTTGAGAGACTGAGGGACGATCTCGGCGTCAATCCGCTGTCATTAGACCGTAGCATATTGCCTGATGGAACTATACCTGAGGTTAGTATTAGATGTGCTCCAATATCTTGAAAGAGTAATTAGGAATTTGACTTGTTCGCTGTTAGGCTATCTTTTCGATCACCACTTAAAATCAGTTGAGGTGTGGCAACCATAAAAAAAGTCTTAAAGAGGCCTTTCCTCAAAATTCTGTCTTGTAGTTCTAATTTTGGAGGTTATCTATTAACCAACTTTACCTGTAAGTGATGTTTAATATAGGTAATACAGGTTCTGAACTAATTCTATTTTCAGAATGTTCTGGGATGTCCATTGGAATTGGATGATCTTGATTCTTCTTCTTCTTCTTGATTGTCTTTATTATTTTCAGATGCCAAAAGATTTGTGCTTTGGCCACCCTAAGTTCGACAAGCTAAAGAGTATAATCATGGATCACTTCACAAACGCTAAACGCAATAAACAAGACACACGAGCCATCAGTAAGCATTTTGAATCACAATAGAGTATAAGTAGCAGAAATTCACTAACCAACAGCATTCGAAACTGCAGGGAAAAGTTCTCTTATTGTTATAGCCATTAAACTACAGTTCTCTTTCTGCCTTCCGGAGCCCATAGCTTTGGCTAGACCTATGAAAGCGTTTACTAGAATAGTTACAATATATTCAGGCGCAAATTCGAATTCTGGTGCTTGATACATTTTTCATTGAATATAGTGTTTATGAGAAGTATAGCAACACGGGAGGGTACCGATCTACCTATTCATGTAAACAACTTTTAGTATTAGCAGTCCTTGAAATTGGGAAGTCAAAATCAGCTGTTTACATTACAAGGTCAGTGACATTTTTCTGTATAACAGCTGTTTTTCTTCGCAATTTTTACGGTTTTTGTAGAAGTTGTTTATTTCGACAATAGGCAAAAAAAAAACAAGTAAGAAAGAAAAGTCATATGTTATACAATACTTTAAAAAACTATTGTATTGATAGGTAGGTAGCACCTGTAAATAATTTTTCACTACTTCAAAACACGTTGAGCCCTGTATAAAAGAACTAAATATAAACCCAAGCGTCTAATCCAATAAATTAACTATAATAATTATATAAATTATATATTATAATTTATTTATTCTCATTAATATTTTTTGTAGTATTTTGTGAGTACCGAGAAAGTGTGAATTTGGTGCACTGCCTGCTGCTGCAGTGTCGTCCTCTTATCTCGCCACAAATGTTCGTCGGGCAAGGAGCTTCAGGTAAGAATAACTCGCAATTAAATTATCTAGAGATAATGTTCTTTAAAACCATTTTTTTTATTTTTTGGCATAGTACTTGTCTATTTTGCCAATGTCAAGGTGTTTCATATTTTCAAGTATCTTATGTTGAAATCAAGTAGATATATTATTAGTCACATAAAGTCACAGTTTGGTTCAGCCCTCATCTTAGTAATGTAGTGACTTTAATAAAAGTTGCTATAAAGTTTCTGAAACACCATGAAAGGCCATATTTTATTACTTGCACACTCTCCTTTTGCACTTCACTTGCACTTTTCTTCCGGCATCTCAATCTCATTGTTGGGCTTTAAACCCACGCCCTTCAGCGTGTGAACCAACCGCGCTAACCACTGAGCTATTATCACTACAAAATTAATTATGCCCAAGGTAAAGGTTGTTCATAATGGCGAGTGCAGTGACCTCCTTTCGGCTCAATAAGCCCGAGTTGATCACCCTGTATATGATTACTTGTTATTATATCGTAATTATGCTTAATACCAAGTGGTGTATCGTGTTAGGTAAGGACGGCAAAACGGTGGTTTCCCAAAGACAGCAGTTGCGAGTGATGAACAGTTTCCGCCAAGGCCACTGTAATACGCTCGTTGCCACGTGCGTCGCGGAGGAAGGACTGGACGTGGGCTCCGTCGACTTGATCCTTTGCTTCGATATATCCACTCGCTCGCCAATACGACTCGTGCAGAGGTGATAACTAACTTGATACTTTAGATGTAATGCTATTTTTACCCGACTGTGCCAAAGCTTAAAGGGATGTAAATAAATATATTTATTTATTGATATACTAGCGACTTGCCCCGGCTTTGCATGGGTGAAATACTTGATGAATAACAATACCTGTATAATTAACGTAAAATATTTAAAATGAAGAAAATAAATACATACGTCTAATAATAAATAAATATTGGAAATATTTTATACAGCGCCATTTTGTCTTACTATGGAAAACCAGATAGCTGATGAAAGACTTATATATATATTTATAGCATACTTATAATACAAACAATACTCAAAAAAATAGACCGGACCGAAATAAGGACCGTCCGATTCCACCTAAGCTATTATAACCTCGAAGTGGCGAAATTCACGTTCGTATTCTAATAATATTGTAGCAGTTTTTCATTGCCTGAAAACACGGATATAAAACGACGTTTTCTAAAAATGAAACCTAGCTAAATCGATTTATCGCCCCCGAAACCCCCGGCATACTAAATTTAATGAAAATCGTTGGAGCCGTTTCCGAGATTCAGATTATATATATATATATACATATGAAGAACAAGATTTGCTCGTTTAAAGGTATTAGATTAGATATTGTGTTGCTGTTCAGGTGCGGTCGAACAGGCCGCGAGCGTGGTGGACAAGTCTACATCCTGGTAACGGAAGGCAGGGAACATCAAGTAAGTTGTCACATAATGCGGTACCTGATGGCGCGCTCCATGGCTCTCTATACCACTTGCATTTTATGCACAGCCTCATGTGTAAGCGTCCATGTCTCGGCACCATATGCCATGGTACGCAAGACACATTGGTTGTATAGACGGGTCTTCAGGCACTCTGGAACATCCGACCGATTTGAGGATATCATCCAGTTTTTTAAATGCCACCCATTCTAGCAATCTACGGAATTATTTAGTCACATCACACATCACATCATCAACACAATACTCGCCACGCTTGGCAGGCGGGTTGGCGAGCGCATTTAGGTGTGATTGTTCAAGGAAGACGCTGCTGCTCATCTTCCGGATTACATCCCTTAGCCGGCTCTTACGGCAACCACGGGTAGACAGAGTGGGGTACTATTCTTACGCCAGCACCACCACTGCACATTATTTAGTCACCACTAAATATTTCCTACTGATATTGTCATTTTGCATTGGTTTCTAGACGCTAATGGACTGCATGCGACAAAGAGACGGCCTCAACAAAAAGATATTGCAGTCTAAGGAAGTAGAAAACAACCTTTACACGGGGAACCCTCGCATGGTGCCGCATGGGTTCACTCCCGAGTGTCGCAAAATGTTCATTACTGTTAACAAGAAAAATGACAAAAAGGATACTATTGAGAAACCTACTAAAAAGGTATTATTTTATTATTATTCCTCATAATACAAGTAGTTACATATTTAATACCTATATAGTACTTATATCTTTTAACTATGTCGTTAACATTTTGATATGATCTCTATGCAGGGTCAGAAAGATCTACGTACAATGTTGCTAAACAACAGAGCTTCGTCAACTGGCGCTAGTACATCCAGTACCGATAGTACCAATCTCATCACAGAAGAGGAATTTCAAATGTTTTTCCCCAATGGATACCAGACAAGGAGACCTTTACAAATGCCTAACAATTATTGGGCTATGAACAAAGGTAATGTCGTTGATATATCTTTTAAAATAAAATAAATGACACATTGGTTATACATATTACGATATTGATCGATACAGCAGGACCCTTGCTAGTGTAATATAATCTATGATAAATTAGAATCCCTTCCAGAAAAAAAAGCTGATGATGTGTTACAGGAACATTTAAAGCACAGGCATTAGACACGAATCGGGAAAATAAATTAAATTTTGCTAGCTGGCTAGAATGGCAACGAACTTTACAAAAAACTGTAAACGTCGGACATTCAACAGACAGCGAATTTTTGTCCAGCGCTTTGCAAAAATGCGATGCCAAACGTCTGGAATCATCGCAAAATCCAGGTAATGGTATATTTTTTATATAAACGTCATATTTGATATACTCGTAATTTTTTATTGAAACTAAAATCTAATTTGTATATGTATTTATATTTCCAGTGATGGATACTCAAGATGTCCTGTCTCAAAACGCTGTAGTCAGATTACAGCAATCACCAAAGAAGGCCACAAAGCCAACCAAAAAGAACCAAAAAGTTCAATTAAAATCACCAGGCAAAAACTATGGTGATATCAGAGCTCTATTTAGCACTGCCACTAAATCAACCAAAAGCTATACAAAGTTAATAAATGACTTAGGAATACCAAATGACGGTAGCGTTCCTACAAAACTATTAAACTTATTGGTTGACTTGAATCTGAATGTTAACAACTCAAACTGTTCTAAAAAGTGCTATGTTTGCGAGAACATCTGTGAATGTAAAACTATAAAGGCATTAAAAACAAATTACAGCAAACCAGCAGTGTTGTCAAAATTTCTGGCAAATCATGTATTACCTGACTTTGATTTAATCGATGAGATAAACGTGGATGCTATAATTAAATGCAGAAAAAGCACTGACACAATTCGAATTTTCACGAACGGTGATAATAATAAAAATATCTCAATAATAAATAATAATGACAATGCTAACTGCAGCAATAATTTTGATTTAGAGTTCGATTTAGATGCATTGGACGAACTGAAATCTCCTGAGGTTGATGTACAGAATACTACTAAAACTACC
Organism: Biston stratarius; assembly: GCA_950106695.1. Taxonomy (NCBI): domain Eukaryota; kingdom Metazoa; phylum Arthropoda; class Insecta; order Lepidoptera; family Geometridae; genus Biston; species Biston stratarius. Next base: position 7,551,464 of record OX467107.1, read on the forward strand.
TTATCTAGTGACAAAAATTTTGACTTGGGTGATATTGATGACATATTTGCTGATAGCAGCCCGGAAGAAGCGATAGAAAACAATCTACAACATGTGAGAGAAACAAAAGATTGTAAACCAACAGAAACACAGAAAGCTTTAGGTTTCTTTGGTCTTGACAGTATTGAAGATATCTTTGCAGATGACGAAGACGATTTCGAGATCTCTTCTAATGCCGCGATTTGTCATTTGAATATCCCTAGCTCCAATAATGGTAAATCAATAGAAAAACATAAAGAAATGAACAGAAAAACAGTAGAGTCTTGTAAAGAAGACGGTGTGCCTCTTCCTGCATGCCCCGTCAGCCCTTCAATACTTACTAAAAAACAACTAAACATACCAACATCGCCCATCCTTGGCAGTCAATCACGCAAATTTCAACTCTGCACCAAAAAGAACAGACCTCAAAGTTCTACACCCAACATTACCCCCATAAAGAAACTGCTTATTTCAGAAGCTGACAACAGTAAAGTTATAGTTATTGATGATGATAAAAATCAGAAAACAGTATCGGGTAATGTAACAAATACTATAGATCAAAGCATGTTCACTATTACTCAATTAATAGAAATGATCAACAAAACTGATGACAAGTCACTGGAAAAAACTGCGGAAACTACTGTAGATTTAAATACTAAAGAAAATGAAAGAAGTATGTCGCCGATTCTCTTGACGCAGGCTGACAGAAAAATATCTGCAAATGTAGATGGCCTCATGATGAATACTAAAAAATCTACCAACAATCAGAGAGAAAGCCTAATTATATTGGATAGTGATAGTGATAGTGATTTCGAAAACACTCAATCGTATAACGTACAAGACGAAACGAGTAAAATTGACACGGATGTAGTTAAAGAACAAAATACTAGTCCAATCGGCAGTAAAAGAAAGTTTGATTCCGACGAAAGTTTACTCACAGCGTCACCATACTTCAACAAGAAGCGAAAAGTAGATAACGCTACAGCAATACCCTTAACATTACAGGAAAAAGTTTTGGCGGCCATTACTTCCAACAAAACCAAAAACAGTATCAACGATAATGTAGACAATAAAACAATAAAAAACACTAACAACCAGTCGAATTTCCATTTCACTGTTTTACAACCAAATATTTTATCCCAAAAAGAAAACCAAAATCCATTAAATGACGTTAAAACTTCTTATTTTGACGATAAAGAACATATAAAACCAAGTCCTATAGGTATGTTACAGAAATACCGAAAAGACAATAAACTACAAACGTTGAGAAATAAGTTTGATTCAATATTCAAAAAAAGCACTAAAGGGATCACGGAATCACCGAAAAGGTGCGTTTTCGAAGAAAATGACGATTTTGAGATTGAAGATAGAATTCATAGTTCACAATACATCATAGATAAAGGTATTAAAAAAGATAACACGCCAGTGAAAAGAAGATCTTCCTTTAATGATAGCGAAGATGATTTCATAAGTAATGGCAAAGACGGTTATCTTCGTCTAAAGAGCAAACGTAAAGAAATTAGGTCTACGACAAATCACAGAAAGCGGAAAGTAAGTTGACCGATATTTTTAAGTGTTATTACTTTATTAGTAATCTTTGTTAATATTTTCACCAGATTATAACAGCACTGGTAATTTTAATGACTTGTTACTTTTTACGTCATCGTAAATATCTTACTTTATAACTTGATCCCTCCTTATGCAAAAAACTGTAAATTATCTTTTACGTATAGATAATTAGATTTAGCTTGGAAAATATTTTTTCACATTGGTTAGTAAATAATTTTACAGATTAGCATATCAGAATTTAGAAAAATTACTGATGAATCTGCTTTGCCACTCAGAAAACGCGCAAACACAACTCATTTATAGAGATGGAAGCGTCGCAATCTGACGGAGATCCGGACAGCGGAGACGAACTTACGGATGACAGCGTGGGCAGCATCGCAGACTTTATATGTGACGATGATGACATCACCAAGACAGACATACAGGCGATATACTTAAAATCCATCAGGTAAGATAGGAACAATAGTGAAAGACTTTGTTGAAAATGTTAAAGTAAACCGCAAGCTTAGCTTTGTTTATTAAAAAATAAAATTTCATAAATTTAATCAGCGTCGTGATCACCAGTTTCTGAACGTCGCGTATGTTATCTGTGACAACACTGCTTGACAGGTGACAGATACTCAACGTATGCTCTTAGCGCGAATACTCATTACTTGGCATACAACATAACAATATTTTCTCCACAATGAGACATTTACCCTTACCACTGTGCATATTGTATGGCATTATATGTACAGTGGCACTAATAAATGACAAAAAAAAAAAATAGCTAGTGTCATTCGGGTGATATAAGGATTCTAACGAAACCCCATATATCCAAATCTGTTCAGATATTACAGTCATAGTGGAATAAAGAAAATCACATACATAAAAACGTATATGAACCTTGAAAACATTACTTCTTTTTCCGGGCAGTCGTGTAATAGGCAATATATCCTTTGCCCAATCATCTACCTACTTAAGCTTAATTATTTGGGGTTTATTCAATTTTTTGAGCAGAATTATGTTTGTAACTTTCAGAAGTCCCGAAAAGAAAAATGGTTTCAAAATACCCGAACTGCCAAATAAGTATCGGAGAGAAGACGTCTTTTCTCAGTTTGTAGAGGAAGATTCCTATGAAATAGTAAGTATCAAAATATGTAAGATATGTATAATCCCACTAATATTATAAATGTGAAAGTTTGGATTGATAGATGGATGTTTGTTACTCAATCACACAAGAATGGCTGAACGGATCTGGATGAAATTTTGCATGTAGATACTTTAGGCTCTGGAATAAAACATAGGATACTTTTCATCATCATCCGTTACCATGCGGGTAAAACCGCGGGGCGCAGCTAGTATAGTATATATATATATATATAATAAGTATAATTTTGTAAGAATACACGATTGAAGCCTGTAAAAATATAATCATCTGTTTTTATTGCTATTTAAAAAAATGTATTTTGTATGGGGGTAAAGATTAAATTTAATTCTGTGGACAATGCTACGTATTGGAATCAATTACAAAGTATCACATCATATTGTGTGCTTGAACTTTTCTTACAATTTCATTACTTATACAAATTATAAAAATTTCTTTCTAGGATAGTTTTTGCGTAGACTCGCATATTGGATTAACGCAAGTGAACGATGAGTCCGAGTTAGAACTGGCAGAGATTGTTTTAGAAGAAAAAAGAAGGTCCAAGAAGACAGGCAAGACACCATCTCCTATACAAAGTAATGGTGACAGTCCGCTTGTTAGAAGAAAGAATAAACATTGTAAGAGGCAAATACACAGTGATTCTGAGGACAGCAGTTGATGTAATTGTAATGAAAGCAATGTGTTATGTCAAGTATAGTAATACAAATTACGTAGATGTCATCACCAATAGAGGCTTACGTTTCAATCTTTAAACGTTTTTAGTGCCCGACGCTGTGCATGGATGTCAATGTTAGGTTTTTTTTATTTTAAATAATAGTTTTGCGTTTAATCGTCAACACGAGTGAAGATGCCGGCTACGATTGCTTGGAATCTATTCACTGTGACTTGAGATTGTATCTATCATACACATTCTACCATGTTCGCATAATGGACAATAAAGTCAAAAGATTTCATTCTGAATTTTCAGTATCTACCGTGAAACGATAGCACTTATTACCTATAGAGCTCCTGGCTTGACATAGGCACTTTATGATTATGACAATCCGAAAGCATACTCTTTAAAATAAACCAAAAAGTACTTCACTTTTTAAAAGTCCAATAATGTCAGGAAATATAATTACCTACTAAATTATTCACTTGTGTTTATATGGTTTAATTGTGTCATCCAAATTGAAAAGAATTTTGTAGTGGATTCAACATAAGAGATTTGGAAAAAATGCATAGAAATACTCAAGATATACTCGTATTAAGGTTAATATTATGTTATATTTATTATTTGTTAATTCTCGAGTTGTGTTGATTATAATTGGTAATCTTGACTTCCAGCGGGTCTGGCTTGATTGTACTGTGATATAAATTATAGTGTAAGTGTAACGTTAGCTTGTGCCTAAGCTTAAAGTTTTACATATTTTTATATTCTTGAATACGCCTGCCGTTTCTTGAATTTATTCCTAATAGTAAGTTTTTGTTCTTCAATCATGTTAAGGTACAAAAAATAAACAACTTTTATAATTTACTCAGTGTTTAATTTATTATTTTCAATACTTATTTTATTTCATAAAGCTACATAACATATAAGATTTATTACATTAGGAATTTCAAAACAAGCTCTTTTTATTTACTTTTTGTGTCTGATTGTAGAGGTAGATAATATTTTAATTAAAGGCCACCATAGAGATGTACTCTTTCGATAGGTCCACTGATCAAAGGTTGTTTTTTGTGGTGATCCATAGTCCTAACAGCCTAATTACAGACTACAGTTATAGTCCCCAGTTCTAGATGTGACAGAGATTCCCCTGGCAGATACATCATGTACACTATATGCAAGCGTTCAAAAATCAACTTAGGATATGTTCAACAGGACCGGATTTGGGGGAGGGCAGGCGGGGCTACTGCCCACAAGAGAGGGGGCCCCCACAATTGTAACTAATTACTACATTCTTTGTTAAAATAATTTTATTTGTTAGCAATAATTGTTTGAAAGACTTGAGGGAAAATATATCAATGTAATTTGTATATATTAAGACCTACATAGCTTATTATTGTTGACTACCAATTAGCGTACGAGATGGTAGAATATAGAAGAGCGTTTAACATTGCTATAACAACTGTATAATAAGCCATATTCGCAAAAAACGATTTTGAATTTTTATTCGGAACATAATTAGGGGCCTCCGCTCTTTCGTTGCCCTAGGGCCATCAGACCTCCAAATCTGACCATGATGTTCCAAAACCAATTAATAATCGATAGAACAATGTGTGCTAGATGGTAGGCGCTTTGTGAAATTATTATTATGATTTTGGTGCACCTTGAAGCTAACATTCGGGGCAGGTGCCCCTGTTTGCCCCCGCAATGGATCCGGGGCTGCATCAAATAAAATATAACCAGTCAACTACCTTATTAGGAAATCTTAATTATATTTACGTAGCTAATTGTATTCAAATGCGTTTACAGTCTACCCCGTCAGTTTTATGGGTGAAATTAACCCTTATTTCACCATTCTTTGGGGAGTCATGTATTTAATCATTTATGTGCCTTGCCATCTTTTCTTACTTTACAAAATCTATATGATCATTTCAAAGTCCATATTAAAATATCAACTCATGGGTACAATGAAAATTCACAAGTGCTCACCAACTAGCTAAATAAAAATTACTCAAATGTAAAATATTAGCTTACAAATAATTAACGCTTGTACAAATTTACTCTTCACTAATCTTTGCGTCAGCTTCCTTGGGGTTTCTGCTCTTTGTTAGGTCTTCAAATTCCGCTTGTAGCTCGGAATATCGCTTCTGGAGTACCTTTTCACGGTCAGTTTGTCTGGTCACATCTTCTGTTAATGACTGAAAAAAATTATTTGATATGTTTTTATAAATCCTTTTGCTATAGGGTACTCGTGTTGTTTCCAACTATGCCACACAAAACCTGTAATTGTGTTCAAGGTAAAAGTAATTTTTTTTAAAGATAAAATACTTCTGACAGTAATGGAAGTTCAGGTAAGTGTGCTCCATCCTAAACTACATCTTTACTTAATATTTACATTTGTGAACTGACAAAACATATTTTTTAAACTGTATCGATAACTGTGTAATTTTAATAACCACATAGTTTAAGTGTATGTTTAAATATGTCAATAAATTGTTCTGCCCTGCCAGCTCATTTGGTAAAACTCTGCTACGAAAGCTGAAGGGTGTTAGTTCGATTCCCACGGGGACAAACATTAGTGTGACAATATATGTTTGTTCTGCGTCTGGGTTTATAAAGCACCTATGTATTATAAGTATGTATTTACAAAAAAGTATTTAAGTATTCTGTCAGCTATCTGGTCCCCATAGTACAAGCTTTGCTTAGTTTGGGGCTAGATGGCGCTTGTGTAATGTCGAATATTTATTCTATTCTATCATACAGTATGTGGTCAAACTTAAAATATATAATGAATGATCCGTGGTTGATTTTGCCACATTGTATTATTTTCCTAAACTTGTGTTTATGTTTATGCATAAGAAATGTGGCGTTTTATTCATAAAGGGTCCAATGAGCATGAGCGTGGAAAGATGGTGTAATGTTTTAAAACATGTATTTTCGTGTCACTTCCAAAATAACATGGAAGCGTATAGTGAATTTGCCACATCTTTAACAGGGCATAACCGGACTTGACCTTGTCTTTGTGTAACATAGACAAATTCTTTAAAATGTTTAAATACTTGACACTGGCAAATGCAAAAAGTGCGATGCCAAATAAAAGAAGAAATTGGAAATATTACTACTAGAAGAGAGATATATGTAAAGGATATTCACCTCTATCCTACGAGGAATGGCAGCCTTCTCTTGTTCAGCTAAAAACTTGAATGTGGACAGCTCAAGATTCGACTGCTCTATCTGATCTTGTAATTCTTGAAATTGCTTTATAAGCGATGCTGCCCTGCTTTGGTAACCACCTAAAACAAAAGTAACAAAATAGTTAAATCAATGTTGTTATGCCAACGGGCACAGACTGGTGGCTGTGCAACTAATGTTCCAGATTCAATCATACCTGTGAGTACTCGCAATTTTTTCTCCACCTTTGAACACTTCTTAGCTTCCTTGGCCATGTGATTTCTATTCTGTTCTAGTCTCTTCTCAGCCGATTCTAATCTGTCCTTCTTGCTGGCCAGATTTGCACGGGTATATCTGTTTTGTCCGGGTAAAAAGAGCACCTAAAACAAAAATAAATCATTAAGACGCAGTTAGAAACACACATTTAAGACGGGGGAAAGAAATATTTTCTCAAACAAATCTTGAAATAACCTTTAAAATATTACGAAAGTTGTTTTTGTGTAACATAACCAAGATATAATAAATAAATTGGTAAAGGTTAAGTACAATTCTTTAGACCAGGGGTCGGCAACCTTGTGACAGGCAGAGGCCGTAAGGTAGAAAAATAAAGTAAAAGCGGGTCTGTCGTAACAAAAAATATTAACAATGCATATAATAAAAATAAACTATTTTTATTCTCAGAGTTGAAATGTGCAATACCTGAGCCAGACATTCTTCCCACACTTGCGTGTACGCATCCATGCTGAGATCCCCATGCCCCATGCCCCCTTTGACGACTTCCATTTCCTTCTTCATTTCTAGTTTAGCTGCTTCCAGTTCGGGTTTAGAGAACTCTTCGTAAGGGTGTTGTTCTAAGTACGCCAAGTGTGATGCTTGCAGCTGGATGGCACGTTTCTTATCTACGCCTGACGTAGAAGATATAATTACAATGAGATATTAAGCTTCTACTCCAGGTATCAAGACCTTCTTACCCCATCTTAAGTTACGCTAGCTACAGAATCCCCCGTACCGAAGCACAGGCATTTGGTGGCAGAACATTTGGTTTATTAACATTACAGTGATGGTTCTAGTTGGGGCCATCCATTAAAGTATATAACATGTTTTAGAGGAAGGATGAGGTTTAAAAAAAACCGGCCAAGTGCGAGTCGGACTCGCGCACGAAGGGTTCCGTACCATTATCTATAAAAACAGAGAAAAAAACATGTATGGGAGCCCCACTTAAATATTTGTTTTATTTTAATTATTTATTTTTAATGTGAATATATAACTAAACATTCTGTGAATATTTCAAGCATCTACATTATTATAAAACCTCCAAGTTGGTAACACTGATTACGCCTGATTCTAGTGGTAGTATTAAGTAGATTAACTATTATATATTAACTACGAAGTATTTGAGTATTGAGTTTAGTTCTGTTGCAGTGATGTTAGCTCTTTGGTTTTCTAACAGATGGCATAAGTAGTACAATAACATTCTGTCCAATGAATACAAAATTGTTATTGTTCATTTGTTTTAATGGTTATAAAATTATGTTTTTTTTTAATGACAGATAACACACCTAGATATGAAGTTAAATTACTATGTTAAAGCACAAATCTATAGTCGTGATAGTTTTTCAGTAAAATGTACCACAAAAACGCTCAGGTTGTGGAATAGTGTTAGGGCGAGCGAAGCGAGTTGTGTTGTGTTAGGACTCGCTTCGCTCGCCCTGATTAATCTATGGTATGTGTGAATGTGGACGTGATACCTAGTGGCGGATCCCTGAGCGCGTCATAGTGCAGCATGGTGACCATCTCCGCTTTGAGCAGCTCTTCGGCGTGCTGCAGCACGGTCATGGGCGCGCCGGAGCCGCGCAGCACGCCCGCGTTCACGTCGCACGGCCGAGCCACGCCGCGCTGAACCGCTTGCGACCGCAGCGCCAGCGCCGCTTGCCCTACGCGACACCAACGAGAAAAGAAAATTTATTCATCATCACATAATCAGCCATAGGACGTCCACTGCTGGACATAGGCCTCTTCCTGGGGGGGTTTTGCCAATACTTGCCACGCTTGGCAGGCGGGTTGGCGAGCGCAGTTAAGTGTGATTGTTCAAGGAAGACGCTGCTGCCCATCTTCCGGATTACACCCCTTAGCCGACTCTTACGGCAACCATGGGTAGAGAAGGTGCGGTACAATTCTTACGCCGGCACCACCAGGGCAAATTTATTCATAACAAGTAAAATTTTAACAAAAAAAACGACTTCATATGGTGACTTCAAATGCCATTGTCAGAACTGGACCAAATTGAAATGGGACGACACGGAAGCACCAGCTTTCAAATAAAAAAAGAATCATCAAAATCACCTTCACCCAGTCGAGAGTTCTGAGGTTACAAACATAAAAAGAAGAAAAAAAACAGTCGAATTGAGTACCTCTTCTTTTGAAGTCGGTTAAAAATTAAACCCAGACCTTCAGGTTGGAAGTGCAGTGATCTCGTAATGTGGCTACCGTAGCTGGTAATCAGGAACCCTTAAATATTCCATATTGTGTGAGTACTCACGTTCTAGCTCCTGCTCGCTGGCGAGCCTGGCGTCTGCGTCTGCCTGGTCCTCGATTCGGGCGGCGTGCATGGCCCCCTCGGCAGAATCGTCCTCGTGCTCCGGCACCACTATCTCGTAGTCGTTACGGGGCGCCGGCAGCGACTGCAGCGCCGTGCGTACTGACGCTTTCAGCTAGGATGTAAAAACGTGATACCAATATAATAACAATATAACTTTTTATTTTTCATTTTTTTTTCATGATGATTAGGCTTTTGTTTGATCGCCATCTCACCCGATGTTAAGTGTTGATGCGATCTACGATGGAGCACGCTCGCCTAGAAGATACCGATTCACTCTCGACTTGAAGACACTCAGATTGTGTCTATCAGGGAACACCCACTCAGGTAACGTATTCAACGTTTTAGCCGTTCGAACAATGAAAGTAGATTCAAATCGTTATGTACGGGTTCTTGGAATGTCAACCATGAAACGATGTCGCTTTTTCGAGCTTCTAGCCGTCCGATAGAAAAATGGGCATGGGGGAATTAGAGCATGCGGTTCCGAAGCACGGTCTCCTAAATGAATCCGATAAAAAATAAAATAGCGATAAACTAGCAACTTTGCGACGATGTTCAAGACTATGAAGATTAGCTTGAACGAGGGAGTCGTTGGAGATGAGTCTCTTGGCACGCTTCTCAATTGACTCCAATGCCTTTCCAATTGGTATCTGGCGGATCCATCCCATAGGTGCGAGCAGTAATCCATGCACGACCGAACTTATGCTTGATATAATGTGAGCATCTGTTCCGACGTGAAGTACCGATGCACCTTCGAGAGGACACCTAGCTTTTTGGCAGCTAATTGAGCCTTTGACTCAATATAGGAGCCAAAATTGAGGGCTGCAGACAAATCAACGCCTAAAAGCTCAAGATTGTCACCTATAGGTACAGACACATCTCGAAAATTGGGAGTCAGTTCAAACGGACTCTTTCACACCAATTACAAAAAAATATTACAATTGAAATACTTGACACTAGTGGAATAATTGGCGCCCTTGTCACTAAGAGCGATCTCTTCCAGGCAACCTCAAGTGCCAAGTTATTATATCGTATGTAATTGGGCAGATATGTTTTAACATGGCAGAATTATAGAAAGGAGTACTGATGTCGGAACATTTTGGCGTAACTCGGGACTTAAGCCTGTCACACACTTGCGCGATCTGCGGTAGAGACCGGGAATTAAGCAGCTACCGCAGATAGTGCTTGTGCAGGAGCTTTTCTGACATATACGTATATTGGTAAAGTAACTGAAACAACATACCTGTTTTTGCATTTGATTGGCCATTTGTGGAGTATCACCAGCACTGATTCTGTCTTCTGGATTTATGCTCAACTTGTCTCTAAGACCTGGAGTCTGTAAGCAAAAATATCGTACAGATTACCGAACATTTAAAATAACTATATTCCATAGCAAGTAAAATACTTCTTGTTGTAGTATAATACCTACAGTCAATCCCAGTTGTCCCGCATTGCCCGGCGTATTGAAACTGCCAGGCGTCGATATTTCAGTCCTTGATGATCTGTTAACAGTATTAAATATCTACAAGTTTAGCTTAAACTAGTAAAGGATATAGCATAATTTAAAAAAAACACGAATGATTACTAATAAATGAAATTTCTACAAATAAATTATATCCATTGTTACTTGAGATGATGTAATGATTCTAACGATACCCCACACAACCGAATCTGTTCAGATATTTAAAAATTATACAATAATCTAAATATATATAACTCAAAGGTGACTGACTGACTGACATAGTGATCTATCAACGCACAGCCCAAACCACTGGACGGATCGGGCTGAAATTTGGCATGCAGGTAGATGTTATGACATAGGCATCCGCTAAGAAAGGATTTTGATTAATTCTACCCCCAAGGGGATAAAATAGGGGATGAAAGTTTGTCAATTTTAAACCGATCAGGCTGAGACTTTGCGTACATAATGCTACTATGACGTAGGCATCTAGCGCGGGTAAAACCGCGGGGCACAGCTAGTTTTATATAAAATAGAAAAAATTTGTCACAATTGCAATTAAATCATAATTGTGATGCTGCATAATAATTCATTAATTATATTGGAGGCAAAAAGTCAATATGTGATATACAAGCTTATTTTTGTACACGTTTCTTACCGGAAAGGCGTAGCGAGCACAGTGTTGGGAGTAGCGAGAGCTTGTGACTGCGGCAGCGCGCCCGAGAAGTCAGACTGAACTAGCGGAGTGTTCAGGCCTCCTTTGAGAGGAGTGTCCACATGTGTAAGTGCCATTACATTTTGGGCCTCTTGCAGGATCCTGTAAATAATAAAACGGATAATACATGCTATAAGTATACTGGGAAATTTGATATGGGTGCCAAATGTTTGGCTAAAAATTAATATGCAACATTTTTTAGATCTAGTATAATCATAATTAAATTTAAATCTATTTTAATGCCTTTTATGAAACCAGTGAAAATCGAGAACAGTTCAAACTGAAGCACAGGGTTTTAGGCTTTTAGAGAGATATTTTTAACTATAATATCATGCAACTTTAATCTATATTGAAATATATAGGTCCATCTTAAAATAAAGAAAATTAGGTTTTTGCAATAGCCTCCTTCTTAATACCAAACAAACAGCGGAGACAGCCAAACAAACAATAATGACAAACAGACATATTTGATGTATATTTTTTTTTTATAATTAACAGGCTATGTTTTTGACCACAACTCACTTGATGTTAAGTAATGCAAGACAGTTAACACATCCTACCTTGAATAGGAACTGTATTTCAAATCAGACTGTCGGGACATATTGTCAGGTGCTTGACTGACAGTAGATTTAGCTAGCTAGCAGAATACTAGAATACCACCATGCTATGATTGCTATGATTTCCTTCGCCAGCTAGTTGGTTAAGCTAATTTTTGCGTACAGTCCCACTGCGCTAACCAATGGGCTATCATCATTATAAAAGACCTATCAGAGCTACCAATGAGTTATTACGTATGTGTTTGTGACGTGCGTGTGAGAGGTCTGTGCTTGTGTGTCGATTTGTGTGTGAGGGTGTAGGTCTGTGCGTGTGAGAGAGGGTCTGCTCGTGCAAAAATGGTGGTCTGAGAGTGTGGGGGTGTTCATGTGTGTACGCACCTGTCTTGGTGTTGCGCGGGCGTGCGTAGCGCTGTGGCGGGCGTGGGCGTGAGTGCGTATTCTGCAAGCAACGCGTCTGTAGGAGCGCCCGCGCCTCCCGCGGATTCGCGAGCTGCCTCCGACGCGCGGCCCAACTTCACTACTTGTTGCAACTCCTGCACAACACAACATTTATTCATCATAAGCAAGCAGCAAACGCCAATGTAGTTTTTAGATAAATTTATTGCATACATACATAAAAATGTTCAACAAGATGACTTAATACTAAAGCATTTGCTACCAGTCATCTCTGCAGTTAAAGCAATAAGGTGTAACATACAAGACATATAAATATAATATAGGTATATATATGATATAATAAGATGAACTAGAACAAAGAGGGCTTTAGCTCGTATGGGAGTGTCTTAAAAATACATCTAAATAAGTCCTGTTTTTATAAACCCTAGAACATTTTTTTAAGAACAGACATGTATGTTTCCTCTTGATGTTTTCCTTCGCTGTTTGAAGTCATCGGCAAAAATACAAATATGGATGGTGTGAAAGATGATAAATATATGAGGGAAGTGAATGTAGAGATGAAGAATGTTAAAAATTTTAGTTTACTAATTATACCTGATCGGAGACTTGTGGCTCAGGCAGCACCAGCTTGCTCCGCTTCCTAGCTGGCTGATCTCCTTGCAGCATTGCTTGAGGTACATCATTTTCTTTGCGCTGCTTCAGTTTATTCTTATCCTTGCGTCTATCTCTCTGTAAACAAAATATAGACAAAATAAAATCCATTCATATGACATGCAGCTTTTTTTATATTTCAGAGGATAGGTGATTGACTACAGCTCACCTTATGTTAAGTGACAGTGTGATTCAAGATGATAAAAATATCTAGTCTAAAATAACTTAAACTAAAACCTATGTTCAACACAACTCAATGTTCCAAGTATTTTAGTTAAACTGGAATAGCATCCATTAAAGCACCAATATGGTGCAAGATTTTGCTTAGAGCACAAAGACGATGCTTGTATGTAGTGAATCGAGCATAGACTATAAAGGTTTTTATGTTTAACATGAAGGGGTATGCAAACCAGTGCATAGCAGGGGCATGAACCAGCAAGGGGTATGCAGGTTGGGTGTGAAACCAGCAGGCAAAAATTCTGTTGTTATTCGATCAGTTCATTGGTGTATAAAACTTTGATTAGCCCTGGACTAAACTATTAAATTGGACTACAATTTTTGGTTTTCATATCATATTCTGAGACAAAACAATATTGATTATAAATTCAAATAATGTTTATTTAAAAAGGATTTTTAAGTGGCATGTGGTGTAAAATTAATAAGCAAAAAAAAACAACACAACATGTATAGTAGTTAAACAACTAACCTCTTCCTTCTCAGAATGCAGTTCCCCATCAAGATGTTGCTGTCGTAACCTGCTGAAGTCTGGTGCCATTGGGTCAACAACTTCAGTGGATGTGTCGTAGAAACCAGATGCTGGTCTTTTCTCAAACGGAATCTCAGTGTTGTAATCCACACCACGTTTCTTCTTACGCCTTTGAGTAACAAATAACAATTTGTTTAAGTCACACACTTCAAACAGTATTTATTTGAGATAGTTTTTCTAAATTAAAAAAATAAAATAGATGATTAATTCTAAATTAAAGTCGCAATAAATGATTAAAAAAAAACATTTTTTTTCTTATTTGAAAGTTATACTACTCATATTATATTTTTTATCAAAACTCCCTTAATTCTAAAAGCGATATTTCAAAAACATTATGTCACTAACTTGTACGGAACAGCAATTCCAGCAGCACTCAGCTCTCGGCGCTTCTGTAGCGCAGCAAGGCGGCGAGCCTCTTCCAACTGCTTCTCACGAGCCTTTCGCTTTGCTTTCTTGCCTTGTGTGTTTGCAAGACGAGCACGTGCTTCCGACAGCATCTCCAGTTCTAAGTAGAACAATTTTGGTGAAAGAAGAGGACCTTCAATCTGATAAACTTATGGACTACAGTGCAAGTAATCTGAAAAGCATAAGACTGCATACATATTTACTATGCATAAGCCTGGATCTACTACTTTTTCCAACCGGGGTTCCTCCCTCTGCCATTCAAAATAAATAGTTGAAAATCTCACAATAATGATAAATAATAGATGGCATTTTTGTTACCGGTAGAATAAGTACCGTTAAATAAATTTGCACTATGTAGTTAAATCTGTATTACTTAGTATCTTGGCAACAGACCTTTGCTCGGTGTATATACAATTTAAAACTTGGAAAAATGCTTTTTCCTTTGGTTTGCCCCTAGATTTGGGGCTGACAATACACCACAAAACAAATGTTACAATGCAGATAATTTTAGAAAAAACCCAAATATTCTATACAAAAATGTCAGTTGTACTTCATCAATTATATGACAGTTGATTTTACTTTCCTCATTCCATTCCTTATAGTAACAGCCATTCATAATTATAAGTACTGTGATCTCCTTTTAGCTAAATAGTACCATTCCTTATAGCCCAGTATTTTGCCATGGTACAATTACATGTACCATCTGCTTGACAAACTAAGGAAAGCTTGTACTATGGGAGCCAGACCACTGATAAAAACAAAAAACATGTATTTTACCATTTTAATTTGAAAAGAGAAACAGTGTTTACTTATGACCAGTTTAGTTATTTAACATTTACTATAAGGAAAAGAATTTAAATGAAATTTCTGTTTCATGAGTATGTTTATGTTAGCATTTATACAAGAAACATCCTAATTCTATGAGCCATAAAGGTCTTTGTTTATACTCTTCTATGTGTTCTTCTAAGTACTGTTTTCTTACCATCTTCGTCCATATCCTTGGGGTCTGGCCGTGCAGGTTTGGTTTCTGGATTAGGGTCTATCTCACCAGGTTTCAGCTTCCGAGGATCATCACCCATATCCTCCCCTTCCTCCTTTTTTTGAGCTTGATCTCTAAAACATTTGTATAAATCTTTTTAACACTCTATTCTTCAGCTGGTAATAAATAAATCGCATAATTGGGTAATTACTGATAACTTCAAATTTTGAGATTAATCAATGTTTTTATAACTTACAGTAAATATTCGTATCTCTCCAGACATTGAGCGGCTGTACGTCCAATAATGGGTGCGATAGTGCGCCATTGCGTAGGCATCAACTTCGCCAAGTGCAGCAATTTCTCGTCCTCTTCGCGAGACCATTCTGTCTTCTTTATACTGGGATCTAACCATTCGTACCAACGAGCCTTGCATTGCTTGGCGGACTTTCGGTGCAACAGTGAAGCTATACGGGACCATTGGTTTTTGCCATATTTCATCACCGCCGCTTTCAGGATTTCATCCTAAGGAGTAAATTGTGTAAATAAATATTTCTGCTATATAATAAAAAAAAAGATAGGTAAGTAGTTTTATGACAAACCTCGGTGTTACGCCAAACGCCGCCTTTGATCATAATCCTTGGCATGGTTGCTAGATTTCAGGTCCTTTCGTCAAGAAGAGAGAATAAAATTAAATGGATGCAGATGGTTTTATTTATCTTCTCACTTACAGTTCCAAAAAGTCATTTAATTGAAATATAGAAAAATGCAAGCGCGGTCAATAAAGATATAAAATGTTATGATACGGCGAGGTTTTTACGATTAACAAACGGTACAGATAGACCATTTGCAATTCTGCAATCAATCAAAACTTTTTTTCTTTAACTTTGTCATAGTACCATATGTATTCTGCCAATGTTAATGTTTTTCATATAAGCAAGTTTTCCGTGCTAATAACAAACAAGTAAATCTTAGATAAAGTAAGCCCCGGTCACTTTCATTTTATATCTTAATAAAGTAAAGGCAACATGACTACAAACTTCGACGGAGTTATGGAAACTACACGATAAGTCATGTTTTATCAATTCTTACACTCACAAACGTAGTTTGGTACATTATGGGTGCTATTATTATTAATTTTCAAACAAACTACTAATAATTTTTATTAAAAAAATTCAAGTTTTGGAAAAAAATACAATGCTGCGACATAATTTTTAAATTTTTGTTCCAAAATCAATCTTAACTTCAACTTCAATTTTTCATTTCTGGCTTCTGAGGTGCTGCCACAATTTTGCGTGTCTGTACGTAATCTTAATTCCTACGAGGAATGGAGAAAAAAAGATTCTGCTGTCAATTAACATTCTATGTCATTGTCAAATATGGAAACGAATGGACGACATGGATAGCGTTATGTAGGTACTTGGCACTCCCTTTTCTTAAAATTGATAAATATAATATTTATTTGATGTGAAAGTGCTATAATTTGCGTGTTTTCGCAATATAATTAATATCATGCAGTGAGATGATAAATTAAGGTATTCGTACGTTCCTGTTCCTGTGAATTTACCAAGGTACGGGTCTGAGTCTTAAACATTCATTTTTCTATTTACTCATATTATCTGCGTTAGAACTTAGTAAGTCATTAAATTTGATGGATAATAAACTATGATATGACGTAAGACTCCCTAGTTGCTCATTTCCTATTGTGATCAATACTTACGAATGTAATGTACGAACGAACGGATGTACAATTACGTACTTACCTATCAACTACCGAGCTGTTTATTACTCAAAAGGGGGCATTGAGCTCAATCGACTAATGTAATTGCTTGTTTCAGAAACATGTCTACCATGTCGAGGTCAGTTCACATCAGCCAGCAAAAGCTGGCTGAAAAATTAGTCATACTGAATGAGCGTGGTATTGGAATGCTAACAAGGATTTATAACATCAAAAAAGCATGTGGAGATGCTAAGTCGAAGCCGGCGTTCCTGTCAGACAAGGCTTTGGAGTCTTCTATCAAACACATAGTAAGAAGATTTCCCAACATTGATGTTAAAGGCTTACAAGCCATTACAAATATAAGAAATGAGATAATAAAATCATTGTCCTTATATTACTACACATTTGTAGATCTATTGGACTTTAAAGATAATGTTAGTGAGCTTCTCAATGTCATGAATGCATGTCAGGTCACCTTAGATCTGACTTTAAATTTTGAATTGACAAAGAACTACCTAGATCTGATAACCACATATGTGTCTTTAATGATTCTACTTTCCCGAGTAGAAGATCGCAAAGCTGTATTAGGATTGTTCAATGCTGCCCATGAAATGGTTCACAATCAAATTGACCCAAGTTTCCCTCGGCTAGGGCAACTTATTGTTGACTATGATGCCCCATTAAAAAAACTGTCAGAAGAATTATTGCCACATCAGAAACTTTTAGCTGGAGCTCTAAACTCATTATGGCATGTGTACCCTGCAAGAAACTTGACTGCTGAACACTGGAGATCAGAACAAAAACTAAGCCTGGTCAGTAATCCAGCTCAACTTTTAAAACCATCTGAAACAAACACTATGTCATGTGAATATATTTCTTTGGAGTCTCTAGAGAGATGGGTCATATTTGGCTTTGCAATGTGCCATAACATGCTATCACAAGATCATGCTAATAAAATGTGGGTAAGTGCTTTGGAGTCTGGATGGGTAGTTGCCTTGTTCCGAGATGAAGTTATCTACATCCATACTTACATCCAAAGCTTTTTTGATGGAATAAAGGGTTATGGAAAGAGAATATCTGAAGTCAAAGACTGTTATCACCATGCTGTTCAGAAAGCAGGTTACAAACATAGAGAAAGGAGAAAGTTTTTACGTACTGCTTTAAAAGAACTTGGACTCATGTTAACTGATCAGCCTGGATTGTTAGGTCCCAAGGCTCTTCTGATATTTATTGGCTTAAGCTATGCCAGAGATGAAGTGTTCTGGTTGCTACGCCATAATGACAACCCACCTCAAAAAGTAAAAGGCAAAGCAGCTGAAGACCTTGTCGACCGTCAACTGCCTGAACTGCTGTTCCATATGGAGGAGCTTAGAGCACTAGTTCGAAAATACAGTCAAGTGATGCAGAGGTATTATGTGCAATACCTATCAGGTTTTGATGCAGTGGCTTTGAACCTCATGATACAAAACTTGCAAGTTTGTCCAGAGGACGAGAGTATAATTCTGTCATCATTGTGCAATACAGCTGCAGGTTTAAATGTTAAGCAAGTGGAGGATAACCAAACATTTGATTTTCGTGCATTCCGATTGGATTGGTTTAGATTGCAGGCATACACTTCAGTTGCCAAGGCTCCATTTAATATTATTGATCAAAGAGAGCTGGCGCAGTTCATTGACAAAATGGTATTCCACACCAAGATGGTTGATAATCTTGATGAGATCTTGGTAGAAACATCAGATCTCTCAATATTTTGTTTTTACAGCAAAATCTTTGAAAACCAATTCCATATGTGCCTTGAGTTTCCAGCTCAAAACCGCTACATAATTGCATTCCCCCTCATCTGCAGTCATTTTCAAAATTGCACTCATGATTTGTGTCCTGAAGAGAGGCACCACATCAGAGAAAGGAGTTTGTCTGTGGTCAATATATTTTTGGACGAAATGGCTAAGGAGGCCAAGAACATTATCACCACTATTTGTGATGAACAATGCACTATGAGTGACAAATTGCTCCCCAAGCATTGCGCGCAAACAATCGCACAGTTGGCTAACAGAAAGAAAAAGGATAAGAACAAAAAGAACACCATTGAAATTGTAAAGCCTGGGGCAGAAAGTTATAGAAAAACGAGAGAGGAGTTGACTACAATGGACAAACTTCACATGGCTTTGACTGAGTTGTGTTTTGCCATCAACTATTGCGCGACTGTTAATGTATGGGAGTATACATTCGCCCCACGTGAATATTTACACCAACATCTAGAAACAAGATTTTCTAAGGCATTAGTTGGGATGGTCATGTTTAACCAGGACACAAGTGAAATTGCAAAACCATCAGAACTCTTGGTCAGTGTCAGAGCTTACATGAATGTGTTGCAAACTGTAGAAAATTATGTTCATATAGATATAACGCGTGTCTTCAACAACTGCCTTTTGCAGCAGACCCAAAACATGGATAGTCATGGTGAAAAGACGATAGCATCCCTGTACACACAGTGGTACTCAGAAATCTTACTCAGAAGAGTTAGTGCTGGCAGTATTTGTTTCTCCATGAACCAAAAAGCTTTCGTCAGTCTTACAGCAGAAGGTGCCATTCCTTTTAATGCTGAGGAATATTCTGATATCAATGAACTGAGAGCTTTGGCAGAGTTGATTGGGCCTTACGGCATGAAGTTATTAAGCGAAACATTAATGTGGCACATTGCTAGCCAGGTTCAAGAACTGAAGAAATTGGTGATACAAAACAAAGAGGTTCTGCAGATGCTGCGAACAAACTTTGATAAGCCAGATATAATGAGGGAACAGTTCAAACGATTGCAGCAGGTCGACAATGTTCTTCTACGAATGACAATAATTGGAGTGATTTTAAGCTTTAGACAGATAGCTCAAGAATCACTACTGGATGTTTTGGAAAGACGAATTCCTTTCTTGATCAGCTCGATCAAAGATTTTCAGCAACAGCTGCCGAGCGGCGACCCGATGCGTGTTATTTCGGAGATGTGTTCGGCTGCCGGGTTGCCTTGCAAAGTAGACCCTACCTTGGCCTCGGCACTGCGCCAACAGAAGGTGGAGGCTGAAGAGGAAGAACATCTGATTGTTTGCCTCCTCATGGTGTTTGTAGCAGTTTCACTTCCACGGCTCGCGCGTAGCGAAGGATCTTTCTATCGGCCATCATTGGAAGGCCACGCCAACAATATTCACTGCATTGCGCCAGCAATCAACCATATCTTCGGTGCATTGTTTACTATTTGCGGTCAAGGAGACATTGAAGACCGCATGAAAGAATTCTTAGCGCTGGCATCATCTTCCTTACTACGGCTCGGTCAGGAGACTGAAAAGGAAGCTATCAAAAACAGAGAATCTGTTTATCTGCTCCTTGATCTGATTGTCCAGGAATCACCATTCCTCACAATGGATCTACTAGAATCCTGTTTCCCATATGTTTTAATTCGTAATGCGTATCATGAAGTTTACAAACAGGAGCAAATGCTTTTGCATTTATAATTCCATACTAATTTATGAAAGACAGATTGTTATAGAGTAGGTAGATCTAGTTAACATTATACATATTATAATAAGTATCTTTTTAGGCCATCTTATTCACTAATTTTGTAATAATTAATAGACAAATTCCAATAAGTTAATTTATAAGACTAATAATGACTGCATCAAGCATGCACTTAGGAGATTACAAACATTGGTTAAAGTTAATCAGTGTTTCAAATGCTCTGCCAAACTGTGGCTGATGTGAAATGTCACGCGTTCAAACGAGACACTCATTAAGCGTAGATTAACTTAGAGCAATATTTAAAAGTAAAGCCCTTAGAATTTATAGTCCATTTGCTGTCAGATAACCACTGATAATAGAATTAAATTGCAAGAAGCTGAACGAAAACCCTACATTTTTATTTTACATGGTTGTTTCTCTTATGATAATTAGTATGAATAAATTAAGACAAGTATACAAATTGTGTTTACATAAAAAGTTATATTTTATAATTTAAACTTAAGATGTTTTATTTAAATTGCAAGAAAATATTTTCATTCATCTTTTTGCACAGCAGTTGTTATCAATCATGCAATAGACTATAAATAAATAAAAAAGTGTTATTTATTTTGAAAGCTTATAAAATCTTGCTAAATTTATGTAAAAATCCATATAATCTTTCTGGATTTTAATGAGACTGGCTAAGTAACTACGAGTATCTGTGTCCTGAATAATACTGCTGGTAACATATATAAGCAAGATATGCGATTTATCAACGACTATTCGATTAATTGGGAATTTTGCCCGAATATAGGTATGTACATGTAAGATGTAAGCCCGTGGAACAAAATGATTCATACGAGAAGCATACACGATAAGGTATATAATTTGCCTACCATTTACATGCTCCAGACATCTGAATAGGCATGATCTCAAACAATAGTATATATTACGATTGAACTTTGGTGTCAAGCCTTACTTTACCCGAGGTTACTTGCAAGCTGTGACTAAGCGTCGAACGAGCTCGCCTACTAATACGCTATGCTATCTATTGCACATAATAAGTAATAGTCCTAATGTTAGCTATTGTGATTGTTTCTACATAGTGCGCTCCACAAATTCAACTATTGAATTGTTTTTAAACAATGAATTGTATGAAAAAAATAACAGAAGTTGCTGCAAAACAGACCATTCTGCGTGATTGACCTGCAGGTCTGACCTTGTCATATTTAACGCTTTTTATGATTTAAAGAATTAACTTTGTCTAAATCATTTTCGTATTGTTTAATGTTACAAAATTCTTAATTTATGTACTAAAGAAATTAATATATTTTGTGATGTACTGACAGAGGTGTACACGTTGCTGCAGTTGACCTGAACGAAGTGAGCGCTTGAATCACGTCATCTAGTACGCATGTACAGAAAATATTCTTTTTCATATCATGTATCATCAAGAATATTTTTCTGCAGTAAAAAAATGTTTTTATTATTCAGCCGTCGTCATATTGGTGCAATGCGTATCAACTCACGTTGCGCATGAGTCGTGGAACTGACGTTAAACGCAAAGTTTTATCTTGTTACCCATTAAAAAAAATGTGGCGGCTACTTATCCGGGAATCATGCGCAAATGCTTACATGGAAAGTTGCTTGTAAATAGCCACGTTTATTAGAAACCTTATGCAAAAACATAGCTCGTATATTTTTTACTATTTATTTCGGAACCAAACTAAGGTTAATAATTATGTAATAATCTTATGTTAGACCTATTTTGTTAAAATGTTTCTGTTAGTGTAGGAATCTGTTTAAAACCCGTTGTCATATTAAAAATTTTACTTGTACAATATACGTACCTACTATCTGCATTAGGCGTAGAAAAGAATAGTGTATGAAGTTTTGGAACTTAGATAAAATAAAAATGTCAACTCAGTTTTAATGTCACCAGTTTGTCTATTCCAAAGCGATAGCTATAAGATCTCTTATTATAAGTTTAGAGGCCTTGTCTAACAGTTATATGATTATCGTTTATTTGCATAGCTACGTGAAAACGACGCTATCTTGCACATCTCTTTGATATAACTTTATAATAATTAATATTTTGTACCCACCTTTTGTAATGTATTTTAGAAAAAGGCTTCATATAATCAAATTATAATAGATATAAATGTAGCATAACTATTTTTTATTTACTTCCGCTACAGCTACGTAATTGTCGTGATTTGCACCATGTTCAGTCAAATTGACTTCGTGCTTATGATTTTTCACTAAAATATTTGTACACTGATTCTTATAATGCTATGAGATACTTTTATACCTTGTATATACAAATTCATTTATTAAAACCTATAATTACAAAATATTATTGTTTTTTATTGTATACTATGTAGTGAAGTTTTAGTTTGTCTAGATTTTTGTCTCAGTGGTTTAACACGTAGGTACTCAATTATATTTGAGAAGCACGATGCAGTAGGAGCGGTCCACTAAAATTACTGCGAGGTATGAAAAGAGCGCTATGCCATGCTCGGCGTGTCATTGTATCCAGAAGAAATACTATTGTTAATAACGTATTTCGAGTCTTGTCTGAAAAGTTAGTGATTTCGCCTGATAGTAGCGATGTTAGTGGTAGATACCTACTAGGGTTGTATCTGGACTTCACCTTCGTCTCGCAAATGCGAAAAATCTGCAAATCACACCTCCAGCTCCGCCTCCGCGGAGTTTTCTTTACGTCTCGTCGTTCTATTAGATTTTACCAATTGGTAAACAAAAAAATGACACAAAAGGTAATTAATCTTTTTTTTTATTTTATCCACCTTTTTCCATTTAACAAGCTGGTGGGGGACATCGGGAATTAACGTAATTTCCCTAGAGATGAGAGCTAGCCAAACAGAGGGCCAGTCATAGCTTAGTATAGTTATGCAGGGCTTGGGGTTAATCTACTAAGCCAAAAGGGTTCTTGCACACATCAGCCTTGATTATAAAACACTTGTAATGGGTACAACCCTGAAACGCAAAAAGAAAAGAATCATCATCACTTGACCATGGTACGTACCTGTTTCTATAGAGGGGCTGATTGATATCAGAGTTCTGCATAGATAAATTAATTGTACCTATATGTATATATAATCATGAGTACAGTGACCCCGAAGTTTATAATTCTGTATACCGTGGGCCGGTCATAATTACCGCAAAACATAAACGTTGAAACAGAGTTCAAGGTGGATATCAGATATATGGAACTTCATTGGAAAGTTTTTACTGAGGTCTAAGAAATCGCCTCCGCCGCCTGACTACTGACGTCGAGTCGTAGTGCATTCGAGCGCATCCTATGTCTAAACATATTTTATTCCTTATTGTTGTAGAAATATATTATATATATATGATGTCTTAAAAGAATCGGAGTAGTGACTAAAGCGTAGGTAACTCAGGTTGCAACAAATATAAAAGACGAAATTCATGTAAAATTTATGTATTTTTTTATTATTTTGAAATCACATGTCGTAACATTCATCTTGTTAATTAAAAATATTCACATTGTCATTTAAATAATCTATTACGGTAATCTAGCTTATATTTAGGGAGAAATAATGCCATTGAGTACTACTAACGATGGAATCCTTCCATCGGATACACGATTGGTCGACCACTCTACATCGGAAACATTACCCTCGCGGTTTACATACAAATATACAACATTATAGTACATTACAGAACTTGCGTATTGTTTCGACATTCACTAATAAAATGGCATTAACATGGTACACTTACAATACATACAAATAATAATAATAGATCATCATGCTCTTTGGTTTGCACGACGGAAATCAACTACGTTTAATATATGTATAATGAATAACAAACAGAAATCTCATTACATTATCTATCAAGAGATCAATACAAATGTACGTTAAAACAAAGAGCAGATTTATAATTGAGGGTACACAGACACATGTGATATGCAACTTTGTTTACCAGTTACTATAAATTAATATCATGTCTTTTATTGAGCCATTCTTTTACACGTAACTCATACGGCTATAAATAAAAAAATGCGTATAAATTACAATTTTACATCATAGCATTGTTGAAAGATATCAGTCTAATATCATTTTGATCATTTGGCAATACTGTTTAAATTTCATAAGTAATTACATTCTACCTAAACATATGACAAATTATAATTAATTGAATCGAAAAATACAATACTTGCCATAATAGGAAGACTAAATGCAAATTTTGAGATTTTATCGATATTTTGAGCCCACGACTAATAAATTGAGTTTTACTAAAGTATATTAATACATTCCGAAGTATCGAGAAATGAAGAACTACTATAACATTAAAGGAACAGGAATACAAATTGGTATAATGGCACCTCGACATTCCACTTACTTTAACATTAAATACGTTAAAAATAACTTTTTTTTTTTTATATAAAAATTACAATTACGGAGATTCGAGTAAAACCAGGCATAATTATCACTCCTAGTTTATCTAATGTGTATGCTTTGATATTTTACAGAGTATGTATAGTCTCCATTTATATACAAAAATATACATAAATGTCGGGGTACTGAGCAACTCCAGACTGCCGGGCGTTCGTCAAAAAGTGAACCCTGTACTTTCTATACAACTAAACAAATGGTATGTCCACACTGCATTGTACTTGTTTGACGTCTAGTTTCTGAACGACAACGTAAACTGTGGCGCCCTCTTTATGACAAAACCTTATACGGAGTTACGTGGAACAGTGAAAGGAACTTACTGCACTTATCATTGTGACGTACTTTAAGAAGGAACGGACCGTGAAATTTCTAAGAAAAAACGCCTAGTGTCATTTTTATTCAATTGTTTTTAATGTCATGTCATTTTTATTCAATTGTTTTTAATGTCATGTCATTTTTATTCAATTGTTTTTGTTGTACATTTACAGGATTGGTCTCATTTTATTTTTAGGTCGTTCCGCGTAACCCGGGCAGTAATTACTATTCCATGCAAAAATATTGCTGTCTCGCCGTTCCCAAACAGTTCCTTGTTACATACGCATATTAGAAAAAAGATCCACAGATATAATCGTTGCGTTGAAAATAGGTGAATGCTCCTGGATCTAACAACTGTCACTTATTATCACGCTAACAAAAAAAATACATCAAGGTATTATTTGTGTGTATTGCGGGTATTTACGCGAAGCGAAATTGTACGATCAAGGCGTCTACCCATTTTCTACGCAACATCTATGTACAACATTTTTCCAATTTGTGGTTACATACTGTATAAAAATAAAGATTTACATCATCATAGTTAGCCCTTCGACACACGATTGACTCGCTTCCGTGTTCCTTGAGCAAACGAGGATTATTTTAGAATAAAAGGGAGATATTACATTATCTTTAAATACAAAGGTACGTGTGCACCCACTGTTATGACACCATGCGTTAGACACCTACTTAGCAAGTTAGCTCCAAAATTGCGAACAAGTAATCAAATGTTTATATTCTGTCCCTTATTTATAACTTTCTTGTTAAAAAAAAAACGTTCTCGATAAGCTAATGCTAAAAGTGCCTCATCAACTCATCGATGATAATCTCTACATAGTATAAAACAAAGTCGCTTCTGTACGCTTAGACCTTTTAAACTACGCAACGGATTTTAATACGGTTTCCATCAATAGACAGGATTCAAGAAGGTTTATATGTATAACACATGCTATGCACCACATTAGTATCTACATTGCACGGGGCTGATCGCTGGTCATATACATATAAAGACAAAGCACCGTTTAACCAAAAATCAACATTTAAATTAAAAGTCTAAAAAAAAGTTAAAGAGTTTTAATTTAAAAGTCAACATAAAAGATATGTCTTAACTAGTTTGAATAATCTCATGATCCTCATGCTCTTTAAAGGCATGTGTAACAAAAATAGCGATTTGTAAAATAGTATATTAAGTCGCTGCAACCATATGCCCGCATCACTTTACACCGAATAGCACCTGTGTCAGAGGTCTGCGCTATGATTTGGGGCTAAATTTTAATGATACGTAGAGTTGTGGCGTACGAATACGGTCGACTTCTGAACGATATGACAGGCAGAAATATTCGTATACGAAAACATAAGCGTTTTAAATAATAAGCACAATACACTAAGAACAGTAGGTCATCCTTTGAATGTCTGCATGCGTACCGGGCGCCGTGTACGTACACACTGCTACGCACACATTAGCATAATCTCGGGGAGACTCGGGTGCCAGCAGTCAAGGCCTTGCCGTGAGTGTGGTCGCGCGCGTCTCAGCGCGCTGCACTCCCGCTCGCATTCGCCTGCTCTCACCGGCCACTTTATTATTTACACTTTACCGGCCATTTTATTAACACCTTAACTGCCTACCGCTGAGGCCAGTGGGGACACCGATTAGCGATCGGAAAATTTTATAGAAAACGTAGTCTTAATAACGTTAAATCTTTTTCATAGTGGCTATATTCTATAATTTAGGACAAATAAACATTAAAAAAATTACGGATTTGTGATTTTCACTATGGCCCCAATGCAAAGTAATGTTTCGCCGACATGGTGACCGAAATGGTGTGGAAGATGTTAAGCGCAGTTTTGGTCATAATACGCAAATAATATTTAACTAAAGATAAAAGTGACAACCCTGAGCGTCAATGTAAGAGTAGGCTATTAACTCGCCGACCGGCCTAAGATTAACTACTTTTCATAGTGTACTTTGTAATAATAGAGCCTATGTTCGATTAACTGGACATCGTGAACTGGGTTTTATTATTTTATGTAGGTACATATATCTGACAATAAATGAGTATTTAAATGTTACCGATTCGCAACTTTGAGCTCAATAAAATACCGCAAAATAGTGTATCAACTCTGAATAGCTATTCCGACGTGGTGTCAGCAAATCAGTAGTCTTGTTATATTTTTCACATTATTGCTTATGACAAAACATCGCATCGTCCAAACATGTCACGTCAGCAGTATATGTTGACAAACACTTCGTTTTGTATTTTTTTTTGTCACACAGAAACCTAACAATGTTTTTTTTAAATTGTTTTTCATAAAACTTTACTCCTCGCCTATTTGGGTGTAAGCAGACATTTTGTGATCTATTAACATGTAGACATTTACCAAAATGTTACCACAGCTTTAAGTTCGAATGGAATTAGATTTGGCATGTCAGTTCCGGTAATAAGGCGGGTCGAGCTAGTCAGTTGCGATGCGGAAGTTGATCGCGTCATGTGTATATCGAGTCGGTAGCATCGCGGACGCTCATCGCGACAAACGCGTCACTCGAATCAGTTGTGTTGCGGACGCCGATGGAGACACACGCGTCTATCGAGTCAGTTGCGATGCGGACGCCGATGGAGACACACGCGTCTATCGAGTCAGTTGCGATGCGGACGCCGATGGAGACACACGCGTCTATATCTCGGCGTGTTCCCTGGAGTGCGTGACGGCGAGCGTGTCGGGCGAGTGTAGCGTGATGTTGGTCTGCGAGGCGACGGTGGCCGCGGCGGCGGGCGCGGGCGCGCGGTACACGTACCCGAACAGTAGCGGCACAGCCGGCAGCGCTACTAACTCCAGCTGCCCCTCGCCGCAGTACTCGTACTGTCAGACCTGAGATATATCATCCTGTCGTTATTATTGCTATGATGGTAACTGACCGGCGCAACTCAGTGTTATTTTTTTCATGTAGGTATTTATATCTAAACTAGTTGCGCCCCGCGGTTGTTACCCACTACATTTTTGGGAATAAAAAATAGCCTATATGTTAATTCAAATTTAACCAGCCGTTTGAGCATGAAGAAGATACAAACATACAAACACACTCACAAACTTTCGCCTTTATAATACTAGTACGATGTGATAAAATACGGAGTTATAAGCTTAGAATGTACAATGCCAAAAGAGGAATATTAAATCGTGAGAAAACCATAGTGTGGTAGTGGGGTACCTACGTTCTAGTACTCGGCTGGCTAGCTATCACCCTTAAGTAGAAAATATGTCGCCAAGCACCTAACGGCGTGTTCCGGGAGCCTCACTTGAAATCCAGTTCCATTTAAGGCTACGTGTTTACCGTCTTAGACCACAAAGTCACTTAACATTAGCCTGTAATTAAAAAAAAAATGTGAGTGTTATCTAGTTTAACCTTTTGAGGGGGATGCATCTCGTATGCCGCCGGGTAGGCGCCCGCATAGGGCTCGCTACGACGACTGCTGCCGGCCGGCGCTGAAGCTGCAAGTAAATTTCACATTAGTCAGTGTTTCAAAAATCTTTGTAGAATCGATAGCGTGGTCTGGTGCAGCATGCGCCATCTAGTGTGCGAAGTGTTAGTTACCTGGCACGAGCCTGGCGCCAAGCGCGGCGGGTGCGCCGTATCCCTTGTGCTGCCGGGCGCGCCGGTGGCCGGGCCGCGGCGCACCGCGAGCCGGCGACCGCGGGTTCTGGTTCCGCATGCGTCGCAAAGTGTTCATCGGTCGTCGCAGCGTCTCCGAGATACGCCTGTAATATTACAATCAGTTACATAGACATAAACGCGCTTGTTATGACAAACAATGTTGCCATTCTTGTTAAAAATAAAAACGGACTTTGTTGATATATTATTATTTATATTTTTCATCCCATCTATTCAAAAATAGGCGAAGGGTTCCTCGATAAATGCGAGCAAAATAGGTCATTCCGGGGCACTCAATGACGTTTGAATTTGGAACACTATTTAATTAAAAAGTTTGAACGCAATTCACTTCAATAAAGTCCTGGCCGGTAATAAAAAAAAGCGCGGCTGCCGACGCGGCACTGGTTAACCAAATAAAAAAAAATACGTGAGGACTTCTTATTCGATTTTTTAATTACTATTTAACAAAATATTACAATTTTAATTTGATTCACAAAAATTATAAAAATATGAGTTTTAGCAGTGAAAGTGAAATACACCAGATAGTGTAAAATTAAACGCAGAAACTGTCATAAATAAATTACTACCAAATAAATCGAGAGAAAAATATATATTCTCATAGAGGGGGATAAAAAGCAGAGTGTGCCACACGGTACCAAAATTATTTTATCCTTGAGCGACATACCTTGAATTCCTCGCTACGCGTAAAATTCTAATCTAGAACCCTCCGCCTTCAATTACCTTTAATACACTATTTTGGTCCCTTGTGACACAATCTACTATTGTAACGCAAATGAATTATTGTCTGTTATCAAATTATAAATTTACGCTTTTTGAACTACAATGCCAAGATTCTTAGCTCTGATTACTATAAGTATGTTAAATGTCGCTTTCACCATCACCTTTTAATTAGGAGAGAAACTGTAGATCTCACCTTTTTATAAATTATATTGTCTGAACTTAATTGTCCTTCATTATTGTCTGAGAATAGACTTGTTTTGATGACTCCTCTGGGTTGACCGCTTCCGATCTTCAACTTTATGTATGTATATTATATACTCCATGAACGATTTATCGTAAAAAATTATTTATCTATACATAAATTAACTTTAATTATAATAACTATTATGCTTAATAATAACTACTTAAGTATTCAAGGCAATATAACTAGATAATAATTAATATCACATTTTTAAAGATGTAATGTAATAAGACGATTCTTTCAACAAGGTCTGGTCTAGGGCATCGCTGCTTTGACACTCATTACTTTGAGACATTAGATCAGGGGTTCCCAAACTTATTTTGTCTAGTGCCCACTTTGAGAATAAATTATTTTTTAGTGCCCCCATTTTTTCACCAACTTAAAGCTAAGTTTGAGCAATCTCTTAACTAATATTAGTCGAGAGCTCATGCAGTCGGTGTCTAAGAGGCCTCCTAGCTAAATTAAATTACAAATCACCCCCCAAGGCTCTACACAACGCCCCCATTTTTTTTCTGGGTCTCTTACCGCGCCCCTTTAGACCTGCAGCGCCCACAAGGGGGCGTTATCGCCCACTTTGGGAAAGGCTACATTAGATGGTTAGTCTCAACAGCCCTGTTATTTCACTAGCTGCAGTACCCTTCAAACCGGAACACACAATGTTAACACACTACACACACACTGTTGTCACAAATAAATTAGTAAGCCACATCAATAATTCTTATTAAGGCATTTGCAGTTTAAAGCTAATAAATACCACCAGGTATGGTGGTACCATAAATAGGAGTGTAATAAATATATTATTATTACTTAGTTTCTTTGATCAATGCTTAATTAAGCTACTACTATCTGAAAACACGTTAAAACTCAAGTTTCGGAAATTAATACAATGAAACGATATGATAGAGTTTTGGCGGGAACGCGGAAAGAGTCGTGTCGCCCCATTGTATTTCTTTTCAAAAAATTTGATTTGAATTTGACTGGAACGGACTGGACTTGACCAAGACAATAAAGAAGTTGAAAACTGAAGACTGCACACAAAATACAGAAACATTGAATCTGGCAGAATGCACAGAGTGCGATGCCAAGAAGAAAGAAAAAAAAAACGATAGGATTTTACGGAGTTCCCGACAAAACTCCCTTTGTTTATTTTCAGTGGCCAGTTTGTATGTGATACCTGGCAGGCGGCCGCTTGGGATTGGAGGAGGGCGTGTGGACTGCGCAGCATTTGATGAATGCGCCCATGCAGACGATGAGCGCGACTCCACAGAGCAGCACGGCCCACCACTGGCGCGTCACCCACGCCTGTACCGACTGCAGAGTCGCGCGGTTCAGCAGCAGATTCTTCAACCGCACCAGCGGTCCTTCCGCATCTACAGCGCGGCATTTCAGAAACACGTCGCAGTATCCCTGAACACACAAATTCCTTTAATTAATAACAAAATAGTAATAAAAAATCTACACGTACTACACCTAAGAGCCGTGGTGGTGCCGGCGTAAGAATACTACCCCACCCTTTCTACCCATGGTTACTGTAAGAGTCAGCTAAGGGATGTAATCCGGAAGATGGGCAGCAGCGTCTTCCTTGAACAATCACACCTAACTGCGCTCGCCAACCCGCCTGTCAAGCGTGGCGAGTATTGGCAAAACCCCCCCAGGAAGAGGCCTATGTCCAGCAGTGGACGTCCTATGGCTGATGATGTGATGTGAATAAAAGACCGGCCAAGTGCGAGTCGGACGCGCGCACCGAGGGTTCCGTACAAACCTGTAGGCATATAAGTAAAAGTTATGGCATTTTTTTTTTAATGGTAATTTATGCTTTTCGCAATTTTTCCTTTATGTGCTATAAGACGTTGCTTCGTATCAAATTTTAAGATTCTGAGTTCACTGGAAGTACCCTGTAGGTTTTGATTCCCTTGCGAGTGTCAAAAATTTGCAAAAAACAATCCAGATAAATAAATCCCACTAATATTATTAATGTGAAAGTTTGGATAGATAGATGGATGTTTGTTACTGAATCACGCCAGAACGGCTGAACGGATCTGGATGAAACTCTGCATGTAGATACTTTAGGTCCTGGAATAAAACATAGGATACTTTTCATTATCATCCATCACCACGCGGGTAAAACCGCGAGGCGCAGCTAGTAAGGTTATATACATATGTACATGTATGTGGAAATCGCAAAATGACCTGGAAGTTATCGCAAGGCGATCCTGGGCGCAAACTGATCCCGCCTACAGGCAGGCCAACTTTCAGCGCGAAGTCGGCGGTGCTCTGACACGAGTCGACCGTGGGCCCCGTCTGGCACGCGAGCTGGCAGAGCGCGCGCCGGTCCACGACGGCCGTGACCCCGTCCGCGACCATGGTCGGAGCGGACGACAGGAAACACTCGCTCATGTTCCACTTCAAACACATCGAGCCGCGGCACTCGCCGCTGATGCATAGCTGGGTATCTGTCAACAGTTATGGTTAGATTAGCAATTTAAACGTAGTTTGACTTTCATCAATTAAACCAATCGTCACTCGAAAAGATATTCGCGATTTTTCATTGCCTGAAAACACGGATAAAACGACGTTTTCTAAAAATGAAACCGATTTATCGCCCCCGAGTCCCGCTGCATACTAAATTTCATCAAAATCGTTGGAGCCGATTCCGAGATTCAGATTATATATATATGTATATACAAGAATTGCTCGTTTAAAGGTATTAGATTAGATAGATAGATTAGATTTAATGACTGTCTTGATAGCTAATTTTGGTAGCGTATCTGCTTCAAGAGCTGTGTTAGGGTGTGGATTTGATTCCCACTCAGGACAAACATTTGTGTGATGAGCATATCAATGTTTGTTTTATATCTGGGTGTTCTGTATGTATTATAAGTATATATGACCCTGATTTACTTGGTGTAACAATTATCTTATGTACTTGAAATATAAAATAAAATCACTGACAGGTGCACAAAGAACGATGCCAAAAACAAAGGAGCAAAGTATAAAAATATCTCACCGTTGTTGCACATGGTGTGGTTAGGCATGGCTCGCGGCTCAGGGCACTCGGCCGAGCGTCCGGAGCAATAAGACGCGTGGCTGCACTCGGTCGCCTCTTTACACGTCATGTTAGCACGCGAGGACGTGAACATACACGTCTGGGCGTTGCAGCACGGACCTTGCGACGGACTGCAATACAAAAAATACTGTTACAGCCATAGACAAAGTGATAACAAGTACCATAGACAACTGTGATTCGTATATTTAAATAAAAAACAGGTTGGTTTGAACACCTTCCTCCTTTTTAAAGACGTTTAATAAGGCCGAATTTTGACAGTATTTTCTATTATACTCCGTGTCGTTTTTACACCAAAATAATAAATATTTCGCTCTAAACGGTGTATGTGAGTCGTGAAGTCTTTTCGCTTTGTCCAGTCGTGGGAAAAGACAATTCAACTATGAGTGCTAGGGGGCAGTTAATAGGTTACATTGTGTATTGTACTTGCCTGCACTGTGTGTTAGCTTTCCTAGTGCAACTCCTGGCGGTGCCGTTTCGTTCTCTGTCATATGCGCTCAACTGCCGTGGGTAGCAACATCGGTCTTTACATTCTATCTCATCGTAACCTGGAATGTTTACAAAGTACAATGTAAGTTTTAATCTTTGTAACCCCGACTAACGTCTAGCCCATATTTACCCGTTGCTAGATAATATACCTTCTAAAAAAGTAGTCGGTGATTTTTTTATTGGGCTTAGGGCGGTCTGCAATCTCGCCAGATATTAAGCTGTCTTAAATAAGTAAGAAAGAAGAGTCATCAGGGGAGTAGGTGGTCAAACGTGGAATTAAAAAATAAAGAAAATGATTCACTAGTGACATATATAACCATTGGAGAATACCAATTGCCAATGTATGCAACAGTTGCACAGTAAAAATGTTACCAATGCGCAAGTTTTTCGGAGCATAAGGAAATTAAATCATGAAGTATTAGACAAAAAACACAACACTTAATACAGTTAACTCCCAATGGGAACTGGATTTGGAGATGCTGTTAGGTACTTGACGGCAGATTTACAACTTGAGGGTAGCCTAGCCAGCCGAGTATTAGAAATTACCCTACTACCTAGCTATAGTTTCCTTTCGATGATTTGAACCTTCTCCAGCATGCGATATGAACATACGAGTTAGAACCGTATGCTGTGATAGTTACCACAGTCGCACTCCTCGCCGACCTCTACGATCTTGTTCCCGCAGAATGCGCCGGCGCTGGCCTTGAGACAGTCTCGCTTGCGTCCATCGCGCACAGCGTCTAGCACTGCACTGATGTTGCCGACAGAACACTTCGAGAAGCGGCTATTGTTCGGCCGGTCACCTGACGTCGCCGATGCGAACATTATAAAGTTCCCTTCTTGCCCGCCCGGCCGACACTCAGACGGGTAGTCATGCTGTGGACCAAGGATCATGTAAAATACTTAGTAATCTGTAGAAGTAGAATAACTGAAATAGGAAACCAATATGTGAGATATAACAAACTTATGGTAAACCCTACATATATTTATATGCCTACATATGGGTTCAGGCAAGGTGATGGCAGGTGGACTAAGGCGTTGACGGATTGGTGGCCGCGAACTGGTAAACGGAGCGTTGGTCATCCACCAGCTCGTTGGATAGACAACATAATAAAAATTCGCGGGTCGAATCTAGACAAGATTGGCACAGGACCGGGGCGAGTGGCGTACAAGAAGAGAAGCTTATGCTCAGCAGTGGGCGATTTCGGGCTGATGCTGATGATTATATTTTAACACTAACGTCAATTAAGTCATTGTAAAAAACTACTGTGCATTACTTCTCAGAACATTTGCTGGTTCACTCCTTATGTTTTCCTTCAGATTCAATATCCAGTAGTTAATATAATAGTATAAGATTTGATGTCCTCGCGTAAATATCAGAGAACTCATTGGTACGGACGCGAGATCAAAAAATCAATCTCACGATTTTAAATCTTGTCTTCTTCCAACTTAGCTACAGCGGCTAATTAAACAAAGCATTTTTTACATTGATCTAAAAAAAAATATATAAATATATGTTACTCGTGGTTACTCTGTATTCTAATGATACCCTAGACGTCCAAATCTGATTAGGCATTTAAAAGTTATAGTGGAATAAAGAAACTTACATACATACATCTATATATGAACAGTGAAAACTACACTTCTTTCCTTAAGCAGTCGTGTAAAAAGCGTTCTCACCGGCGATCCAAAATTGTGTCCAATCTCGTGTGCTAGCGTGAGTTGGCTAACTTTGGGCGGTACTCTGCTGTTGTAGTTAACAAACGTTATAATGCCGGTGTTGAGGGACCGCTTGGTGCTCTGGTACATCCCACCGATAGTTTCCGTGTACGTCTTGTACTTCTCGCAGATGCCGCCAGAGGCTCCACTGGCGCTCGCAACCCACGCCAAGCCTGCCAAATATAGGTATAGCTTGCTTAAATAAAGTTAGTTTCATAAGAGTAGTAAACAAGCAGACGGTTCGTCTAATTGTAAGCTCACTGCCAACTGTGTACACCCAAAGAGATGTTTGCCAGAACTGCGATTTTTGTCTCAAACATTCGAGGTCTGCACTCAAATATCGTGCCAGTCCATCATCTTGAGACTGATCAACCTTTACTCTTATATCTGATGGAGAAGCAGATTTGAATCGGTTTCTTATAGGCAAGCGTGCTCTATCTTAGATCGCATCATCACTTAACATCAGGTGAGATGGAGGTCAAACGTAAGCTTACTTCTAATTTAAGAAAAATAATAGTGTTGCATGTTGCTACAATTACGTACCTACGTACGTAATTGTATTTTAAACATGATTGTGGACACATTTTGCGTCGGCGCGCAGCGTTCGGATCATCACAAGGGGAACGAACTTAATGCAACCGAAATATGTAAATATCGTAGGACAATTCACACGGCCATCCATCCATTCGTTCGATTAAATCCCAAACTAAACAAAGCTAGTACTTTGCGAGCCAGATAACTGATAGAACACTTATATACTTTTTTTGTCAATACACATAATAATACATATACAGAACACCTGGACAAAGAACAAACATTTATGGAAGTTTTGGATTTTCCTGAATGGAAATCGAACCCACGCCCTTGAAGCTGATATACTACCAAATGAGATAACAGGGCAGTCTAATGTAGGAAAAAAAAATACTGAAAGATTTTGGAACAGTGAACGCAGATGTGATTTCCAATTAGCTTGTTCTAAGCAAGGGACTTGGAATTTTTAGGAAGATCAATCGAAAGCGAGTGCCTTACCCAAAGTACCGCCAGTGAAGTCTCTATAAGTGAACACGTATGCTAAGCAGAAATCCTCGTGGTTCCCGAGCGAGTGAAGGTTGAGGAAGTTTGAAACGTCGATGTTCTCGAGGCAAAACTGGCTGGACTCGCTGGGGTAGTGGCACATAGAGTCGTCATCAATCTAAAAAAAATATTAAGATTAAAGGATTCCGTAGCAGAAAGAAGTGATGGTAGACGAACTTAGGATTATTTATCTAAGGCTCACCTTTATCCGTTGGACTTCAAACTTGATATTTCTATGTTTGAGGCGTCCGTCGAATCTTGTGTCTCTGTATATGTAGTTGACTGCCGTGACGTGGTGCGAGATCAGAGATAGGATCTCTTCTCGAGTCTTCATATCCACCTCCGCTTTCTTGCTTGGATCCTTGTGCTGGAACACAAGAATAGCTTAAATTAGTTTGTACTCTTGGGAGTCCTCCAATGTTGACAATGGACAAATGTTTTAGACAAAGAGAGAAAAAAAAAAAGTATAAACCTTGTAGGCTTATATTTATATATATATTGTGATGATTAGGGTCAAAATATACCAATAAGTAGTTTTGTTAAAATTATTCTACAATAAGTTTTTAATTCTTTTATGTAGACAATTTTAAAACTTGGGCCTGAGCTATGATATCATTTTTTTACTGTACGTAAATTGTTTAATGTCATTAGAGTCAGAATTATATGTCATTACTAAAAGTGTATGATTTGTAACAGATACAAAGAAAGAAAAAATCTTAAAAATTTGGAAGCAAGCATCAGTAAGCGTAACACTGAAGAACGCGTAGAAAATAATAGAATTAATTACACCCACTATATCTCCACAGTCCACAGATATCTCTAAGTAACGAGCGTCAAAGCAGCAATGACATGAGACTTTTGTTACTTAAGTTTCTGGGTACTGCAATGAGCATGGTTAGGCATTATCACTTTATCATCAGAAAAGCGTCTTGTTCTTGTGTAACACTGGACTGACGTGGATTAAGTGGATTGTTCACACCAATAAATTACAAGCATTGAATATAAACAAACTTAATAATAGTTGAATGATATTAAAACACTCACGTCAGGGAATCCCTCTCTAACATGCCGCCATATTAACGGGTCGGTCTGTATGTACAACGAGCACGTGTTCTTTGCACCGTCAGGTGGCGCCGCGCGCCGCGAACGCGAATGCTCGCCTGTGTTCGCCGCACGAGAGTATTTGTTGTAGTGGAAATCCCAGTATCTAAAAACAAATGATCGATTGATTTTTGTAAAACGGTTATGTTTTTCTATTTGAATGCAAAAATTAAGGCTTGATAGGTACACGGATCAGGAGCATACGACAGTTGTTTTACAGACTTCCATTTTCAAAATCTTTTAACGTATGAGAATGGCAAAATTACCATAAAATTTAATGTGCATGTTTCATATAGCCATTTTATTACAGTAAGAGACTTGTGATTAAGTCTTCTTTATCTGTGACGTCTAAATTGTTACTTTTCGGTATTTTCATCTTAACAATTTAGTTCGTTTTAGAATGCTTAACGCAAATAACCAGCCAGCTCAAATTCCAATACCAGATCGGTGAGATGCGGGCAACTAAGTTAAACATGGTAGTATTTCATCTGTGTTTAAACGCAAGAATGTTGTAAAAACAATCAGTTAAGTAATCTCTGATCAAACCCGTAAGGGTAGATATAATTATATAAACAATCTAGTCTGATGTTAATCCATGTAAAACATAACCGGTTGACTTAACGATTTAAAGTTCGTGAAAATTAAATAATATTTTATCCAACAAATAGTGTTCTAAATATTTTTCCAATCCTTGTAGTAAAACAATAGCTTTGCTAAGCCACCGAGCGGTATTAATTATGCGGGGAAATATTTCACAAAGGCAGGATTAAACTAACCGGCTTAAATTCTACAAAATAAAATAAAAAATGGAGTGTTGCTATATTCTGAAATTCTTAACGAAGCATTGCAAATATTCGAAAAAGTTATTATAAATTGTTGCCAATTGTAGTTTTTTTTTTCACAATTCGTCTGTGATTGTTTAAACGATCATTACAACATAAAACTTAGTCATAAATACACGAGTACTATACTTAGGTGGCACTGTAATACTTATGCAGTCCTGAGTGACTCAGGACCGAAAACTACTACAAAATTATAATAAGAAAACAACGCACGTCCTACGTCCTAACGTCTTTAATTAGTCACATTGTTGTTGGTTGTCTGAAAGAAATCGCCTAGGTGATAAGGACGACGTGGTTCTACCATTATATGTATTAGTCTATGTTATTTTCATTTTTCTTTATCTCTTTTTTAAGTTTTGTATGTTATAATGTATGTATGTTCGGTGTATAATAAAGTTATATTCTATTCTATTGATTACTATCAACAGACATCATCATCCTGCCTTTACAAAAAATAAGGAATTGTCTAGCGTTTTAACGTGATTTCGCCTAATGTTAAGTGAAGATGCGGTCCACGATTGAGCACGCTTGCTGAGAAGAAACTGATTCACTTGCTACTTAAAGGCACCTAGATCCTATCTATCAGGGAACACCCACTCGTGCAGCAAATTCCACTGTGAAACGATACCTTATTCTATTAGGTGGGTTTGGTTTTTTTCATGGAGAAAAACAATAAGCTGTGCCGACTCTTTCATTCGTCACCTCTCACATTCACTCATTTCATCTGCCATACTACTCATCCATACCTTTGTAGAAGAAGAAGAGGGCATTCTCTTAGAGTTTTATCGCTTTGCTAAACTTAAGTCTTGCGGCTCTTTTCTCCAATTATTCTTTTTATATATTACTTTTCTATTAACCTTAACTTTCATGCATTTTATGTGATTAACATTTCTTAGACTTTTCTGTCTTGCTTTTGTTACTTTGTACAAATGTGTTTGCTTCTTCGAACTGTCTAATGATTCGTATAACAAATTTTACATAATTATTGCTTTACTTAAACTGACGCCACATTCAAATATGACACGGTAAGTGATCTTCTCTTTTGAAAATTTGTTTTAGAACTAGTTGTCGTTTGAATGGTTTAAAGCAATTTCAATGGAATATCAGAAAACTTATTGCTGAAGTGTCATCGTTTCGTTTTCCCAACCGTGTTAAGTCGTTGTCTTTGTATTAATACTTTTTTTAACATTCTACTATTCAGTTCAACATCATTGCTGTGTACCTAGGCGGGTCATCTCTTAAACTGTTGGGATGCGGTGGCGGTGATGCGGGGATATGGTGGTTGTGTGGCGGCGTAGACGGCGCCGGCGCAGCGGAACTCGCTGGTTCCTCGTCGACCCCGGAGTTCTGTATCCTCTCCATCCACTGTACAACCTCGTCTGTGATGCCGCAACCTCCTACGTGACCTACACAATGAAAACAAAGCATGTTACTAAAAACTTTGTGAAAAGAACAAACATAAGGTATTATCGCAATCCAGTAGTGGGTCGCAAGAGAATATTGAGTGGATCCGGAAAAATAAGACCGACCGGGTAAATCGGACGTATCAAACTATTAAAAGTAACTAAAATTGAAGTTATACTAATCTTGTTAAAATATAGCACTTTCTTGTATTCATATAAAGTATAAAATTTTGACAATTCTTCATTTATATAGTCACGCCCCTTTTTATTCAGGACAACCAAGCAGTGAGTCCCGAATTTGAAACTTTTTATTCAGTCAACTTTGGAAACCACTGCTCTAAGTAATTGTGATAGACCGTCAGTATCTCGTTAATCTTTAAGTTATGATACTGATGATGGTAACTGACGTGATTTCGACATGTTTTTGTTTTACTTTCTATTGTTTAGAAGTTATGACGGCTAAACTATATTACGTACTGTTGCCTATTGAATAGACGTTTAGCACATTTATGTTCATACAACTGATGCTCGTACGTTTTATTGTACTCCGACGACTCCGATCCGACGACAATAGATTTAAAAAAGCCATTCCGTAAATGCTAAAATATGTCACGGTCGCAAATCTTGATAGATAACTTGCACGTATAATTTGTATCAATCAACTGAAGATACGGCCACATGTGATGCAATACCGAGTTAGAGACAATGGTATCATCAAACTACGGGTATATTTAGTAACAAAAGATCTCGTGTGTTTTGAAACCGGTGTCAAGTTAGTCTGAAACCTTCTGAGAAACAAAAGATAATATCGTGAAACAAGAACTAATAACATCTTGTTAGATTGGATATTCTTTTGCTTATTATATCTTTCACCTAAGTAACACTATCAGAATACCTACTAGCAAATTACTGTTTACTCTAGCCTAGCTTAAGTCTGTTATTTTCAATAGAATAGACGCACTATATATCCGGAAACTAGAACACATTTTTTTGGGACTTCTATAAAAATATTAGTCTGAAATATGTAGAGACCCGTCTGGTT
The DNA here is from genome assembly GCA_950106695.1 of Biston stratarius. NCBI lineage: Eukaryota > Metazoa > Arthropoda > Insecta > Lepidoptera > Geometridae > Biston > Biston stratarius. Next base: position 7,591,852 of record OX467107.1, read on the forward strand.
GTCTAGATAAACAAAATTGTTCCATAAATCTTAAGATTTATTGAGTGAAGCACGATTGTTCCGGTACATTAGTGAAGAGACGGCCGTCTGTTCGGCCGCAGTTCAGTAGGTATACTTAGCTTCAGTACTCGGACGGAGGGCTCTGACATCACATCGCCAGCACATAACAATTGTAAATAGACGCAATCCGTACGTGCCTCGCATACGACGACACGATTTACCAAGATTTATAATCCGGATTAAAGGAACGAATTAATTCTACGCATCGTGATTCGGTAATGTTGTCAAAAGAATATCAAAATCAATACCGTACAGCCGATACCGCCAAGGTTATAATATTCCGCATTTTAATATCAGAATTTAAATTATTCATGATCAATTCAAAGTTTCCAAGAGTAGGGGATGAAGAAATATAGGAAACGAACACGGTCGCAGTCTCTTGGCGAAATAAATAGTGCGACGCGGACGCGAAACTCTTTTCTATACGGTTACTGTTACTCCGAGATTTATCAACGGAGTTCGTGCAAGATTTATAACTCCAATATACATTATTCCGAGTCTTTGTTTTTCGTTCCTTTTCGCCGAGGAATATAAGTAATTACGTGCGCTAGCCAGCGATGAAGGCTGAATTTCACCATCTGTGGACGACATGACCTATAGGACAACTTAATTTTCCCTCTGAAATTATTATCTCTGATAAGTTTAATTTTTTAAAGTTAAGTGATTTCTTCTGGAAACGTGGTTAAAACAGGAAGTCGTTAGGTTTTGTTTTTAGCGAAGCCTGAAGGCTCCATTAAGGTTGCGGTAACGATACATCACAACATGTCGCGCGGTGGTAATGCTGTGCACGAACGTTGAATCCGGTAGCCAGGGAATTCATAATGACGCATGGAAAAGCACAATGCAAACGAAAAAGCTCGCGTTTTAAAATTAAAAAGTGCTGAATGGTGGATTATTTTTTTCAGTCCGTGTGTCGTGTTAGTGCGCATTGGCGTTTCGCATCCGGCGCGATGCATTTTAACGAAGCTCCTGACTGCATGGCCATCGTCGGCTTACGTGCGGAGAGCTGACGAGCAATTTTTGTAAATACTTTATTATCATGCAAATATATATGTAAACTTTAATACAGATTTATGTATGAGTCGGTTTCACACAAACTATGGATACTTATTGTAATTACATTTAATTTGAGTTAAGTACCAATGTTTAAAACTAGCTACAGGTTGGAAAACGGAAATTCGCTTCTTTCCTTTTGTCATGCAATATATGCAAATATGTGCGACCCAAGAATCTTGTTAAATATTTTTTACTCCAAATATGGACAATGCTTATTAAACCTTTAATTTGACATTAAACATGTTTAAAACAAAGCAATTTGTTGCCAATTTAATTTATAAAATCGGCCATATAAGATTTACTGACGTATAGTTAAAGACGTCGAAAACATATCTTTTCTTTAAATATGACTAAGTATTTTAGGAGATACGAGGCAACAAAAACACATAAAGACCGTTAAAGTCAACCCTTCTTTTTGCGTAGTTGGGTAATGATAGTAGATATCACATTATAATATTATAAAGTTGAGAGTTTATCTCTTCTCTTATAAAAATATATAACTCAAAGGTGACTGACTGACTGACTGACATAGTGATCTATCAACGCACAGCCCAAACCACTGGACGGATCGGGCTGAAATTTGGCATGCAGGTAGATGCTATGACGTAGGCATCCGCTAAGAAAGGATTTTGATTAATTCTGCCCCCAAGGGGATAAAATAGGGGATGAAAGTTTGTATGAAACTTTGTCAATTTTAAACCGATTGGGCTGAAACTTTGCATGCATAAAGCTACTATGACGCAAGCATCTAGCGCGGGTGAAACCGCGGAGCACAGCTAGTGACTTTATAAGTGTGTTTGTATGTTTGGTACTTCTTCACGCTCAAACGGCTGGATCAATTTTGATTAAATTTGGCATGGACGTAGCTGACGCCCTGGATAAATATATAGGCTACTTTTTATCCTGAAAAAATTTAGTGTTCACGTGTGATGAGCAAGGAATATAAATTGAATTAAACAGCGGGTAGCACCGCGGGGCACAGCTAGTTTACTGTTGTTAAATGTTATTAGAAAGATTTGTTTATATTATTTTATTTGACGCTCGAACGCATGACTCTTGAATTTTATTAATACGTAATTTTTTTTTTATAGTTGGCATACTAGGTGTTTGCGCACATCTCACTTGAAGTTTGTATGTATGTTACTTCTTCTCGTTGACACGGTTTATCTACATAAGTCTTTCTCAAAGTGGGCGATAACGCCAACTAGTGGGCGCTGGAGGCTCAGAAAAAAATTGGGGGGTGTGGAAGTGGTTTAGGGTGGCGATGGCTGATTTGTAATTTCATCTACTTACTTTAAAATTCACTGAAATTAAAACCTACCTACTACAGAACATAGATTTTGTTTAGTTCATATTTCTGCACTGTTTGATTGCTCTCACTTTACCAGTGAGAGCAATCAAGTCTCGTTAAGAATATAAGTTTAAGCTCCAGACCAGACCAATATAGCACACTATATATAAAGTAATGAGCATCATTGTGGTATTTAAGATGTGGTAAAGTAAAAAAAAATTGGACGCTGAAAAATAATTGATTTTCAAAGTGGATGGTAGATGAATTAAGTTTGAGAACCTTTGATCTAAATCATAGCTAATTGAACTAAAACGTTAAAAATGTCATTACATCCTGTTACATCGCCTGTTAATGAATAAAACATAATCATATCTACTTTGAAGTAAGTATTACTTTGGTAGCTGTGAGCTCTCAGAGTGCTCGGTTGGAGTCGTCAGATACGGAAATTACCGCCCCATCCCACTTATGCCTGCCAGCTACAAGTGCACAAATACAATATTCGCGCAATCTCTAACGTGCACATAATCGCAACATTATAACGTGGAAATAACCATTAATGTCTAATAGGATTTCGGCTCAAGGCAACATGTATATGACTTCGCAAGGTTTTTATATTTAGCTCTGCGGTTGGCGTTTTACTATTTAATAAGATATATCAAAATGTTTAATGTTAGTGTTTGTAAATGTATTATTTTTTTAAATTATTAATGATGACAGGGATTCGTTTTGGTCGAAGGTAGTACATACTTGCCTAGCATGAGAACTGACACTCGAGTAAGTGAAGTAGGTGCATGGCGGCAGATTTTCAACTTGAGGGTAGTACCTAGCCATTCGAATATTCGAAAGAACTCTATAAAGTTATGATTTTGTCACGATGCTTATTGTTTATATATTTTTTTTTCAAACAAACACTGGATAACACAGCTGCTAACGTAACTAAATAGACACCTAGTAAAATAAATAAATAATTTATTGGCACCATAAAGGTGGTGCCAATAAATTATTGTCATGTTACAGGACAAGTTGCGCAACCAAATATAATTTCGTTCAGGTCGTTATCTAGAAGAATTCGCACTAGGTAATTGATAAATAATAGTGATATTTAGTTTAATATGACCTGTCACACCTGCCTGTTCATGTGCTTGGCATTTACATCTAATGTTTCGTTTAATTTCTAGTTACAATATATATTTAGTAACCTAAATGCGTATACTTACGTAGTTTTTGATTAGGTTTTTGCGGTGTTCCTTTTATTAAGTAGGTACCTGATTACTTTTAATGAGTAATTCATTGTTTTTAATTTAAAAAAATATATGAACTTGATTGTCTCTAATGGGTTTTTTCCTCAGCGCATATAACATAAAACAAACGATAAAAAAATAGGTACCTACCAGTGCTGAATGGGAATAACATAACAATATCATTTTTGTCGCAGTTTTGCCTCAATTAGCATGAACAATCCAAACTCAATAAATAATTAATTAAGTATTTACCTTGTTGGCTCATTTGGTAGAATATCTGCTTCTAGAGCTGTAGGGCGTGGGTTCGATTCCCATCATAACATACTTTTATGTCACGATAAATGTATGTTCTGTATCTGGGTATTCTGTATGAATTACAAGTATGTATTTACAAAAAAAAAGTATTTAAGTATTCTATCAGATATCTGGTTCCCATAGTACAAGCTTTGCTTAGTTTGGGACTAGATGGCGCTGTGTGAAATGTCCTACGATATTTATTTTATTTGTTATTGCATTTAATTTTCTATGCATTTACAATAAATTGAAATTGAGAAACATTTCTATGGATATCTTAGCTTGTAAAGCATGTTGTTTCCCTGTTTCCCTTATTGTATCGAGTAGCACGATACAATAAACAATTTTAACCAAGAAGCGTTTTTATGGTTTTTATTGGTATTTAGTATTCTGTGGCGAATAACTACACTTTTCCAAGTAAAAGAGTTTTAACTGTGTGTAAGTAACATAATTTTTTGCAAAGGCTATGTTATCTATCATATTGTTCTGGCGAATGATGACCAACAACCATATTCTAGAATTCCATATTACTCATCACACAAACAAACAAACTTTTACTATAAACCTTCAAATCCCAAAATGTTAGCTGTTCCGTACATTGAAGATTAATGAAATGTTTCAATGTGATATTTTGCTAGCTGCGACTTTGCTTTTCCAAGTCATACACAAGTTTGTCAATATTGACGTGTGCAATGATATTCAATAATATATTTGTAGTCTAATCAAACACTCGGTTGACGTATCTAGATTGATTTTATTGTGTATGGTTGGCGACTATAGTTACTTATGGTTATTGACTAGGTGTTTGACCACAGCTCATCTGATGTTAAGTGAAGATGGTGAACACACCTGGCCTGAAAAAACAGTGGCTCTCAAATGTGTCTGCCGAAACACATTGTTAGGTGCTTGGCGGCAGATTTTCTACTTGAGGATAGCTAATCAATCGAGTAGGTGATAGAGAATACGATACCACTATGCTATGGTTTTATCACGATGTTTTCCTTCACCAGCAGCTCAAGGTTTGAACCCACGCCACTGAGTTACCATCGCTTCATGAAATAGATAGAAATATAATGCTGGCGAAATTAATAAACCGGAAGGGCGCTTACAAAGTCGTATCAACCCGTATCTGTTGTTCATAAAACGAAATGAGAAGTTCGTGAGTTTAGCCAAATTAAATTAGTGATGCTGAACGTAGATTTCGGGTGAAACGGGTGTTGCGACGTCTTTTCAACTTAAAGTACGAGTGCAGCATTTGACATGGAACTTAAGAGCTCGAAGCGGTATACGCCGTACATTGTAGGGGGCGGGTTTTAAAATTATTCAGTTGCAAACAAAATTTTCATCAGCATAGCTTTACAGAATCAGACACAGAAAAGTGTATAAGTGTTCTATCTGCTAAGCTTTGTTTAATTTAAGGCTATATGGCAATTTGTGAAATGACTTAGGTACAATATTTTTTATGGGTGACAGGCCAGGTGATTTACTACAGCTTATTTGATGTTAAGCACAACTGATCTGTAATGTAACTTATTATTTATTGATTTTTATTCTTCAAACCTTAAAAAATAGTACGAAAGTTTTCATATAACATTAAATGCACAGTGGTTTAAGGGGGTTGATTGAGTTTTTTATACTCAAATAAAAGCTCCATGGAGGACGCTTAGCGAAGGGACCGGTTGGGTATGTTCAATAACTCGCAATGAAAACAAATGTAGCTACGAACGCGACCCTTCCTGTATATTCAATACATTTATTTTCCAATCGAACGTAATTTTCATGGAAGTCAGGAATACTTGTGTCTAGAAACAGAACTTTACTGAATACGATTGAGAAAAAATGTTGAACGACGACTTACGAGTAAAAACATTTGAAAAGTACGTTTTAAAATTGGCTACAAGGCCTGTACTTTAGTTGAAATAACTAAAATATCTATGCGATATCGCGTTATGAATCATAATAATGTAAATGAATGTTGTTTACAGCCGGTTTCCCTATCCACAGCATGCCCTCGCCAACTTACAAAACATGGAACGGGGAAGGGGATTCCGTTTATATGATTCGGTGGAGTTTCGCATATTCAGGTGGGTCGTTGTGCTGCAACTGTGCACGACGGGATGCGGTGTACGTCAGTGTTTGAGCTCAACAGGCGTATTTAGAAGTTTTAACACGCTGCTATAATACAAAACATAATGGCACATTTTCGATGCCAGCCGTGATATTCTGAAAGAAACATAAGCCAGCATGCGAGCCGGAACAAAAGTATTTCCACTCGCGAAAACGAGACAGACGTATTCTAGCTTTCTCACGTTTCCGCGCGGGGAATGTAAATTTTCTCTACGGAGCGGGCTAAACTGCAGATGGACATGAGATCGCTACGCTCTACGTTTTTTTTAATTTGTGTATTAAATGGGGAAAATCAAAATGTAAATACCATTAAAACGCGTTTACAATAAGGTGTAACCGTAACTGCTTTTTTTATCGTAGGACATTTCACAAAGCGCCATCTAGCCACAAACTAAACAAAGCTTGTATTATGGGAACCAGATAACTGATAGAATACTTATACTTTTTTTGTAAACACATACAGAACACCCAGACACAAAACAAACATTTATGCCGTTCACACAAATGTTTGTCCTGACCGGGAATCGAACCCACGCCCTTGAGGCAGAAACACTACAAAATGAGGTAACAGAGCAGTCGAAAAATCAAACAGTCAGGACAGTAATAGATATTATGATGGCTTCGCGGACCACACAGATCAAACATTTATCGTCACACAAATGTTTGTTCTGGTGGCAATCGAACCCACGCTCTTGAAGCAGATATTCTACCAAATGAACTACCAGGGCAGTCAACTATCGCACAACTATGAATATGTCATCGGCGAAAGTCGCTACAATCCAATGTACTGTCCAGATAAAGAATTGTAGCTAAATTGCATCTACAACAGCTGAAACGACAAAAATGTAAACTCGGCAGGCAGGGCGGTGTTGTTGACGTGAAATTACCATTCCGGCGCAGCCTACAGCCGCGCCGCGGACGAATGAATATGTAAAGCGGTACTGGGGCTGCTTTGATGACATTTGTGCACGTGCACACGAGGGTTGCTCACAGTGCCACGACACAACCAGGAATTTGTTTAATTTCCCATTAGGAATTTATGGCAATGATTCATTATTTAGGCAGTTCAGTTATGGAACGCTCTACCCGTGTCAATTAAACCTGCTTTTTCACTCGCTATTTTTAAAGAACAAGTCAAAAAATATATTTGTTGCTGTTGCAATATTGTAATGGTGTTGGTTTTACTGTAGTAGTTATAAAATTTATTATATACATATGTTATCTTTATAGTATACTAGCTGCGTCCCGCGGTGTTACCCCCTACATTTTTTGGGGTAAAAAGTAGTTAATTACCTAGCGGTATCAAATATACTTTACAACCTATTCTCAAACTAACCAAATGTATATAAATTTTTGAATCTAATGTTTGAATTCTCTCCATCCTACGATTGGCTAGAAGCGGCCGCTTTAAGCAGTAAGGTCGCTACTCGTTACACTAATTGATAAGCTGTTTGATTCTTTGTGTAAACTATAAATAGTTATTCAATCAATTACGTTTATTGATCCTGAACGATGCGAAAACGTCATGGCAAAGATCTTGGATTTTGAGAATCAACTTTCTTAACATGAGGCTAAAACGTAGCATGGATAAAGACTTTAGCTGTCGAATATAATTGGATAAAATTAACTATACACATCAAAAGTGGCCTAAACATTCGGCAATAAATTAGTGCGCGTTTGTCGATGAAAACAGAGTTGCAATCGGCCGGTGACAGCGCTTCGGGCTAATGGGATTACAGTTTGTTAAACGACCTTGCCTGGCGTGCAATCCATTTACTACGCGACTCTGTAGCGAAATTTCCAGGGTGGCAGAGCTGTAGGAAAATACTAGAAACATCTGAGGTTCAATCAAACTTTATAATGCCATTTCACGTTTACATAAGTTACTTCTATAAACCTTGCACCTGTGCGCCGCCATTTTGCATTAAGGCTTTAGTTTTAAAAATATAGGTGTGTACTGAAATGCTGTGAGCAACTTTTAGTCAACGGAAATGAAAATATCTGCAGTTGGACTCCCAGTTTCCCAAACTGCGAGTTAGTTACGAGTTTCTGCAATCACATTTCGTTATTGCACGTTTATACCTACTACAAGTTAATCTAGGTACCGTGAAATAATGTTGGAATATACGTAAATAATTGATTTGTTCTACCCAAAGTATGAGGTAGATATGCTTTAAACTTTTCCAAGAGTGATTTGGTACCGGAACAATCTTGGTAAATGATGCAACGTGACTTTGATAAGAATCATTAATATTAACACAGTATGGTTTTAATCATTCACATAAACCCGTAGTTATTAATTAGCAATTACGGTCTTGTGCAAGAACTTCAACTGAATGATTATAAAATTGATTATAATTACTTACTTACTAAGACTATACAAAAATATTCTACTTTTTTTATGGCTGACAGGCTTGGTGTTTTACTACAACTCACCTGATGTTAAGTGACTATTATTTATATGCAGTACCGTTGGGCCCCAAACTAGGCAAAACCTGTATCTTGGTGGCCCGGTTCACAAGTTCGAAACAATAGTGTTGAGCGCGACTAAGTGACAGAAATTTAAAATTTGCAGGTTACACCAATACACAAACAAAGTTTTAATATAAATTGACAAGATAATAATTAATAAGGAGATTAAATGTATACATATTAATAAAATATAATTGGCACATATACGCAGATATATAAATACACAACGTAACCAGATTTTACAAGGTGTATCATCATCAGTAACCTTGCATAGTCCACTGCTGGACATAGGTCTCTCCCAGAACACGCCACTTAAGCCGATCTTCGGCTTTTCGCTTCCATCCACTGCCAGCTGTCGTACATATATCGTCACTCCACTTAGTATCAGGGCATCCTACACTACGTTTGCTGATTCGCGGTCTCCACTTTAGAACACGTCTACCCCAACGGTTGTCAGTTCTGCGGCAAATATGACCAGCCCACTGCCACTTCAAGTTGCTAATACGCTAAGCTATGTCGGTGACTTTTGTTCTCTGGCGAAATAGTTTGTTCCGGATACGATGTCTTAGAGAAACACCGAGCATAGCCCTTTGCATAGCTCAAGGTGTATATTATCTATATAGTAAGGTGTATAAGCATTTGTGTCCCGATGCAAATATATTTAGGTTATCGCAAAACAACTTGAATCCTGATCAAACAATCCATAGTATTTTGTCGAGGTGTTTTGTCGTTAAAACGTTATACTGCAAAGATTATGCACGTCAACAATGCTAAACGTAAAAGCCATATTATACTCGACACAAACTTTCTTGTTTATTGTTGGAGGTGTATTGAGATGACGTAACCCTTATCACGTAAATGACGTAAATAACAACCTGGCTCAATGTAATATTATGACACAAATCCTGAAATTGAAAAGTATTTAAAACGTTTATGATTTACAGTTAGTCCAAGTTTCTCACTGTACTGTATAAGCTTTTAATTACTATATTTTTTCGCGGATTTATCTGCCGTGATACAGGCCCCCCTAGCACGCATGGTGGACGGATTAGTCAATTTTCCCTCGCGGAAACAGGACAAAGCTATGGATAAGTCTGTCTCATTTTCGCAAAGACTTGCGTGCTAGGCGTGCAGGAAGCGTTCAGAACTTTTCATATTTTATTGTGTTGAATTTATCAACTTGCACCATACTACGATGGTGGAATAAGACCTAATCGCTCATCGACTGATGTAGTGATTAGGACTCTGAGATAATAATGAAAATACATAACCGAGTTTTAGTGCGTCAAGGTACATGTAGTTTTGACAATATTATCAACGTTAACCACCGCCAAAAATAGAAAATTGAAGATATTAAAGCTAAAAGAGGTTAAAGTGGTTATCTCAGTTCTGGCGTGTACGCAAAATGCGTTACATTATATTAAAACTTGTGTTTATTTTTTGGATGTTATTGATTTAACACTTAATTTTTTATCGGTTTTTCATTTAATTAATTGGCTGAGTATCGTGAAACATACCTTTTCGTGTGGTTCAAAACACAGTTTAAGCTTTATAGTCAATATATCTCACTATTTTAATAAGATATGGCTTTAAGATTTGACTGGATTTTATTAAAAACTTGAAACATTCAAACATTTGAGACTGGCAGAATGCATAAAGTTCGATGTTGAAACTCAAAGATAAAGAAAAAGTAGTTACCGTGTCTCCGATTCGCGTAGGGATCACTGACGTCGCCCTCCTTGTAGATGACGGAGTGAACCCGCGTGCGGGTGCTGTTCGGCAGGAAGTACCGGCGCGCCTGTTCCACGTAGTACGATCCATCCTGAGATATGATCTTCCCTTCGAACACGCCGTCCGTTACCGAGCCGAACACTTTCGAGTTAGGATCGTCTGCAAAAACCACATCATCATTATAAAATTTTATAATTTCAAATATTAAAACATAAAGAAGGCACTATAGTTGACTTAGTAAATAATTGTGTAGTTCTATAAGGTTTTATTGTTAGGTAAAAGGGACAAACAAACAAGCAGACCTCTACATGGTTAATATGTAATGATAGTAATATCAGTGGATAGCCATGTTTATCATTGGGATTTAATCACACAAAAAATACTATAAATAGTTTTATTCATTTACTCAGATCGCTCGGTTTGTCCGATTTGTTCGGATTGATGATATATGTGACTAAAATCGCGAAAGTTTAAAAGTTACATCACCATATTTTTTATTTGTTCAGACTAAGTTCGCGTTTGATCACACACAAGATATTAAGCAGTAAGTAGTGCGATCAAAGATGGAGCACGCTTGCCTCGGAAGTAACTATTATTACTTATTTTGCCGGGTAACGATTCTGTTAACATTTTGTAAGCTGCCTTATAAGAGATAAGAGAAGATCATTTTATGAAAATTTAGGATCCTTATAGCATTATCATTATTATTTTTCACATCTGAGAACTATGTAGAGGGTGTTCATTTATACGTCATGGCTAAAGCCCATAGTAATTAAACACAAATGCATTGATATGATATCATATTTAGCATCATGATCATCAAATCATAATAATTATGATTTTTTAAATGTTGCTACTAAAACTTTTTCAGTTACTATTGTTTCTTCTAGGAAAGCATGTTCTATTGTAAATAATATTTTTGTTTGACATTAGTCAAGTCTATTTACTAATTTAAAAAACTCAACTTAATGAATCTGTACGTGATTAATTTACTAAATTTATGTGAATGGTTGGTTGGTGTGGACAAACCTAGGGGAGCATAACATCCTGCAACGTGAGCTGGCAGCGAATAGGCCGCCGTGATTTCCTGTCTGAGCGCATCTTTAATTTCTCATTATCCATTGCATTACGTACCGAGCTACCGATATATGAGTTATAAACAAGCTAATTATACACGGTCGGGTCATGTGGGTCAGGCATCAACTTCTACTTAATTTGATATAATTTATATCTACTGCAGCTAGCGAAATTACTGAGCCGTTGAGACTAACAAAGTAATGAGCACCAAAGCAGCGATGCCCTGGACTTTGTTTTGCTACTCAAAGTTCTGTTTATAGTCATTGGACAGGCGTTATCTCTTACCATCAGGAGAGCGTCTCGTTCGTCTCATAACTTTTCACATAAAAAAAAGTATCCAGTAAGTAGGCAGCGCGGTATATGATTCTTCTGTAATTATTATATCAATTAGCTTCGCTCGTCGGTTTTTTCCGCCTTTTTCGGGATAAGTAATAACCTAATGGTTAATAAGCTATCCACATTCTAAATTCGTTTAACCATTGCGATGTGGTGAAGTCATACACGCATACTAACTTACAAACAGACGAATTTTGTATATTTATATATACATGTATATTATGTTGTTGTCTATGAATCTTTTGTAACAACAACAGCCGATCGATCGATGGTAGAATGGAACAAACAACGTCGATCAACCACCTTTGTTTCTTATATTTTAAGCAATACCAATGCAGAGCACATAATCGCATCGATCAATGATCGTGGATTGATTATCGACGTTTCATCGACCAGATCGATCATCTAATGCTACCACACCAATCGATCGATGTCGATCAATAGCATCGATCGATATCACCCATCATATACTGAACTACGTGTTTGACAGCGGTGCTTGCTTAGGAGGGATGTTGTGAGATATATTATTATATGTTATTTAATATTTTTAGGTTATTCACAATATGAGTCAAAGATCTACGAGTAAGTACATCATCATCATCATCATCATCATCAGCCTATCGAAGTCCACTGCTGGACATAGGCCTCTCCCAAGACACGCCACTCAGCCCGATCTTCGGCTTTTCGCTTCCATCCACCGCCAGCTGTCCTACGTATAAGAGTAAGTACATAATTTTTAAATAATTTACATACGAAATATTATTAATTACAAGGTTTTAAAACAAAGAGAATAATTCGCCGCGATAACTAAGTAGGTGCTTATACGAGCATAAAGAGTAACAAAACCAGTTTGCAAAATAACACTTTATCCCACTATAATAAAGCATTACTATCTAAAAAAGGTATTAATGATTTATTAGTAGACCGACAATTTTATTATCGGTACCGTTATAAAGACAGAACATAAATTATGTTCGACCATCATTTATTATCGACACATCCTACTAAAACTATTCTAGGACAATTAATTGAAAGTCCAATATAATTTTGATGTTAGCTATTTTTAAAACTATTATTATGATTAGTAATAATTACACTGATATATGTATATCATGTATCTTTATATAAATGTGAATATATATGTTTGTTTATTTTTCACGCTGTAACGGCTTTAAAGGATTTGAGTGAAATTTGGAACGGACATAGCTTATGACCAGAATAGACGCTAAGACCACTTTTTATTTTAGAAAATACGAGCGAATCAGCGGGGCGCTACTTATGTAGATATAAAAAATACAATGAGCAATTAATGAATGATTTAAACTTGTATTTTATATAATTTCCATATTAAGCGAAGATATACATAGGTACACATCATGGCTTAGTATGGATAAAATTAAGTAACAAAAGTTGTATCGCTAGCGACACACAACTACAGAAATGCAATTAAGACAAATGAAGCCAAGTGGACTCGCAAACTTACACAAAACAAATGTATCAGGAAGGAACTTACAAAGAAAGAGAATACAACACTCAGAATGTCCTCATCATTTCTCCGTTAGTAGTGGTTCTGTATGTGTATTATTTCTGTTTTAACTGCCCCCTTGCAATTTTCCCTTATTCAAACTATTTGAGCAATTTAATACATGTGGGTGTAAATCACGACTTCGCGATGTTTTTTTTATGATTCTTTTTTGTTTGGGGAAACCCTACTACGCAAAATGTCGAAAAAAAAAACATTAAGAATGTTCTAATCTAATACCATTAACATATCGATACTAACTTAAATTAGTAGTAGGTACTTATTATTATAAATGCCAAAATTTGATTGTTTGAAGTTTGTTTGTTTAATAAAATTATAAGGTTTCTGTAGAATTACCAAAAAAACCGGTCAAGTGTGAGTCGAACTCGTGCGCCGAAGGTTCCGTGCCTACCCATTATAGCGCCATAATAAAATGAGTATCTTTTTTATGCCAATTAATCTAGTCCTCTAAATTGTATGAGCGCCCATACAACTCAGAGAACTATTTTTGGAATTTTTCCTTCATTTATGCTGTAAGACCTTGCTTTTTGCCAAATTTCGTGATTCTAGGTTAACGGGAACTACCATATAGGTTTTCGACCCAAAACTTATAGGGTACTTCCGGTTGACCTAGAATTGTCAATATAGCTTAAAAGCAAAGTCTTAAAGCACAAGTAAAGGGAAACTTTCGAAAAATAAAAAAAGTTTAGAATTAAGGTAAATTTTGGTACTTACAAGTTTTCGCGAAAATCTAAATTTGCCCATATCTTTTTATCGTGTTGACTAAGGACCTTGATTTTTATACACCTAATAGGACTATAGACCTCAGTATCTGGTATAAATTTCAACTTTCTAGGTCCACCCATTCCAGAGAAAATCAGTGGTGACAGACAGACAGACAGACAGACAGACAGACAGTAAGACAGACAGACAGACGGTCAAAAGAGTGAATTTATAAGGGTTCCTTTTTCACTTTTTGAGGTACGGAAACCTAAAAACACAAGTTAACAGGTTTTACTACTATACTAAAATTTGGTATTGATGTGTATTAAGGAATATTATTCGTAGAGAAAGGGAATTCTTTATCTTAATCTAGGTAATAACTATCTGCAAGCCAAATTCCAAACAAATCCGTTTAACCGTTTTTGTGATGTTTAAGTTCGTATCTTTATAGTACATAAAAAAGATATAAGTTGTAGCTAAATCTAGCATATCAGATACATACGTGACGGATGAAACTATTGCTTTTTTTGTTACTTACAAGGTTCATTTCTGCCTGGATCAGAAGCAGGCGCAGGCAGAAGCTAGTTAGAAATAAAAGTATCAGTACCTACTTCATATTGATGTGTATTTTTTTTTCAAATAATTTTGTTTTGTACCTTTTAAACTATTGTAGTTTTTTGAGGTTTTCTGCAGTTTTTCTTACAACAAAAGACTGGCAACACTTCACGTTGGCAAAGTTTGCGATGCCAATTTCATGAATATTGACAAGCACTCTTCTGCCAGGATGTGATTGTTCTCTACCCAATCGCCATCGGATTAAAATTGAACAAAAGTACAAGCAAAGTTTTTTTTTTTTTCCTAGTTCCTGTTACGCCAATGATCCCCGGACGGATGGATCGCGCCGCTGTTATTGTTCCGGATCATTTGATAATAAACTCGCAGGAAACTTCACTATACCGTCTATATGCAACGTTATAAGCTTTGAGAGTGCTAAGTTGAAAGGTGCATTATGAACAATTTTTTACCCTTTATATAATGCAAGCTTTGCTGACATAAATTGAAAAAAAAAAAATAGCGTGTTTATATATAGGTATATGTATGTTATGAATGCCAATGTTTGTTATTAGGTTTGTTACTTCTCCATGCTCCGTAAAGCTCAACGGATTTGATATTTATGGCCTGGATAACCATATAGGTTATGTTTATCTCCTAAAAATCGACGGTTCCCAAAGGAGTAAAAGCCGTGGGACGATACGTACTGGCTGGAAATAAACTTCCCTCGCTCCGCTATCGTTAGCGAACCTGATCATTTTTAGAGTACGTCGATCTAGGAAAAATCTATTTAGGTACTTTAGGCTTAATAATGTGCACAAGATACCTATCTAATAACACTCTCGATCAAACCAAAATTGGTTCTGCGTTTTGGAACTACGATTCCAGACAGACTGACAGACACACAGTTAAATTATATCCCCATCTCTTGCTAGTGAATTAATTATTTTACAAGAACGTTAAGGCTAAACATGCTAATGCGAATCCTCATCCGAACATATCACACACTATGCTCAAAGTCAAATCATGTTACTGTTAGAACGTGTACGTAACGTTTGCATTGTATGTATAGGCAAATTAATCTGTTTTTCATGTACTAATACATAAATCAACATGTAGTGAAAAAGTTGCCTAGACAACTTTCTTAGGGCGAGTTGCCCAGTTTACTGAGAAAGGCCCGTGAACGTTTCTCTGCAATGCACAGCTAATTATAACAGATTTATTATTTATTCTAGTAAGTGTTCTTCCTTTTTCACAAATCCATTATATCATATGTACTAGAGGCCATTACTCGTATAAAGACCTAAGAGTGACAACTTACCCAAAATGTAAAACGTAAGATAGCTGGCGATTGCTGGAGACGAAAAGCTATTTATTCAGGACATAAAAGTCATTAATTCTTCGATATAAACGTAAATTTCGTACAGCGTACTGAATTACGCAAAAACTGTGAATGAATAAATATCTACATATTGATATTGCGTGATAGGAAAAATATGATTGAATGAATATACTCAGGCCCCCGCCTAAATATACAGAATAAACAGTATGTAGGCTTTATTGTGAAGTAGCCTGTAAACAAAGCCTGTACACATAATACTGAATCAAAAAATAGAAACAGAGAATCATCAATACACCATATAAATAAAGCGCGTTCCGAGTCAACCCTGTTTTTATAAACTGGCCCACTGCTGGGCGCGGGTCTCTTCTCATTGTGAGAAGGATAAGGCCATAGTCCACCACGCTGGCCAAGTGCGGGTCGGCAGACTTCAGAAGTCTTCGAGATCTTTTTTTTTTTCAAAAGGAGTCTCAGACATGTAGGTTTCCTCACGATGTTTTTCATTCATCGTTACCGTTAGAAGTTAAACAAAAAAAACAGAGGTGCGTGCCATGGGATTTGAACCCAGGACCTCCAGATTGGAAGTCAGACGGTCTCCCAACTTGGCTGCGAAACTTAAAGCGCGTTATACACAACTAATGTCACAACTATATTTTATCAAATGACTAGTAATAAAAGAGAAATATTCAAATAAAACTTGAACTCAACACCACTTTACTGCCTGATAGTAAAGAATGGGAGTCGTAAAACTTGTACAAACTACAGGAGGGTGTCGTGTCACAAACGCGTTATGGGTTAAAATTACAGGTAAATTAATAACACGGGTGGATGAATAGCTGTGTTTAGTGGCGTGGATGACTCATTCCCTGCCACTGGGGATGCACGGGTACATAGTTAATAGAACAGCGTAGAACGCCGTGCATCGAACGTTGCAATTAGGCACACGAACAAGGGTTACCACCACACCTACTGTAACATTAAGAATTGGCTAGGCGATATTTATAATAGGAAAGTTTTGTAGCAATGAATGAATGAATAAATGAATGAATGAGTTTGTAGCGATGATAGCTTAGTAGTTAGGTTAGTTCACACGCTGAAAGGCGTGGTTTCAAACCCTAACAATGAGCTTGAGCTAGCGGTAAAGGAAAACATCGTGAGGAAACCTTAGCATTTTATTTTATTTTTTAATGGTTGAGACAAACTAGGTGTTGGACCACAGTTCACCTGTAGTTAAGTGACGATGTGGTCGAAGATGGTAAAGCATACGTAGGCTAGAATGGAACTGGTTCTAAAGTAAGGTTGTCGGAACATAATGTTAGGTGTTTGGCGGCAGATTTTCAAAGGAAAAATCAGTACAGCGCGCTTTTAAAATTCAAAATAGGTACTTGAAATTTTCATTAACAACGTTTAAACGTAAGTTTCCGAACTTTGCAAAGTCGTCAAACGTCGGAAGTATGACACTGACACCCCTTGCGAAAGATATGGCGCGTATCGCGTATGTGAGTGTTGCTGGTATCAGTATATCTACATATGGCCTGCGTGTGTGTGCCACAGTTCGATCAATGATTGCATGCTTCTGTGACATATGGGTTGGAATAAATGCCACTAAATGTTTCCTTTGAAGTTCAATAAACAAACGATATACTGCAGGGAATAAGTTTTTCTTGGTAGCAAAGAATACATAACGGGAATTTAAAAAGGTTTAAAGACTAAGGAAGTCACGTATTAAAAAAGCGTTTATAACAGAGGATAGTTAAATTCAAATTAATTGAAGACATTGTGACGAATTAACATCGATTATTTGAGTTAAACAATGGAAGCCCGGTTGGTTCACACCAATTCGTCGAGACAATGATGCATTGAATGGACAGGGTCACCCGGTCCAAAAATGGCAACAGCGAGGAAATGTGCTCAATAAAATTGATAGCCTACGTCTGCGTACTAAGCAGATAGTGTAATGTAAATAAAAGGGGGAACGTCGATAAGCAATACCTAATACATCCAGAGATAAGAATTTCATCAGTAGTAAAAATTATAGATAATAATAAGTATAAAACTAGTTGTTACCTATACCTTCGCAATCTGCGTACTTCTCGTCCATGTTCGAACTAAAGATTGTTGTCAAATACACTATTTGACACTTCGCAATCATAACATAATTAAATCATATGATATTCATCATTACGAGTATATCATATATACGTATGTATATATATAACAATTGCGTGTTGCGATATGTGTGTAAAATATTTATAATATATAGCGATGATAGCTGTGGTTAGCGCGGTCGGTTCGAATGCCGAAGGGCGTGGGTTCAAACCCCAACAATGAGCTTGAGCTGCCGGTGAAGGAAACCATAGCGTGATGGTAGGATACTTTCTAGTACTTGGGTGGCTAGCTACCACCCTCAAGTAAAAAATCTGCCGGTGACGGTAACTCTAACGGTGTGTTCCGAAAGCCTCGCTTGAGAGCCAGTTCCATTCCAGGGTAGGTGTGTTTTATTATCTTCGACCACATCGTCACTTAACATCAGATGAGCTGGGGTCAAATACAGACACTGTCAGACATAAAAAAAAATTAGATTCATAAAATTAAGTTCACATCTTATGAAGATTGGATCTATATAATAAAATTTATTAACGAACTTATAAGTATAGTATGTCTATGTATAATAGAATAGAAGTTTAGGCAGCCTAGTTGGGAGACTGTCCGATTTCCAATCTGGAGGTCCTGGGTTCGAATCCCCACCTCTTTTCTAGGTTATGTGCGTATTGCCGTTGATTACAAACGGTGAAGGAAAACATCGTGAGGAAAATCGCATATCTGAAAGTTTAAAAAAAATAAAGGAAAAAGTTCTCGAAGATGTGTGAAGTCTGTCAACCTGCACTTGGCCAGCGTGGTGGACTATGACTTTATCTTTCTCACAATGAGAACCCGCACCCAGCAGTAGGCCAGTTCACAAAAAACAAGGCTGACTCGGATGTATAACACGGAAGAATTAGAATACATTTTTTCTTTCAATTCTGAAATTTAAATTCGACCATTCGTAACGCTGTCGACGTTATGATTGACCGATACAAATTATGTTGAATAGGATAATTTTGCGGTTGCGTTTTTCTATCTGACAAGAATAAACATTAACAATTTAGTTTCACAAAAATATCTTTGGGCGGCGTCTCAGTGAAAAAGGGCGTGACCCCCGAGCAGGATCTTATTTAGTACAGCATCTGTCGCTGGCTATCCAGCGGGGTAACGCCGCGAGTATTATGGACACTTTTGGGCGGGCGTCTTTGCGTGGGGGTCTTTCGCCTTTTTGACTAGGGATTTGTTGACTCGTATTAACATCTTTAGCGGATGGCACAACAAAGCCCTTTTGATATCAATGTAGTAATTATTATTATAAGACAATTGTATTTATTATAGATACTAATAATATGAAATTGTTTTGTTAAATTTAGAGGAATGTTTTATACATTTGATTTATTTTTTAATATTTAATTATTTGACTAATAACTGAATTTTTCATTTGAAAATGACTAAATATACCATATAACTGTATGGAACCGTACCATACAGTATTAGGTAAGAGATAACATTCATAACGTGAAACACGTCAAAATATACACCGAAAACAAATATTTTACTACCGTTAATGTTAAACATATCAGTATAATTACAGCCAAGCGCGTATTTTCAACGCGACAAAATTACAAAGTTACGGTGAGGGAATCGACAAGAGACGAGAAATGTTTTTCGTGAAAACCGCAGGACTCCGAAAATGTTTTAGTATTTAAAGAGCAGCTACAACGACGGCAGAAAAACTTGGCGTTCTCAGAAGTTAAGTGGTTTTATATAGCGAACAATTTTGTTTAGGTAAAAACTTGTAGATTATGAACATTATATGCTATTGTCTTAATTTAAAAGGTATATGATTTGATTATTCAAATAGTCATTAAGTTACTAGCTGTCTATAGAAAGTCTAGTTCACTCTCCAGCCCAGAGAATGAACAAAAATCACGTAAATGCGTCATTCCGTTGAAATCCAAAAAAGAAGAAACAAACTATCAAACATCGTTCCTTTTGTACTTCACCTTTAAAACTAGTAAGCAAGCATTATCAAGAAGAGATAGTTTACTACCTAAGAACAAACGAAAAACATATCGTTAAAATCTCAATTAAATATAAATGAAACATTGATGAACGTTGGTTTAATGATAAGATAAGAGATAAGGCTGTGATATAATTCTGCGTAGTAACTATAAAGTCAAGATTCCTAAATCAAGCGCATTGTTTTATGTGTCAGGGAAATTAAATCGTCGGAAGCAGTGAAGTATGTAAGGGCTTTCGTCGAGGTTTTGTATGCAAAACGCGGTTGCAACTGGGCGGATAAGTGCATCGGAGACCAGTGTCGTAAGTAGGACGACGAACTGCGATCGATGCGGCCAGCCCTCCGCACAACTTTATCCATTTACACTGTACCAAAACTTTCACGATCATAACAACCGCATCGGTCGAACGCGCCGCACGCTAACTTCCTCAATATGCATTCCTTCCATACGCATACGCACATACTTACGAAATGTTCTCTTACTCAACTGTCAATCTTAAACTTTACTCACAATCAGTATTGGAATATAAGGAAAATCGTATAACGAAAACACTCTTAGAGTACGCAGAAAATTCCAAGACGTCAGTCCCCGCAACTCCATAACGACAATAAAATGTCGCAATTTCATCAACAGGAATTCGTTGACTGAATCCATTGCTCTGACTGACAGGAAACGAATTCCGAGGCGCATGTTTTGCATATTTACCGAGAGGGATGGTTCCAAGTACCAAGAGAAATTCTGGCAGGGATAATTATTTACATTACACGTAGGTTAGTCGGAGGAGCTCCGGAGCCAACATTAAAAGTCGAGGGGCTGCCGAAAGCTCCCAATTAGCCGAGACTTTGATGCGGTCCCACCGCCAGTAATTGCAAAAAGAAACATTTTTAGTGCTTTTTAAGGAATTATTAATGTTAGAAGTGGAATCTTCCCGGTGGGCAGATGCGAAGCGAAAGTTTGTGTTCGGCTTTTGTTTGATTAAAGAGAAACACAATCGCGGTCGACATACTCCGAGCGGAGACTTATTAAATTTTCCCTCGGGGTGAGGGCGAACAATGGCGTCTATCTTGGGTGCAGATAACGTCGGTGTTCTCGGCTCTGGGTGTACAATGGGCGGCGGGCCGGAGTTGTGGCTGTCAGTCCGCCGCACGCCACCAACAAAACTTTGTTTGCCTGTCTTGTCAGTATGTGAGTGCCCCGCGCCAAAAGCCAGTCTCCTCTAAACTGTCAAAGCTTTCTTCACCTACTTTGTTGTTCACTCTTAACAGGTGCGCGTTCGTTGGTTGTATAAACGTTTGACACACTGGACTGCTGGTGCAGCACAGATAATGTATAGGATTTGTGAAAGATTTGAGACTAGATATGATGGTATTCAGTAAAAAGGTTATTTAGACAATACCTGTCAACTCGCCGTGATAGATGTGCGATGTATCGACGTCATGTAGATGACCTTGTGAACCTTCCACCTGCAATTGCAATAAATATTTGAATAATTACAATAAGTAGAAATATCTGAAATAATTACAATAAGTAGTAATGATATAGTATGGTCTGGAATATTTTCCAGTGGTTTTATGTCATTTGGCGTATTATTAGAAAAGATCACCTGTAAATGTTTTGGAGTTCATAGTTCATTAAGTCTAAGCGTAGCATGATAAATAGTCTCTCACCTTGAAATCATCACTGAAAGCAGACAAATCCCTTCTTAGCCTCAAGTTGAACCTCTTGTTATGGGCACGAAACGAAACTCTAAGATCACTAGGGGAGTCTGTGGATCTTCGCGAACGCGTGTGTTCCAAGTGAACCGTGTCTGTGTCGTAGTCGAGTCCTTCGTAATGCTCGATGTATTCGCTGAGTTTTCGACGGGATGCTACAACAAATGAGAAAATATAAGTTAGCTTCTATAAAGGCACTGAATAGACTCTAATTATAACCGGAACTTTAAAGACAATTAAATGGAGCACTGAAATATGCGAAGGTTTTTTACCTCAAAAAGATTAAGTCGAGTCTGGTAATGAAATATCACAAAAGGAACATCTCAGCACAAGATGCGGACAAAGCAGATTAAAATAAACGAACTGAGCAACAGAAGGATTGAATTTGACACTTACATTATTTTTATTAGTTATCAAAATATGTATTTCTAGCTTGAAATTAAAACGTTTCATAAGTTATGTTCAGATTAACATTTAAAAGAGAGGCTATTGAGTTGGCATTTCGACTTATAACGTAGTGTTAAAAATTGAATCAAAAAGTGTACCACCTAACTACAAACTTAGAATTTTTCTTCTTATCGATATTTTCTGCTGAAAAATGCCTAGATGTTAATTATAAACTTTTCAAGAGCGCTCATTGACATTTAAGCTAAGAATAATGGGTCAAGTTAGACTAAGGGCTTCCTTTCATGCGCAATAGAAAACGACCGTGACCCACATTACTTCATCCCTTACAAAAGATACGCGTCATCAATTTCATACAGGGGACAAAAAAAGGTACAAATAATATACCATAACAACGCGATGCCACGGGTTGAGAAAGCCACATGTTCATCGTCAGTGCAAGTGTGTACAACATGTGTCAATAGATTTTATGACTGCATTTCAAGGATCGGACTAAGATCTTAAACATACATGGAAAGAACCAAAGGATAAAGATTGCTTTATATTCTGATGCTGTTGTGTATTATCGTGCAGAATTTATTATGTACAAGGTGTACAGACTCAGATATGGAAGTTATTACGCGGCCAGAGTTCAGGGCACGTAGGAAGCCCAACCAAATAAATTTCCCGCACATTCTCGTTAAGACTTCTTAGGGACTGGTTTTCAATAACTGTCAGACACGGCGTCTCAATTGCTGAGTATGGAAATATGTTATTGTGATCTTTGGAAGGCGTGTATCGTGACGTGTGTGCTTCATGCCGCGTACGCCACGCAAAATTATGCGCGACATCACGCTCGGGCCGTTGTCATTTTGGAGCACTATTAGCGCGTCACTGGGATATCGCGACTATTTACCCGACTACCAAGAAAGGGTTATGTTTTCCGCGCGTATCTTGTATGTATATATATGTAAATTTCTTTATTACCTCGTATCTTCCAAACGGCTGGATGGATTTCGACAGTTAAGGTACCGTTATATTCGTCTTAAAAACCCAAGTGTTCTTTGAAAAAAATAATCAAATACGATAATAAAAAAATAAAAAAACCTATCAAGAAGGGTATCAGAATAAAGAAAATTAAAGATTAGGTACAAAAATATGTGTAAGTTTTATGTTTAACTTTAATTAGATAATAAATTTGTTAAAAAAGTTTTTTTTCCTTTAATCATAGCTCTTTCAATCGCAGTCGGGTTATAGGGTATTTAAACTTTTCAGCTTGTTAAAAGTATTTGTAGTGAAATGACGGTAGTAAAATACATTGCAAATCGCAGTATCACAATAGAAAGATAATAAACAAGCACCTAGTTTTCAAGCTATTTGAATACGTGACGTGCCACGTTTGTATTACGCCCAACCTAAAATTGGTTCTCTTTTCAATATGGACATGCCGACACTGGAATAAAGTAAACAAAATGTTATTCGACTGGAAATGTTACCTCCACACTCTATTTCACATAAACACTAGTTTTTGTACGATCGCGAGTACAATACTTGTAAGCAACTACATTTCAGCTAGCTTAAAAGAACATCTATTATTTAAGTGCATGATGCAAAAGAACGTACGCAGTATATCAAGTTATTTAATTGAAAGGAAAAAATTAGCAAGTGTGAGTCAGACTCGCCCACCGAGGGTTCCGAACAAATTAGCATGGAATGAAAAAAATTTGTTTTCATTTCTCCTTGCATAAAAAACCTATTTTTCGTGATTAAATTTAAAATGTAGTTTTCGGATTTTTTCCTTTACGTGTACTATAAGACAATACTTCTTGCCAAATTTCATAGTTCTAGGTCGACAGGAAGTACCCTATAGGTTTTCATTTCCTTGTGAGTGTCAAAATATGCGGCTTTTGCGACTAAACGGATATAAAAAAAAATTACAACTGAGTAGTTTGATTTTTTCACAGCTGCAAGGGACTACAGATCTGCGTAATATGGTTTTAATTTCAACACGATGCCTCCACGCATTCCCGAGATATGTCTTGCCAGACGGACAACAAAGTGATCCGTTTTTTTCTTTTTAAGGTACGGATCCCTAGTAGGTATACAGAAATTTCGTGCAGCATCCAATTCCCGAGCTCTGTTTCGTCTGCAAAATTTGATCTCAAATACTACAATCAGAAAATATTCATAACTAAACCACAAAGGCGAAGTTAACAATGTTTTAAAATCTGCCGCAGGTCGTATCATAAAGGAGGTTATAAATCATTCATAGGCGGTCGTACAGTCAACAGTAGCGTTTGTTGCCGCCCTGGACATTGGACTGGAATATTTACACATTCACGTTTATTTGTTCGGCAATACAGTTGAGTCCGAGAGGTTTTTGCTTGCGGCATGCGGGTTACCAGGTTAGTGGGGCAGGAGTTCCCCCCAACTCTCTACGCTTCACTCATAATCACAAAGGGAGGCTAATGCGAGCACGACGACGTCGTCGACGGTTGATTTCTTCTATTCAACTCTAGTGGCTATTACTTATTCATGATATCACATTGCGTATTACTATTTTATATTTGCAGATCGTTGTAAGAATTTTAAAAGAAATATGGATTACTAATATCGGACATTATCTCCAACCAACAAAAACAAACTTTACTTCTATGTTATTAGAGTCGATGTCAATCATTTGCGAAGAATGTAGATAGATATTGTACGTAATCGATGCCAAGATAAGCAATGGGTAGCTATTTTATTTCTATGTTCATGAATTTATAATGCTTACTTCCGAGAACAGGTAAATCCAGTCGATGACTATTCCCGCAGGGGGCACGTTTCCTTTAATGGTACTCGTATGATTACCGTTAACAACCTATGCTTCTTTAACATCTTTACAAAACGTGTATGATGTACCTCAAATGGCAACACATTTATTACATGCTTATAGGTACATATAGAGCTTATTCGCTGACTCTTGTACTACTTTGCGTATCAGCTAACTGACTTCCATAGTACAAGCTTAGCTTAGTTTGGGGTACAGTGCACACATGGCAGTGTGTAAAAAAATAGATTGGTTTTTAAATCAAAATAAGTAAAAAAATATTTGTTATCAAAGTAAACAAAACCGCATATTTTACTTTCCTGTGACTTTTCAGTGGCGTTTACGGTTTTGTATGACGTCAAGTGGTCTTTATATTATTACTTACTACGTCGGTCGTTTCTGTTGCTCTGTGGATTGCTTAGCGCAGTTCGCTGGCTAATTACCTACCCAACTTAACTGGTTAAAACCTACAAAAAAAAAGCTGCTTCCTAAAGCCTAAGTGATAATGGGTTATCTCAAAATAACGTTATTCCAAGCTTTATGGTTTTATAATAATTATTATTAATACCTAATTCAATTTATAAGTTTTAATATAAGCGTGCATACAGCTTGTAAAACATTACCTTAATTTAAGTTTTTTTTGTTTCTTCTAGGATACAATGAACACTGGTAATATACAAAGAACTATAATTATTAAGTATTTATAAAGAAATTTTAGAATTGAAAAATAGAATTAGTGTTTACGGTTACTAGAATAGTCCTACCTACATAGTTCCTTTTGCCCACAAACCGGAAGGCACCGGAACTCCGTAACTTAGTCGTGATTGGATTTAGTGGAATGTTGTTTTTTTTTTGTAATAATTATTCTTGTGTACATGTGTGTCGGAGAAGTATGCTTATACTAAAGAGTGCTGGATCTACCTATTAATGTCAAAAACGTTTCTATGAGACGATTCTGAAAATCCCAAGCGCGAAAAAATTTGCTTTGCATACAATTTATTGAAGGTCAATAACATTTTTCTATGAGAGCTCGTTGTAAAATTTGTTCATATTGCTTGCGATCAGTACTTACTACGTTTCTCCAAAACCCCATTGTATGTATTGATGTATGACAAGGGCCATATTAGGTAAGTTTTTTAAAATAAAAATAATAGAAGTAGTGTCTAAGTATTATTTATAACATTGATATTAATAACATTGACAGTAGTAAAAATACAAGGTAAATAAACAATTATTTTAGTTACTCAAATAACATTACAATAGAATGTATGTAACTGAATAATTCAATAAAAGGTCAAAGAATCATAATATAATACCTATTTGATTTAAGTTGTATGTATGTATGTATAAATAATGCATTTATTTTTTACGAAGTTTTTCCAACATATTTTAGACACGGTATAAGATCTTTTTAATCGTTTAATTATATCGAACACCTCTGATTATAATAAACTAAACGTGAGTAATCCCGCATAAGTACCTAAAACAAAAAATGTGTCAAAACCTCGTCAGTTTTCCAAAACCTTCATAACTGTCTTTATTTTTATGATGAATATGCTTGCGTTTGATCGCCATCTCACCTGATGTTAAGTGTAGATGCGATCTACGATGGAGCACGCTTGCCTAGAAGATACCGATTCACTCTCGACTTGAAGATGCTCAGATTGTATCTATCAGGGAACACCCAATCTGGTAAGTTCCACGGTTTAGCCGTTCGAACAATTAAAGTGAAATCAAGTCATTTCGTACAAGTTTTTGGAACGTCAACCGTGAAATGAAGTCTGTGGAGTCTGTTACACTACGATAGACTATAGTAAGTCTAAGTGAAAGTAGCTACAAAACACCAGCCCGAGAGATTTAGGGATTACTGGACATTCCCTTTGGATTTAAAACTTTAGTGTGTCGCATCGCAAGTATCGTCTCCAACACTTTAGCAAAGTTTTTCCGAATCGATAAAACATGACTCAGCGTTCTCAACGATAACACGTTCAAGATAAAAAAATATTAACATATAGGTTAAAGTTTAAGTTATTGTGTTTATGTTATTAATTTAGGAAGATCGAGGAAAACATTAATGATACGTATTGTGCCAGCTGGGAAATCTATTGTTTCTGTTATTTACATAACGTGATAAGTTTATTTTAGGAATACTTAACTATAAACTATGTAATAGACTAGCTTTTGCCCGCGACTTCGTCCGCGTAGTGGTCGACATCAGACATTGCAGAGTATACCTATTTCTAATTATAATTGTTTTTGATAGACAAAATAATTAGGTAGGTATAAGGTGTTTGGAATCGATAAATTAAAAAAAAATAGTTCCCCATACAAACTTGCACCCCTTTTAAGGGTAGTTTTGAAAAATTAGTAACAACGTTTTTTAATAAAGAATACTGTGAGTTTGAAAACGCTACCAAAGATAACGAAGTTTCATATAAATTTCCAATCCCTATTTTGCACCCTTAGGGATGGAATATTTAAAAATCCTTTCTTTGTGCACATTTACGTTATCTAAGGAACATTTGTGAAAAATTTCATGCTTCTAGACCCAGCGGTTTTAGCTGTGCGTTGATCGATTAGCCAGTGAATCAGTCTATCAGTTTTTTCTTTTATAGATATAGAGAAGATGTCATATTAAGAGTGTTATCATATCCGATCCAAAGAGCTAGTTAATTTTTGCATTTCGTTATCAAAAGTCAGTACCATACATTAATAAAAATAATGTAAAAGTAATGCATTAGTATATATAGGTAGCAAATCATTTTAGTTTAGTCAACAGATTATCAACTGTTTAAATTTCCCAATATATCATTGATTTACACAACTTATGCTAGATACACAAACAGTTAATAAGCAAAAAAAATAATTGAGAATACAAACAGATCGTACCTACTAAAAAACAAACAGTTTTATTAGCATATTGTATTCATTTAGTTACTATTTACTCACGTTTCGAAGATTAAAATTAGCAAATCCTATATACCCTATATAGGATTTGCTAATTGCATCGACCTTAAAGCAGCAATTTTGATTAAACAAAGCCGAATGAAACGACCAGAGGGATACATCAATGTAACGACGAATGCTTAGAGAAAACTAATTAGTGACCGGACAGAAAGTGCTTTCGTTTAATACAAAACAAACTGTGAGGGAAGTGGAGAACCAGAGGAAGGGACCAATTACTTTGCTTGTCTATTAATACCCTGCTGAATTCAGCCGACTTCGATGAAATATATAAAAATAGTAGCTTCTCATGAAAATTGGAAATAATAAAATCGTGTTATATTTTGAAGGGTTAGGTAGTAAAAAGTGATTATTCATTTGAGATAGTACCTATATGATGGCGGGGTGTTTCAGAAACTCATTCGGTAATCGATGTACACTTATATATAATTTGTCTTCTTTTTTTATTTCGGGGTTAAGTAAATAAATGCCATCAGCTTTGAGGACATTTCTAGACTTCTTATTAGTGTGCCGTACCCAAAGGGTAAAAACGAAACCCTATTAGGTACTAAGACTTCGCTGTCTGTCTGTCCGTCCGTCTGTCTGTCACCAGGCTGTATCTCAAGAACCGCGATAGCTAGACAGTTGAAATTTTCACAAATTATGTACCTATTTCTGATACCGCTATAACAACAAATACTAGAAATAAAACAAATATTTAAGGGGGGCTCCTATACAACAAACACGATTTTTTAATAGATAACGGTACGGAACCCTTCGTGCGCGAGTCCGACTCGCACTTGGCCGGTTTTTTTTTACATTTCACACTGTGCCGTCTAGCCCCAAATTAAGCAAAGCTTGTACTAAGGGAACCAAACAGCTGACAAAATACTTAAATACTTTTTTGTAAATACACACAGAACACCCAGACACAGAACAAACATTAATGTTAATCACACAAATGTTGGTTCTAAGTGGGAATCGAACCCACGCCCTTCAGTTCTCGAAGCAGAACTCTATAATCTATGTATATTCTAGTTTGATAGTAGCACCATGTGATATCGTTAGGTCTAGTCACGAAGGAGAAAGGGCCAGTTACGTCATAAGGTCATAACAAACTCGACGCTTGCTTTCAGTATACCAAGTATAGGTACTTGTTTTTATCGTTTCAAATTTGCTGTTAGGATATTTTTACTTAACTTGAATAAGTCTTGAGTAAACTTGATTAAGTTAAACCTTGGAAAATGATAATTGAAAATATTCAGTTCCTTTGACAATGCATTTTTATAGTGAACATGACCTAATTCTGCACACAGGATTGATCCCAAACGAAGGAACTCCAACAATTATGAGCATGTACCTACCTAGACACGAAATTTTGCATGTACCTCCTACCTACACATTTAATTTTGATTGCCCATTTTAAATTGCACCATTGCATGGCTGCCTAGAAGCTTCTTTTTTAAAATGATTTTTTTACTATTAATTTATTTTCATTCCAGTAGTAGTTGCTAAATGTCATGGGTAAGCTAATGTTGTAAAACGTTTTTTTTTTTATCGCAGAGTAGTTAAAATCAAACATCGGATTCGTAGAGCGTAGAACCAAACAATCTACCTACCAATTAACAATTTGTTTCACGCTTTCACCTTTCATGGCTGTAACATTTTACATAGCTACTAGCTACGTAACAATATAACTGCATTTCTCGTCCAAGCCGACCAATGCAGGTCTAGTTTCGACAGACAGATACATATATATATATTCAATATTGTAGACAGCAAATGAGGATTGCTCAATTAATGGTCAAGATAAAATCTGATGCGAAATACCGTGCAATACAACTTTTCTAATTGATACACTGTGGAACTGCCATGTACTTGTACATGTAGGCACAAGTACATGGCAGTTCCACAGTATGTTTCATACGTAACTAAGGACAATCTGCGGCGATAGAGTGAACCAATTGTGCAGCTTGTTGGTCCATTTAATTTGACACAAGCCAATTCGAGTTCCTGCCTTTTTCTTTCTTTAGAAGCTAGCCAGATGTGAATTGATGGTCAATTTATTCCCATTAATTCTGGTGGACGTTACATGAACGGTAATTTAAACTCTATTGAAACTTTCATCAGTCATCGACATAATTTTATAGCAGCCTGGCTCTCGATATAGCATTTTATAAAGTTCTTAATAAATTTACTGAACATTCTGGTATGCTGGGTGTCAATTCAATTTATTTAAACCACAGAATTGATAATGGTATATAAATACCGACAGTAAAGAATAACATAACTAGCCATAATTATAACAAACTTATCTAGAAACACCGGCTATGGTTTCGGATACATCCGGTGGCCTTTATCATGGAGACAAAGCTGAGTAGGTACAACGCGCGTGAGCAATCCCGCATAAGTAAAGCAACGTGTCAAAAAGAGGTCAATTTCTATAGTTAGTTTATCTAGGTTGGCAATGAAGTTCCTTATATTACATTGGACCTATTTCAGTAATACATTTTGGAGACAAAAGACAAAACTGTAACAAGAATATAAAAGGTAAAAGTTATATTTTTTTAAACTTTTGCTGTTTGCTCACATAGTTTCTTATTTTATCACCAGGTAAATCGCGCACAAAATATTATATAGTAACAGTTTCTATTTAAATATTAGTGGAATTTTGCAGTGACTGCCCTGTTAGCTCACTTGGTAGAATATCAGCTTCAAGCGTTGTAGGACGTGGGTTCGATTCCCACCAGAACATACATTTATGTGACGATAAATGTTTATACTGCGTCTGTTCTTAATGTATTTATTAAAATAAAAAAAATATATGTAAGTTAAATTTTATAATTCTATCTGTTATCTGGTTCCCATAGTACAAGCTTTGCTTAGTTTAGGGCCAGATGGCGCTGTGTGAAATGTCCTACGATATTAACTTTTTTTATATATATTAGACGCTCTATCCATAGAAATAAGTTGAGCTGGTAACCATCGCGGTGTCATATTGTACTTTTTTAAATTCAGAATAAATTCGCGTTTGACCACACCCTGTCTGATGATAAGCAATAGTGCTGTCTAAGATGTACTACCTACTAGTAATTGCCTTTTTTGGGTAGCGACACTGCCACTTCTGACACTTTGTTTCCCGTCTAAGCGTCAATTTTACCAAGAACCGTTCATTTTCTTGAAAACTGTAAAGTCTAAAGCAGGACTAGCGTTATGCTTAAAGCTTTCTCACTAGTGTCGTTTTACAACTATGTCTCTAATTGCCTCCGCCGGGCCTGAGTGTAGAGCGACACTGGCGACAGCGTTCTACACTTTGTTTTTCAGACTTGAGAGGCATTGTAAACGATCCACTGTGCACATTTTCCTTGTAAAACGTAACTAGTGTCCGCTCGCAATATTTGGAGAGCTCTCAGATACGGCCGAACTGACGTCATGTGTCGCTAATTGCCTCTGCTGGGCAGCGAGACTAACTCTGGGGAGCTTACTACGTCCGCCACTTTGTGTCTGTGGTGAATTGTTCACTAAGCGAACGCTTATTGTATTATGTGCACTTGGCCATACGAGTTCACGCTTATTATATTGACGGGAGCTTTTGGTTAAAAATAGACACAACAACATTATGTATTAGAAAATAGATACGGTCATCTATAAATTGTACTTGACATTTCTTTTAGTATAAAAGTAATGAAGCTATTATCGATCTTCTCATGGTAAGAGATAACACCATTCCAGCTTTGAGTTTCAAAAAAAGACCAGAACATCACTGCTTTGGTGCTTATTATTTTGAGACATTCGATAGTAAGTCTCAATGGTCAAAATACTACCTGGTTTGTCTGAGGCCGCCCTGTTTTTATAAACTGGCCAACTGCTGGGCGCGGCTCTCTACTTATTGTGAGAAGGATAAGGCCATAATCCACCACGCTGGCCAAGTGTGTGTTGGCAGACTTCACGCATCTTCAAGACCTTTTTTTTAAGAAATCTCAGACATGTAGGTTTTTTCACGATATTTTTTATTGTTTAGCTGGTTTGTAGCCAGCAAAATGACAGGACCGCACTATTGCTTGGTGGATATATTTCTAAACTTCGATGGTACCTATGCTTGATCTGATTAGCAAGAGATCTACCACCTAATAAAATTAACTACCTTAGAGTAAACTTTGAAAACAAATCTTGCTGAATTATATCTGCATAGTATACCTAATTGAGTATAATACGCGTAACATGGATATGGAAACTCTATGTCTCTGTTCTCCCAAGAGGTTTTGTGACCCAATTATTCTTACGCTTCTCGCGCTGCGAGATAAAAATATCTTTCCAACTTTATTAAACAACTTTGCCTAACTAACGAGTACTGATGCTGACTTCCTAAGATAACTTACATGTATAGGAAGGTAACTTTATGTTGGATGGATGGCCAAACTTTTTGAGTTGTTTCGAGAACCATAGCGGAATAATTGGCGGCTGTGATACGAATACTAAAAGCTTATGTTCTTCCCGACTTTAACAGCCTCCGAGGGAGCGAAGTGCGAACATAATTGCGTAGCTTTAACATGCGAGATATCCTTATAATACGTATAAACTAAGAAGGCCAATTTCGAAGCCTTTAATTGACAATTTATTGTAGTAATTGTCAAATAGACTGTAACTTAAACAAAAATTAGCTATGTTTTTAGTAAAAAAAAAACACTTTGAAATAAGTTTAGTTTTGCAATACTTGTTTTCAGCACAACTAATTTCATAGTATTGTGCGCGATTAAGTTTTGATGCTAAACGTGTGTGTGTGTGTGTGTTTCGTGACCAAATCGCGAAAATAAAAATTGTTTAGTAAATTTAGTTCTGTCAACTAAGTAATGTAGGTAATAAATTATTGTATTTTTTTAACTATAAATAATCAATTCTATATTTACCATTAGTGTAATTGGTGTAAACTGTACTACTTGATTAAAGTAATCCAATAATACAATGCCTTAAAAATTGCCTTTAATACACAGCTAAAAAAGTCAACAGATCGATAACAATAAGTTGAATGTTAGTACCAATAAAACATGTTTACAGAGAGCAGCTAGTTATTTGTTGTCTGGCTCGGGCGACTTATCATCTATGCAGACGTTTGTTTATGTTTACAGGGCGTCCAACTACAGTAGGCGCGCCCGCCCAACTATGTTCCGCGCGCCCGCTTGCCCTGACGGTCGGTACAGCGCGCTGTGGGCGGGGTGAACGACCGCGCATCCGACCACCGACTCATAGATTTAATACCACATACCTAAAGCTCGTAATTCTAGCTTTTCTACGTGTTTCAATTAGGCAAACTTGACAATTGAGATGAGTGGGAGTTACTTGTTATTATTAGCTTTGTAAATAAATGGAAGATGTTGAACAGTTGAGGTTTTAGATACGTATGTTTTCCAACCAACGCTGTACGGATGTAGAGAAGGGAGAATTAGTTTTTTTTTTTTTATATGTGTCAGTAATGAGACGAACGAGACGCTCTCCTGATGTTAAGAGATAACGTCTGTCCATGACCATTGCAGCGATACACAGAACTTTGAGTAGGAAAACAAAGTCCAAGGCATTGGCGCTCATTACTTTGGGACTAGATGGTTAGGCTCAACAGCCCTATAATTTTCCTAGCTACAGTACCCTTCAAACCGGAACACAGTAATGTTTACGCACTACTGCTTGGCGGCAGAATATCTGGTACTGCGGTGGTACCTACCTAGACGACCTCCTGCTTAGGAATCTACCACCAAGTAAATCACCAGTTATCATTAGCGTAGTCCACTTAACCCGATCTCCGGCTTTTGGCTTCCAGTCACCACCAGCTGCCCTATTTCATTTATTATAAGGTAGAAAATGTACATATACATATATATCGTCACTCCGTCGAATCTCGGTGCGTCATACACTACGTTTGGCGATTCGCGGTATCCACTTTAGAACACATCTACAGCGGTTATCGGTTCTGCAACAGATATGCATGTTCAGCCCTCCGCCACTTCCGCTTGCTATTACGTTAAGCTATGACTGTGACTTTAGTTCTCTGGTAAATTACTAAGAGAGAAATGCCTAGCATAGCATATGTACTCTTGTCACGACAGAGGAAAAGCCGATGCCGTTTAAGCGAGAAGCTAAAGATCTAGATCAAACTAAATGGCGTATATGTATGTTCCTACTCTGTAAACTTAGTCTTATTAACAATATCGCGCCTGGTCGGATAGTCAAAGAAATTATTTAGTAACAATGTAAAAAAGATTATTCATTATTTACCACACGGAGGACGCGACGATCCTTATCACTTACCCCAACAGTGTTTTGAGAAAATATTACAATTATGGTATACCTACCGTATACTGATATAACATACGTATAACAACTAGTTTTTCGCCAGGAACAGTGACATTCACACATATACATGTACATCTCAATTCCATACATCCCCAGTTCGTTAACCAACTTTGCTTATCGACTAAAAGTTGTATTTGCATAAACGCCTTGGCTAACATGAAGATAAGATTAATTTTACGTAAGATACTTGTATAATAGAAAAATATTTCAATTTTAAGTACGATACGAATTATATACCTACCGGGTTATATGCTTAGGTGTGCCAAACTAAAATAAGGGTACTTATCATTATAAACAACTCTTACTATAATCATCTTTAAGTTCAAGCTTATAACCACAAGCCTCTATTTATTTTACTAAACACAAAAACATTAACCAAATTTGACACTTCTATCATTCAATGAACATTATTGTAATTATTGTTATTATCAGACAATAACATTTGTTTATTATCTGTATTTTTAGAATGAAATGAAATTGTAATTTTGACGTGTCTGGCGTAACTGTAGTTTTAAGACCAATAACATATTCTATTCTATTCCTCAGCTTCGCTCGGTCAATTATGTTGCGGTGAGTGTAACCAAACACAGTAAGTACCTCCAACGAAACTTGAAAACTAAACTCTTTAAAGAAGCTATTAATTTAACGTTTGAACCCAATTTCCAGACGCATTCAATAACAATAACCCTGAAAATATTGTCACAAGCAGTTTATTTGTCTGGCGTCTGGCTGGACGATTAATGGCGCACGTATATATTCCACAGTTCCTATGGCGTGTCTTGTTGCCAACATTACTAGATCTTATTTTAGAAAAAAAATATATAAGTCAACAGCATTGGTCATCGGATTATGAAGGGTTAGTATCGTAATCCAGACCACACACAGCAATGACCACCTGTACACCACAAATAATCACCAACAGCCTTCTTTATTCTAGTACAAGGTATAAGCCACTCACTTCCTCTGCCATCTGTCTCGGTTTTGTATAAATTAGTCGGTCGACACTTTTGCTGCTTTGCGAACTTTAAACTTTACGAAAAAAATTATATAACTCGACCAAAATTAAAATAATTTTGCGACACGGTACGCTGCTTTAATATATATAGGTATATATATATATATATATATAAGCATAATAATTTAAGATAATATTGTATGATTTTAATTTTGGTCGAGTTTTTTTTTTTCGTAAAGTTAACGAAAGTACGTTCATATTTACGAGCATCGCTTTTTGGTGCAAAACCAGTCCAGATTCGACTCACTTTGTATTTGTATTTGGACAACACAAACTCAATTACCTACTTAAGAAAATAATGTTGTCCACTTCACACTTCCAGATAGACTAAGTCCATAACTCCGGAAAGAGCCTCAGACAGTATTCTAATGAAAAGAAAGTGCAACTTTTATCTACGAGTCGAGTTTTAGGAGTATTCTTTTGCAGTCTAAAGAAAATACGCTGTTTTGGTACTTTGTGGTAAGTGAGCGTTCAACTAACATGTTACTCACATGGTACCAAACTTGTCACTTTACGTCAAAATAAACCGACCAGTCACCACCTTGATATATGTATTGCTAGCACCTGTAATATGAGCTTATCATTGAAATTACTTTTAAGCGATCACGAAAATCACTAAGTGAATACAAAACGTATTGCGCGGGCATAACATATGCATTCGCGTAGCATTTTCGTGAGCGTCTAATCGGAATCGCAACAAGAAGCTCGCAGTACGGGAGCAAATAAGTGTTACAACAGAGGGTCGCCACCAGCCGTCGAAAATAAACAAGAGATATTGGCGGCGCTTTATCAGCCAGTCGCGGGGAGTGATGGCCCATTCATTCAAGCTGGAGTGACGTTATCTGTCAACACAGACTTGTCCTCTTCCTAAGTTCGGCGTTACTTATTGTAAACTTAGATATCGAATTTAACTCAATTATTTATACCTAATAAACATGTTCATAAACTATATACGTTAATGGTGTATACTTATTCTTACTTTTATGGTATGGGTACCGGTTTGAAGGGTACTGCAGTTAGCGAAATTATTGGGCTGTTGAGACTAACCATCGAAAGTATCAAAGTAATGAGCGCCAAAGCAGCGATACCCTGGACTTTGTTTTACTACTCAAAGTTCTTTGTATCGCTGCAACGGTCGTGGACATCCATTATTCCTTACCATCAGGATAGCGTCTCATTCCTCTCAACACATTTACATAGAAAAATAAATCGGTAGTGAGACAAAGAAAGACGCAAATGATACTGCTGGTTCATAATCTTTAATATTTATATATGTATATTATAAATGTTAAAGGTTAGGATCTTTAAACAGAAACCATATATTTATTTTCACAATAGTCACATCACATTTTAAATAAGGCTAACCAGTATTATGAATGTGTCCTATGATTACGGCTAACCAGTATTATGAATGATTACTATTACAAGTGAATCTAACCAAAAGAATTGAGATGTTTTATTAAAAAAATAAGCCACGTAAGGCCTTATATTGCAGCGTATCGAGCACACATGGCAATTATTTATCAGTCTAATGCCCTGTGCAGTAAGGTCTTGACTGGCTAAGCAAAAATATGACAGTCAAGAAAATCCATGCGAAATTTCGATTCTAAAAGTTTTTCTTACATTACTCAAAAATCTGTTCTGTCTTGCGAAGCAACAGATTTTAAGAAATTAAAGAAACAAAGATTTAAGAAATAAAAATAAAAAACTAATTGGTGATGTACATAATAAAACGACTCTTAATAATATGATTCCTTTATTGACTGCCCTGTTAGCTCATTTGGTAGACTACCTGCTTCAAGAGTAGTAGGACGTGAGTTCGATACCCATCGGGACAGACATTTATGTGAAGATAAATGTTTGGTCTGTGCCTGGGTGTTCTGTAAGTACCTATTGTGTTTTTACAAAAAAAAAAGTATCTACAATTTTACATATTCTATCAGTTATTTGGTTCCCCATAGTACAAGCTTTAATTAGTTTGAGGCTAGATGGCGCTGTGTGAAATGTCTTACGATATATTATTATTTAATGAATACAAAACGAGGATAATTAAAATTTTAAAGATGTAGAACGAACATTGTTCGTTATGATTGTACGGGTGTAGGTATATGTACAACAATTCACGCGGGACGCAGACACGGAATTGCATATACCCAATTGTCTCAAGCGCTTGGGCCGACATAGTCCCTATATGTATAAGTGTATATAGACACAAAATTTCTACGTTATAGATATTGAATGTACCTAATTATTGTCTTGTTCCGTTTGATTGTATCGTCTATCGTAACCGCCCACAACTTTCACATTCTGTTCAATAAATTCATCAATCTACACAAGTCATTACCTATAAGACATGAAGTTGAGATTGTACTACACAATAGATTTAAAATATTGGCAGTGGGCTTCGAGGCTGCTACGTCACGCTCAGCGAAGCGTGCCGACCTCCAAGGCTGTACGCGATTTAGAGCCTTGCCTCAAGCTAAATAGCCCTGCGTAACAGATTTTTGTAGCCAGATAGGTATAGTCGGAGAATTACCTCTGCCGAACCGAGATGACTCATAAAGGCGCTTATGAATTACTCGTTCCTTCTCGGAATATTAGTTTTTTTTCAGTCATCGTTATCTGTGCTTATGTCAGGCGACATATTATTATTATAGACTTATTATCGCTAACAGCGCATACACAATTATATCTTTCTTATCATCCATTTGTAAACCAAATTTTTATCTCGTTTGATTCAATAGAGTACACAGCTTTCGGGAGTAATAGGATTTGCCTAGGTTTCAGACTAATTCGTTTAGTGAAAAGTTGATATTAGGTAATCCTCGAAACTGAAAGTACGTCTAAATCCCTCCTTCAATAGAGCGTTAAAGGATTACAGCGGACTACTTCTACCATAAACATTTTACGAGGCCGCCTTGCACAGAATTGCCGTTTGACTCAGTACAAACACTTCAACTTTTTCCATTGGCTGCCTCGTAAACAGTACAAACTTTTTGAATCGTCGAAATATTTACTGGAATCCGTCGATAACAAGTTCGTTAACTGAGTGCTGGTTCCCGTGTATCTGTATAGGGTTGTAAAGCACTACGTAATAAAGAGATTTCTGTAGACCGTTAGATGTAGGTATCACTCAATCAGTGAATAAACTCAACATGACAATACGTTTTACTATTAACAATGATATGGAACGAAATAGACGTATTACGTCACAACGCAGCGGTATATTGTGTAAGTACAATTACCAAAGTTAAGTACAACCATTGACATAAAAATGTTTTTCTCATGGTCGACAGGCTGTCTGACCCCAGCACACCTGATATACCGTTAAGTGCTTAGTAGCAGATTTTCAACTTAAGGGTGGCATGTAGTCAGCCGAGTACTAGAAAGTACTCGACCAACAGCTATGGTTTCCTCGCGATGTCTTCCTTCACCGGCAGGTCAACCTGGACCCATACCATATCATTTCAAGTTATCATGTTATTCAAGGAGTTCCTGTCAATATTCTTGTGTGATGTGGTCCACGGTGAAGCTTGTCAAAGAGAAACCGATTCACTCGAAATTCTTAATCAGTGTCCTGTTTTTATAAAGTGTGCCACTGCTGGGCGCTTGCCTCTTTTCATTATGACGGGTAAGGCCATAGTCCACCACGTTTGCCAAGTGCGATTTGGCAGACTTCATATATCTTCAACTTTTTTTTTTATGTAGGTACTCTCCGACATGTAGATTTCCTCACGATGTTTTCCTTCATCATCTGAAGTCACCGACAATACCCACATAAATTAGAAAAGACAGAAGGCGTGCCTTGAGATTCGAACTCAGGACCTCCAGAAGGAACCCATTAAAGGAATTAAAGAAAGGAGGAAAGAACTGAATTAGAAGTTTGTAACTATCGTTACTATCGTGGAACACTGACTTGGGCACTTGGGATTTCCAGATGTATCTCCCTATTTGAATATTTAATTTCTGATTAATTACGAGATTCTATCTACATATTATCAATCACTAGCGACCCGCCCCGGCTTCGCACGGGTGCAATGTAGATACTAACGTAGTCCATAATATTGCTCTATCTCGTATAAAGATTTAGCCAGCGTTTGCAATGTAAGCGCACAAAAACATGTTTTTTACGACATCACATTACGAATCCTTGAGATTCTCGGATTTTCTCTACCATAATATGCATATATTATACATATAAACCTTCCTCTTGAATCACTGTCTATTGATGGACACTGCATTAAAATCCGTTGCGTATTAAAATTTAAGCGTACAGACGGCGGGAAACGACTTTGTTTTATACCTAGATAGAGATAGAGAAGCCATGATCCAGTTACCTTGATTTATCCAACGACAAATTTGCACTTGACCACAAAACATGACTACATGTGCAATGTTTACGTTGCCCATCAAAGTGGAAAACGTTTTTGACATTGGACCACCGAGAACTTCCTTTTCGAAACAAAAGCATGAACGAAATCAGTGAATCTGATTACAACCATAGGTCAAACACCTAC
Source organism: Biston stratarius (assembly GCA_950106695.1). Lineage (NCBI taxonomy): Eukaryota > Metazoa > Arthropoda > Insecta > Lepidoptera > Geometridae > Biston > Biston stratarius. Next base: position 7,631,510 of record OX467107.1, read on the forward strand.
TTTTGTGTTTAAATTGTAGTTTTTTGATGTGATCAGCATTTCTATGACGAGTTGAGTGTCCAGACAAAAAATCTTCAAAGTATTTACTGTGTAGACAACCTCTGGTAGTGGCAGTGGGCTGGCAGGTGGTGGGTCGTCTGCCTACGGTACCCGATACAGGCCACACACGTCACTAGTGGTCGTGACCTCGTCGGTTCAACGTACGGAGTCGTCACAGCCCGCGAACGCTGCGATGCGTCAACTTCGCGTCTCGTGTGCTAATCGCACCCTGCCGTATTTCGTACGCCTCTTTCAGAATAACAACTACATTTTCGCAACCGTAATAATGTTCTTAGACACGGTCAAAATTAAATAGTCACGACTGAGTCAATGTCCTAATGATCATCAGAAACTCGCGGGCATCAATCTCAGTGACGGGTGATTGTTAACAGAATTGTTTCTTTTCATAATTCTACATAAAGTGGCTCATTTCTTCCAAGACCTTGCAATAATCACGTCTGCAAAGTAAACATTTTAAGGTAAATTAACGGACTAAGTGGTGGACAGATTACAGTTATTAAGCACATCTTGCTTATTCGTGTCATGGTAACATGGAGAGAATTTCATATTTTTTTTGTTTGCTTGAAAAATATTTACCTCTACATTGCAAATATAATGCAGCAATTGCAATTTTGTACTATTGAGGATACAAACAATAAGTAGGTACCTATCTAATATTTATAATGTATAATATAACACATGTGTAATGTACTTTATGTATATAACTTTACCAATGTTATATTACAAGAACGAGGAAGGTAAAACATCATTATTTATATTATTGCATTACTAAGTGAAAGATCTCCTAGAAAGAGGTTGCCTATGTAGGTACCACCACAGTGTCAGATATCTTATTGCCAAGCACTAGTGTGGAAACATAACTGTTCGAGTGTAAACAAACACAAAAAACACACCTGGCATCGAGTAATTGTAATGTTAAACGTATGAATTATTATTGTTACTATAACTAGTTTAAGGGAGAGCAGTGGCTTCTGTGCTACAGATATACGCTAAAGCAGCCGACAGGCGTATAACTTAATACAGACCACACTAGGTATATTTATAACAATAATTAATTACCCATTTTCAGAAACTTCGACTATAGTTTCGACCACATCCGGTGCCCTTCATCATGGAGACAAAATTGAGTAGGTAGGTACAACAAAACCACGTCAGTTTCCATCTATCTATATACCTATATAAAAATCTCGTGTCACGGTGTTTATGGTCACACTCCTCCGAAGCGGCTCGACCAATTTTTATGATTTTTTTAAGTATTGGCATTTGGTAGCTATGTGAGTAGGTCGTAAAGTATATTTCATACCGCTAGAAGATTAGGAACAATTCTTAACTCAACGCGGACGAATTCGCGGGCGTAAGCTAGTAGTAAAATAAAATATTTTGCATGAAGGGTACTATAGCTAGCGAAGTTTCAATACTATTGAGACTAACCATCAAATGTCTCAAGGTAATGATTGCCAAAGTAGCGATGCACTGGAATATGTTTTGGGCAGGTAGGTACCTACAGCTAAAATGGTCTTACCATCAGGAGAGCTTTTCGTTCGTCTTATCAATTTTGCATTTTTTTTTAAAACATACTAATCTAGGTACATTCGTAACACACATTAAATACTTTAGATTTCTTAATACAATTCTAATATAAAGTTTATTGCGAATTACAATTTCAATTATTTAATTTATAAATAAATAAATATCGTACGACTTTATACACAGCGCCATCTAGCCCCAAACTAAGCAAAGCTTGTACTGTCGAAACCAGATAGCTGATAGAATACGTATATACTTTTTTGTAAAAAATACTTATATGGGACATACAAAACATCCAGACACAGAACAAACATTTATCGTCACATAAATTATTTATCCTGGTGTGAATCGAACCCACGCCCTACAGCTCTTGAAGCAGATATTCGTTTAGGGTCAAAGTGGGTAAATGGAAACAGTTTTGAAAAAAATTACACCTTGTAGTATGTTACCCATCATAAAAAAATAATTAGTGGAAATAAAAACAATTCAGCTAGATAACCTAGTTAAGGGATAAAATAGGTACGAAATTTAATTACAAATGAAAAATTTGCACAATTAGTCTGCATTTTATGATAAGTTTACATTTCCCTTCACGCAATAATTCAAAAATCATCAATTTGAGGTAATTGTAAACATGTTAATCCTAGATAACTGCTTGATTTTGCAGAGGTGTCATTTTGTACCGTAAGAACTAGCTAATCTTATAAAGAGAAATACTTTAAAATCTGATTATTGTCACTAGAAGGTAAAATGAAACAAACTAGAATCTCTCCTTATCTTTCTTAGTGATTGCAGCTGAGGTAAAGGGAAACAGTTTACTTATAATGAGGTAATTGTAAACTAAAAGTTAGCATTGAAACAACATTCATATTAATAATAGGGAGGTAAATGAAAACAAAAAACTGTCATTAATATTAATTTATTATTTTACTTAAATATTCACACTGTGATATGCAAAACACGTAGATGAAAGTGTACCTTCTAAATTATTTATTTATGCTTTTTCATACAAATATCAATCGGTTTCGGAAACTTATAACATATTCTTTCGACTTTTTTGGGTGCCTTTTCATAAAGCTTCGGTACCAACAGTCTCCTGGTATATTATATCTTATTTGTGTTTTAATTTTTAGTTTGTATACATTCACTTACTTATTACTTGAACTCTTCTTTGTGACACGGGTACCCCATTCTTGCTCTGGTTTTCAAGCAGTCAACAAGATGCTGTTCAACGCTATCTGGAATAGCTTCCGTGGTCCCTCCACCCATTTTATCTAAAGACTCCTTTCGACCTTTAATGCGATGAAAAACGACAGAAGTTGGTATTCCATAATATTCACTGGCTTGTCTAAACGTCTTTTTTTGTCAGTAACATCATCTACAGCACTTCTAATGAGTACCGAGGCGGTTCTTTCTTCGTACTTCGTAGGCATATTCAGATTTTTCTTTAAACACGAAAGCGCTGAAATAAAAATGTTTCCAATTACCCACCACCGGTAGCTATGTAATAATTAAAGCAAGTTGTAAATGTTTCCATTTCCCTCAAATATTTACAATTACCTCAGATCGTGTTTACATTTTACTCAGGGTGATAATTATTGAGGTAATTGTAAACATGCATTTAAATAATGGCGGACACCTTTTTCAAAGACAAAATAACTTGAAACATGTAAACTCATCCACATTCACCCAATTAAACATTAGATATAACCACTTACCTTTATTATTTTTGTACTTATGTTGACTCGGCAAACCACTGTAAAACTGTATTTTACTATATTTTTCGAATTAATTTCAAAATGAAAAAACACCTCTATTTTGACCCCAGAGGGTGAATGTTCAAAATCACCATCATAGATCATAGACTAAACCTACGTTTCATTTGATGCATAATGTTTTAAAAGTTAAAACAGAGAAGTAATAAGCGTCGTTACCATTTACCTCTGTTTACATTTACCAACATTGACCCTATACATACAATAATTAAATGCAACAGTTCGGAGCGAAATAGTCACCAGCTGTTGTGATCAGGTGGGTAATTCTACCTAACTACTCAGTACTTAACCGTAATTTCCAAATCATATTAAAGTAGAATACCTAGCTAGCAACTGTGCGATTACGCGTTACTTAACCAACCATTGGTAATGAAGCAAGTAGCGCAAATCAGACCGCAAACAACCACAGCGCTCTGATGTACATTTTGTTCCAAGCTTCTTACGTTGTGTGCGAACAGAGCCGTCATAAGCATATTCGGCGCCGGGGTGCGAAAGACCCCCAACACCCCCGCTTTTGTCAACAACAAAAAAACGCTATATATAATTGTTTTGAATTTGGGATTGAGAATTGGCATTTCTATATCCGAGCATTAAGATTTAATTTTCATAGTTCGTCTATTAACGTCAATCAGAGACCGACGACACTCACTGTACAAGTGTACAGTGTGCAGTGTGCACCCACCGCGTTGGTATATTTACCTACCTGTGTTAAATTCAAACGAACTTGCATCTAATGCTGAACTGTTAGAAGACATTTCGCTTCGAGTGCGGGCGGCTATGTCAAGGGGCTAATGGTATGACAACTGCTGAAAGTATTTACTAAAACAATATCTCTGATTTATAATGAACTAACTAACTGTGCCCGCGGCTCCGCTCGCGTGGTTTTAATAGGTACCTATCGAAATTTATGGCGCTCTCTGCTTGCGCCCCCTGGACTCTGCGCCCGGGTGAACCGAACCCCTTGAACCCCCGGGTAAAGACGGCCCTGTGTGCGAACAATATTCATATTATTTTATTAGTTTCCCACAATGTTGTGATTAGGTGGTAAAATATAGCTACAATTCACAATTGTGGACCCTGTCCTGGAAAGCTATCATTGTGTTAGATCCATCGCCTTCAGGCATGCTTCACAATGTCGTCTAAGTATTGGGTTGATAGTCGGTCACACATATGAACTACAACTTGGTGACATATTCATCCGTTCCGCAAAAAATAATTTATCAATCATTACATTTGTAATTATCACAACGATATTACATAAGGCCGTTTGTATAATATGTAGCCGTCCATACTCCATAAGGAATGAAACAAAATGTATTGGAAAAACCGTAAAAACAATAACGTAAGTACATCCCAATTTACTAAAAAGTATTACACGTCGTCTCCATGATATACTAACGCCTTATGATCGTTGCTGTTGTTTATTGATAAAAATGTAAAAGATATTAAAACAGTTACGTTCACTTTTGTAATAAATTTTTATACCTACGTTTTGTATTTATGTGAAAGTAGTGAGACGATAGAGACGCTCTCCCGATGGTAGGAAATAACGCCTGTCCATGACCATTGCAGCGATACACAGAACTATGAGTAGAATAACAAAGTCCAGAGCATCGCTGTCTTGGCGCTCATTACTTTGAGACTAGATGGTTAGTCTCAATAGCCCTGTAATTTCGCTAGCTGGAGTACCCTACAAACCGGAACAGAGTAATATTTGCACACTACTGCTTGGAAGCTGCTTGCTTTATGATCTTTGTGTAATAGTTTTATATTAATTGATTTAAAACAAACACCTAAATTCTTTGATTGCAACGTTTTGGTTCATTGCAACCACAAAAAAAAATTACTGGATGTAATAATCGTGGAATGCGTTCATTGTTTCAACGATTGCATATTCTTTTGTTCGCAAGAATATTACGGTCGCATCTTTCTCTAGACTGGCATTACACGCATAATGAAGTGTGTCACACAATATTATTAGATTGTGTAGGTATGTAACATATATTAAATATAATTAATTGTAGAGATAGTTTTTTGTACAATATTAACAATTTCTTTCGAAATGCTCAGCGTGCATGTAGGTATTACGAAACAGAATTAGCATAAGAACAATTAAATTATTAAAAATTTAAAATACCTCAACACAAAATCAAACATAGCTAAGAACAGTCCCGACTAATTCACCTTTCAAACAAAAATCAAAATCGGATCATCCGTTCGGGAGCTACGATGCCACAACACATACACACATACACACGTCAAACTAATAACACACCGTCGTTTTTTAAATTGAAATTTTAAAATTTTATATCGTTAATATCGTCTAATCCTAAAAGTTACAATTTAAGTTTTCAAGTCGCGAGTGAGTTGGTCTATTTTAGGCAATCGTAGGTACTCCATCAAAGCAAGAAATCGGTCACACGCAAAGCTATTAATGAATAAAAGTTACATATCTACAATATAAAATAATCTCGTGTCGCATAATAAACAGACAGCGATCATTGTTCTTGAGGACGCATAGCTAGATAGATAAGCGCGCATGAATGGATGCTATTTCCTCCGGGTACTATCGTTAGAAGCCATTTGATTTTTCGCACGGCGCCCTCGCTTGGAGGTAGGTAACTGGGACAGGAATAAATCTACATCCCACTGTGGACACTTTCGAGCTTACGGAGCTCGCGAGATGTCATTTAGCTAAATACATTTCCGTTCTTCAAGGACGTTCCTTTTAGTTAGCCTAAGTGAGACTCGAGTGTTCAATTGCATTTAATTGAGGAAGAATTGAATACCACAGGCGTGTACTGAGATAATAACTGTCTGGAAGCAGAATAAAGAACTTTCCTGTAATGAAACGTAAAACTACTACAGCAGCTACAGCATTAGCGATAAAAGATAATTTAGACTCCAATTCAATAAAATCCTACTGCGAATAAACTTAAACATTAATCCTGCGTTTTCTATCTGTGACCAAGCCAAAAATACGACATACCAAGTTTTTGCTCTTTGAAATGAAAGTCTCTTTAACGTTTATCGGGCCCCTTGCCCCGATCGTGATGGATCGGACGGAACCGCACGGTCCCCGACCTAGAGGATGCAAATGGGCCAACAAAGTGGATGTTTCCTCTCAGATTTATTTGCACATCAATGTACGGTGCGATAGCGCCACTGCCTAGATTGTCTAATCTCGTGAGAGTAATATTTATTGTTCTATGTGTGTAATAGATAAGAAACAGCAATTTATGATGAATATGTTTATAACGTTACAACTATTTGATTTACCTGTTAGTTGTATTAGGTAAACATTCGGTGTTCTGCGCTTTTTCAGGCGTAATATGCATCATACTAAATAGATTAATGTTGAGAATATAGATAGGTATCTGCAGGAATGAAAAATCCAGTGACCAGTAATGAGACCATGTCATAGTGGTTTTTTTTCTTAAGATAGGCTTGCGTTTGATCGCCAACTCGCCTGATGTTATGCGAAGATGCGGTCTACGATGGATCACGCTCGCCTAGAAGAATCTGATTCACTCGCGACTTGAAGGCACCCAGATTGATATCAGGGAACACCCACTCGGGCAGGATATTCCATTGTTTAGCGGTTCGTACAATGGAGGTCGTGTCATTCAATACTGCTTGCAAAATAAAATTATATGCTAAATCATTTAATCCAGGACATAGTATAACTATACAAACTCGAAGATTAAGAATCGAAGATGAAAGAAATTCGAGAAACAACATCGCTATTTCTAAAATAACAGAAAGACATCTACGAGACGTCGTATTGCCGATCACCTAAAACGAATGTTATTTCTAGCTCCGTAAAGGAAGAGTAATAAATATGTATTGGACAAAATAATAACAGACAAAGCGGAAACCGCACTCAATGAGGTTTAATTTAACTGATCCCGATTAATACAATACAAAGCAATATTAGTTTCATATTACAGATTTGCAGTATAGAAAAGTAGGCAGACAAGTAGGCGTTTGATTTATGGTGACTCAGATTTCGGAACTGGTTATACGCGGTGTACTGGTTGTACGACGTTGATCACAGAACAGCATGAAGTGCAAATGAAAGTGGAACACAAGATATTTGGACAACTAAATTCAGTACAATTCTATACCATACTAGCGACCCGCCTCGGCTTCGCACGGGTGCAAAATATATTTTAATGTGGAGCATATGCATGTGTTATACCTATACATATAAAGCTTCTTGAATTAGGTACTTTGTCTATTGATGGAAATTACATTAAAATCCATTGCATAGTTTACAAGATCTAAGCTTACAGACAGCGGGAAGCAACTTCGTTTTATACTATGTAGAAATAGAGATAAAGTGAGCTTGCGGTTTCACTGGCAATTTTTCCAATAGGTACCATAATTACACATGGTTTTGATCCCATGATCAAACTAGATTAGTAGTCAGTTGTCAAACAGACTGAAATACTTCATTATCATCATTTGCAATACTTCATTGTCATCATTTGCAATTCATTTAACCCTCTACCATAATAAAATCCAGGGTGTATGTATTTATGTATAAGTGAAATAAGACATATAAAGTGTTAGCATAGTTACTGAAGCAGCACCATATAAATTACTTGACAGAAAATATATTTTTTCAATATCAGTAAAACCCTCCTTGCAAAATTGGACACAATAGTAAAAAATAAATTGAAGTTGTAGTTCTAGCTGGCTCTTTCAGCACACCCATTAACTTTGTTCATGGGTTATAATAATTTTGATATACCCGTCAGAGCTGTGTAAGCACCTTAAAGTCACCAAAGTGCGCTTTGCATGACAATTTAGTGACATCTAAAAGATAAATTCACATCATAGATGTATTCGAGCTTAATATTTCACAAACAATGGCAGGTGGCAGGTGCTTAGTGTTACAGAGTTGTGATAGGCTTGAGAAAGAAAGCAGAAGACCAAGATCTAATAAAATATATGAAAATCATAGACTGCACTCAATGAGCCTGGAAATACAAAATAGCTATCTTTTAGCGAGTTTCACATTCCATGAGCCTTATACCATATCTTATTTTCTACTTTGATCTCCTGTTTTAGTAAAGTTCTAACTTAACACCTTTCAAATGATCCTGAGTAATTTATTTATGGGAAATGTCTCTGATACATCTTATCATTTTTGTGGTGAGTCAATAGGTACAGCCAGGCTGATGAGATGCAGGGTACTCCTTGATAGGAGTTTACTCAAGTCACCATGATTGACAAACAAATAAAATATATATTAGTCATAAAAATGCTGACCATTTTGTTAATGCAAACCTTGAAAGTTAAGTAAATAGTAGTAAGTGAGTTCTCAAAATTATACACAAAGCTGTAAATCTCTTGGTAGAGGGCACAAAAGGGATTAACCACAAGCAAAATACCTATTTGACTTCATCATCCAGGCCATTACTTTTCTAAAGAAAACTCAAACAAATAATACCTACTTATCGAATTTACTGCACCATTGGTGACAGATTGTTTTTGTAAGCATAGATTAATTTTATTAGATATATGGCTAAGTTACAAGTTGACTATGGGACACATGTATTACCTAATAACACAGAATACATAATAGGTACTAATATACATAAACATGTAATTTGAGGCATTTTAATAATATCACAATTTACCCCATTAAACAACAGAGAAGTGGATAAATATTAAGGTTTAGATAAATAGTCTGGTTTTGAGCAGTAATTACAGTTAATATGGATATTTCAACAAAATAGTACAGAAACATAAAATATTGCATATTTACATGTTACAAGATTGTTCCGTTACTTTAATTTCTGGGTACAGCTGTAATTGTTATGTATTGGCCATTCCCTAAAAACATTAAAGGCAGGCTAGTTGAGACAATAATAATAATTGTAAAATTAACTATTAAATATTTAATATGAAATAAAAAAGATTCAATCATATTTAAATCATAAATGGACACAAATATCTGCTGGAAAGGAAAATATTGAACAACTATTTTTGCAATGCATTGCATGCAAATATTAATCATATTCATATGAATACTTTTTATATGATGCATCAAACAAAATATTCATTAACGGAAATACCTATTGTGATATTCAAAACATATTCCTACACTTTTTTATGGTAAATAGTAATGAACGAAATATACTCTTGATGGTACGAGATAATGCCAGCCCTTGCAATAATCAAGTGTATTACTTGAATAATAGTCTTGTCTTGGTTAATAACAAAATAAATTGTATAACCTCACAAATTTTTATTTGTTTTGAAAATTTATTCAAATTATGGAATCTGATTAGACACAGAATCATATTAAAAACATTATTATTTGAACAAAAACAGTGCCTAAGTATATTTTATATCAATTACTTCTAGACTACCTATGTTACATATAATAATAAATTTTATTTTCCCCTACCCCTCATGATGTAATTGAATAGTGGAAGCTAAGAGTTACTAGCAATTTAATTTATATGCCCTTAGAACGAATCTTGTTCTGTGCAAATTCTTTGTGTAAATCAAGATTGATTAAAAAGTTTGACTGATGTTATTTTACACACACCATATCATTCTTTGTTAGTTTTATTTTTAGGGGTAGGTACTGAAAGATTGGGTTGTAAACATTGTTTACTTTCTTTGACCACCCATTGATCGCGTTATTTGGGTACCTACAGACGTAGCTATAATGGGCTCCATTCAACCTACAGCACAACTAGGTTGGCAACATTATAATAATACAGGTGACCAACAACCACACTTACCACTTTCAATGTATGGCAGGGCGAGAAGTAGAAAAACTATGTATCCAATTTCACTGAACATTGTCGCCTAGGAAACACACAATCCTTGTAATCACTTAGTCATTTCATATAAAATACAGCTGATTTTCAAACTACACAAAACCTTTGTCTGTTTTTAACGCAAACGCATGCGCGTGCAAACAATATTTTTTTATTTACATTACAGTAAATATATACTATACACTTCACAACTATATTTCTCACTGCACAATCATTGAAACCTTCCGAGGAATAAATGACTCACAAGTTGGTCAGAACAATAAATAATAACAAGAAATTGCTCATGAGTCAATACACACGATCAATTAATTACAGCCACGATATATTACAATGCCTAATATGAAAGACCATTTTCATAATTAAATCAAATACAACTAAACTTAATTATGTATTCACAACACGTTATCCTTACTAAAATAATCAAATGTAAAATTAAAAATCAAGTCTAGCGTCTGACATATTGGAATTTTGGAGTGACTGTGTTCCAGAATCCAAACTCCAAAGCAATGCATCTAGCATTATAATCGAAATATTATATCTATGAATTTTAAACAAGTTAGAAAAAGATAGATTGCGACATGCTTTCTAAATGTCGATGTCAATCAAGAATAAAATGTCAAATGTCAGTCTCGTATTTTTCTTTGTTAAAAAAATGGCTAGGCTGAGACTCTATGCCACGACCCCTTGGTTCTATAAGCACCGGCCAATAGCAGGGTTGCCAAATGTCGATGCCAAATATCTCGTACTTTCAGCACATGATCTCGTACAAGTTCTAAGTTTCAAAATCTCTGTAAAACTGTGTTTTACACAATGTACATATATATGATAACAAAACAAAAAATACATCTAGCGACCAAAGACTAAAGATGCATATTTTGTGATAACTATAGTAATGAGGTAATTAATATAATAATAATGAACTGAGTTATTGTTATGGCGTAGACATTATTTTCTTTTTTATAATATTTTGGCTAAGAAACATGGCGCAGGCAATTAACATTGTTAAGAGGAAACAAGTCGTCATTTTCTTCAAACAAACGTTTTCCCCATTTTCCTTCCAGGATTTTAATACTATAGCAATAATTTTTAGATAAGAAGTAGATACTTGCTAGTTTCATGCCCCTCTGTTTTGATTTTTTGATATATGTTTTTTTATAAGAGCTAGGAATCTTCAAAAATCTTAAAATTTACCTAGTTTCAACGCTGTGTTTCAACGTCCAAATTCACAATCTCATAGACATAATCTTAAAAAAATAAAACGCACAGGCAAAGAACACATCCTTCTTATTTACTTGTTAAAAGAAATACTAAAATCGGTCTAAATTTGGAGGAGGAAACAGAGGAATACGAAACCTCGATTTTGCTCATTTTATTTCGGGTTAATGAGCCCGAGGTGCAGTTGTCCCTTTCGCTCAGTATGTACGCGGGTGCTGCGTGCGGCGCGACAGAAATAGCTTGGTAAAATTCCTAATTTTGAAATGTCTCAGTTGACTGCTTTCCTCTTAAATCTCGTACAAAAGTGTACGAGACTTTTATTTATCTCGTATCTTGTACAGAGGCCGTTAAATCTCGTAAGGGTACGAGATTTCTCGTACGTCTGGCAACGCTGGCCAATAGTATTATTGCGGAGGCCCATTGTTTTTTCCACTATTTCCAGGGTAATAAATTGGTAGCCTTGGTAAGTTTTAGTATAGAGTTTTTATTTGTATATATAACCCATGTTTGCATTCGAAACTTTATGCAAAATCGTTATACTACTATAATTGTACAGTGTGAAGAAGTAACAAACATACAGAAACTTTCTCATCTTCTAATAATTTTCTATTTGAGAAATTTCAAATTCTTTGTGGGTACAGATTAAGCCAATGAAAGTAGTACTTTAAGTTTAAATTTTTCTTACCTTTCATTCCATTTAAACTAAACGATATAATACTACAATATTAAATTCGTTTGCACCCAGCTTGTAGTCAAATAGGTCTAGACCAAACAGGAATAATAAGTATAAATAAACAATTTATGAACGCATTCCATAACAAAACAGTCACTTTGGTAAAAATTTACGTACTTTTGTCAACCTTATGAAGAAAATAATTATTACGTCAATTCGACGAAATTTAAAATCTAAGATTACATGGTGCACAGTAAATGTAAATCCTATTTGAATAAATTTAATAGCAAAGTGAATGCATGTAGGTATTGTTATGCATGATCAGTATTAAGTAGCTTTGTATCAAAAGCCGTAACAATAAATCTCAGATAAATTAATAAATAAATTTAAATAAAATATTGCCATAAAAAACGCTCGTCCTTCAGTCTCCCAGTCTTTACCAAATCACGGAAGAGATTCTTTTCCTTGTTTTTTGTACAGTTGACATGTTATATACCTACATAACATAGTTATGGTCAGCTTACCTAATGTTAAGTGACGGTGTGGTCGAAGGTGGTAAATACACCTAGAATAGGACTGGCTATTGAGGCTGCCGGAACACACCGTTAGGTGCTTGGTAGCAGATTCTCAACTTAGCCAGACGAGTATTAGAAAGTACCCCTCCACCATGGTTTTCTTCACCGGCAGCTCAAGCTAATTGTTCAAACCTTTTCACTTTGTGAGAATAGATGTTAGACATGAATTGCAAAAACCGAAGACGAGGCAGTATGGCTTAAAAGCTTCAGCCTGCCCGGTTAGAACAAATTAAATAATAAAAAATGAATTCGACAAATAGGTATACCTAGATTTTGCGAAAGAGGGCAAATAAAAATAGGATAATAGTCTAAAATTCTATAAATGAAAGGCGGAAATAATGGGACAGATCTTTACTACGCGAACTGAATCGCTGAAAGCACTGAGTAATAGATAACTACTTACAATCATGGTAGGTTCGAATCGATAGACAATAAATGATATTTAAATCTAATTGAACTATCCAGTGGAGAGATGATAAAGTAACAGTATTTTCTAAATATCTATAAAAATAACTTACATGAAATATACAAGCTATTATTAATTATTAACTAAATTATTAGTAGATTATTATTTTGAGCATACAGCTAAGCTGACCATTAAGAGCAATAAGGTAAGGTTAAAGTAAGGCACTTTGTGCTTAATTCGTCTTAATATTCGAATTACTTTCTTTTGACACTATTAGTTATATACAAACTATTTTTAAAATTTACTTGCTCGACTGTTGATGCAGATTTATGCATCATCAGTTATTAGCCAAAAAATATATACTTTGACACTTAGCGATATGCTGATAAATGACAGGCTAGCCGGGGCCAGAATAATCTATGAACAGGGGCGGATCTATATAAAGGCTTTTTGGACTGCAGCCCAGGGCCCCATAAATATAAAGGGCCCCCAGCCCCTATTGAAAACAAAATACAGTGAAAGATTGTATGCTAATATATGAAAAGAAACTTGTTCATGTGTACCTTAATTATTATAATATTATTATTTTTTAACGTTGCCACTATCTGTGAAGCAGTACGTTCTTTCTCCAGGATATTATAGGTATATAGAAAATAAATATAGGACAACCATATCAAACTGTCGACTAAATCATTTATCATTATTTCCATAAATTGTGATTTAACAAAGGACTTACAATGTGATGAGCAAATAAAGGAATTTGCAGAGCAAGACAGCAAAAATATTACTTTGTAAATTAATGTATCAAATGTAACTTCTACACTTAATCTGTTGATTTCTTTTTTGATAATCTATCTCAGTTGCTGTTTTTTTCCTAAACGGTGTAATTAGTACACATTATCGAAAACAGATTTTTAACAAAATGGCATCTGGTTAATTATTTAGGCCCCTAAGTAGTATTAGCCCAGGACCCCACAAACTCCTGGTCCGCCGCTGGCTATGAAGCTACAATGCGACACCATATAGCAGTCTGATATAGGTTTTTGGAAAGATATGGCATATAAACTAGTCAGTGGTTTGTAGGAAACTTTGACTTATACGATTTCTTTGAGCTTGTCTGGCGCGAAAACTCCCTTTTCAGTTATAATTCCGGTGATTAAAGAAGCCGGCGTGACGTCAAACGCAGGATTCCAGCAGTTTATACCTGAAATTAACAGAGAATTCACTTTGTACACTGTTTTTGTAACTTATGCTTTTCAGCTAAATAATGCAAATTTGTATATAATATTGATTATATGATATTAATATGATATTGATTGATTCAGGCGTTACTTTGCGTAAGTTCATATTGAGTATTCAAGGTAAATATTTTGGCTTAGCTTAGTTTAGTTCGGCCAAGCGCTCGAAGAGTTAAATATACATAATATAATACTTATGCATGAGTGTAAGTCACTGAACGCCTCCTAAACGGCTAAACAGATTTTGTTGCAATTTTTCATGTGTGTTTGAGTGAGCCCCTGGACTTTTTGGAACCACAATTGGACCCGGTAGGTGGCACAAAGCTAATATAACAAAGCTGAAGGGAATCAGAAAATATTCGTTATACCAAGTAATTTTTTAACAAGGTAAGAACACTTGTTTATTAACCTAGACATTATGTACTCTTTCTTCTTCTTTTCTGTTATAGCGAACGGTGGGATACGTACGATATGTAAAGGTATATAAGTTGTCAAAAATCGATAAATAGAGGTAAATTATTTTACTAATACTTTCTATTTATAAATAATTGAAAATTTGTTATAAAGAGGTTCTTGATAAAAGATTCGTAATGTAAAGGTATATTTTGGTTTAACTCTTATAAGCGGTTGTAAGAGATTTTGAAGAATTTGTTAAATCGAGGAAATTGTTATATTGAGGTTCGTTATATTAACATTGGTTACACTGTATATCGAGATCTCGAAAACGACTTAAACGATTTCGATAAAATTTGCTATACAGTTTTGAGGATGAAAAATCCGATCTAGCCAATTCTCATCTCTGGGAAAAAGTGTTTTACCGAGTTTTCATTAGACAATAAATTTAGCATACGAAAAAAGTTGGGTCGCCCAAGTACTTTATTTCGAAGTTAGTTTGCTTTAGATTTTAACGGAATTTGTTTAAAATTTAAATATGCTATTAAAATGCAAAAAAAATATCTTACCAGGAGCAGCAATTCTATGTTCCCCAATATGCGTCATTTCCCTATCGGGTCGCTCCTCAATTTTAATCCTATCTCCGGAAGTGAGCGCCGTGTCTATAGAAGTGAGCGGAGCAGCTACGTAGAAAGGCACAGAGTGGTACTTAGCGACGATCGCGATCTGGTACGTGCCAATCTTATTAGCTGTATCGCCGTTGGCAGCTACCTGAAACCACAGACGGAACTTCTTAGCACATAATGGTATCACAGTGCGAGTGCCGGGTCCATCGTGTTGTAAGGACGGATACTTGCGACCTAGGTTTATCTAAAAATAATCATTTATCGCCCTTTACTGCCCGCGTTAGTGTGTGTGCTCGTCTGGGTAGGTACCACCGCAGTACCAGATATTATGCCGCCAATAATTATGGAAAGAAATATAAATATTAAAAAAAACCTTGGACAAGGAACTTGAGATACAACCGAATCGAGAAAGTCCTCTTTTTTGAAATTGATTAAAAAACTTAAATGATAAATAAGTACTTGCAAGTCGCTTTTTAAATTGGTCGTAAAACTCGACAATTCTACTAATCCAGCGAGATAGACTAGGACTATTCATTAGCGTTTAAGTAGTATAAAAAAAGATACCAGCGACAATTTATTAGCCTCTTTTTTGTGTAGTTGAGTAATAAAAGCTTGTGTCACTCACTCTGTCGGCGCCAACGATGACAGCGTCAATTTTTCTAATGTTCATGAGCGCGGAAACCATACTGTCCACAATAAGGGTCGCGGGGATCTTCTCATGCACCAGCTCGTACGCTGTCAACCTCGCGCCCTGGTTATATGGCCTGGTTTCCGTGCAGTACACATGCTCTGAAAAACAAATAATGAATTCAGTACCTGGCACAAATAAATTAAGTAAAAAGATATAAAAGTTAGAAAAATGAAACCCTAGCCAGCCATATTACTATGTATACTATTAGCAGTATTTAGATCAAATATGATATGTATTTGGAATGTGCTTATTCAGTTGTATTTTTAAAACTAGCAACACCAAGTTTCACCCATTATCTTATATGACCTCTTTGGACGGATGAACATGGCCAGAAAAAACTTATAAGGTATGTGGTACTTCAGAATTCTAAAAATTAGCTTTGTCTAATTTACTTAATAATAAATATCATATAAGGATTTACACTGGTGGCTACCAGTTATTTTCTCAACATATGAGCTATTTATGGATGTCTTCAAGACGAGACTGAATCGGAATCTTATAAGCATCCATCCATTATAGACAACATCTTCATTTGACATCAGATGAAATGGCAAACTAAATAAATAAGTGCTTAACTAATTGTAAGCTCTTCTTATACATAAATCTATGCTAAAACTAAAAACAAAAGCCATAGCTGCTGTTAGCTTAAATTCTGCAGGGCTAAGCAGATAACTATATTTTATGATAACCAATAAATCTGATATTAATTTCATTAACAACTCACTATTGTGTATCATCAAATTTCTTTGTTGATACTGATTTATATTAGGCCTTAGGGTAATTTAACCTTACAGCAGCCACAAAGATATATCTCACCTAGCCTTTTAGTACTGTTTAAAGATCTGATTACACCCAAGGCAGTGCCATATGCTGCAGTTGCCAATGACCCTGTATTACAGTGTGTCAGAACTCTGACTGTGCCATCACCGCTTAAATTCTTGAGTATGGCTTCACAACCAAACCTCCCTATAGCCTTATTGTCTTCTATATCTTTGGTTAACATGCTCTCTATCCTGCCGATGAATCTGTTAATAAATTAGTGTCACAATTTTTCTGCTCTGACATTGATATACAAACACATGAATGAGAGGTCTTATGCCAAATTAACATTGTGTTCTAATGGCTTCTTAATAATTGTCTCTAAGGAATTGTCATTAAGGAGTTCATGAATTTTTTTGATAAATAATAATATAATCTAGACTAATTAAATTATTTTATCTACATTTAACATTTGCATGTCTGTTTGCAGACTGAATACATTGAGACACTACAGCATTTTTTAATAAGACCTATTATAATATATACCTACATGTATTCTTGTGAATAAATTATTTGATTTTAATTTTGATTACATGATGGTTGTTCTGAAGCTTTTATTAAATTTGTATAATATTTAAGAATCTTTGTACTATATGTACACACATGATATACATATTATGTATAGACTGCAATAGCCTAAGATTTCATACTGAACACATTCCATGAAAGGTTTTTAAATGGATAGATAAATAATCTATTATGCCAAACTGCCCTTTCTGTACTACTTTTGTGACTGTAACAGCATTCTGATAGAGCCTTCATAATTCAGCCAGAATGCTTTATAGGATTAAAATAGAGTATTGCATTGTATCGTTATTATGTATTCACCAGACTGGAAAATTTACATTACCGAAAAGTTCTTGTAATTTGATTACAAAAAAAGTTTATTGTATTGTGCAGTCTCATTTAGCTTTCTAGATTTATATCTGGATTTACAAATTACTTTAATATATACATATTTATTTACTATAGTTTAGACTACTTTTGTTATAAATATATTGAATGCTGACCCCAAATCCATGAGTTTCCATATAATGTTGAATTATATTATCCAGTTTTACCAGTATTGTAGGTAATTGGACTATTGTATATATTTATTATATGTATATTATATGAATGAAATATGTATAAAATACATATTAACCAACCTTAATTTAAATAAATATGCATGCAAGTTTGAAATATCACAACCATTATAAATTTGAAGAATTAAGTGAAGAATAGAGAGATAGCAATCAGACACAGATCTTACAGTTCTTTGAAGTCATCGGGAGATGCATTTTCATTGGCACTCAATGCATTAGCATATTGTATTAACTCATCAGCGGCTAGCTTAATGTTTACTGCTGTTGGTCTTGCAGATACTAAGTAATTTAACTTTCCCTCAATCTGCAATTAGAAAAATGAAATTAATGAAAATTGGTGGATATTTCACACAGTGCTACATAGCCCTAAACTAAACAAAGCTGCTAGAAATACTTTTTTTTAAGCATTTGTTTGTCAAACAGAATTTCCCCTGAGTGAAAATGAAACATCTTACAGGGGCCCAATTAGAATAACTATTAAATGAGCTATAAAAAAAAAAGAAATATAAATAGACATTGAATGATATTTCACAGTGTAGTTTAGTAGTTTTAGCGTCAAATAAAGCAAAGCTTGCACTATAGGCAACAAAAAAGTACTTATATAATATTAATTATAATACATATACTTAGGTTATCTAGGTATAGAACGAAAATGTATATTTGTTACATAAATATCCATCCTGAAAATCAAACGCAGGCCTTTCAAGCTCAAGTGGAGCTACAAGCAAATAAGCTAACGAGGCAGTTAAATAGGTCTTTTACTATCCATTTATAATTGAATATGTTTGTATTTTCTTATCTATAATAATATAGTAAAAGATTGATCAACAAGTTTGCTACAAAATTGTTTAATATTAGTTACATTTTGTTATCAATAGTTGGTGTCACTTATCTGACCTCTTGCCTCATGATTTTTTTGTCAGATGAGCTGTCCTTGAGAAGTTCCTCTGCTAGAGACAGGCACCCCACAATGGCTATAGCTGGGGCACCTCTCACCTGAAATACATAACAATATTACATTAAAATTGAGAATATTTGAATGGAGCATAAGATTCTTTTGTTTTTCTGATACTTCAAGGAGCTGGGTTGGCTCGGGTAGATGCTGGTAGGGAGAAATGCACAAAACACCCCAAGTGGAATGTTAGTGCAGGGCTTATGCACTTTATGCATACTGCACTTTGAATAAGAATAAGAAAGCATCTATCTATCTAATAAATTATTAATAGTAAGTTATTGTTGTACTAAACTATTTCTTAACAACAGTGTTGCCTCAATTTTGCCAAATTTTGTGTATCATTAAGAAGACAGTCTTCTGCAGGTTGTCCGGTGTCAGATTTTTGGCAAATAATCATTTTTTTCTTTTACAAATTTAAATCTGATGTTCAACTAATAATGAAGTCTACATTGGAGTTTACTTGCAATTTAAAGACACAGAAAGATTACAACTATTTGGAAAACCTGGGATATTCTACCATATAGGAGTTTACCTAATAAAAGTGGAATCAAAGGTCATTTTATATATTTTAAATATGAAAAAATAAAAAACATAAAACCTAACATTACTCTTTATTTTGAGACTCTGGCTGTGTGATAGTAAAATGAATAGGGAGAAGTAATTCAGGCAGATCCAAAGCATCATCCTATTTGTAGGTACCCAAAAATAATATAAATATTATTTACACAGTTTAAATTACACTAATTTTGCCTTGTAGGTAGGGTCACAAAGAACAAATGTACCTAATTCGAATAGTATGACTGAGATTTTATTAAACGAACCAATTACCTGCATTTTATTTATAACCTTCCAACCATCTTCAACCCCTTGAACCTTCACATATCGGGTTTGCAATGGAAGTAGTAACTGATCTAGGATTTCCAGACATCCCCTTTTATATTTAATTGATTCTAAACTCATGTTAACCAAATCCTGCAAAGTACACATCAAAGAGTATTAGGACGTAGTTAAGTGATAAAGAGAGCATAAACTACAAATGAGATAAATTTTTATTGCATCTCACCTTTGTACCTTTATTTACTGAAATTACTTTCTATTAAAAATCTCAAAGTTCTCCGTTTGCTAGTAAAATAAAACTCTCGATTATTTTTTTACTGACAACTGACAATGACAACATATTTTGGGAGTTTTGGCGGGAACATGGAAAGATTCGTGTCGCTATATTTATCCAAAACTAGTGTTTTTTCGAGTGTTTATGTTTAAAAATAGTGGTGTTTTATTCATAAAGTGCCGAATTACAAGCGCGAGTGTGAGAAAGTGATATAATGTGATGAAAGATGACTTTTCTTGTTGCTTCCAAAACTCCATCGAAACTTATAGTAAAGTTGCCACTACTTTACCAAAGTATATTAACTAGATTTTACTGGCACAGACTGAACTTGACCAAGACTGGACTTTGACTATAAAGATAAAGAAGCAGAAAACTGAAGACTGCACACA
Organism: Biston stratarius; assembly: GCA_950106695.1. Classification (NCBI taxonomy): domain Eukaryota; kingdom Metazoa; phylum Arthropoda; class Insecta; order Lepidoptera; family Geometridae; genus Biston; species Biston stratarius. The sequence goes on from OX467107.1 coordinate 7,651,851, forward strand.
AAATACAGAAACATTGAAAGTGACAGAATGCACAGAGTGTGATGTCAAGAAGAAAGAGGAAAAAAAATATATTTTGTTTTTTTTTTTTTTTACTCAGAAGAAAGAATCACGGTGTCGCACAACATACGATTTCGTCATCATTATGATCTCAAGTATTTCAAATACTTGTACGTATGGCGTTAAGTCATCATTACGAGTATAAATCTTTATCATTATCATTTTATTAAGGTCAAGAATATGTTATATTTTTTTCTGGCTTGAAGTGAAATAATGACAATATTAAGTAAAATTATCGAATTAAATTGTTCATGAAAATTTGTTATTGGTGATCTTTAATCCTTAAGAATTATTTAATCATTTATTATTAACTTATTGTGATGGCCCAAGGCCAAACAGGAATACTTATGGCACATTGAAAAATTTAATAGTTCCAAACACAAATACCTACTTAAATTAAAGACACACTGCCGCGGGAGTTATTAAAAAAAGCGACGACAGCGCCATCTGTCGTCATCTCATATCAAAAGCTTAGCAACGGAAAAAAAAATTATAAAAAGTTTTGGCGGGAACGCTGAAATGTCGTGTCATCGCATTATAGTATTTTCCGAAATTTGCGTTTAATAAATGCGTATAATAAAATAAATAAAAAAATTAAGTTGAATGGTTTTAAAAAACTTAAATTTTAAAAGGAATATGAAATTTTTAACAACAGTCAACCGCTCATCTATACGTATATAAAAATCTCGTGTCCAGAGTTCCTAAAGCTTACCTGAAAGATCACGTCACATTAATTATTCTTTTTTATATTGACATATGTTTAATTGTTTAATAAAAACTATTCTACTAATACTTATATACATATCATATAAAAAATCTATACCTAATTAAAAACTGATAAAATATAAATTAATACTATTTACAAACTTATAATCTATTTCAGATGTGCTAGAGAAATTATTGAAACGTTAAGAAAATAAATTATAATTAAGTATTGTATGGATGTAATTATATGTGTTTAAGCTACTAGGTTTAAAAAGTGAGGTATTGGAAAAAAGTGAACCTACATATTATTATTCAAATTAAAGGAACCTCTACTTGTATTCTTATACATTTACTTAAAATATTTATTCTTAGACGAATACCTATTATACTTACACAAAGTGTCATGAAAGATGCAAAATAAATGTAGCATGCGGATTAAATTTAGATAAGAGTTCCGTGTTTATTGTATGACATAGCTACATACACACGTATATAATTATGTAGATACAGAAACATCCACGCGTGAGTTTTCTGTTTAGTGAATTTATTTTAGTTTCTAGCTACAAAGTTAAAAAGGAAATTGTATCAAATTAATTATGGTTTCTGGTGAGAAACTCTTTATTGTGACCAGAACCATAGTTACACCAGAAAGAAGAAAGCCCGGGCGGCCATCTGGCATGATATTTGTTCCATAAGCATATTTTTAAAAAACCTACCTAATTAATATAGAACGCCCTAAAAAGCGGAGAGATTGTCTCTATATCTTAATACATACGTATTACGTACCTACTATCAAATACGTCGCATGTCGGTATTCTTCGTGCGTTGCCTTGCCAATGCTACTCAGTACTCAGTTTTCCTTCAGCGATGGTAGCGCGAAGACGGCAGTGCGGTCTCTAACTTGACACTGCATTTTCCCACGCGGAAAACTAAAAAAAGATCGTCTCTCGTGATCGAAGAAAACCAGTATAAAAACCCAGTGATTCACTAAAGTGGTATATAAAAATTTACGTTATAAGTGTTTGTAAATAGTACAGATAAAGTTTATTTAAATGCAACGTTGTACGAAGTTAATTCAAGGTGTGATATTTTGGTATCATGGCAGGACGCCAGATTGTGCGGTACAGTGATAAGTAGATGAAATTGGTGACTGTTATTTGTAAACAAACATTTTCATGATCTACCCATTTATACTTACCAACGCACCTACATCTACATAGTTTGTTCATCCAAAACAAGGTTGGTTGATAATAGCAGGTACCTATAACGAAGTGCACTAAAACGCGGAAGTTGTTGAACGATGCTATTTGATCTTGCAGAAGTTTTCAGAGACTAAAATAGCCGCAACTGTAAATTGCGATTAAGATTATAGTTCCTTTGTATAGTCGAGTAAAAGTGATGTTTTCGACATGAGTGGAGAACTATCTAAATCTGATTCGGACTCTGGGCCCACACAATGTATAAGGCCTAGAGTGTTGAGAAGTAATGGCCCTCCAAAGAAGACGACCGCCTCGAAACTATGGGATATTCTACAACCGTTGGCTCGGTTCTGGGGCCTTATATCGTCGATTGGTAAGTAGATTTAATTATTTGAAAAAAACGGGATAGGTCGTACTTTAACAACCTAAGTATTAGTTTAATAAATAGCATTATTTTATTTCCAGTAACATTAGGCGTTATAGACGATGATGAAATACATATTTACTAAAGCAAGCATTAGTAAATTAAACAATCTGGCTAAAATGATTACATAGATAATAAAAGTTATAATCGTGCTTATGTGTGTCCGTAAATAATAATAAATATTTCTATTATTAATTAGTTATAGGTATCATTATTAATAATGTTTAACTTGTGAAGTTATTTATTTTCACTTACAAGATACGTAGAAAAAATGAATGACGTGAGTTTTTCTTACTTGACCAAATATCTACGTTAAGTGTGCCAGAAAAAAAATTTCAAGTTCACACTTTAAACAATCTCACACGTTTTTCTTTCCAGACTCATTTTAGCTAGCAGCGACATTACCTTAAGCTTGATGTCCACCTGAGTTTGCCATTAAACTCAGTTGGACGTACTTACCTAATCTGTTATTTTAATTATCTGGTTATGTAAGTTTTCGCATATCAATATTTAATGTTCAAGATGTTTAGAACAAAAGAAAACAGATTACACATCAAAACAATATAAAAAATATATCAACTAAACAATGGATTTTGTGGGTTACTCAATCTGGGTGCCTTCAAGTCGCGAATGAATCAGTCTCTTCTAATCACTTTAAATCAGGCGAGATGGCGGTAAAACGCATACCTATGTAATAAAAAAAAAATTGAGAGTCATGGCACTTCCGGCAGAAGTGAAAACTTAAAACACGTCACATTAGCACGTCGGTGAAGCGAACCCATAAGAGTTTTGTCTGCACTTAAAGAAGTTATCACTTCAAAAACAATTCAAGTACAAACCAAACAACCACAAGCAAGACCGAGGCGAGACCCAGCTCAGTAAGAACAAAAAAAAAATAATTATATTTGTTGTTTTAAAATACATTTTATTGATACGCTGTCGTCGTGATTTTATTAGTACTCTGATTTTTTATTCTATTTTTTATGATTATTGACCGACTAGCCCTGTATGTACCTATCTACTGTTATAATTATTGGACATGACGGCATCGTATTCAAACTTCTAAAACATTGTTTTTAGAGTTTTTTAAGCGAAACAAACAGTGCAATTTGCAGCTCTTTCATAATATACCTAACTCTATTTTTCATTAAATATTAACATCCAAGATTTTCGACGAGAATATTCAAGGCACGCAATTAGGTTCCCACTTGAAATACTTCACTGTTTACTTTTACGGATTTTGTGTCGTCTCAACGGCTCTTTAACGTTTTCTTCAAGAATTCTCCTCTTCAGGCGAAAATCTGGTCTTATTTTTAGCTAAAATTAAAATAATTGTTTGTAAACAAAGTCGAATAGTGCTGGCACGTGAACTAATTTTTTTATATACTTAGGTATAATTCCTATACCTTCCCGATTAGTTGCTTGTTTTTATAAATTGCCTCACTGCTGGGCGCGGACCTCTTCGTGTTGTAAAGCTTTGTAGGTTTGTAACTTTCACGTATCTTTGAGAACACTCAGACAGGTTTCGTCACGAGGTTTCCCTTCGCCCTTTTTAGCGTTTTTAGTTAGCGGCAACGCGGCAGCAGTACATATCTTGAAAAGACTGAAGTTATCTGTCTCATTCCTATTCCCTACCTATTTTTAAACCTGAGAATTTTTATTGCACTTCAATTTAGGCGATCATGTTATAGTTACCTTTTTACGCGACTACGATCATGTAGCTTATTGAAACCCTAACTTGAATTGAAATAAGAGCTCACAATACGGTCACAAGTCAAGGTAAATAAATAATATAAATTTGCGCGATTGCATTTTATACATGATAACATTTTTGTACATGTACATCATTGATCGAATGCTATGTGGTTTTTAAAATTCGCGAGAAAAATATCTGATGTGCCTAATGGCTGTTTCATAAATTTTGCCGAAACTACTAGCGACTCGCCCCGGGTTCGCACGGGTGCAATGTAGATACTAATGCGGTGCATATGCACGTATTATACATATAAACCTTTTTTATAACGGTGTGTTCTGGCAACCTCAATTGAGAGCCAGTACCATTCTAGGCTGGGTGTGCTTCACCATCTTCGTCACTTAATATCAGGTGAGCTGTGGTCAAACACCGAGCATGTCTAGCATAAAAAAAAATTGTTGTTGATAGAAACCGCATTAAAATCCGTTGAGTAGTTTAAAAGATCTAAGCGTACAGACGGCGGGAAGCGACTTTGTTTTATACTATGTAGAGATGGAACACCTGCTGACAGCTTAGGAATCAACTTTTACGCTAATCAAATACCTATTAAACTTTTCTTTTTTTTGCAAATAGTTGTTAAACAAAAATTTACAGGTAAGTGGGCAACATTGAATATAGGCAACAATATTTTTATATTGACCATAATGTTTTTATTTTATTTTTTTGTACAAATGACTAATTATTTACTATTGAATGTCAATTATTGTAATTGTTATTATTAATGATTAATTAATGTGGCTCTTTATTAACTGGCTCTATTCTAGTCGTTTTAAATAAGTAAATAAATAAATAGAAAAGGTGCCTGCAAGAGGCCTTTTCTACCGTAACGTATTAAACTTAAAATACATTTTTATTTGTTTTAGTGATGAGCGGTGCCGGTGCAGAGCTAGTAGTACTAGGATATGAAGTGGCACCAGGTTTGCTGTAAGTAAACATTAAATACATTAAATTTAGTTTTCCATTACAATCTTTCTATGTGTAAGTAAGTATACATACTGCATACCGATCACAATGAGTTAAAACACACACTGATATAATACTACTTATATGATCTGTGACAACACAATAAATTTCAAACACTTCATAGACACGCTACAAAACATATTGACAACATACCCCATCGGATGGGTATACGTATATAGAAGAATACGCGTAATAAGAATTGTGATGTGTGAACAACTTTCAGTATAGGACCGCGATCAAATCAAAATAGCGAATAAATCTTATGCGAGGACACAGATAAGAAAAAAAGTAACAACTTCAGACATAATGATGCGTAGAAAACCGGATGAAGACCTTTCGGTCCTACAATTTTCGGTTTTCTTATGCTAACTTTATGTTATACACACTATTTATGTGCTTGTGCACATAAATACCTACGTCAAACCCTCAATAACACAAATACATCAAGGTATTAATGTGTGTATAGTTCTCGTATGCCAAGCGAGAATGTAGGAATCCTGAGTGAAGGCAAGATTCAAGATATTGCTTCCATGCAGTACAAGATGTTGAAAATACAAAGTAATATTGTAAATATGGACCCTGTCGAGTACAGTAACGTTTAGAAGAGAGGACAGCAAGCAAGAGGCATAGCATTATCACTCGTATAAAAGTCAAAATGTATTTATAAAGTTTTTTTTTAAATGTCGTATTTTTATCCTAAATATTTTTTTTGTCAGGAATTCGTCGATTGTATAATATGCTTTAAGAATAAGATGTTGTTTTTTTATTTCAGAATTTCATAGCATTTTCTTCATCTATTAATTCTGAAGGCAACTTATTGGCAATGTTAAATGGCATAGGCATTAGGCAATGTGCTAGAATAATGCATTTGCAATCGGCATTTCCGGACCAATAACCGGTTTCTGTGGCGAAGAGTTAGAGTAGAATTCTTGATCTTCATATTTTTACGGAACTAAATCAGTAATACTTATATAGTACAATCTATGTGTGAGCATAAACCAAATATATTTTTAGTGAAAAATCGATTTGCTCGGAAATTCGGTGTTGTTCCGATATTAAAACCTATTGACCTTAATGATGAGCACAATGACCTCCTTTGGGGTAACCACGACCGTTTCGCGCTGTATTACGAAGCAGTAGGCCTCAACTAGTCTTGCAATACTGATTCAAGGTGTTAACCTGCTAACAACGCATGTGTTATGGAATTTTATCTCAATGATATGGCGTCACATCGTTTGGCGTCAATTATTACGCAAGAACAATATGTATTTCCGCTATTTCTTTAGATATTTTATTGCTATGATAGTGAAGAAAATAGCGAGATACGAAAATTAACTAGCATAATATCAGGTAATCTTCTTTGAAAAGCATTTCGAAAGACAATTTTAGTACTTGGTGAGCCTTGGGGTTCTTTTCCACACTCTAGGCTGCCGATAGGCCTATGGTGCGTGGTTAGTCCAGCCCCCCAAGTAATTCGGAAAAAGATCAGCTTACTAACGCCGCCGGTGAAGGCTTCTTGGAGCGTCCTTGTGGTGACCCAAGAATGTTCTTAATACCACTATTCCGTGTAACCCTGTATAGCCTTTTGTACAGATACAGCTGACAAACTTGTGACTGTAGAAGAACACTTAGCCTATCTACCATAAAAAATAAAAAAAAACATGCGAATTAAGAATTTTGCTTATAATAAAAGTTATTTATAATTGTGAGTATATCTACTAAGCTGAAAGGGGGTTATTGTTTAAGTCCTTTATACAGCAAACAAATAAAATTGGATATGATATAGGTTCAATTAACTCACGAATGTTCTTAATACCACTATTAAAGCTGTTCTAGTCCATTCAAATTTCTAAAACATGGTTAGGTAGCTATACCTACCTATCTTATCTTTAACAATTAACGGGAGGGTAGAATTTTTGTAACCTACAAAGGGTGTAGGAATTTTCAAGTTTGAAATGAACAGCCTGGCGTTTATAAAATGTAAAGTGTAAACATATCCATTTATTTTTATATCAAGTGTTTTACCTAACTGTTTAATATTCCGCGTGGATCTGGCTGTTAAATATTACGAGCTCACTTTCTCTTGGCACATAATAATAAATAGCAGAAATGAACGTAGAGCGATCTGGTACCTATCTACACTTTTGAGATAGGTTTGAACCTTTGAATTAATTATGTAATTTATAGGCTTGTACAGACTGCCTACGACTGTTTTCAGCTTCCCCGTACCTTTTAGGAGTAAATTTTTTAATAATTTTTTTATGGTTGCCAAATTAAGTGTTTAACCACAGCTCAGTGACGGTGTTGTCGAAGATGGTAAACACACTTAGCCTGAAATAATAACCATTAGATTATAGGCACAATTGATTGCCAGTCACAACAGATTGACAGTTCATTTATTAGTAGAAATGTTTTATAATAAGCCCTTTTAAGCTTATTTTCGTGACCGTAACAAATGTTAAATATTTTTTTTATCACAGAAATTTTTGTATAACCTCTTTTGAATTCAAAATAAAGTGTATGGGAAATAAGACAGGGTCTCTGACGAGATTAAATGGATTCTACTTTTTCTCATAAACTTGACTATCGTTTTAAGATTAGGTACGTAGTATGTTATAGTCCTAAATCAATAACTTTTATTAGAGCCATTGATGTTCGCGCAAACTTTGCTGACATATAGGCTGAGGCCTGTGTAGTCAACACTAGCTCTAGTGTCAGAGTGAATTTGCCACACAAATGCCTCTGACAAAGCTTCAGTTTTCGATGAAGAATAAACACCTGGAACTTACAATTTAACTTTTCTCAATAGAGTTCAGTTTTAAACGCTATTCACGGTCACATATTCGACAATATGTATGCACCAAATTTTTTGCCATACATGAATTTGACCGTCCATCAGTTTGCACCTGAGTAGACACATTAGATCCATCGCTGCATTTACGAACATCCTTCTTAATACCTTTTCATACAGGTCGTAATTAAATTCCGCACCTTAAAACAGAACTTTATATTATACGACACGTGGCAGTAAAGTATCCTAAAACTGAGCACGGCATTGACCTTTCTTAAGAAGCCTTACATACCTCTTTACTTAACCTTATCTACCCAAAGTGGCTGAACCCTCGAGATGGCCTGCGTAATGACAGACATATGTCTCCGAAACTCTCAACACACGGTACTGATGGCAGAAAATATTAGCGCATCCGTTGTACCAAGCCACCACGCTTATCTATGTTACATTCCCCTATCTCTTATGAAAATACTACCATACAATTTATGTAATTTTTCTTAGTTTAACACGCTCGTTAGGTTAGACATTTTTAAATTGAAATTTGATTTCGAAAATTCATTTTTGAGCTGCCAACCTACCGTACAGTACCACAACACAGTAGTAATTTGGTCCAGGTCTGACAATGGCATCCATGAGAAAACCATACGAAGTCGGTTGTTTTTGTTAAAATTTTACTTGTCTTATAATCTGTTCATCTTTCATCATACTTATTTTATAATCTGGGCGCGGGTCTCTTCTCATTGTGAGATGGGTAAGGCTATAATAGTCACCACGCTGGCCAACAGCGGGTTGGCAGACTTCAAATATCTTAACTTTTTTTTAAGAACTCTATGACTCTAGGTTTTCTCACAATATTTACGGTATTGTAGTAGGTACCTAAAGTAAATAAGTTACCACAATTTTTAGCTCGTAATGCGTTTGTATGATTGTCGTGATCGTCGATGAAATCATTGCGAAATTACAGGGTTATTGAGACTCAGCATAAAAACTCTTAAAGTAATGAGCGCCAAAGCAGCGATGCTCTGGACTTTGTTAGGTTGCTCAAACGTTCCGTGTATCGCTGCCATGGTCATGGACATCCGTTATCTCTTACCATTCGCAGAGCGTATCGTTCGTCTCATTACTTTTACTTGGCTAGCTACATGCCGCCAAGCGCCTAACGGTGTGTTCCGGCAGCCTCACTTGAGAGCCAGTTCCATTCCAGACTGTGTGCTTTACCATCTTCGACTACACCGTTAGTTAACATAAGGTGAGCTGTAATCAAACACTTGTCAACTATTAAAAAAATGCATCAATCTGTTTAAAAATATCTTGTCAAACACAACTATAAAATTTATATGAGATTTCTACCATAACCGCGAGAGACATCTTGGCAACATTATTTTACATTTATGTTTACAGTTACGTCATAGCCGGAACACAGTTTTATGTGCGCAAATGCATTTGCGTTTCGTTTCCAACCAAACAAAAATTAAACCAAGATGGAAAATTTGTTTTCAGAGAATTGTCTAACGAGTAATATGTACCTATATATTACACTAATATTTTTTAAAATATTTGTATTCGTATATTCTTCACGTAGCAACAGCTTGTCAGATTTGGATAAGATTAAACTCAATTATTATATAATATTAATAAATATAATAATAATATTCCAAATACACAGCTATCAGAACCAATCTAACCTAACATCTCGATTAATACAACTTTAGGTGTTAGAATTGAGAAAGAGCTAAACTATAAAACATTACAAAAAACCGTTCGCATATACCTAGGTACGCATTAAAAATTCACATACTACATAACTATATTTATCTCAAATTCCGGCTGCTTTGTTTCCTGAGAGATATAATCTAGATATTTTCAAGGTGAAAGTGAATACGTATCTTCTAACTCTGCGTGCTTTATCTTCGACAACACCATTGCTTACCATCACGCAAGTTGTCAAACGCGGACTTAGCCGTAATAAAAAAAAAACCCATATGGGTGTCTTCAGGTCGGGACTAAATCTGTTTTTTCCACTGTTTCTTCAAGCAAGTTCCGTTGTAGATGCGTCCATTAGCCGAGGTATCGCTCAAAAGCAATCTCATATGGTTTTTTTTTTGCGATGATATCTCATTAGATTGCCTGGTCGGATTGCATCCCCTAAGACTAGTTCAAATCAAAACAGTGGGGTTGAGCATAGCATGGTGATAATTTATTTTCTAGCATTCGGCTGCCTTTTTACCATGTGTTGAAAATCTGTCGCCAAGTAACCTGTCGGTATTTCGATAGCTTTCCGAAACCAGTTCCTATTCTAGCCTAAGTATATTTACCATTGTCGATCACACGACTCATCTGGCTTTAGTCATTCATCAAGATCGTTAACCCTAAAAAATAACTAAGAAAGTACATTTTTTGTAGCGCCATCTATTTAAACTAAGCGATCCTTGTATTCTGTGAACCAGGCAAGTAACTGATAATATATTAATGTACTTTTTTGTAACTACATACAATGTTTCCCCGTGTGGGAATCGAACACTCGTCCTAATTATTGACTTATTGACAAAGCCTACTATAATGTGGCTCATTACGTGGAAGACAGGAATATATGGTTGTTGTAGCTTCTCTCTGCACTTGCATCCCCCTGGCTAAGTGACAATTGTAGTAAGCATAATGTATTAATAAAACTGTAACCTAATATGAAATGATCCACAAAAAAAATGCCTTGCTGAGTTTCTTGCCGGAGTCTTCTCAGTTGAAGTGTAATTACGAGCCGGTGGAAGATTCACACATGTAACTTAACGATCATAAGTGCCTTACCAGGGCCTAAACTGAATAAATGATATATTTGAAATAATGTTAAATTTTTGATTTTGATTTTGACAACTCACGAAACAGAGGTCCAACCAACTATAGCTTAGATATACAGGTGAGTTATATTTGTCACAGAGTCGCTGCAGCCATGGTGTTCCTCCTGGAGACGATGTGGGTGGCAGCCCTGTTCATTGACCTTCTATGCCGGCGAGGGGAGTATACCCTGACGCTGCGATGCTGGGACTTCATGCGATGGTCGTGCGGTCGCGCCCGGGCGCCCTTCTACGCGTGTGTCGCCACGGCGATGCTCTTCGCCAATATTACATTGCTTACCACTGTAGCAGGTAATTTTTTAATTTTTTACTGATGTTGAGCAGTATTGCGGCTTAAAATGCAAGTCGACAATGTACGGACGCTTAGTTATTTAATTTACAAGAAAATCCACGCGCCGTCTCGGCCACAGCAGAAGTTTCGGCAGCATGATTGGGAGACCGTCTGGCTTACAATCTGGAGGTCTTGAGTTCGAATCCCATGGCCCACATAATCTGTCTTTTCTAAGTTATTAGTGCGTATTGCCGTTGACTTCAGACGGTGAAGGAAAACATCGTGAGGAAGCTTATATGTCCGAGATCATTAAAAAAAACTGTCTACCAATCCGTACTTGGCCATCGTGGTGGAATATGGCCTTACTCTTCTTACAATGAGAAGAGGCCCGCGGTCAGCAACGGGACAGTTTATAAAAACAGGGCTGATTCTGATTCGGTTTCGACCGAGCCATCGCTTTCCATCAGGCGAGTTGGTGGCCAAACGTAGATCTACATAATATAAAAAAAAAATTGATAAACTTTCATATACCTAAAAGTCTTCAATGCTCTTACTCTTATTCATGAATGTATTTATTTTATTATCTGTAAAAACTCAAAATCTTATATTTTAACACCAAAACGTTAACTAATACGCAGATACACAATAATAAATATACAGTGTACCTACAAATAATAATTAAGTACTAAATATTACAACATGCATATATACGAGTACAAACAAATGCTTATGAATAAAAACAACACAAATCTGGTAGACGTTTTAAACAGAGATGCAAACTTTAGGAAACATTTTCCAAAATATCAAAAGAGCCAACTCTGAATCTCTGAATTGAAGAGAGCATGCAGGAAAGGAAACGCTGTCTGATTTGTATTACTTAGTTGAGACACGACCATTACTGTCGCTACTAACAATGTACCTATTACCTCAACTCATAACATGCCTACTCATACATGAAAGACAAAAGCTATTCTAATTCAGGATCCATTCCATATCACGTAATCATCACATGCCTATATATACAGTGCTATGTAGTGTCGTAAGTGTACAAGTAGATAGAACTCAGACTAAATAGAAGTTTATGAAACAGACTAGCTTGTTCCCGGGTCATACTTTCGCTTATCCAGTTTTGTTTATTACTAGCTGCGTCCCGAGGTGTTACCCACGTGAACACTTGTGATTTTTATTTTTTCGGGATAAAAAGTAGCCTATGTTTTAATCCAGGATATTAGTTACTTACCATACCAAATTTTATCAAAATTGATCCAGCCGTTTGAGCGTGAAGAAGTAACTAACATACAAACAAAGTTACACACTCACAAGCTTTCGCTTTTATAATATTAGTGTGATTTATTTGCTAAATTTTCTCTGGATAATGATCTTAGCGATATTGGCTCGGTGGTTAGTATAATCAGATCGCCGAAGGGCGTGGGTACAAATCCCAACAATATATTTGTGCTATTGTTGTCACTCATAAAATTTCATTTTATACAGACACATTAAGCAGACAGAAAGCGAGACAGAGTAACCAGTTTTCGTATTCATTATAATTGGAAAACAAAATATCACTCGTTTTTCTCTCTCGAACTCGGATTTAATAGTTCATGAGAAGAACAAAATCACTCTACATAATCTATTATATGGCAATTAGGTAAGTAGACAACGTGGCCAATTTTTAGCTTTGTCAAGTTTGTGTGTAACTTACCTAACATATATCATTTACCAGTAACTGGGAGACCGAGATTTGCTTGGTGTATGCAAAGTACTTTTGTAATTACTTGGTTGTAGGTCTCCATAGCAGGAAATTTATTTATTTATTTATTTATTAAGGTACGCCAACATCACACATATTGCAAAAAAATATTAACACATTGCAAAGAGTTATGTTCCGATACATGCGCCAGTTATAGGCATACACAGCTTGTTAAACAAATTGCTTACAGTATGAAAGAATTAAGTAATGAAATTATAGCTAAAAAGAGTTTCTAAACTTATTCAAAACCATAACCTCATTTTCAATATTAAGGGAAAACAAAACTTATAGTAAACATAGGCACACAGAAGAAATGTTTTTTTCTGAGCTTTCGATATCTACCCGCTAAATCGCTTAGGTAGATGCCAAATATTCTACTGCCCAGTAGTAGTGTGTAAACATTACTGTGTTCCGGTTTGAAGCAGCTAGCTAAATTACAGGGCTGTTGAGACTAACCATCGAAAGTCTCAAAGTAATGATCGCCAAAGCAGCAATCCCTTGGACTTTGTTTTGCTACTCAAAGTTATGTGTATTGCTGCAATGGTCATGGATAGGTGTTATCTCTTACTAACAGGAGAGCATCTTGTTCGCCTAAATATTTACATAAAAAATAAAAAAAGTTTAAAAATCGGGAAACTCGGTAAAACGATTTTTCCCAGAGATGTCTTCTACCCGTGGTTGCCGTAAGAGTCGGCTAAGGGATGTAATCCGGAAGATGGGCAGCAGCGTCTTCCTTGAACAATCACACGCTCGCCAACCCGCCTGCCAAGCATGACGAGTATTGGCAAAACCCCCCCAGGACGTTCTATGGCTGATGATGTGATGTGATGTGAAACTCCTTAAGACCCCCAAAACTCCGGTATAGCAATTTTTTCGAAATCGTTAGAGCTGTTTTCAAATCTCAATATGTATAATACACGGTGGCGTAACTATAGAGTGGCAGGGCTGTCAAAATGCCACAGGCCCCCGGCCCAAGGGGCCACCAGCTCTAAGTAACGTAACATTTTTACAACGTGATAATTTTTACTGGGGCCCCATCCAATGAATATGCCACGGCCTCAGATGATATAGCTACCCCACTGATAATACACACAAATATTGTTCATTTAATAGTATTAGACTCTAATATTATTCTCTCTACCTATTTAGCTACTGCTTTGATATTCGGTAGATATGTCGAGATTTGAAAACTTATTTTTTCTGACTTGTTTTTGTTGACTTGTTTAACATAGTCGTACTTACATCAGCACTTTTCTGAGTTGTATGTAACCTTTTCTTATCAAGGAAACATATATCTGTTGGTCCCAAGTTGCTCCACGCTCGTAAGTGGAACTATAAACGTTTTATTGGAATGTATCTAGAGAATAAACCGTAATCAACAATTTTACAAAGAACTATGATAGGATTGCTTCGTTCCAGGTTTCTTTGCTCTATTCTTTCATTCGTTGAGGAATAGATTTTAAAGAAGAAAGTATACCTTGGTAGATCTCATATTGCCCTAAAGCAGGGTTTCTCAAACTTATGGCTCTACATACCCTTGTAAGACTTTCAACACAACGGCGAACAAACTGACTATACATATAACAAAAATAAAGAATTTATAAAAATACTAAAGTGTTACTTTCTACTAAATATGTTACTTCTATTAATGAATATGATAAGTGTGCCGTTTTTATAGGAAATGGAGTCAATCCACTATTTTAATCTAAATCCAAATTCAATCGATTAATGTATTTCGTTTCTATGAAATCAGCTAAGCTATTAGGTACGTAAATTTTGACGCATGTACCCACTACGATCTACTGACGTAATAATGGTACACGTACTCACTTTGAGAAACTGCACTAACATTTAAAATATGTTCACAGATATTTTGATCTTTAACAATTATACAGTTTATATACCTAATTATGACTCAGTCTGTCTCTTTTACACCTACCTACACCGTAAAAAAGCCAATGTCATTCATTGCTGTCAACATTAGTGTCTTAATCGTATTGTTTGTGTACATTCTGTATATGTAAACTCCTCCTCCTTCTCGTGTGTATCTACTAGTATTCCTTGCTTACATAGCCGATCAAACTTTGTAGCAGAAAATAGCGTAACTCTTGTTTTGACATTCCTTTAATGTATTATGAGGTATTTATACCAAAATGTTTGTTTAGGTAGTGATTAAACAATTCAAGGTTTTCCTAAAATAGGTACTTTAATAACAATGGTAAGTAAACATGGTATTTGTAGGAAGTATGATACAGTACATACATATATGGGCCGTGTTGGTTTACCAGACATTTACTAAGACGCAGAAGTGACTTCAATTATTGTTATTGAAATAACCCTGGATTGTGATTGATTTGATCTTCGACTGCACTCTCCTTTCATTGCCATCAATAATTAAAATAAAATACTTTGAAGTCATGCGTTAGGATTGCGTTGCTCGTTGAATATTAGTGTAACTATCAACCTAACGTATTTTCCATCCCGGAAAACGCTGTTAGCCCCGCAGGACGAAGCTAGAAAAATTTGAAATAGAAAGTAAAGGTTTTATACCAAAAAAGTGCAGTGTTTTTGTCAACAATTAGTACCTATAGCTGACTGCTCAGTACGTTCCCGGTGTACGCCATTATGTATTGCCGCGCCATCTATATGGTCAAATGGTTAATCTAAACCATCCAACCTAAATAATTCATCTTTCTAACACACAATTTTTTTATCAAAATCGGTCCAGATTTCGGCGATAAACACACATACAGAAGATACATTCATAATCCTCCTTCATCGTTCCTAAGTTCTTTAACCGCGAGAATGACTGGTATAAAATATCCTCCTGTTGTACATTTTATGTATGCGTGGAATAAATAATTGAATTAATAAGTAAGTACACGAGAACACTACAGAGAAAGGTCACGTGTAAAAAAATTTACATTAGCCCAAAATTAAGGTGCCTAACTGCCTATCCGCAAATGGGAAGGTCTGGCTGCCCATATAAATTTGACCACTTCGTAAATTACTGAGCCGTAAATTACTACTGCTATAAACTATGTACCGGAATTATTGTAACTTGCTTACTACTTTTATGGTTTTGAACATTCCATTCCATCGTACTTCTCAATGGGACGTTCATATGATTCATATGATCAATGATCGACAATGAGAGTCACTCTATATGTGTTTGTACATACGGTCGAATTTAGAACGATAAATAATTTATGCGACAAATTAAACATATGATTAAAAATTGGGTCATTGCAGTCTTTTTTTATGTAAAAGTAATGAAATGAATCTCGCTCTCCTGATGGTAGGAAATAATGTCTGTCCATAACTATTGCAGCGGTACTCAGAACAGAGTAACAAAATAGTCTAGGGCATCGCTGCTTTGGCGCTCATTTATCATTTCAGTCGTAAGACGTCAACTGCTGGGCATGGGCCTCCCCCATTGACTTCCATAAAGTCTGGTTGGAAGCGGCTCACATCCAGCGCGTTCCTGTGGTCTTTATTAGGCCGTCTGTCCACCGTTCATTACTTTGAGACAATTAATGGTTAGTTCATATGGCCCTAGAATTTCGCTAGCTGGAACCCTAAACATAGTAATGGTTTTACACTACTGATACTTATAATGTCTGATGCTGCAGTGGTAACTACCTTGACGACCTTCTGCTAAGAATATCTATCACCAAGTATATAGAGAGCTTTATCCTGTAACCGTAGAACAAATATTGCGTATGCTACCTACCGTCAAACATCTTACTCAGTTTAATTATGTCTTTCACCAGGTGGTATGCTTCTAGTCCTTGCGGCGCTCCGGGCTGCCGTGCCTTTCTCTCCGTATGCCACGCATGGCCCTCATTCCCCAAGAGCCGGCAGTTCACTGCTGAGCCAACACGACTCCCCTCTGCCCGACGTCTTCTATAACGCGGCCCATACGGGAGAAGATCGGTAAGTACCTCGGTATATTGCAACATCTCGACCAATAACATATGTGATCTCTACATTGTCTGAATGTCTTGTCTGTCTGTAAATCAGTAAATGTGGTTTGATGCAGTAATTAATATTGAATGCTTTAAGTTTAGAGTGAACTTAGCATTTAGTTGAAACGAAGATATTGTACCTATCTTTATGAACAATTTTTACTGTAGGCACATATTTGAAATAGTCATAATAAATAAGCTGTTCCATGTTTTTTTTAATGTAAAAGTATTGAGATATTAAATGGTTAGTCTCAACAGCTCTGTAATTTCGCTACCTGCAGTACCCTTCAAACCAGATTAATGTAGTAATGTTTACTCACTACTTGTTGGCGGCAGAATATCTGACACTGCGGTGGTACTAGACCTTCTGCTAAGTTGATCTACCACCAAGTAAAAGTATAAAAATTCGTTGACCCTTGACCAAATATATGAAGGCATTTAATTTTTCGTGATTTTAGAATTGTGCCCATAAAAGTTGTTTGTAATGTTGAGTACAATGACTCCTTTTGACTTAGAACAATTCTGTGAAAACAATTGAGCGACTGGAAAACAAAAACTTGCGACCTATTTCATTAGTTCTAATTGCCTTCTCAGATATCCTATATATGTACATACGTAGTATAGTACTTATACGATTATATGTTGTTCTATAATAATCTACAACAAGTTCGGATTTCTCAATCGTTTTCTCAAAGTTTTTATCCCGTTGAGAACAGTTGAGCGATACAGAATTTCTAGCAGGTTTCTAACACTGAGTTTACCTATTATACGTACATATATATTGTATAGAACCAAAGATTGATTTCTTAAACTGATTAAATAGTGCCTATTCGTACTTTTATTGGTTTGTCACTTACTATGATTGGGTTGTTATATATTTTTAGGTTGATATGTTTCTATGTCATGTATTGCTTATACTATTTCGTCAAGGTGCTTTGCAATAGCTAATAGTTGCTTACTTTCTAATAAATTGAAATACACTATTTTTTTAACACGAATAAGAACGTATTTGTCTACCAACTCGACTGTAAGCGATGATGTGATCTAACCTGACGCACGACGCCCAGTTTTCCCCCAGCTAATTTAGTTTGTCACTTTGATAATGATTAATTACCAATCGATTACCTACTTGAAGTTTTTCAATTACCAGTCTGTTAACTTTTCTTAACAAAGCTAAATAGTTTTCGATGAAATTTCGGAAAATTGCAAGAAACGTACCTAGCTTGTCATCACTAATAATATTTATTGTATTTCAGGTGTGAAGAAATGAAAGTCTTGGATATAAGAACACCAGACAGATCGCGATCCGTCACGCCAAAACCAGAACCTTTATTGCAACTTTGAAACTATACGATGAAGTTATAGTCGCGTCCAACATAATAACAATTATTATAAATGCGAAAGTTTGTGAGTGTGTGTATTTTACTCCGCGCTGAAATAATTCAACGGATTGGAGTGAAATTTTGTATAGAAATAGCTGATACTTTAGATTAACACATATGCTAATTTTAATCACAGAAAATGATATAATTCTCGTAAGATAGCGGGTGAAACTTCAGAGCACTGTTAGAATATCTATCAAAGCTCAGAGCTCCTCCAAAGAAACGTGGTCGTGGATACCTTAAAATTAAGTCAATAGAGCGATTTATTTAACATGTTTTTTTTTAAATTTTTATACGTACGAAACAACTGTGATAGTTTAGATTATAGTTATGTGCACAATAAACTAGTTAATCGCAATGGTGAAATTTCTAAATTAAATTATTATGGAAAAGATGTTATTGTTTTTGTCCGAGTCTTGTTTGAGCTGACGATTAGTTATATATGTATACATCATCCCACACAAAAAAACGGTGTTGCGGTAAATTAAGCTAATTGTTAGTGTTATGCATAGATGGCGCCACTCACCGTACATGTATCAGTATATTTTGTTCTACCTAGTAGTTAGGTGTTAATTCAATAGGTGGCGCATCTTTTTCTTGTCGTTTCTTCATGATGAGATCCCGTTGTCTACAGTTATTAGTAGAATCAGGCGTTGGTTCACGGAAAACCAGCTTTGAAACTGATGATGAGAGGGCTCTTGTAGCGTTTTCAAGGAACCATAATAGGTTAGAATAACAATTGTTTAACATTATTGCGTTTCTGTTTGAAGTGTAACTAGCTTACCATAAAAAAGTTCTTCAAACATCGTGATAATAGAGGCTTAACAGGGGAATGTATTTATGATGGTCCTGGTGATATATGTAAATAAATAAATATTGGAAGACATTACACACAGCGCCATCTAGTCAAGCTAGCCAAATTAAGCGAAAATATCTAACCATTAACACGAACCTAGCTTTGAGAACAATTAGGTATCTACGTCACCAGGCAATTTGTTCAGTTGTTTTCCAACTATAACATAAAAATAATTTTCAGTTATAAGTAAACAAAATAATTTGGATTTTTTTTCTTGTGGCTTAAACTACACTTGAATAGGTACGAACCAGTAGGTACTTTGCTGAGACAATTGAAGTTTATTTTTTGTATTCACACGTGACGCAAGTAAGTACGTTAAACCTGATTTTTAATAACTTTAGCGAAAAAAAAAATATTTACGACGAGCGAGGCATTGCAACACTTAAGAATCTACTACCTATATGAAAGTGAAAAACGTTTATTTTTATTTGATAAACTCGATGAACTAAATAAAAATTGTGGCTCAATGATCTACTAAGTATTAAAACATTTACTAGGACTTATTCACCTTGATGTGTAGGTACATCCACACTTTCAAGTATTGCAACACCTGGCTGAAACATGTTTAATGTTACCTGTATATTATAAAAAATAAATTAGCTACTTGAATACACGGTAGGTAGGTACGACAGATATTGGCAAACTTCTTGACATTTCATCGCCGTTGGTTCGAAGTTCAGTCTCAAAGTCTCCGCGCAATCTCGGTAAGTAAACTTGCTTGAAATCTTTATACTTACTGAAAGTAAATATGACCTGAAATGTCAATTCTCCGGCACCATCCTTTACCATCCTACTGGACATAAGCATATATCCGAAACGTAAATTTATGTAGGACTTTGTTTTTAATAACAAGCCTGAGTTTTCACTTATAAAATATATTCGCTAGTCCATACAAAATCGTTTAAGAGTCATATACGTTTATGAAAACACATTCGTATGATTAAAAAATAGGAACCCTGGATATAATAAGTTATGCAGGTTTACTCATGATTGTTCACGGTTTGATATCGAAACTCTAATGGGTGTTCGGGTGATGCATATTGGTTGATAGTTTTGCACACTTCTTTGTTCTGAAGTTAGCTTCTAGGTATATTTCTATCTTAAATAGAATTCTAGGTCAAGGGTCATATACGTACTTATATGAAAACTCATTGGTTCATTGACGTTCTATCTTACATAGAATTCGTAGTTAAAAGTAAAACAAGCTGAAGGGTTTAAAAAATCTGTAACCTATGACTGCGATTAAAATAGCTATAATTAAAGGAAAAATTTTTTTTAAACAGATTTATTATTTCCAATTAAAATTAAATTTAAATTAATATTCCTCTATAAATTTCCTTTATTTTGAATAGGATTTACCTACTCGATAGGTTTTGTTTTTTTAACGTATATTTCGCGCCAAAAATCCACCTTTTTTTTCTTCAAATGCCTACCTTAGAACACTTTTTCGAGACGTAGGGGTCCTACCTATACCTTAAGTGTCGAAATCCATCCAGCCGTTTGGAAGATACGAGGTAATAAAAAATTTACTTATGCAAGATACGCGCGTAAAACAATCCTTCCTTGGCAGTCGGGTAAAAAATGTTACTAAAAATAAGAGCGGTATAAATGTCTAGGTAAAGTTTCGAAGGTAGGATGAAGCTAATATCATAAATTTTATCTGTTTGTTTGTTCCGGGTGTTTGGCATCGTGCAAACAGTAAAGAAGAGATAGTTGATTAATTAGGTTCTCTTTGTTGGTTCAGTGCTAAAAGTATAGCAAAAACCAAACAAAAACAAATTGAATTTCTAACTTTTACATGCAAAGGTTTTGACAACGAAATCTAAGACTAAATCAATTCGATAAGAATACATTTAATTTCATTTTAATCTTGCAAAAATAAATAATACATTTGTTATAAAAAAAAGTAATGAGATAAAGAAGACGCTCTTCTGATGGTAAAAGTAACCTGCGTGTAATCAATTTGATAACGTAACGTTAGATTTAACTGTAATTAGCTGTTATTTTTTATACGAGTACATATTATATGGATCCTGAAAACTTTACACTCCTTTTTTGAGTAGTCGTGTAAAAAGAAATACTTGTTTAGTCCTCTAATAAACCTAATATTCTCGCGTGAGTCAGTTGAGTGCTTCCAAAATTCAACTCAAGGGTGAAAACTTCATTTCAGAGTGGCGAATGGCGAATATAAACGGCAGCTTATGTTGATTTTAACCTTAGAAAAAAGTCAACCTCTCACAATATTGGGATCGTAATCCCGTGTTATTGCAGTTTGTCATAACACGAGTATGAGTAGCTATTGGGTAAGACGAGTATAATACATGAATACTCACCTACGCTTTCATTCCATACATATATACTTTCATTTCATTTTCGTCGTGTAATTGGAAAACAGTGATAAGAAAATCTTTCCTTGTTCGTGATACCAGCAGGGGGCCTACTACTTAAGCATTCTTATTTCAACACATTTTCTCTCGGTCTATCAACAAAAGAGAGACAGAGAAGGCTGACAATGGTAGTAGGGTAAAAGGGTAAGGCGATAATTGAACTGTCTCGCCGAGGCAAAAAGGACCCTTATTGAATTTAACCACAACGGAATATTCAACACGCACCTACGTGGTATTTGTGTCTTGCCATTTTATAGGTATGAGAAACATGTGGCAAACGCTTATCTATAGAGTAGTTTTTATTCTCGTGTAATGATAAAGAACACTTACTAACGGAGATAAGTAATATATTAATAAAGGTATATAAACAATATTTTTACATGAAATAATAAAAACTACCCAATTCAAACGTTTTGAGGAGGCTTCAGGTGACCAGAATGCTGGCATCTATTTTGGTCAAAAGCTTAGCATTGCCATCCAACGTGGCAATGCTGCTAGAATTATTGTCACATACCCCTCCTCTGACGGTCTTTTAGATTGAGTTTATTTTTTTTAATAAATTTTTAAATAGTATATATAGGTTAATCTATTTAACTACTACTATTTAAAAATTTAGGATATTTTTAATGTCAGATAAAAAAAAAATTGGTAGAATGTAAAAAGTACAATGACAAAAAAGTAGAAAAAGGTAAAGTAATGCCTACTTATAGTAAATCACTATAAGTAGGCATTTAGAAATAGTCTTTCCTACTTTACAATACTAATTAGGAAACAAAACCTTTTTTTTTTAATATAAAAGTAATAAGGCGAAAGAGACGCTCTCCATGATGACTATTGCAGCGATACACAGAGTTTTGAGCAGTAAAACAAAGTTCAGGACATCGCTGCTTTGGCGCTCATTTCTTTGAGTAGGTATTTCGATAGTTAGTCTCAACTGCCCTGTAATTTCGCTAGCTCCCTTTAAAACCGGAACAAAGTAATGTTATCACACTACTGCTTGGCGGCAGAATATCCTAGTACTGCGGTGGTACCTAGACGACCTCCTGCTAAGATTATCTATCACCGAGTAAATTCACTAATTTGTGTGCATAATTACCTCAGAGCAGCACCTACTTACATAGTTAGGTAACATTATTAACGTTTTTGTCCAATTTTGTTAGTAACTCAATTTTCTTTGTCAAAATTAATTACTACCATCTTACTTGTAACAACGTAACGCAATCTGTGAAAATCTACTTAGGCTGAACGTACAGACGTAAAATCTCGTAAAAACTTTTCCCGTAAACAGGCCGTGGTTGCGATACAGTTTTAATACTTAAAATCGTATAAAGTTATAAATTTAATTGGTCTCGTTACGTTACTAGAAAACATTAAATATAACAGTATTATTTTATTCGGTACTGCATCAATTTATGTTTAATTTTAATTTGAACTGCAATGGAATGGTTTTTGTAAAATAGGTGAGAAGTATGCTTATTAAGATAGGCATAGCTCACTATATCTGAATTTAATTTAAATTTTTATACTATACAACTGAAGGTAAATTTTATTATTATTATTATTATTATTATTATATAATATTTAACCTATCATCCTACCGCAGCATAGGAAATTTGACTGCACCGTTGGATACATCGGACCTACTTAAAATTATAACTGACAACTTAATTATCCTACTTATGTAATATAATATTATAAATGTAATAGATTGTATGTTTGTCAATCACGGAAAAACGGCTGAACGGGTTTGGATAAAATTAGGCACAATTAAAGTTTATTGCATAGATTAACACATGTAGGATAATTTTATATCCCGGTAAAATGTTAGGTTTCTATGGGATTATCAAAAAGCTAATCACGGGACGTATCCAGTTGACATTTAGTATAGATGTGATATTTTGAAATATTGTTTTAAAAGGTATCCTGTTTATTAATTTTGTTAATTAATTAGCGCAAGTTTCATGATGGATGAAACAAACGGTTCGAATCTACTTTCATTGTACGAATCGCTAAACAATGGAATTTACTACCCGAGTGGGTGTTCCCTGATAGATACAATCTGGGTGCCTTCAAGTCGCGAGTAAATCGGTTTCTTCTAGGCGAGCGTGCTCCACCGTACATCAGGCGAGATGGCGGTCAAACGCTAGACTATATGTCATAAAAAACAAAAACAAAATAGAGAAATGAAAAATACATGTTTCGTTTCTCTCTGAACCCAATTTTTAAATCAACGCGTACGAAGTCGTGGGCGCAGGCTAGTTAACATAATATACCACTGCACACACACTCTAAAAAGAAAATGTGCCAATGATTCAGTGTGGTTAACATTTACTCAATTTTACTCTACCGTCACTATAGACATTGAAGATTTTTATTTATGCGACAGTGTTCGTCTCTACACTTGTTTTTGACTCAGCACGGCGTAATAAGAATAAGCTGCTTTCATTATCTGAAACAACAAAATATTTAATGACGCACATAAATTCAATGCGCAGGTACTAGGTACCTACTTAAACATTTTTTATTTTAAAGGAAATTGTCACGGCCAAAAACTACAACACAACTTCAAAAGGTATTTATTAGCTAGTATGCGTCAGCATAGTGTTGAGGCGAAAACGATAGACGCGCGAAGTAATCACAATCGGAAGTCCACGCTCCAATATTATTCGTATTAATTAATCACATCCTACTAACATTATAAATGTGAAAGTTTGGAAGTTTGTAGTTCATTACCTGGATTAACATATGGAATTTTTTTATCCCGGAAGAAATGAACGAACAACAAGAAAAAACGAACTACAAGATGTAGATATCCATTTGAAATTTTGTATTTATAGATGTGTCTTATGGAACATTATTATTCCGGGATAAAAGGAAGGTATTATTTATCCTAATCTAGGTAATAAAATAGCGTAAAATCCATGGATGAACCTATTGCTTTTTGTTATTTACACAATATGTACTTGATGGTAGATCTGCTTAGCAGGAGGTCGTGTTGGTACCACCGCAGTACCAGGTATTCTGCCGCCCAGCAGTAGTACGTAAACATTACTATGTTCCGGTTTGAAGGGTATTGAAGCTAGCGAAATTTCAGGGTTGTTGAGACTTACCATCGAAAGTCTCAAAGTAATGAGCGCCAAAGCAGCGATGCCCTGGACTTAGATTAAAATTTGTTACTCAAAGTTTTATTAATCGCTGCAATGGTCATGGACAGGCGTTATCTGTTACTATCATAAGAGCGTCTAGTTCGTCTCTTTACTTTTAGATAAAAAAATAAATGTTTCATTTCTCTTTGAACCCAATTCTAAAATCAATACGAAGTCGCGGCCGCAAGCTAGTTAATATTATAAATGTGAAAGTTTGTCTTTATTGCCGATAGTTTCAAGCGGTGATAGATAACATCGTGAGGCCTGCATGACTGAGGTTTAATGTCTTCAAAGATCTGTGAAAAACAGTAAAAATCCATAAGCCTTACAGCCAGAAAACAGGCATTGTCCATATGCGCGAATCCTGCTGCCGACAGCCGCAGTGGGCGCTGTGCTTTCATCATCATCATCATCATCAAAGAGCGGAGACGCGGCGTCAGCATCTCCCACTTGCACTGCATCACCGCGTCTGATATACGGCCAGCCTGAGACATGTTATACATACAAAATGATCAAAATATCAATCCCTAGAACAATCGCAAGACATCCTAAATATACAGTGCGACTAATTTATTGCAGGCGAAATTCTCATCACATCCATAGATCGTCCACTGCTGGACATAGGCCTCCTCCTGGGGGGTTTTGCTAATACTCCCCACGCTTGGCAGGCTGGTTGGCGAGCGCAGTTAGGTGTGATTGTTCAAGGAAGACGCTGCTGCCCATCTTCCGGATTTCATCCCTTAGCCGACTCTTACGGCAAGCGCGGGTAAAGAGGGTGGGGTACTATTCTTACGCCGGCACCACCACGGCAATTCTCATAAGTTCGTCTAACTTCGTAAATAAACTGGAAGACTTTCCTGAATTTGACTTATTTAATACTAGTACTATCTATATAATAAACTGATTTGGTGTGTGTCCCCAAGTGTGTAGTCTGACTTTTACTTCATAACAAAAAAAAAAAAAACAACATACTTTTCTCATAAAAACTAGCAAACAAGCTTAGGTTCAATATGCGAAAATTGATAAATGGTGTTAAGATAAAGGTATTGATTAGTTATTAAGATATTTATTTCTGTATGTTATCCAAATAAAATAAAATATATCGATTTACTGTCCTGATGATCGGTGACTGTCAGTGATGTTTTAAATTATCACGATTGTCTATAACGCCTTGAACTTATTACCATAAATTACATGTTGCTTACCACTTATTTTATACCTAATTTTCATATAATCACAACTCGAACAATACTCGAAGTATTTTTAGCATTACATCAGTTAAGATAATTGAAATCATTGCGGTATCTATATCTTTAAACAAGCAATTCTTGTATATATTTTGATCATTTTGTATATATATATATATATATATATTCTGAATCTCGGAAACGGCTCCAACGATTATCATGAAATTTAGTATGCAGGGGGTTTCGGGGGCGATAAATCGATCTAGCTAGGTTTCATTTTTAGAAAACGTCGTTTTATCCGTGTTTTCAGCCGAGCAAGGCTCGGTCAAGCAGGTACTAAATCTTTAATTGCTACAGATAAGGCTGATAATTAATTTGAAAGAGTTCGTATTCATAAAATTTGAGGATTTCCCTCGATTTTCATGGGATTCATTTCATTGCAAGAGTTATTCTTCCACTTTTAAATAAAAAAAGAAATTTGAATTTCGATCCACAATGGACGGAGAAATCAGTGAACATATAAAAAAAGAAGAATATTCATACAGTCGAAACCTTACCACATTGAAACGACCTTGTACCTTATCCACATTTGAAGTCTATTAAAAAAGCTAGCCCTGGATCGGGGAATTAGAATACGGGTTCGGTATTCCTTGCATATCCTAAGAGCCGATTAAAAAGGGACCATTGGGCTTACAGGAGGTCAGGTTTAGGCATCTGACCGATTCATTTGATGAGCTTAGGGATGACAACAGCGTAGCGTGGCCCGCGCCGTTGTAGTCGGAATAAGGGATGAACATTTCCTGGAGTGTTTTCAAGAGCAGAGTGCTTGGAGGGTACCAGTGTGTTCCTATGGAGATCCCAGCGCCCCCATTAGGCACATAGGCAGGCCACAGACGTAGTTTTTGTAGGTATGAACCTACATAAATAAATACAGTCGGTTAAAGCTTCCCCATTACCAAAAAAGAAGGTCCAAAAAAAGACTCTATGAATTCTATTTTTGAATCATATGCATCAGCAAAAATATTGGCTTTACAAAAACGCATTAAAATGACTAAAAAATGGCACTTTTCTGGGTAACAGATTCGATTACCCCTAGTAAGTCGTGCTATCGTATTAAGCAGATTAAACTTTTTACCTTCCTCGTCACATATTCACGTTCAAAGCGACTGAGAGCCTCGTGGCATGAGATCTCGTAAAAGAAATTAGGTCGTAATCAGACGGCAATGATGACGCTTTAACTCGTGGAAAACATGTCACTAGGTCACTCTATAAAAGGAAATGTTAAAATTTTTATACCAAGAACATATGACAAGACTATGACTAAGTACGTATGGAAAAATTAAAACAGGCATCACACGTGGATAGCCGTAATCTTTTACTATCACGAGAGTAGCTAATTCTGTTTTAATTTTTAACCGACTTAACTTAAAAGGAGGAGGTTCTATGTTCGACTGTATGTATTTTTTTATGTATGTTCACCATTTGTAGACCGATTCTCAAAATTTTTATTTTATTTGGAAGTGTATATACTCTGGAGGTGGTCTTATTGGCACAAAGTCAGGACCTGATGATGGAATCCCAGGGAAATCGACGGCAACCCTCAAATATTACAGGTATTAACAACGTTGTTGTAACTTGTTACGACGTTATTAAACGTGAGTAACCCCATAAGTCAAACAAAAATATTAATACCTGAAGTGCTAAAGCTAAAATTTATTTTCTAGACACAAACCAAGAGTCTCAATCTATGAACAACTAATATTCGGATTCGAGCGTAGTGTAAACCTAACGGTGTGGCGCAGGATTTTGAACAGGCTTTGTTTTGAACTACATGCTATATACACTTTTGTTATAATTATATTATGCAAGTATGAAATAAGACTAGCAATTAATAGCAAGTGCCACGCTTGCCAGTGTAGGCGAGTGAATTGAAAGTCTCATCACCATTTTGCGAAAAAATCATAGCTACAAAAATTATGTTACGAGTATTTGCAAGAGTATCATCTGGTATTTATCTCTGTTTCATATTATTATTATGGATTAAAATAGATTTTTGTTCTGTCTGTCTGTTCCAAATTATGAGTAGTATTCTACTTGTCAGTTATCTGGTTACCATAGAACAAGTTTTGCTTAATTTGGGGCTAGTTGGCATTGTGTGAAATATTTTCAAAATTTTATTTATTTGCATAAACAGAGAATATTTTACTCGTAATAACTGTGGTTCTGATTATGTAAAATGTTAATATTTTTCAAAGAAACTTAAAAGACGTTGAGGCCTCGAGATCTGCGCGACGATTTTTTGTGGAAATTAGTAAATGTCATCACTTATAAAATCTTTATGGTTGACTTCTTAGTGTTTGTCGTATAATAATGGGTTTTGTTCTGTGATGATGCGTGTCATTATGGTTGTTTATGTAATAGGTATACTAAACAATATTTTTTTATGTATATAGGTAGTAATGAGACGAACGAAACATTCTCCTGATGGTAAGAGATAACGCCTGTCCATGACTATTGTAGCGATACCCAGAACTTTGAGTAGCAAAACAGTCCAGGGCATCGCTGCTTTGGCGTTCATTTATGTATAATTGTGTAGGTAGGTATGCTTTTTATTATGTCAAAATGACTTGTACAGTACATTTGTCATATTCGCTACCTTGCTCTATTTACACTCGATAAACGAGCTTAATTAAGATAATAAAAATATACGAACACCAATATCATTTTTTGTCTAGCGGACTGCTAGACAGTGGAATGCGCTGCCCGGGTATTCCCCGATGGATAGGTATAATCTGGGTGTCTTCAAGTCGAGAGTGAATCAGTACCTTCTAGGCAGGCGTGCTCCATCTTAGACCGCATCACCACTTAACATCAGATGAGATGGCGGGCAAACGTAAGCCTATCTATAATTTAAAAAAAAATGATGTAAGGATTCTAACGTTACCACTACAACCCAAACATGTTTATACACTCATATACGTATACTTACATACATACATAAACCCTGAAAACATTACACTCTTCTTTTGAGCAGGCGTCTAAAAAAGACGTAAAGTTAGGCAGTAACGCGAAAAAATTATGTCACCTCATATTATGTACTTAAATTTATATGCATTGTTTACCTAAGTATGTATAAAAATAATGGTGTATTATGTGGCGGATGATGTGTTAGAAAGTGTTATAATGAAGTGATACAAACATGACTTTTCGTGTTGCTTCCAAACTCTATCGAAATTCGTAGTAAAGTAATCGCTTCTCTACTAGGGCCGGACTCTATTTTGACTTGCGTTGTGTGACTTTGACTGTAATTTGTTTTTTTTTTTAATTACTTGATAATATCGAAAGACTTCACAGTGTGAAATCAGTGAATTAAAAATGGTGAATCCACGCAGTGCAGCACTAAAAGCAAAGAAGAAGAAAAATTACAGATATTTTTTATAGTGGGTTTCCAGATATACCCACCTGTAAGGTAAGCTCATTGCCAGTAAAGCATTGAATGGCCAACTGAATTATCATGGCAGCAAAGAACGCCAGGGATGTTATCAGTCGAAGAGATTTGAAGCTCGAAGCGTCTTGCTGTAACAATAAAAAATCACCTTGCATTATTTTTTACACAAAAATGAAACACAATAGATTCGGATATATAAATTATGTACTACTTAATACCATTAATTTAAATAAATTCATCATTGTATTTATATACGTAAAATAGTTTAAAAAAATACTTTTTTTTTTACATGATTGACAGGCTAGGTGTTTGACCACAGCTCACGACTCAGTGAGGGTGAGGTCGAAGATGGTAAAGCACACCGAGCCTGGATAGGTACTGGCTCTCAAGTGAGGCTGCCGGAACACACCGTTAGATGCATGGCGGTAGATTTTCAACTTGAGGGTGGTAGCTAGCCAGCTGAGTACTAGAAAGTACCCTACCACCACGGTGGTATGGTTTCCTCACGATGTTTTCCTTCATCGGCATCTCAAGCTCATTGTTGGGGTTTGAACCCACGCCCTTCGGCATGCGAACCGACCGCTATCCACATCATTGCTACAAATTCAAGAAAAATAAAAATGTTACTGAGTTAATAAATTTCTCATGAAATGTAATAAAATAAAATAAAATAAATTTATTTCAGGCAATAAGACCCATATAAAAATAATATGTTACGAAAGTCGAAGAAGTCGGTTCTAAAGTCGGTAGATATTAAATGAATAATTAAATTCGAGATATTATCTTCTTTATCATGTATTGTGTGTATGAATTTACTTTGTCCGATGGAGTTATTTATTTATCATTCGACATAAGTTTCATAATTTATTTTTTATTGTCTGTCTGCGTTATTTAATGATTTTGCTTTCTTTCTTTTTTGTTTATATATCTATCGCTCATGCTTTATTGAACTGGTTTTATGAGCTTGATTAAAACATAGTATAGGTTTATCTATGTATTATACGCATATCTGGTTCCAATAATACAAGCTTTGCTTAGTTTGGGGCTAGATGGCGCTGTGTGAAATGTTCTACGATATTTATTTCTTATCATCATCACTACATTATTATAAAGCAAACTCATCCGCGACATCTGTCAGTCTGTTCGCGATAAAAATTAAAACTACTGAACGGATTTTCATGCGAGTTTCACCAATAGATATAGTGATTCATGAGGAAGGTTTAGGTATATAATTTGTCAAGGCTTTGTGTAAATTGGTTGAAATATGATGATAATTGTTGGAAGTGTCGGTAAAAGTCAAGCCACCTGGGAGCTATCATCGAAAACGCTGCCTAATCCCTTTCCGAGTCAAAAACGAAACTGAGTTTTTTCAGATGTTCACAATTTCTTTTCACTTGTTCTGCTAGTGCATTTGTTTCACGCAGACACTAGATTATTTATATTCTATTAAAATAGTAAATTTTTTACGATTCAGGTTTTCGGTTACTGCAACGGTTTTAGCCGTGTTAGTTCTTGCTAAACTTACATTTACAGAAACCTTAATTGCCTTTTATAGATTTGATACCAGCATTGATCATTCTATAACTGAAAACAGGACAATTTCCTCGGGGACTCCGGGACGCAGTAAAAGGGACGGTCCCGTTTAAAACGGGATGTATATATGTTCACTTTATCCATGATGTAAATTTATATGTATGACCAAAGTAGCCTAGACTAAAGAGTCCAGTGTCTTACCGAAACTTGTACCATTACGACGCAAATAGCAGCCATACTGGAAAGCAGTTGCGTCATGAATCCGTACGAGTATGTCTTCGAGAATTTCTCCACACAGCTGCAAAAAAAAAAATACGGAGCAGATGTCTGGTACACTGATTAAAGGTTTTATCTCGGCTACGCACTATAAATGCTCAGACCAGAGAGTTTAGATCAGATCACATCAAGTCTAGAATTATAGATGTAGACAGTTCCTAGTTAGTATTGACAAACGATATTTAGTTACGTCTCCAAAAAATCATTTTCATCAGGAAAATAATAAGAGAGGCGTCTCTAAACATTCAGTTGAGTCGTTTTATTTAAGTGCTAGCTAGGTGAATATGAATTCCAGATTATGTTGATTCTAGTCTTTGAAAAAATCCACGCCTCACAATATTGGGGCGGTAATCCCGAGTTATTGCAGTTTGTTAGCTTCTAGCTTTCAACTCTCTTATATTACTTTTGACTTGAACGATTGAATATCTGAGTTTGGTGACTGCCAACTACATATCAATCTTTCGTTTTACCTGCGATTTGATTGATTAACTTGTTATTGTCCATACCAAAAATTATACAATACAGAAGAAAAAGAAAATAAATTGAATTAAAATGTGTAACAGCTGTCTACCTTATTGCTAAAAGCGATCTCTTCCAGACAACCTAAGGATGGAAAGGATTAGAGGATGAAAAAGACGAGATGTGTCAATAAATAGGATATACAGATATGGGAATACATAAAATAATTGTTTTATATTATAAAACAAAGTCATCCATCACGTCTGTCTGTCTGTCTGTTCGCGATAAACTTAGCGACAAATAGTACCTACCTAATAACATTAATATAATACGTACGCAATTATACGTTTTGTTACATGTTTCTGGAGGAAAATAATATACCTATCATAATGTATTCTGATAATTACTTATCGCCAGAAATTCGATTCTATAGTTCTCAATAACTTTTTATGTTAGTACCTAACTCATCTATCTAGATAAGTATTTAGTCTAATCTAGAGTAAAGACCAGCCTCCGTATTACGCTTACGAAAAAGCTACGCGACCGTATATTGTATGCCTGCGCAATAAGGTTCTCAATCGCTGACCTTTTTTGTGGACATCCTATAAGAATCGGAAAAAGGAGCTTACAGTACGGGGGCAGTAAGTAGTCTTTGCACGGAGCGAAACTTTTACAAGTGAGGGGACAAACTTAGCTGTGGT
This sequence comes from Biston stratarius, assembly GCA_950106695.1. Taxonomy (NCBI): domain Eukaryota; kingdom Metazoa; phylum Arthropoda; class Insecta; order Lepidoptera; family Geometridae; genus Biston; species Biston stratarius. The sequence continues at coordinate 7,683,959 of OX467107.1, forward strand.
TCAGTGCAAAGTCTAGCCAGTTAATTTGTATCGCTCTTTATGGCAGTTTGACAGAGCCGACTGTGTGACCGACAGAAATACTGTGCCAAAAGTTCGCTATACTTATCCAGCGCAGACTCAGAGACTATTACAACTACGAAGCCAAGTTGCATATACTTAATTCACAGAATAGGTACTCATTATACAACAAGTAAATTGAGCTCTCTCGGAAAATCTATGCGTAACCCGGCAACTTATTGGATTGCTTGGAATACGAAGAAATAATTTAAAAGGGTGTGAATGCTTCAAACTGGCAGCAATATAATATGGGTAATATATATGGTATATAATATGGGTGCTATGCCCGGCTTTCAGGGTTGGCGTGTAAAAGTTACAAACTCCCAGCAACCGTCCTACTTCGCAAGCCGAACGGAAAAGTAAAACTACCGCAAACATCACGCGGTTTCTTTCCGCTAAAAGGCTTAGCGCAAAACTTGAAAGTATAAAAAAAATTGGTCCAACCCTAAATAAATGTTAAAAATAAAGATATATGCTCGCTACCTGCTGAAGGTTTATTAAAATGTAATGGCGAAAGGGGAAGCGAATTCACAAACAACAGTGATTTAATATTATACCAGATACTGTTACGTTTTGCGCTCATGACGGGGGAAGGAGAGAAAATAATAGATCCGTATCTACTCACCCGACGAGGACTTGATGTTGACGAATACAATTTACCAGTGTTGTTTGTAAAGCTGATTCAATTTGCTTTTCCGTGTAAAAGGCTCTGACAATTCGTTCTTGTTCGTTATTTTCTTCCGAATTCATTAGAGAGATGCCTGTGCCGTCACTTGGAAGATTCTCATCAGCATCGTAAACTGTTCCTTCACGGAGCTTTAGCATTGTGCGGTCGTAAGCGGTCTCTATCGCCTCTTTCAGTATGGCAAACTGCGAGCTCATGTGCAGGATAACGGAGCCGATGAATGTGTCTATGCCCATCACGATGTGCCCTGTCCATAGAAGTCCTACCAACTCTAATATAAAGGTAGGAATGTATGATGCATCCTTTTGATAGTCCCACGGGATGTATATTGGCTGTGCTAGGGATCGCGGTGGGGTTTGCGAAGAATCGTTGCTTCTTCTTACTAAAGTTTTCCAGTGAATATCCTGAATGGCCCCATATGTATTGGAGTTCCCAATCGTGAGCCACCCGAAAAATATGAAAGCGAATGTAAACGTTTTACAAATTTTGATAGTTTTCCGATTCGTGTCTTCATTCTGGTAATATTCACGAAGATCTATTTCTATAGTTCGAACGATGTCTTGTATCTCCTTGTTTCTAAAGAAGAACAAATAGAGCTTTATAATAGTCAAGTTGTGTGTTATTACAAAGGAGAGGCTGAACATGAAACTGTCTAATTCTTTTTCTCCAACGAACGGATCGATGGTTTCTAAACCCACGAATCCTGCGACCCATATGACCTGAGTTGCGATAGAGTAGTACAGGTACCACCCGGGAAAGTTTCTGATGTCGTTTTCATCGGGATGATGCCACCACCCTAAACCTGTGCACCGCAAAAGGATATAATGAAGTCCAAAATATCTCCTTGGACGAGAAATGGTCTTAAGCATTGTTCCTTCGCAAAACGTCGAGAATCAAACTGACAAAATATAAACTTGCGACGAAAATTTAATAATTTTATACTAGGTGACAATAAAGTTATCACCAAGTTCTAATATATATATGCTATACAGCATGTTTCACGTGGCAGGGAAAAGCTTTAAAGGGAATACCGCGATTTTTTTTAACCGAGGAAATGAAAATAACTCATTTACGATGTTGCGAACACAATTTTATGTGATCAAAATACTAAGTAGATGTACCCACATTTAAGATTAGCACAACATAAATTAGAATTTCGCATCAAAAGAGGGAAAACAGAACGAACGTAAAGAGAACTTGTGAAAAACCTGCTGTAGGTATGTGAGTCACGAAAATCAGGGAAGCACTCTCTGAAATTGTCCCTTCGTGTGCCAGTGCCGAGATCAAAAGAACGCCTGTCACAAACACGGAAGTATCTTTCATTACAGACGAGGAAGCATCCAAGCACTAATGATAGCTTTCATATTTTAGCTGGTGTTTTATGGTAAGACGACGCTGTTTCAATATTATCAGAGGATTCGATTCTATACCGATCCGATAGATTAAAGGTGACCATCCAATGAGACTCAGTTAACACTAGAAATATATCCAATGGAAGAACAAAATAAGTACAATTTGTCTGATAAAAAAAAAACGATATAAAAAACGCAGAAAACATATGTATATGCCGCCGCTATATAAACAAATATATGGATTTTGAATAAAACGGTTACAATGGTAAAAATACAAAAAATCACGCACATCAGCAAACCCCTCGCCTTTAAAATGCAAGTACTTGTTATAATTTAATTTTTAAACTTTCGCTTTTCTCTTTTTGTATGTTTATCACCTGTACTAATTTCATAGTATTTTGTGTGCGATTAAGTCCGTAATGGTTTCTTGAAAAAAAAAAAATTGTACACATACGATTCTGGTAGAAAAAAATAAGTAGAATTCTTATTTACTTTATTGAAATGTAATTAAACTTTTTTTTTGTAGATAGGCTTGGTGTTTAGCCATATCTCACTTGTTGTGAGGTGATGGTGTGGTCGAAGATGATAACACACCTAGCCTGAAATGGAACTGGCTCTTTAATTTGGCTGAAGGAACACACCATTAGGTGCTTAGCAGCAGATTTTTCAACTTGAGCTAGCTAGCCAGTCGAATACTAGAAAGTACTCTACTACCATGCTATGGCTTCCTCACGTTGTTTTCCTACAGCTCAAGCTCATAGTTGGGATTTGAACTCACCGCCATAACTACTGAGCTATCATCGCTACTTAAAAAAAAAGTACATTACCAAGTTGCGTATTAAAATAGTTATATAAATCTCATGTTCGTATAAGAATGACCTTAATATATGAGAAAGCAATGAAAATACAACCTGTAGAAAAATATTTTACATATTAAAACCCGTTATTAGTGGATGTAATATTGAAGAGAGCTACGTAATGGGCAGTTTAAGGTAAACCGTGATATATTTTAATGAAAGGTCTATTAAGCGTCCGTGTCAATCATTACACAAAGGTGACAATTTGGTATTTTATTATTTAGAACTGGATAATGTTAATCGGATTAAAAAAATCTACTCAGGGCATTTGATTGAGATATTATTTACAAAGGAATATTAGCTATTATTCCTTTAGCTATTATGACGTACATAGGCTTGTTAATTATGGCTATCTAAACTAATGTTAAGCAATGATGTGGCCTAGGCTAAGATGGAACACATTTAACTAGAAGGAACCTGTTTACTATTTTATTATGGAAACTGACGTGGTCTTGACACATTTTTGTTTTATTTATGCGGGATTACTCACGTCTTCGTCTTCGCACTAATGCGAAGCAAGACGAGGCCGCGCGCGCGTTGTCTCAGCTTTGTCTCCATGATGAAGGCCACCGGATGTGGCCGAAACTATAGTCGGAGTTTCCGATAAAATTATACGTGAGTAATCCCGCATAAATAAAACAAAAACCTGTTTACTCTATTATTATTACAATATTTTTTAGACAAAAAGGCCGTCAGATGAGGGATATGTGGCCAGAATGCTGGCAGCATTGCCACCTGTTTACTCTTGATTTAAAGATACCCATATTGTAGATACTTTTCGGAAAACAGAGACTCCGGCAAAGAGTTCCACATCCTAGCTATGCGAATAAGGAAAAAAATGATTAAACATTATGGCATTATAGTTAAAATGATTTTGCAACATTTATTTAGGCAAGAATGTGCTTCGAAATGTTTTGATTTATCATGTAAGACAATTGACAAAAATTATGACGTAACCGTTGTTTTGTAACCTCTTCATAAGTACCTATTTTCTAAAGTAGGTACATTTTCTTTGTTAATTTTATATCAAGACGTATTACGACGTAGACGTAATTTAATTGAAAAATCGTAATACTTTATGTACCTAATAGAACTGTTGTATTATTATTTTTTCTTTTTAACACGCCATAGTTTAAATTTTCCAAAAAATAATCGTATGTACCCCAAGTCAATGCGTAACTGTTTTGTTTTTCGACACTGTTTTCGAATTTCTGAATAAGTTTAGTTATAAATATAGGTAGGTACCTACCGAAAAACGCTCACATTGCTACCAAAAGCGTCTTAATGAGGACTGTGTCCGTTTTTCTTTTTTTTTTAATTATAAGAACATTTTTTTCATTGGAAACATTCTTTACCTGTTGTGATCCAGAACTTGTTTTACTCGCGGTTCCATTTAACTACTTTTGATAGGGAAAACCTATTCTTGCCTAATTACAAAATGCGTTTATGCCATCTATACTTAAATAATTCTAGACAATATTGAAACAAGTGTTACTTATGAGTAGGTAGGTAATTATTGGCTGGTAAGTATATATTGTTCAATGTTCGAATAACAATAAAGCTTAGTTTAATCAAACCGGCCTTACGCCCTCTATCTAGAAACTATGGAGTTTCCTTAAGTACCTAATGATAACTCTAAACTTTGGTAGCGTCATCTATTTGTGATTATATAAACACATACCTACATGAGAAAGTCCCTAGATGGCGTTAGTTATTGAATTACTTGTTTCTAGGTACGAAGTACAGGTTTGAGGTTAGTCATATCGTGAGTTTATTATTATAAAACTTTATTTTCTCATATTGTTATATTGCATTATGTATTTGCATGCTAAAACATTATTATTTTACGCTGATTCCTTCCAGTTTGATAGTTTGTGAATATTATTCGTGCGCAAGTCATTTGCAATACCGTACTTTGTTTTCAGCGCTTTTAGCGCTTTAATTAGAACAAAGCAACAAACGAAATTGATGAAATGTAAAACAGAACTATACAGTATATTTATACGCATTTACATAATCATTATTAATATCATATAATAATATTAATTATCATTATTATAGACTTTGTTTTCTAATGGTTTACTATTTAGGTTGTTATTATAAGGCATTACTCTAGTTTGACACAAAAATGTGTGTAAACTACAGATTAGAAACTTACAGACAGTAAGTATTGCTTAAAATAGCTTAAAGCTCACGCAAATACATCAACGTATTCTAAATTTATAGAGATAGATATAAATAAACTCTTTATTATCCACAACAAAAATAGGAAAAAAGTACAGAAAATAAAGCATATGAGCATATAGCTAGATATTAATGATTTCAAATTCCGGATTAACAATGGTATGGAAGTTAATATAAACTACTGACGAAGGCACCAAGTAGTTGCCGTTAATAGGGTGGTGTCAGTAGAGCCCAGGTATTATGTGATACAAAAATAACCATAATAATGTTATGTTTAATGTTACTTTATGCAATATTTTTGTTCGCCTATTTCAAGGGCGTCGTTATATTAGGAGGTTACTTATAGTTACCAGGCGGGTACACGCATATTACACTGCAGATATCAGCTTGCTTTATCAATACAATATATTTTGATAACACCAAAGTTACAGAGATCATCCATAAGGAAATATCCAACAAAAACATTTAAAATGTCAAAATAATAAAACCTATCGATATGAAAGTATGTCAATAAGAGTAAATAATTACTTACTAGTAATTTTAATATTCTAATATCGAGTTTATTCATGTATTAGTATAATATAATATTATCATCAATACTTTAATCAAACTGACGCGGAAATTATTAAGCGCTACAGCGCTCATTTTCTCTGACACCGACATCGTACGATACGCGAAACATACATAACTACTACATAGATAGCATAACATACAAAATCCATGCCAACAAAAATGCCGGTTAACAAGGAATACCACCGGAGTTATTTCCTTTTTGGTTTACTAAACTTGTAGACGATTGGATCATCGTTCATCGGACGTCTATGCGTTCATTTGTCTTTTTTGATTCATTCGCCAGGTGTCCGTGGTCGAATGAACACGATTGTTGTTCAGTTTCATAATTTTATTCACGCAGGGTTGCCAAGGTCAGTTCGACTGTTCGATAGACAAGCTGACATCGTGATATATAGCAACACACAGATGTGATAAAATGCGCGCTGGTGTGAGTGAATTCGGACTTTGAACTGTTGCGTCAGTAAAGAAATAACGAAATTGTATTTAACTAGAACAGGTAAAACCTTTGCCAAATTACTAAATCTATACTTATTACGTACTTTAGTAACAGTATTTTCTGTTTTATGATTTTTAGCTTATGAATTAAGTAACAACATACAACATGACACATGGTATCACAATAATTATTGACACTGGCAATATTTTTTACAATTGCCCTTTTGACCTATTTTAGGCCGATTTTTTTTGACATGAGAAGTTTCTCATTATTCTCTGAACTACTCTGAAGAGCAATCTGAAGCACAAAAAATGGGACATACCTATCACATTTTGGCGGTTAAATGCCTATTATACTACTGAAAAAAAAATGCAGTTTCCATTCTAAGAATATTCCTCTTATAACAAGTTAGTTAGGTAATAGTAAAACGGACAGTGTTTTTTTCTTTTAATATTTATCAAAGTTATTTTAAATATAAATAAAATGAAAGCTTAGAAGATTAAATTTGTTGTAAACAAGCAGTTAAGGCTATGAGATGTCAGTATTGATCTGTTGGTACAATATCTATTTTATAATTGCTGTTTAAAATCACTGTAACTAGTACTTACTTAGTAGAGTATTAAGTAGGTATCAATTTACTTTAGTGATTTTTAATCAGATGGTTATCTTACACCTGAGTTTTTATTGTTATTGTTAATTTTAATGCTTAAGGCGGTATTGTCGTTGCTTTCTTTACTTTTAAAAGTTTAAGTTTGCTTTTTTATTTACAAATTACAATGTTTCAAGTCCAAGTCAGTTACTATAATAAAATTGTTAAACAAATGTGTCTCATTTTATTAAAACTTATTATAATATATTCAACAACTTAAAACTAATAAACTTTATTTAGAATAATAGATACGAAATTTGAATCAAAGATAACGCTGAAAAAAATGTTTTTTGTGATCTGTTTTTTACTATCTACACAGTTTTTTTTTATATTAAGTAACTAGCGACCCGCCCCCGCTTCGCACGGGTGCAATGTAGATATTAATGTGGTGCATATGCATGTATTATACAAATAAACCTTCCTCTTCAATCACTCTATCTATTAAAAAAAACCGCATCAAAATCCGTTGCGTAGTTTTAAAGATTTAAGCATACATATGTAGGGATATAGGGACAGAGAAAGCGACTTTGTTTTATACTATGTAGTGATAAGGTACATATAAAGTACCAACTCGCCTGATGGAAAGCGACGGCGCGGCCGAGAATGGAGCACAAAGATCAGGAAAAAATCTATTCCCGCTAGCCATAAAAACGTCCAGCTTGTAGTCTATAGGAAACAGAAAAGCCGGCAATGACTTCCATTCGTGGGCTGTACGCATCGAGAAAGTAGAGCCGAAAGATTGCGTTAATATTGGGTACACTATCATACGTGGACGTATGATAGTGTACCGTTCTGCTGCTTGTCCTGTGATAAAACGGAGAGGGTGGGATAAGGTCATGGAGCTTTTGCGCACACTTCCCGAAATGTATCCGATAAACATTTGACAGACATGCTACTCTGCGGCCGTATTAGGACTTAGCGATATTTCATTCAGAATTTTGTCATTAAATATTATGGGCCCTATACCGTGCGCAGTGGATAACATTATTGTAGAAACATAACAAAGCTAGAACTTTTATTAAACGCTTGTCTCGTTTTCGCGAATGGAAAGACTTTTATCACGACTCACGTGTTTCGCGGACAGGTGACCTTAATGGCTAAAATAGTTCACTTACCTACTCCTATAAAACTAAAGTAGCAGGCTTATATTAATGTACTTGTAAATATGCAGTGATCAAATAATTTACGACGTCGATGACCTCTTTCAATTAAATGCGATTGCGTTTAGATTGGTTTCAATCAATCTTACGTTTATGTACTTATGTTATAAAACAAGAATCATTCTTGTTTGATAGTTCGAAGTACCTTAAGGGTATCTTTCCAGATATTTGTCAATATGTGTTTATAAATTTTCCCGAAAAATAAAGAAATTTCGAACTTTTTATTTTAAAACATCGAAAAAAGACAGTGTATTTTTTTGTAATATCTTTTGGTATAATGTACAATATAAACATTTTTATACAAAAATTAAGATAATTTAATCAATTTCTTTCTTTGAAAATAAAGATATTTTGAAATGAAAATTCATGTTAGGTACTCCTTTTTTTAACCAAAATATTAGAATAAAATATAATTCAGATCCGCTCGTTTTTTTAAAATGTTTGCTAATGTATACGTATATTACGAACCAAAAAATCAAGATGTTGAACTATTCTCTACTGAAGTCTACTGCATAATTTAAAAGCCTCTATAGCTATTTTTTTATGGCTGACAGGTTAGGTGTTTAACCACAGCTCACCTGACGTTAAGTGACGGTGTGGTCAAAGATGGTAAACACACCTAGCCTGGAATGAAACTGGCTCTCAAGTGAGGCTACCGGAACACACCGTTAGATTCTAGCCAGGCGTGTACTAGAAACTACCCTACCACCACGCAAAATAAATTGAAATACCAAATTTTTATTATAATTTAAACTAATGTGGTTGCTTTATTAGTTACAGATATCCAAAATGGTGCAAGTGTTTGGAATATGGGACTACCTTATAATGGCGATGACAATGGTCGCCTCTACAGCGATTGGACTTTATTTTCGATTCAGCGGTGGAAAACAAAAAACAAACGAGGTGTGTGACATAAACATAACTAGTTCTTTATTTCGATTTTCGATTGATTTTGTTTTTCGAACGTTCGTTTTGCTCGTCATATTTGTATCAATAATATCATATATATATATATTGTGAATCTGTAATCCAAAAGCAGGGCAATTTATGAAAAAGTTCCGTCAAGCTATTATTATGTATGAAAAAAGGGACTTGTGCCAAGGGCCGGATTACTCATATCGGGGCTCCTAGGCAATGCAATTCTCGGGGACTCGAGGACTAGGGAATTCCTTTACCCTTTTCTTACTTTTTAAAATATTTTTTTTCTATTACAAAAGTCGATTTTACTTTAATAATTTTTTTAGAGCAACTTTACCGGATGTAAATAATGGGGAATGTCATGAATTAAACGTTTTTTTTTCTTGGTGCGTGGTCCCCATCGACTAGGCTCCTGCTAGTCGATGCGGCAGTCGGTGTGGCATGCCCCTAGGCAGTTGCTTAATCCGCCTTATGGATAATCCGACCCTGCTTGTGCCCAGTGGCGGGCGTAAAAGAAAACTGTAACTAACTGAAATTTATTTCATAAGACAAGTGATACGTGCATAATTAAATTACATTAAATTGAGTGTTCAAAGTATATATTTAGTTTATTTCTGCTTAACATTCGTTTCAGTCACAACAGTGATGAAGCTTCTCAGGACGTGTTGACTCTACGAGCCGAGACAGCGCTCGAAAAGTCAAAATGTCAACATGAGGATATAAAGACTTATGGTTATTTTATTTTAATTAGTGTTTTGTTTAATTTGTTTTAGCTTTTAAGTTAATGTCAAGTTTTAGATAGTAAAGTTTCGGATAAGTTTTTTTAAATTGTTGTTAAATTGTTAGTTAAATTTAAATCCTCGTCACTGTTGTAACTGAAACGATTGTTTAGCGGAAATAAACTAAATATATACCTACCTTGAACACTCAAATTGAACTTCCGCAAAGTAACGTCTGAATTAATTAATTATCTTACATTAAATTATTATATCACTCAAAAAACTCAAAACTCAAAGTGCTTTATTTCCTTTAGACCTTACAGGACTCTTGGACACGTCACACGTCACAATGACACATGATTTCAAATTAATGTACCTACATAATAATATATCTACATTTTGGTATCGAAAAATTTACGAAAGCTAGTAGTATCTGCGCCCCGAGGTTCCAGCAGCTTAGGTACCTATGTGTTGTTAATCCAGAGTATAAACATAAAAGAGCAAATATTTAAATTTTTATCAAACTTCCTAAAAATGTTCCAGCGTTAAAAAGTAAGAAACGTAAAGTTTTATATTACATTTTTGTTTGTTTGTTTTTATGTTACTAAAAGTAATGAAACAAACAAGTCGCTCTCCTGATGGTTAGGGATAACGCATGCCCATAACCATTGCAGCGCTAAAATTACATACACAAAACTTCAAGAAACGTACTTTTTATTATCATGGTAACCTAACATGTTTTTTTTTTTTGTTTTCAGGAATATTTACTGGCTGACCGCAATCAATCAGTGTTACCTGTATCGGTGTCTCTAATGGCATCTTTTATGTCAGCTATATCGCTTCTTGGCGTGTCTTCTGAGAATTATTATTTCGGAATGCAGTTTATAGTGATCAACATTTCATACGGGCTGGCAACCCCTATAGCCAGCCGACTGTATTTGCCAGTGTTCTTTGGACTTCAGAAAACCAGTACATATGAATATTTAGAGCTGCGATTCGGCCCACAGATTCGATTGCTCGCATCACTGACTTACACGTTGCAAATGGTTTTATACAATGGTGTGGTCTTGTACGCTCCTGCAATAGTCCTTGAAGCTGTAACAGGAATGGATAGATTCCTTTCAATCCTGTTGGTAGGATTAGTTTGTACATTTTATTCGTCGCTTGGAGGGATGAAGGCAGTACTTTTTACGGACCTACTTCAGTCTTTTCTAATGTTCATAGCAGTATTCAGTGTGGTCATATTTACTTCCGTTCAACTTGGAGGATTTGGGAATATGTTTGAAATTGCCAAAAAGGGTGGACGGATGGATTTTTCTAAGTAAGTTTTGGTTTACATTTTACAAAAAGATTTTCTTTCTTTCCTCGATCATAACACATTCGTGAATTGTACAAGTTCTTAAGTTTTTTTAATAAAATAATAATAAATGTATTTATTGATATCGGATGATTAACATAGTGTCATCTAGCCCCAAGTTAAGAAAAGTTTGTACTATGAATCAAATAACTGATAAGTAAAAATTAGAACACTTAGACACAGAAGAAACATTGATCAATATGCTAGATTTTATTATGCGCAAAAATTTAACCTTGTAATCAAGCGGGGCAATGTGGCCATCATTTTGGCCACATTGTCTGAAATTAGAGGTCGTAACTGTCTATAGATACTGTAAATGATATATATTTACCTTTAAATCAATTTAGTCTACTTTAGGTTTTTAGAACATGCGCTTCTTTATCACTTGTAGGTACTGCACGAAAGAATTTAATCATTAAGCTCTTCTAGCTTATGAAACAGAACTATTACCAAATGATCTATTTGGTTGTAAAATTTCAAATAGTCAAACAGCTAACAGGTCTGTCTGTTGATTGGTTATAATACAATATATGTATATATATAAGGTTTGCATTTGCAGCCGGATAGCATAATAAAAAGTACCTGACTTATTGTGAATACAAAAAAAATGTAAGCGTTATTTGTTGCACCTCTGCCTTTCGTTACTATACGACACTGAAGCTTATTCTCATGAATTAAAATCATATTTTTGAATGACTCTTTTGTGATCAACTTATTTTTGGATTGAAAAAAACAAGTGTAACGTAGATTATATGTAAGGCTTGTACGATTTACAATTCCGAAGTCTTAATGTTTTTAACATAATATTTGTGTTTTAGTATATAAATTATAAATATATAGCTATTGCAAAAATCAAATAAACAAAGATATTATAATCAAAATATTATTATAGAAAATAATTAGGAAGTTAATCTATAAAGAACTTTCTCTTGCTTTCCCAACAAAATAGCAGATAATTGCAATTTGCTAGATGTTAATGAATTATAAAATTCGTAGTTTTAGCTTCGACCTGACACAGAGGAACACTTGGTGGTCTTTGAATATTGGAAGCCTAATAACATACCTGTCGCTGTATGCAGTTAATCATACGCAGGTACTGTACCTACACTTTATGATATGCTGTCCTATCAAATATGAATACAAAAATCAGGTTTACTCAAATCGATCCACCCATTTCAATCTATGGCAGAGTAACAAGTTCCATTCAATGAAAAGTACATATTATGTATGTATAGTTGTAAAATTACATAAAGTTGTTAAAAGTACATATTATTATGTAAGTGTCTGACTGCTGTCTGAATGTCTGAATTTGAACTTACTGATTTACTTTTTGTAACCTCGGTACCACTGATCTTGTGCATGTTGCATGTATGCGAGAAATAAACGTGTTTTCTTTCTTTCTTCCTATTTGACATCTGTCAAATTTAAAAGGGCTTATAGCTCAGAAACTTTTGGTTATAGACCAGTAGTTTCTTTACAGAAATGGCGAACTCATCGAAATCTTCGTTTTGGACGACAGCTATCAAATTGACAGGTGACAGCTGTCAAAATTGAAACCATCCTCTATTGATAGCTGATGTCATAAAACGGTTAGGAAAAAATAACCGTAGCACCACTGATGGTACAACTGGGGGTACCACGGATGTTAAACGGGTTGACAGGCTATGTGTTTGATCACAGCTCACCTTATAAGTGACGGTGTGGTCGAAGATGGTAAACGTACCTAGCCTGGAATGGAGCTGGATCTCAAGTGAGGCTGCCGAAATATACCGTTAGGTGCTTGGCGACCGATTTTCAACTTGAGGGACGTAGCTAGCCAGTCGAGCGAGTGCTAAAAGTACCTTCCACCACGCTATGGTTTCCTCACGATGTTTTTAATTCCTTCATCGGTAACATAAGCTCATTCTTGGGGTGTGAACCCACGACCATTGACGTATGAATTGACCGTGCTATCCACTGGGCACAATGTTTTTTTTTATACCAATTTTCCAAAATACCATATGTCACTTTTTAATAACGTTTGGTGAGCTGATGAATAATTATAAAATTTCAGGTTCAAAGGCTTTTGACTGTCAAAACTTTGGAGAAGTCTCAAGCATGTCTGTGGTGGAGCTGGCCGGCACTATCAGTAATGAGCATTACCACATGCATTGCTGGTATTGGAATATTCGCCGTATATCACGATTGCGACCCGTACACCAGTCATAAAATCACAGCAGTTAGTAAAAAATAAATATCATAAGACATTTCACAGAGTGTCATAGAGCCCCAAACTAGCAAAGCTTGTACTATGGAAACCAGATAACTGATAGAATACACACATATTTTTTTTTCAATACTTACTTATAATACATGTGGTATAGTTTTCGTGGATTATAGAGATAAACTGCCAGGATCTTCTTAGATTTCTTTATTTAAAAATACTATGCGTTTTACATCTTCATATATTCCGTCCTTCTATCTCCCAGTAATATTCATCCTTCAAATCTGCTTTCTCTTTCACACTCGTCTGACATTCACATTCATCCATCTCTTTCACCTTTCTTCCGTTCCATTACACACAGCTAACACTTCTCAATCCTACATACATACAGAACACCTAGAGAGAAAACAAACATTTTATGCTCATCACACAAATGTTTGTCCTGAGTGGGAATCGAACCCACGCCTCATAGCTCTTGAAGCAGATACAATACCAAAATAAAATGAGCTAACAGAACAGTAAAGCTTTATCTACTTGGTTATCTCTTTATTAATCCATTTGTAATGCTTTTGAAAAAAGAAAATGCTTATACCTAACCTGTTTTGTGTGCATAGAAAGTTAGTTGACTGACGTAAGCGTCTACAAATATGTACCTACCTACTTTCTATGTCGTTGACTATTCGTTTCCATTTATTAGGTAGATCAGCTGATGCCCTATTACGTGGTGGATGCAATGCGACCAATACCAGGTCTAGCCGGTCTCTTCGTGGCTGGAATCTTCAGTGCCTCTCTGTCTACTATTTCTGCTTCGTGCAATGCTCTGGCTGCCGTTACTCTGTCCGATTATATTGGCAGGTCAGAAAAACTTGAACAATTTAATCTACTTACTTTAATTTAATATCAACTGAGCTGGATTCGATATTTGCATAGATTTTCAGATTTGGACAATTATTATGTAGCAGGAAGTTGTCTAATTACCACCGCAGTATATATATATTCTGTCACACAAGCAGTAGTGTGCAAACATGTTTGCAGTGTAGTGTAGCTAGCAAAATTACTGGGCTGTTGAAACTAATTTGTTAATGTCTTAAAATAATGAGCGCCAAAGCAAGGATGTCCTTGGTTATGTTTTGTTACTCAAAGTTTTGGGTCAAAATAATGAGCGCCAAAGCATGGATGTTCTTGGTTTTGTTTTGTTACTCAAAGTTTTGGGTATATATATATATATATATATTATATATACATATACAAAAATAAAAACTTAAAAAAAAAGCAAAACCGACTTCAAGAAAAAACATCAGCACTAAAAAGCGAAAAATAAACCAAGTGCCAAGCACCGGTACCTAGGTTTGGCTAAGCACCGACTTCAAACAGATCAGTAGGTATCTAGCAGGTATAATAATACTTTGTAAAGTAAGTTTATTTTTCTCTTTTTAGTGCTGATGTTTTTTTCTTGAAGTCGGTTTTTTTTTAATGTTTGTTTATTATGTTATGTGTTATCTGTAACTTTCAGGTGGTTTCGTGTAAAACCAGCGTATGTTCCGTGGATGACGAAACTCGCAGCGTCAGGCTATGGTTTGCTGTTCCTTGCCCTGGCATTCATGGCTGAGTACCTTGGGGGCGTGCTTCAAGCTGCTTTTACAATATTCGCAGCCGTCGGCGGGCCGCTTTTAGCAGTCTTCACTCTTGGAATGTTTACTACCTTTGCTAATGAGAAGGTAAGAGGGTACAAGTTTATCGTCTTTTATAGTGATGTCCTTGTTTAGCCACTTAATCAACTGTTCTTAAGCTACGATGTGGTCAAAGACGGAACACCCATATAATAAATCATAAATAACGCAGAAAGTTACCTATACATGATTAAAAAGTTTATTAGGGACGAAAAAAAAAAATTGCGAATCAGACTCGCGCACGAAGTGTTCCATGTACCATTATCTATAAAAACGGCCAAAAATCATGTCTGTTGTATGGGAGCCCCACTTAAATATTTTTAAATTCTGTTGTTTATTATTTGTTGTTATAGCGGCAACAGAAATACATCATCTGTGAAAATTTCAACTGTCTAATTATCACGGTACATGAGATACAGCCTAGTGATAGCTAGGTATCAGCTAGAACGTCTCTCTGAGTTTCTGAACGTCATGAGTCTTTTGTATAGAACAAATTGATTTCGAAAATCGTATTGCAAATATTGGTGATTGAAAAATTGTTTTTGTTTTCCAGGGTGTGAGCGTTGGTCTAATCAGCGGTATAGCAATATGTCTATGGAAAAACTATGGCGGGCCACGTCCTCCACCAGAGTATCTACCTCTAACCGTGGAAGGCTGCGGGTTGAATGTTACTCTCCCACAAACCGTCAACCACGAGGAGTACTTTTATTTCTACAGGATGTCTTATCTGTGGACCAGTCCTGTGAGTGCAAGGAAACAAGATTGGCCTTTTACCATCACAAGAGCGTCTTGTGCGTCTCATTACTTATTACTTAAAAATCAAAATTTGTCGGGGGCCCTTCTACCCGACTTTCATTTAATAGCTCCACGGGGTCATATCTATTATTTTTCACAAACGAATGGATGCCCATTGTTGCCGCGACCTAAGAGGCTTACGAATTTTTGCTTATACATGTTGTATATTTTTGCTTATACATATTGATCGTAGCCTATAGCACGGGGCCCCGTATTATTGATACGGCTGATACGGCGGTTGCTACGCCCCTGCATCATAGCTTTTCCCTGCAGGGGTAGGCAGGGACTATATTATTTTGAGTAAAGTACAAGAACTGAGAAGATTTTATAAGTTCTTTAAGTATAATTATGATATATTGACACATTAACATGCAGTTGATTACAAAATAGGTCAAATTTCATATTAGGCAAAACTGCGATCTGGAATCAAAATATCAAATAATATTATATATCATGGAATTAATTATTATTCATATATTTAGATCTTGAGTTATGAGATATACCTAATCTAATTTCACTTTCAGATTGGGTTTGTGTGGGTGTTAGTGGTGGGTTCAGTGGTGTCGCTGGTGTGGCGGCAGCAGCAGCCGTGGCAAAAGGCGGGCAGGACGCACCCCGACCCCGCGCTCTTCACACCACCTCTCGCCAGGAGGCTTAGAAAGAAATATGAATCGGCAGCCCTAGTATCGGCGCAGGTACATAGAGGTTTTTTTAAAATCTTTATGTTGCTAATGTTATGTTGAGAAAACAAAAAGGAATTCTTTTTGTTAAACTCAACACAAAAAAACTCTCAGTAAAATTAAATGTTGACCTAAAAATTTAAAAACGCATCATAAACAAACAAAATTTGTGACGTTATTTCTTTTTAGTAATGTTACATGCTGTGTTCAGTTTCAAGGAAATATTAAAGATTGTAATAGTCTCTTCTATTTATTGTTATCTCTAATTTTTTTTTAAACTAAATATATACAGTCTATTTTAGATTTCAATTGTTATTTTTACTTTTCAGAGTGAACTATTGCCAGTGAAAGAAGAAAGATTATCCCAAACATAAGTTTTCCTAATATAAACTTAGTGTAAATTTTACATGTGCTAGAAATAATGTAATATTTAAGGGTAAAAGTTGTGTTTAAGCAAAATTTAATGTGATATTTAATATGTACTTAATTTAAACGGTACTTATTACTTTGTCTGTAGTAGGTATATGATTGTTTAATATGTATATGTTAGCCTCTAATACTTTTTCAAACAATGATATCACTTTGCTTATTGTGCTATTAGCCAACGCCTTAACACTTAGGATTTTCAGAATAATTAAAGAACATATTAATGTGTGAAATTTAAGATTTATAGACGATCAAGTATTTAATGCATTTAAAATTTCAGTAGGTACTTACGTGCTAATGAACTTATCAAATTTATTATAATTAATTTTATAGAATAAGTTTAACTTATTTATATCATCACTATAAGAGCACAAATCTCTTCATTATTCCATTCAATGGCACTTGAGGTGACTCCATATACCATTTGAACAGATTGGACGTTGGTAGGTTCAACAGGCTGCTGTACGAGTCGTGTTCTGACGCAGTCGTGTTTTGTGAGTCGCTTAAGTGACTTACCTTTATCTATCTAATCTATCTATCTTATACCTTTAAACGAGCAATTCTTGTATATATATATAT
Source organism: Biston stratarius (assembly GCA_950106695.1). Lineage (NCBI taxonomy): Eukaryota > Metazoa > Arthropoda > Insecta > Lepidoptera > Geometridae > Biston > Biston stratarius. The sequence continues at coordinate 7,701,259 of OX467107.1, forward strand.
ATATATATATATAATCTGAATCTCGGAAACGGCTCCAACGATTTTCATGAAATTTAGTATGCAGGGGGTTTCGGGGGCGATAAATCGATCTAGCTAGGTTTCATTTTTAGAAAACGATGTTTTATCCGTGTTTTCAGCCGAGCAAAGCTCGGTTATCCAGGTACTTATAATTATTGTGTATGCGGAGGAGTGAATTTGTGTATGAGAGAATGTGTATAAGCATGTCTTGTGTTACACAACAAGTTATTTTATTTGACTTAAAATGTTATTAAATACTATGGGACTACAAATGTCCCTTAAATAAATTGGTATAAAAAAAAAACTTTTAAATATTCATGTCTCTAGATCTGTCATTAGATCTAAATGTTCAAATAGCTATGAGCATATAAAAATTTTATTTTATCGTGTGACTTGTTATGGCTTTTAATGCCTAAAGCTGTACGTAATACTGAAAATACAAATTAGTGCCGGTTTTTGGGTTCCGTACTTGAAGGGTGTCCAACGGAACCTTATTATTAGCCTCTGTGCTCGTCTGCCTATTTGACGGAATGTGCTTTGTATTTTCCGGACATAAAGTTTTCACAGAACTTGCGTTATAACAGCGGATTGCCGGAAAACTATTAAAATCATTAAAAATTAAGACAATGCATAAAACCAAATTGTTATATTTTAGACTCTGTCGTAAAAACGATAAAACGAAGAAGCTTTAAACTTAGTATCATTATAGTGCATATTCTGAGCTTTAAATAAAAATACAAAAAGCCGGTCAAGTGCGAGTTGGATTTGTTAATATTCTAAATTCAAAGTTAATAGATATGCCAATATGCTTTTAAAAGTTTTCTATAAACAATATAACACTATAATATGTTTTGTGTGGTGTTACAGAACCCTTTTTAGTGCTGAAGTATAACTCGCATCTGATCGAATTTATTTTAATCAAGAAATCGAGGATCTTGAATCGAATTTGAAATTCGATATTCTGAAATGTTTAAGTAACGTAGCTTAAGTTTCTAGATTCTTTAAAACAAAATCTTCTGCATTTATTGCTAGTTTTATTTATAACATATTAGGTGTAACTGACTTATTGAATGTGACATGGGGACATGTCTATTTGGGGCCCATGTAGCCCGGGGGCCCCGTATTATTGATACGGCAGATATGACTTGCTACGTCCCTGCTGCCTCTCCAATCAATAATACAGTCTGTCATATTACAGTCATGTTTTTTGGACCGTTTTTGAGACCGTAACCATAAATCAAATTTAGATATTGCCCGAATAGATACCGATAGGTACTTACTTACAAATATGTATTTATGCAGTAATTACGTATTCAATTACACGACAATTATAACTCCGATTTCTTTTGAAATGTATCTACTCGATGTTTATTACATATTAAAATAAAATGTTTGTGAATTGCACTAATGTTTCTTTTTACCCTACTGCCAAGGAAGGGTTATGTTTTTTGCGCGTATGTTGTATGTATGTATATTTGTGAAATTCTTTATTACCTTTCAAACGGCTGGATGGATATCGACAATTAAGGTGTCATATTAGATAGACGTTAAAAAAAAACAAAATAGTAATACGTTAAAAAAAACCATAGGTACTTAGCGAGTCGGGTATCAAAATATTTAATATTTGAGCCTTTTGAGGTGTTCTGTAATCGTACTCAGAGTTCAGGGACGATGTGACGGTGCTAATGTAAAATGCAAGTTGCATGCCTCACAAGGGCCGTCCCATCTTCCAAGGAATCATCTAACTAGCCTGTATTTTGCAATGTTTGAGTATTGCCACAAAACATGGCAATGGGGGCAGCGTTTCGGTAACTATTCTCATTGATAGCGGCCTTATAAATTACCTAGTTTACGTTATTTTAGTTTTAGTAAGTATGAATATTTTTTTTATATGTTTCGGAAATTATTAAGAGCAGTAGTAAAAGATTTTAAAAATGAGATACAAAATTATTTAAGCTTTTTGAATATAAATTTAAAAAAATAGACTTACGTGTTTTGCCACGTGTGGCATCGATCAGAAGAGATTTTGTATAGTTTTACAAATTTTAATACCATGGGGACCAAGAGCATAAAAAATCAAACTTTTTATGCTCTTGGCTCCATGGTCCCAAAACTGCAACCTAAATATATATTATATGTACCTTATATAAATTATAAATAGCGTGTGAGTGAGACAGCTGTGGCCCCACTGTAATACGGTTAAACGGTACCTTGAACGGTATTCCTGTGCGAATTTTTTATCAATTAAGCTGTCATCTACGGTACGTAGATACGAGCTTGCTATTAATTATCGCTTCCTACTCTGCTATCAATCAAAGCGATAAATTCACTTCTTGACGGGGTGAGAACATAGATTTATAATTATAAGATAGAACAACTGCTGAAATGGTCAGCAGTTGTTTCAGGTATATAATTTAATATAGACTAGCTGCGCCTCGCGGTTTCACAAGTTTTTTAGTTTGGTGACAATTTCTCTAGAACCATGTATATTTTTCTTTATAGAGTCAATAAGTACCAGAGGTGACGTGACGAACAATAACGGTATTAGCATGCAGCGTGAGATAAATCAAAACCGGATTTTTCTTAAAGAAAAGATGTTTTTCGCGTCTGTCTGTTTCTCCACTCACTTCTTCTAAACTACGCAACGGAATTTGATACGGTTTTCACTGTCATTTAGATATGATTTTATGGAAGGTTTGTCTATAAATTACATTAAAAATACATTTTAATATATAATCAATAGATTTTTTCGTGAAGTCAAGGATCATGCCAAAAGTTGTTCGTAATGACCTCTTTCCGGGTTAGTACATGCCAAGCTTAAACTTAAACAGGGTTATACCATGTTTAAGAGCAATTTAATTAAAACGTTATGTATGTAACAGTAATTGAATGAAGCATTGTAATGGAGGCGTCTTTTATATACACATAGATTCAATATCAATTTTTTCGGGATATAAAGTAGCTAGGAAGGGATCACGTCGATCTATTGCTCTGTTGGTTCGTTGCTGCATAAAGAAATGACAAACGAACCAACAAAAACACTTTCGCATTTATAATATTAATAAGGAATTAAGGATTGTTCCGTTAGATAGGTATAATATAACAGTTTTTCAATAGGCATATAACGTCAGTGACAGTCGGAGTTCATAAACGTTTGGTTAAAAATTCACGATGGTGTTCAGAAAATGGAAAGATAAGTTTCGGACTTACGTAAACAAAACTGATTTTGATCACAGGCAAAGACAAATAGATCCACTGGAATACCACAGTATGTTTATTACCCTGGCCACATTATTTAATGTAATGGACTACGACAAGACATTATGGTGGATGTAAGTATACATCCGAGTTAGTCCTGATTTTTATGAACTGGCCCACTGCTGGGCGTGGGTTCTCATTGATAAGGCCATAGTCCACCACGCTGGTCAAATGTTGGTTGGCAGACTCACATATTTTCGAGAACTTTTTTTAAGAACTCACAGAAATATAGGTTTCCTTACGATGTTTTCCTTCAACTTTAAAGTTATATATATCCTAGAAAAAACGGAAGTGTGTGCCATGGGATTCGAACCCAGAACCTTCAGATTGAAAGTCAGACGGTCTCCCAACTAGGCTGCCGGAACTTCATAATTCATTCAAAAGTATACATGTAGGTATCTATTCTTTCAAACTTACCTACTTAAAAATGCAGCAAACGTGCATATAACTTTTGCTGTTCAAATACGAAGTGCGCAATAGTGACGTCACTGGTTTATCTAACAATAAGATCAAATGGAGAACAAAGGGAATACCATCAAAATCTATGTTTATTTCGGCCTGAAAAGATTTACATATTCATACTGGAAAGAGTATCCAAAGCAACATTGGTAGCAGGGGCGTAGCAACCACCATATCATCAACAATACACGGGGGCCACGTGCTACAGGGCCCCAACAGGTTTAGGCAAAAAATCGTAAGCATCGTCGCGGCAACAATGGACGTCCAGGATTAGACTTTGTACGATTATTTGTCCGCTAACAAGTTTGTGAATGAATAATAGACATGACCCCAATGAAAGCTATGAAATGAAAGTCAGGTAGAAGGGTCCTCTCACAAATTTTGATACAGAGCCCACCTAGGTACTTTTTTCTCTATAAATAAAATATCAAAGGACTTATACAAAGTGCCACCTGACCCCAAACTAAGTAAAGCTACTACAGTAGAACCAAACTACTTCAATACTACTACTACTTTTGGAGTAGTACTTCAGTAGTAGTGTAGTAGTAGGTACTATGGAAGTCAGATAACTGACAGAATAGTACTTAATTATTTTTTTGTTGTAAATACATACTTATAATATATAGGTACAGAACACCCAGGCACAGAATAAACGTTTGTTTATACCACAAAATATTTGTCCTAGGTGGGAATCGAACCCACGCTCTAACAGCCCTTGAAGTAAACAAAACAAAGCAGTAGTATGTAGCCGACTTATGTGCATGCTGAAACAACTAATATTTTTATTTATTCAAGGTACATTTCACCAAATTTCATGTTTGCTGGCGGATTAGCAGGTGGAACGTTGTTTTTAATTTCTGTGGTACATTATGTGCAGATATTCCAAATATATTATCTCACAGAATGCGGAACGTATTTATTGATGATGGGCTTACAACTTCTCGTCAATTATTCTATGCAACGTGGAAAAAAAAATTATCGCAAACTTCTACAAGCCTTACGAGAAGATTTTCAGTACATATTTAGTACGCGGGCACAAAAATACAGGTCAATATTAATGAATTATCACATTTTTTATCAGGGTTATTTTACCTTTTACCTCAAAAAGGACAGACAGCAAGATTACTTCGTTATCAGCCTGTCTGTCTGTCTGTCATGACCATTTTTTACGGGAACGCGTAGAGGTTTCAAGTTGAAATTAATATCAAATTCTCAGGATTGCAATCCCTTAGAGCGGCGAATAATGAAACTTCTAAGTCAACGCAATCTAAAGATACGACGTATAGACGTATATGCCGCATATTTTGACGTTAGTAAGGGAATCAAAACGTCCTACTTCCTGATGACCTAGAATCATAAAAAATAGCAAGAAGCGATGTCTACATCCTTCATGAATCTATAGTTTATATCACTTTTCTACACTAAATAGTATAAAACAAAGTCACTGCCCGTATCTGTATCTTCACTTACTTCTTCTAAATGAATTTTGATATGGATTTCGCTGTCAATTAGATGTTTTTTTACGTAAGATAAACAATATATCGTAATTTTAAACTTTTGTATAAGTTTTAAGTTTAATGTTTTGTAATCATGTTGCTATAAATAAGATTGCACCCGTGCGAAGCTAGGACGAGTCGCATGTAATTCCTATTTAAATGTTTCAGAGATCAGTTCTTTGAAAATCAACTATTGACGTTTAGAGGGTGTATTGGTGCGGTCATCATGACGTATTGCACAGCTGGTGGCATGATATTATGCTTTTTCATAACAGCGCCCATAGTTAACAGGGGCAACGATGTGAGACTGCTGATGTTCCCGTATTGGATGTTTGATAAAGATTTACAGGCTTCCCCTGCATACGAAATTGTGAACACTATCTCGCTTTCGATCATTTTAATGTACGCTTACCTTTACATGTGTAAGTATTTTTTAATTTTCTTAGAGTAATTGATGTGTTTAATAAAAAAATATATATAAAGCACTTTATATCGTAGGATTATCCTACTTAAAATAAGACGTTAGTAATTTCGTAAACACAGGTGTAGAAGTATGAAACCGGATTTTTTCTTGCTGCCTTTCATTTAGTTCATGAAGAACCCATTTGTTCTCTTACTGAATCTTTCCCTTAGCTTTTAAACGAATGGAGACGGCTTTCTGCGTCACATTCAATTGATCTGCGAGTTCTTGTCGAGTTTTAGTATCATCTTCATCCATAAAGGCTTGCAATTCGTTGTCTGCAAAAAATTTCGGTGGTTCTCCACGCTCTTCGTTTATCACGTCAAAATCATCACTTTTATTTATTTTTAATCACATGAAACTCTGTGTTTTACCAAGACCATGTTCACCGTAAGCTTCGACAAGCATTCGATGAGATTCTGCAGCAGTTTTCTTCAAATGATAACAGAAAACCAACGCTGTCCGCAAATCGTACTTTGTAGGCCCAAAATTCGACATGTTTAAGGTTATTGAAAAATATATCGGTGTATGGAACTTGGGTTGTTGTGTGTTGAAATTCTTCGTCTACCGTTAAAGGGATATGATGGTGCTTCTTTTCGAAATTTTATTTTCTTGTCACATCGTACCCCATGATCAGTAGGAATCCTGAGAATTTAAGCTCTCAAAGTTCCCATTGAGAAATTTTTAACTTTAAAAAAAATTTTGACTGGCTAGGTGCTTGACCACAGCTCACCTGATGTTAAGTGATGGTGTGGTTGAAGAAGGTAAAGCACGCCTAGCATGAAATGGAACTGGCTCTCAAATTAGCAGCCGGAACACACCGTTAGATGCTTGGCGACAGATTTTCAACTTGAGAGTGGTAGCTAGCCAGCTGTGTAGGTACTAAAAAGTACCCTACCACCATGCTATGGTTTCCTCACGATGTTTTCTTTCATGGCATGCGAACCGACCGCGCTAACCACTGTGCTATCATCGCTACTCGTATATTTACAATCCCGAATGTAACTGCTAAAGCAGCGATGCCCCGGAATTTGTTTCGCTACTCTAAGTTCTGTGTATTGCTGCAATTATCATAGACATACGTTATTCCTTACCATCAGGAGAGCGTATCGTTCGTCTCATTACTTTTACATTTTGAAAAGTAGAACCGACTTCAAGAAAAATACTAGAATACGAAACTAGACTAGAAAGCGAAAAATTAACTTACTTTACAAAGTATTATTATACCTGCTAGGTACCTACTGATCTGTTTGAAGTAGGTGCTTAAATTAGCCTAGGTGCCGGTGCTTGGCACCGACTTCCAACAGATCAGTAAGTAGGTACCTAGCAGGTATAATAATATTTTGCAAAGTAAGTTTATATTTTGCTTTTTAGTGCTGTTGTTTTTTCTTGAAGTCGGTTTTACAATTTTTTTGAAAGTTTGTTAGTTTTTTTAATTATTAGTTAATTTATGTTAACGCCAAGGAACACTTGTACCAGTACAGTATGAGTCTAGCTAGACTCGCTAAGATTCAAAAACGTCTTGCCAAAGACAATTACATCATCCACGTAAACAAAAATTTTCATAAAATGAAAACAACTGGGCCAAACTATGTTAAATTTTTATGGGACCAAATGGCAACTATTCCACATCAAACTAAAGAAGAATCACGTAATTCGGATCATAAATGTCAGCGTAATTGGTGTACATATATAAAAAAACCTCATCTTTTTTGAAGTCGTTTAAAAAAGAACTAAAATAATAGGTACATGAAGCAAATTCATTAAATTTTTAAGACATAGCAACGTTTTAAAAAATATTCCACGATAGGCAAGTTTACTTGATTTTGCAATATCTGTTGTTTTTTCCTACCAGTTCTGTTGATTAGTTACATCGTATGGATTAGAGAAATAACCTGTAAAGCAGATATCATAAATTGGAATTTGCAAGACTTGATGGTTGATGTGTTACCGGCTAATAACAATGAAGAAAAAGAACATTATGCAAATATCATAAAACACCGGATGAGAGAAATTCTCGAGATGCACCACTCCATGCTTAAACTGATTGAAGACTTTGCGGCTGTTTTCAAGATGGGCTTGTTTTATGAACAGGTGATGGCTTCACCGGTTATATGTATGACTGGATATTGTTTCGTCGCGGTAAGTTTTTTTTGCTTTTACTAAAATAATCTTTCAGATTTTTGCTTTTAATAAAGCAATTAACTTTATGTGTGTCAAATTTTATCCAAATCTGTTCAGCCATTTTTGCATGATTGCGTATCAAACACCCAAACATACAAACTTTCACATTTATAGGTAATATTTGTAGAATTATTAGGCTTATCTATAGTATAAAATAAAGTCACTTCCCGCCGTCTGTACGCTTAGATCTTGTACACTATACGCAACCGATTTTAATGCGGTTTCCATCAATAGACAGAGTGATTCAAGAAGAAAGTTTATATGTACTATTTTGTAGCGATGATAGCTCAGTGGTCAGCGCGGTCAGTTCGCACGCCGAATGGCGTGGGTTCAAACCCGAACAATGAGCTTGAGCTGCCGGGAAAGGAAAACATCGTGACGAAACCATAGCGTGGAGGTAGGGTACTTTCTAGTACTGGGCTGTAATAGAAGCTAGCTACTTCAAGTTGAAAATCTGCCGCCAAGCATCCAACGGTGTGTTCCGGCAGCCGGCAGCCTCACTTGAGAGCCAGTTCCATTCCAGGCTAGGTGTGTTTAACATCTTCGACCACACCGTCACTTAACATCAGTTGAGCAGTGTCAAACACCTAGCATGTCAGCTATAAAAAAAAACATTCATATCCACCACATAAGTTGCTAGTCATATATGTATATTTGGCATGTGAGATTATACCCAATCAAAATTCACAAATAAACTCAAAACAATAAAAATTAGTTGCACTATATGGTTTACATCGAAAAGGTTGATTTTGTAAGGTCATGTTTTATTTCAGAAATATGAACAAGGAGAAATTGAAGTGTTCTTACTCGTGTTATGCGTCGGGAGTTGCGTAGTGGTCTTCGTTCCCAATTTTTTGTGCACTCACTTACTTGAAAAGGTACGACTAAAAACTTTAAAACTTAAACTAAACGATAACTACTTTTCTTAGTGCGGTCCTAGAACTATTAATTTAAATAAAGTATTATTATACCTGCTAGGTACCTACTGATCTGTTTGAAGCCGGTGCCAAGCCCAAGCCTTCTGGGTTGTATCGCTCGGTACTACCAAGCCTATTTGGTTTGGCACCGACTTCAAACAGATCAGTAGCTGCCTAGCAGGTATAATACTTTATTTAAATTAATAGTTAAGAGGTTTAGATACAAATTGTCGCTGTAATTGTGTTAATACATCATCATAATTTGTAAATTAAAACATTGCTATCCTTTGTATTAAATGTTTCATTAAGTTTATTTTTCGTTTTTTAGTGCTGATGTTTTTTTTGAAGTCGGTTTTCTTTTTTTAAAAATAAAAGTTTGTTTATGTCTATTTACCTCGACCTTTTTGCCATATTGCATCTTGATGGGACCAAAATACATTTTTTTGTTCTCAGGTGCAATCCGTAAGCGACGCTTGCTGGGATATGCCTTTCTGGAACGCTGGCCCCGTGATCAGGCCGTACATAGTCCTCATGATGCAGCGGTCCATTCGTCCGTTACCAATCGCAGCCGCTGGATTTGCTAACGTTTCCCTTCAAACTTATTCCACCGTAAACTTTTTTATGACACTAATATTATAAAGTCGAAAGTTTGTGAGTGTGTCTTTATATTTGTTACTTCTTTACGCTCAATCAGCTGGACCAATTTTGATGAAATTCGGTATGGAGGTAGCTGACACCCTGGATTAACACATAAGCGGGGCTCAGATAGTTTGCCAATACTCGCCACGCTTGGCAGGCGGGTCGGCGAGAGCAGTTGGGTGTAATTGTTCAAGGAAGACGCTGCTGTCCATCTTCCGGATTACATCCCTTAGCCGACTCTTACGGCAACCACGGGTAGAGAGAGTGGGGTATAATTCTTACGCTGGCACCACCACGGCCAATGTGTGGTACCTATTGAAAAAGGTGTACCTATACACTGCTCTACAGTTGCGATGGACAAAGTGAGTGTTCGCACTCGTCATCTAGTGACGTTTAACTCAAAATGGTGTTTTCGTAAACGCGTTCGTAAATCCCGCAAGACTCATTGATACCGGTCAGGAGCGATTCAACATTTCGCAGTCGTAAGGATAGCATTTTCGAATCTCAATTAGGGTGTGACAAAATAATAGTGCAGTAAAAATACTAACGACGTGTTTTTAATTTTTTTCAGATGTTGACTCGAGCTTATTCCTGCTTCAACATGCTTCGTCAAGCAGATTTCAATAACTAATTCTTATTTTTTTTTTTAATGTCTTCTGTGTGTGTCTAATGTCATTTGGCTCATTTAAATCAAAATCATTTATTATTTATTTTAATTTTACATTATTGTTAAAGCATATTATTCTTATTTTAAGATGGAATCATGGATTCAAACTTGAAGAATAAGTTACTCAAGGTACTGATCTTGGAACAAAACATAGTATATTTCAATTCAATTCAATTTATTGTATAAAATGTAACATAACAAAGTAGTACCAAATTTATTATGAAATAAATTTCACCTTAGTAATAACGAATTCTTATACTATACAAATACAATTTATTTGGGTTCTTGTTGGCAGCTATACTAGCTAACATTATTTGGCTAACCACCAGTTGAAAGCAATTTAAATTCATCAGGGTTAAGACACTTCAGGCATTAAAATAATTTCACAATACATTTTTTTCCCAAAATGGATAAAGTTATTAATCTTAATAATATTTGAATTCCAATAAATTTTCTTCACGAAAAAATCTTTGAGTAAACTCCAATATACTTAAGATAATTATATCTGAGGCATACGCACAATAATTTATTTAATGGTACTGTTTGCTTGTTTTTTATAGTATTTACGTTTAAATTTAGTGGCATTCTAATCATAAAGTGCTGATTTATGAGTATGAGTCTGGGCAAGCGATTTAATGTCTGTAAGGTAATTAGGTTACGTTTGGTGGTCTTGTAAAATCTTCTTTACTTGAATTTAATGAAAACCGTGAATAACATTGTATGATGACTTATTTGACTTGGTCTATCAGTAGACATTTAAACTTTTCATAATATATTAAATTAAAAGTTAAATGCAGAAATAGTGCGATGCCAAAATCGACGAAAAAAGCTCGCGTAATGTTCGGGAAAGTTATGCGCGCGCAAAATATTTTTCTCTTACTATTGATTATTTCATCAAATAAGGTTATCTGGTATAAAAACATTAGCTTCTTATAGCTTTACCTCTCATTTAGAAATGATAGAACAATCATTTTCGACACAAGGGTGTCAGTTTTGTTTCAGATGTAGTCACATTTTATTTAAGAATAATCAATAATTTTTTATCCATATTTCAGTATAAATTTTACCGCAAAACCAAATCCAATTATTTATGTTTGTAGAGTTTAGTTTACACTTAGTGCAAATAAATTTGTTGCCAACTATGTAAAAGTTTGGTTACGAAAATTGTTATTTACTTTCAATTAACTATATTATCAATTATTCGTTTCAAATACTAAATTATGTATGTTATCTTTGTTGTTGTTACCCTTATGCAATAACTCTTTTAATATTGCTTTGAAACGCAAGGGTTTATAATATTAATTACCTATCATTGCTGGCATTTTAACAGTGGAAACTATTTGCAAAGAATAAAGAAATTATAGACACAATTTTGAATAAAAAGGATAAAAAAACTTCAGAACTGACATAATACTCGAAGATGCTATGGTCGAAAAATACAAGGAATAAAAATGCTAATGTAAAACGAAGGTAAGGCTGGGTACGGATCAGGCCAAATGTAGTGCTATTTGGTTTTGTTTCAATGAGTCGAATAGAAAGAGGCAGTACCACATTCGTTGGTGTTCGTCAATCCGTACCCAAGCATAATCGACTGTGGCGCCACGTGTATCAAATTTGTATGGTGGTGCGGAATGTACTATAACTGTGACGTCAGACATAACCTCAATCTAGATCTACTGTCAACTTCACTCGTGACTTCAGTTCATTCAGTGTTATGCTCAGAATGACTACATGTGTTGCTTATAGACATCTTTAATGTTAGGTGAACCCGAAAAGTGGAAAATAAGATAAAAATAAATAATTTGTTTTATTTTTACACTTATGGGAACAACATCTTGTGCGTTTTTGTACGGTTTTCAAGGTAACATTAATTCAGAAATTAATACGCGCCTACAAAAAAGTATTAACAGTAGTAGTAAAATATGATTGTAGGTAAATAGGATGATGTAAAACTGAATTCAAAAAAGTGTCGTGTGTAATTTTTTTTGCAGAGTTGGTGATTTATATAAAAGTGTAAGTATCTGTTTAAATATTTATATAATAATGCACCTAATCATGAATAATTTTATTTACTTAATTGTAGATAACTTTGTTATAAACTAATTTTATTATAGGTACAAAGCAATGTCAAATGTTAAAATATTAGTAAGAAAACTTTTTACTATCAAAGTTACGAAAACATTTGAAAGTAGGGATAAATACCTAGTTAGAGCACAGATTTAGTTCTAAAATATAAAACAATATTATGCAGTATTTTTATGGTGTATTTCACTTTCAATGCTCTAGAACTCATCATTTATTTTTAAAAAACTGATTCATATTTAAATTGTCTGTAATATTTTGATTAAAAAAACGAATAAGAAGTTCCCGAGTATTTTTTTTTAAATTTGGTAAGCCAATGCCGCGTCGGCAGGCACTTTTTTATTTACGGCCAGGACTTTGTCGAAAAGAATTGCGTTTAAACTTTTTAGTTAATTAGTGTTCCAAATTCAAAAGTCATTTCGTCACTATTATTAAGTCCATGATCCATTTTGCTCGCACTTATCGAGAAACCTTTCACATCTTTTCGAATAAAAGGGATGAAAAAAAAAATTGACATTCATTATGCTCAAAGAAAATATTACTCGATACGTATGCATGTAATGCGTACGTACACATGGTTGACGGTCGCGTCCTTTATACAGCGATCCTTGCTTTTTTTTTAAATGTTTAAGTAAAAATACATAAATGTTCCTACTATTGTTCCTATGTTTATAATTATTTTGTAGGGGTCCCTGTAGCATGGGGGCCCCGTATTATTGATACGGCTGAAACAGCGATAGCTACGCCCCTGGTACCTACTGAAAAATCAAATAAACAAATGGTATAATTTTATTTATCGATATAAGCTTTTTACCTAACTATTTATGAATACACTCGCGTCACAGATTAAGTAATGTTATACTTGCATGTTCAGTTAAATTTTCTGCGCTAGTTTTGCAACAGAATTTTGTAAAAACGTTTAAAAATCTAGGTAGGTATCTATGTTGTAGGTACTTACTAAGCTGAACACCTCTGTACTGAAAGCAAGCGTACTGCGTATTATTAGGAAGTAAATTAACTTTATTGTATTGATATTTGATAATTTAACCTTGGACACTGCAAGGATTTTTTTCTTCTACGGTACAGTAGGTAGGTACCTACTCCAAAACTTATGGGTATACTATAGGTACAATTTTCATAGGGGAATCGCTATATATAGGTTATATAATATCAATTATAATATAATATCAATTATTTTATTCTTTTATAAATTTTTTTCTAAGCTCAAGCTAACTCTACTTTACGTAGATAGAAAATTCTACGTACCTACGAATCAAGATAATTATGATGATTAAATAGTATAAATGGATCGGACATTTCATAGTTTCTGAAATAGCACGGAAACTGTTTTTCTAGCACGGATTGTGGACAAATTGTCTTTCTCCCACGCGGAAACGTGACAAAGTTTTTTCGCGGGTTAAAATGATTACATAACTATGTGAGATGACATACCTAATTACTTTTAATAAATCAAATCATAAGGAGCATTCAATGTAAGCCATTTTCCGTAAAATATATATAATACCAGGTAGGTATAGCCTACATCTATTTATTTAAGTTTCGTAATTTTTTTATGGTTGACAGGCTGAGTGTTTAACCACACCTCAGTGTCGGTATGGTCGTAGATGGTAAGTCAGGAATGGAACTGAGTGAGTCAAGTGAGGCTGCCGGAACACACCGTTAGGTGCTTGGCGACAGATTTGCAACTTGACGGAGATAGCTAGCCATTCTATTTTTTATTTATTTTAAATTATTCTAATTATGCACATTAATCGAACGAACGTACATACGTATAAAATTGTCTACAACTACTAGTAGGCCTCCTACTGGAGGGGTTTTGCCAATACTCGCCACGCTTGGCAGGTGGGTTGGCGAGCGCAGTTAGGTGTGATTATTCAAGGAAGATGCTGCTGCCCATCTTCCGGATTATATCCCTTAGCCGACTCTTACGGCAACCACGGGTAGAGAGGGTGGGGCACTATTCTTACGCCGACACCACTACGGCGCATGCAAACATATAAATTATTATAATCCAAAAAAATATTTGATGGCGGCCGTGGGACAAGGGTTGCAATACCACAAACTTGGATTTAACTTTACATTAACGTCGCTATGGCGTCTTAATGAGGCAAAGCTCTAAATCTTTCTGTCGTAACTGTTACACATCTTATTAGTGTTTGTAATCAAAGAATGTGAATCAACCTCTCTATTGTTATTCTACTATCACGTTTATTGAAACAAATAAGCTTTATTGCCTTCAATTTGTAGCACGTTACGTTATTCGTATAGCATGTTATGAAAACATTGGTTAGAATTTGTAACGTAAAGTGGGATTCCTTATATCTCATTGCTGGGTATCAGCTTCTCTCCAAATAACTGGCTGAATTGATAGGTCAAGGTTTTGATATACATTTGCTCAGGGAAATCAACTTTTTTTAATAATAGGTATCCCTACAGCTAACGGCTTCGCATTCGTAAGAGTAATCTTTTTGGTGATTGTCATTTTATTTCGATCTAAGTAAATATATTTTAGCCGTGGTGGTGCCGGTGTAAGAATTGTACCCCACCCTCTCTACCCGTGGTTGCCGTAAGAGTCGGCTAAGGGATGTAATCCGGAAGATGGGCAGCAGCGTCTTCCTTGAACAATCACACCTAACTGCGCTCGCCAATCCGTCTGCCAAGCGTGGCGAGTATTGGCAAACCCCCCCCAGGAGGAGGCCATTGTCCAGCAGTGGTCGTCCTATGGCTGATGATGTGATGATGTGAAATATATTTTAACTAGTTTCAGAAATTGAATGTTACCCGAAGTGATTGGGAGAAGTTATCTCAGGCGTATTGTTTAACTAGCTGTGTTGTTACACGCTACATTTTTTCGGGATAAAAAGTTACCTATGTGATAATCCAGAGTGTCAACTACCTTCATACCAAATTTCATCAAAATTGGTCCAGCCGTATGATTGTGAAGAAGTAACAAACACACTCACAATTTTTCGCCTTTATAATATTAGTATGATTTTATATTATGTATAGTGTGATTGTACTTGTACACAAAAGGAATTGAGATCGAGATCGTTCTTTGAAAGTCGGTGACGGTCCGGTTTTCCGAGCCTGAGAAATAAAAAACCGGCAAAGTGCGAGTCGGACGCGCGCACGAAGGATTCCGTACCGTTATCTATAAAAACGGCAACAAAAAAATCATGTCTGTTGTATGGGGAATGGTCCCTTAAATATTTGCTCGACTTTAATTTGATCATTTATTTTTAAAGTGAATATATGTATAATTAAATATTCTGTGAATATTTCAAGCGTCTACCTGTTGCCTTTATCAATATCGAGCCAAAACGAGCAAAAAATCACGTTTGTTGTATGGGAGTCCCCTTAAATATTTATTTTATTCTGTTTTTTAGTATTTGTTGTTATAGCGGCAACAGTAATACATCATCTGTGAAAATTTCAACTGTCTATCACGGTTCATGAGACCCTGGTTCATGAGGTCCTGGTGACAAACGGACAGACATACAGACAGACGGACGGACAGCGGAGTCTTAGTAATAGGGTCCCGTTTTACCCTTTGGGCACGGAACCCTAAATAAGCATAATTAAAAGTATATCGCACGATAATAAAATAAAATGAAGTCATTCACCTAAAATTATTCAGACGCCCGGTTACTTAGTAAATTTAGGTATATTAAAGCTACTCTATTTTACTTAATTTATATCTGACACAACAAGTCTCATTCATGGCTAGTTAAGTTATATGTTTACGATACTTTCATTATCTTTGCTCTTTGATAAATGAAGGCTATTTATGAGAATGATGAGAAGATAAATTTAATCGTATGACAATTATTATACTCGCACGTGACAACTCTTTGTGAAGCAGGTACTGCCTAATATAAATATGAATCCTAACTAATATTTTAAATGCGAATGTGAGTTTGTTACGCTTTCTCGCCTTATTAACTATGTACCTAATCGATCATCATGAAATTTTGCATACAGTCAGGAGTACACAAAAAAAAATAAGGTGCCTTTCATTAAAAAAAGTGCTGTTCCCGAGGGAAAAAAAACTTAAATCTAGTAAGAAATAAATCGAATATGCTTTCCTATTTCCGATTTTTTTTTATAACTATATTGTTCCCATATCTCCGCAAAATAAATAATTTCTATTTAACATACAACGCTTTTTGTTTTAATTTGTTTATTTTATTATTAAAAACCGTTTATATAAGTAATGCAGTGTTTTAGCAACCCGAGGAACATATATATATCATGGAATTTTAATTTAGAGTTTACGAGGAATAATGCAAAATAAATTACATAATTCAATATAAATTACTTGTAACCAGGGCAATTGACATATTGTCGGATAATTATATGTATTATTTATTTCTTTTTAAAATTCTTTTTGACGGAACGCCAAAAGGTCTTGTCGCCATGTTAATTATTTTTCAAATCTTATGTTTTTCGAATGTTTATAAATAAAAATAGTGGTGTTTTATATAAATAAAAAATACCAAATTATGTGCACGAAAGTATCATAATGTGGTAAAACATGACTTTTCATGTTGCTTCCAAAACTCCATTGAAGTTAGTTGTTAAGGTACCTCTATTTTACCTACTTTTAATGAATTTGATAGTGAGATACGATTACACATATTTAATTTGATTTTAGATGAAATACTTGAAAATATCGAAACACAATCGACACCAAAAACAAAGACATAAACACGACAATTTTTGCTAAATATTTAGCCAAAAACTGCCATCTTATTTTTTAAACGTTAACTATAATTATAGCCTAAAATATTTTTACGAATAAAAATTTGAAACAAGATAAAGTTTGAAACATAAAATTTTTAAAATCTACTAAAATCGCGTAATCATAGTAAAATTGTTTAAAAGTTTTTCGTGGCTGCTACTAGGGCCTCATAACTGCGCAGAGTCGGTTCCAATTTTGTCTCTTAATATTTTTCGGGCTGTGATAATAATGTTGGCTATTATTTACTAATTCCAGACTCAAATGGCTCAATCAGTATTCGGAGTATGGGATTACGTCATTATGGCGGCTACTATGGTCGCTTCAGTCGTTATTGGACTTTACTTCCGCTTCAGTGGAGGGAAACAGAAAACAAATGAGGTTCGTTTCTTCATAGTTATTTTCGTCTGCGATGTCTAAACACGATATCAGATCTCACTACTTATCGAGTAAGAATACACTAACAACGCTTTTGTAATTATGTGAATATTCTTTTTTCTTTCAGGAATATCTCCTTGCTGATCGAAACATGTCCACATTACCCGTAGCCGTATCTCTGATGGCGTCTTTCATGTCAGCCATAACACTTTTAGGAGTATCTTCCGAAAATTATTACTACGGCATGCAGTTCATAGTCATCAACATAGCGTACGGCATCGCTACTCCTATAGCTAGTCGACTGTATCTGCCAGTGTTCTTTGGTCTTCAAAAGACAAGTACTTATGAATACTTAGAGCTTAGATTTGGACCCCATATAAGAATGTTAGCATCGCTGACATACACTTTACAAATGGTGCTATATAATGGGATAGTTTTATACGCTCCTGCGATAGTTTTAGAATCTGTTACTGGACTAGACAGGCTCATCTCAATTCTAGTTGTGGGGTTGGTGTGTACTTTCTACTCTACTCTTGGGGGGATGAAGGCAGTGTTGTTCACTGATTTATTGCAGTCACTGCTGATGTTTGCAGCCGTGTTCAGTGTGGTCATATTTGCGTCGGTACAACTTGGAGGCTTTGACAAAATTTTTACCATTGGATATGAAGGTGGACGATTGAATTTTGCAAAGTGAGTTCTTTCTTTGTTGTGATTTATTATACATATATTAGGTTTATAGTGTGTGTTAGATTGAATGTGTGCGCGTGCTTCCGTGTGTGCGTTGTGCTCTTTTATAATTCCTAACAATTTTGACAAAAAATAAGAGCGTAGGAATTTCAGCTTAACATAATAAGTAGGTATGTGAAGGTTTCTCCACAAATGTCGAAAGTGTTTTAAATATAGCTCTTTACAAAACACACCGATTTAATTGCTTATTTTTCCAGTGAGATAAGTAAAATTTTAAGAAAACATGTTTTACCTACTTTTTTTTTACTTTAACCTACAATTATTTAAACTGACTTCTCCAAAGGAGAAGGACATTTAATTCGTTCAGTATATTTTTTATGTTTGTGTGTCAGTTACTCCAGCAATTTTTATAACCCGATTTTCGTTTTTCTTTTGTTATTTGTAGAAAAAAATACTAGTCCTTTGACAGCCCTGTTTGCTCATTGGTGGTATGTCTACCATAAGAGCTATATAGGACGTGGGTTCGATTCCCGCTCAGGACAAACATTTAATGGTATAAACAAATGTTTGTTCTGTGTCTGGATGTTGTGTATGTATTATAAGTATGTATTTACAAAAAAAAAGTATTATTCTATCAGTTATATGACTTCCATCACACATTGCTCTGCTTAGTTTGGGGTCAGATGGCGCTGTGTGTAATGTCCTACGATATTTATAATTTATATTTATTTAAAAGAATTCTTAGCTGTTTTCAGTGTCTATATTAGCCAATATGAATTGGTAATTTTCTTCGCGACATAACATTTTAAATAGATTATTTGTAAATGTCATACAGGAACAATTGAGTATTTATTATGCGTTAATTTAGTTTCAGTGCTGATCCAACAGAAAGGAATACGTGGTGGTCTTTGATAATTGGCGGTCTGATAACCTACTTGTCTCTCTACGCCGTAAACCACACGCAGGTAAACAATGAAGCTATTTACCCGTTTATAAAACTGTTTGTTACTGTGATTTCACGGTATTATACCTAAGTGATAAGCATTTTCTTTAACTACTATGTAAATATGTAGGTATTTTATAATCTCATATTAAATTTTCAAGACTGCTTTCTGATGAGTAGGTAGAATGATGTGTCGTATTATCGAGCTCTGAATTTGGTATTGGCAGTAAGCAGATAAATTAAATTATAGGTATAAGGGTAACCTTGAGCCGAAAGGGTCATCTAATACCTTTGAACGAGCAATACTTGTATATGTATATATAATCCGAATCTCGGAAACGGCTCCAAAGATTTTCATGAAATTTAGTATGCAGGGGGTTTCGGGGGCGATAAATCGATCAAGCTAGGTTTAATTTTTAGAAAACGTCGTTTTATCCGTGTTTTCAGCCGAGCAAAGCTCGGTCATCCAGGTACTTATCATCATCTCAGCATAGCAGTACAATGGATAATAGGAGGTACAATGATCCCTTCGGCTTACTACACCACTACTAAAGAAGTATTAATAAAATAAGTAGATAGAAACTTTTTATCGTGCACACCAAAAATAGAAAAAAAAGTACAGAAAGCAAAATAATCTTATGAGCTAGTGTTACAAGTGACGGCCTTATCGCTAAGAGCGATCTCTTCCAGGCAACCTAGAATGGGAAACACGATACAACTTAAAAACATACGGGAGATGTAACACTATTGAGTAATTTTTTTTTAATGCATATAGTGAGTATGCACAATAACAATTTTGTATTTAAATAAAACGAGATATATATATATATATACATATATATTTATATAATATATAAGCTATGATAAATATGTAGTACATAAAGGTAAAACAAAAACCAACATCAGCAGCGAGGTACAAAAACGAATACGTACTAATAATACTTAAGAAGTAAATTCAAATAAAACCCAACCTTACTCAATAATACTTATCTTAATATATCACAGTCGCCTGTCGTAATAAATAATAGATAATTATTACGTAGGTATCTACTTAACTATGATCTATTTACAATTTGAATACTCAGAAATGACATATTGACATACAAATAAGTAGGCATGTCTACCATTACGTAGCTAAACGATATCGGTATATCTGTATATTATATTATTTGCTAAACATACACGTTAGTCTGATATCAATTGTAATTAAAATATATTCTCGTCAGAATGTATAGACGATCTCTCTTGTAGCTGACCCGATGAACTTCGTATCACCTAAAATTGATTTGAAAACGAAGTAATTTTAGAGGGCATTACTACCACGACACGCCGCCAGATGTCGTCAAATTAAATAGTAATGTCTTTCTTGGCTGGCTAGCTACCACCCTCATGTTGAAAATCTGCCGCCAAGTATCTAACGGTGTGTTTCGGTAGCCTCACTTGGGAGCCAGTACCATTCCAGGCTAGGTGTGCTTTACCATCTTCGACCACACCGTAACTTAACATCAGGTGAGTTGTGGTCAAACAACTAGCATGTTAACGATAAAAAAGAAATTGATTAGCATCGTCCACGCTTTTCAGGTTCAAAGACTCCAGACGGTGTCGACCTTGGAACAGTCACAGCGCTGCCTATGGTGGAGCTGGCCGGTGCTGTCACTCCTCAGCTTCGTGACCTGCATCAGTGGGGTTGCCATGTATGCGGTCTACCGGGACTGTGACCCTTACACCAGCAAAGAGATCAGTGCGGTAAGAAATGACATTTAAAAATTGGGGTATAGGTAACGTGACTATACATCCCGTTTTGAACGGGACTCTCCCATTTTCTGCTACTCCACGCCGGTGTCCCCGAGAAAGCTTCTGAACTAAAGTGTCCCGCTTTTAGTTACAAAAAGGTCAATACTGATATCAAAATTTATGAAAGTGGAAATTTTTCAATACTATGCAAGCAATCTGAACCATTCTGAACCAAAACTTTGCATTTTGATAAACATAGCTGCGTGTTTGCGCAGCACAAACACAGGTACAGCTATAAGAAATAGAAGGTGTATAATATATTTAATGAATAAATTGTGGCCATCTAAAAATTCATTATTCATATTGATAATGAAAGTGAAGTTTATTAACTTACCTTTGAAATATTAAAAATGTCCAGTTTAGACAAAAAATAAAATGGTAAAGTAAAAATAGGTAAGTATAAACGATAGATATATGTATGACATTCATGTCCACATTTAACCAGGAAAGCTATAATTTTTTCACAATCCTTTGAAATTCCAATAAGTATGATTTTTTTGGAGCAGGTTGTTTTTATCTTATTTATTATTCACTCTATTAAATTATTTAGATAAATGTATCTCATGCAAATCTTTTGATAATAATGTGTAGGTTTTGAATAATAATATTTAATGGCTTAACGCTTTTCCTCTCAAACTGACTATTGTCCGAAGACAGCTTTCTCCCAGGCCTTATTTTAGAGAACAAGGTCATCTTTTTACAGAAAGCAAAAATCTTTCGCAGCAATGGTGTCATCATAAATGTTTGTGAGAATTTAACAAAAGGAATGTTGATTTTAGCAGGGCAGTGGAAGTAGAACCAGTATCGTTTTGTTTAATGCGAATATGTTGAGATAAATATAGGTAACTAGTAAAGTTGGACGTCCTGTCATTGTTTACGATGACGCAATACAGCGATATGTCTCGGAGTTATGTCAGGATTGGGATGTGTAGAAAATTAAGAGTTTTTTGCTTTTTTTCAGATAGACCAGCTGATGCCATACTACGTGGTGGACGCAATGAAGACTGTTCCTGGTCTATCCGGTCTTTTTGTGGCAGGAATTTTCAGTGCTTCTCTCTCCACCATATCGGCTTCCTGCAATGCTCTCGCTGCTGTCACTCTAGAAGATTATGTCAGTAGGTGAGAAGAGAATGAACAAATAAAAGTTCGTAATGGTGTTATCTCTGAGATGTCATTAGCCAGTTTCGAAAGTAATTTGTAATAGTTTAAGTTCTTGCCGGAAAAGCTGGGCGTCGAGACTGATACCACATACCCTGAGGGTAGTGTCCCGCAGCGCTCATCCACGGTATAAGCCCGAATCCTTATCTCGCTTACGGGAAGGACGAATAAAGATAATAATAATTGTCGAAAAAAAAAATACATTTAGTCGATCTTGTCTACTATGTAAAAGTAAATTACAGTAGCATCTCGATATCTCGAATGTAAAGGGAATGCAAAAAACTTCGAATTATTGAGTCTTCGACTTAACAAGAAGTTCGAGATATGAAGTATTTGATGGCTAAAATTTCGACTTAAGAAGGCGAGATTTTGAGTAGGTATATATTTCGAGGCTAAAGTAAAAAAAATGGTCATTCTTTTTACATTTTATTGCTTCGAGTTCGGTGATTTTTAAGTAAGACGTCATTATGGTTCACTAACTTCGACTTACAGAGTCTGATTTTTGAAATCCGAGTTTACGAGTATAAATATGTACTAAAATGCCTACGCAGGGAAATAACATTTTGTTCGAGTTACAAAGTCTAAATATTTGGAGATACCGAGTATTTAGGGGTTTAGATAGCGGAAGGGAACGGATTTTTTTTTCGACTTAACAAAGTTTGAGTTATAGAGATTCCACTGTATATCGAAAATTTCCTACTGGCATTATTAAAATCTAGAGTCAATAAGAATATCTAAATACTAAAATAAGAATATCCCGAGAGCATTTACTAACACTACCTAATATCATATATAATACCTACGTCAGCTTTGAGGTAACATTAATTAACTACATATCCAGATTATACATACATCATTAGCCATAGGACGTCTACTGCTGGAAATAGGCCTCCTCCTGGGGGGGTTTTGCCAATACTCGCCACGCTTGGCAGGTGGGTTGGCGAGCACAGTTAAGTGTGATTGTTCAAGGAAGACGCTGCTGCCCATCTTCCGGATTACATCCCTTAGCCGATTCTTACGGCAACCACGGGTAGAAATGGTACTATTCTTAGGCCGGCATAACCATGGCAAATCCAGATTATATTCAGTTCCAAATAATGTCAAAAATCTCATCTTTAATTACTTTCCCAGATGGTGCAAGTTATCCCCTGCCTACATACCATGGCTGACGAAACTAGCGGCGTGTGGTTATGGCCTAGTGTTTCTAGCGCTAGCCTTCCTTGCAGAGCATTTGGGCGGAATCCTGCAAGCTTCACTCACTATATTCGGGGCCGTTGGCGGTCCGCTGTTTGGGGTTTTCACATTAGGAATGTTTACTACGTTTGCAAACCAAATGGTAAGCAAGATCTTTTGTGATGATTTTTATTCATTGTTGCTATGTAACTTGTAATACTTGCAACGAAGCATTATAGCATACTAATTTAGATGTTTGTCGATTGCAGGGAGTATTTATAGGGCTGTTAAGTGGTATGGCAGTTACTTTGTGGATTAGCTTCGGAAGCCCGCGACCTTTCCCAGCGAAACTGCCTCTGAGCGTGGAAGGCTGTGGGTTCAATGTCACCGTGCCTGCAATGGCGACGAGCAACCCTAGCGATTACTTCTATCTTTACAGAATATCGTATATGTGGACTAGTCCAGTAAGTATATCCCACTAATATTATAAATGTGAAAGTTTGGATGGATGGATGGATGTTTGTTACTCAGTCACGCCAGAACGGCTGAACGGATCTGGATGAAATTTTGCATGTAGATACTTTAGGCCCTGGGACAAAACATAGGATACCTTTCATCATCATCATCATCCATAACCACGCGGGTAAAATCGCGGGGCGCAGCTAGTACTCTATAAAGCTTCTATTTACAAAGGTAATTCTTTATCGTCTAGATCGGGTTCGTGTGGGTGTTAGTGGTGGGTTCGGTGGTGTCGCTGGTGTGGCGGCAGCAGCAGCCGTGGCAAAAGGCAGGCAGGACGCACCCCGACCCCGCGCTCTTCACACCCCCCCTCGCCAGAAGACTCAGAGAAAAATACGAAGATAAACCAGCCGTCCAGGTTTGTGATACAAAGTTGACGCCCTATTTGCCTTGTGATTGTGGGGAATCATATATTGCATTTACAGTACAGCTTACCAAAAATATCTGGAAAATAAAACAAACTGTTTCAGAGAAGTGGAATATTAATGAGAGATACTAATCTACCAATCAATGTGAACAACAAAACCTTGAACCCTCGAAACTTTGGAACCGCGAAAAATATCCGCTGTTCCAATAATTTTTTCTAAGAAACAGCTAAATGTTTTCACGCTATTTCAGTATCGGCTTATAATAAAAGTTGTTCACATGGCTACATCAACACTTTCTTTATACCTAATTATTTAAAAAAACCGCATCGAAATTGGTCCATCCGTTTGAGAGCTACGATGCCACAGACAGACACACATACATAGACAGACAGACATCGACGTCAAACTTATAACACCCCTCTTTTTGCATCGGGGGGTAAAAAACAACTACCTTTACAATATGCGGACTTATTGTTCAACAACGATACAATTTTAAATAAAACAACAAATAATTAATATTGATGTTTTTTTTTATTTTATTTAGATTATGTTTTTATTTGACCATACTTGCCTGATGTTAAGCAATAGCTTAACAGAGTGTGTGTGGTCAAACTTGGTATTGTGTTGTCAAAGATGGTGCATGTTTTAATAATTAAAATTTACTTATTTACCAAAGTATTTAGGTATAAGGTTTGTTTGGTTTGATAGCTTTTTGCGGTAATTATTGACGGGATTTGGACTTTTTTAATGTTGGTAAGATTTATAGTTTGTTTGGGAATACTTTTTGGGCAGTAAAATGCTTACGAGTGAATACTTTTTAGTTATTTACTCACATATGCTTACGTTTTTATATCAGCTGTTGAGTTTTATGCTAAGTATCTTGCAAGATAATATTTTTATGCTATGCTTCATTAGATGCATGAATATTTTTAGATTGAGGACTTCAGTGGGCTTTAATGCAGTGTGGACACTTTACGATTTCAGGACAAAATAAGGTTGGTATAGCTTTCACGAAGGTACGGTTAGCGACAAAAGCATGCGATTAATAAGACATATGTATGTATCAGTTTTAGTTGTTGCTCAATGTTTTATTTTTATCTTATGTCATTGACTAGCCTTGGAGCAATCCATGGGCATGGCTTCAGCTCGAAGGGGCGCGGTTAACTGCAAGTGTTTTTTTTAGCTTGAGGATATTTATTATAATCATTACCAACTCATAAGTTATCTGTTCGTTTGTTGCAAATTTGTTGACGAACTGTTTTTTAATTGCTTCATTATATGTTAACCATGAATACAGTTAAAAGTTTTGTTGGGTACGCGAAAAATCATATGGGTGCATTGTATTGTTTTCTTTAATTTGTGTTTATTGTATATTTATACTTAAATAGTCATGTTTTATTCATAAAGTTTCAAATTGTAGATACTTATGAGTGTGGGCAAGTAATACAATATGGTGAAATATGCAATTTCGCGTTATTTCCAAAACTCGCCAGATGTTTTTTGTAGTCGCCGCCACTTTATTAGGACATGGACTTGATTTGACCGTGATATGCCTATATAACTGTGATTGAAGCATGATTTACTTAATTTTTATTTTAAATATTGAAAATATAGCCTACTTAACATTGTCAGAAGGCACAACGTGCGATTGCAAAACTAAAGAAAAAAATAAATAGAGTTGGCCAGTGAACACAACATTAATATTTGTGCGTATATAACTACCTATAAGTATTGTAATCATCGCATGCTCTGCAAGATGGCGTCGATTCTAGTGCACACCTCGTTCTGTTTTTGTTTTTGGATCTATGGTTATGCTTTTATCCGTACACGTGTCTTGTGTTGGGTTGGTAAGCATATAAAAAAGTATTACTACAAAAAAAGTTCTATTAAACTACTATTTGTTTATTTATAGATTTGCCACTTGATGGTAGATGTTCTTCGTCAAGGTATTTTTAGACGACCTCCTCAGAACAGTTACCGCATATATTGTCACCGAGCAATAGTGTGTAAACACTTTTGTGTTCTGGACTGGCCATTGAGACTAATCATCGAAGGTTTTAAAGCAATGAGTGCCAAATCAGCGATGCTCTGGAGTTTGCTTTGTTACTCTAAGTTCTGGGTACCGCTAGTAGGTACCCAGGTCACAGACAGGCGTTATCTCTTAAATATATAGGCGTTATATAGTAGAGGATCCGAACTAACATCTGTTTAGTCGATGAAAATGTTTTTTTATTAAATTTAGTATGTTAGAAAAAACATCGCGAGTGGGTTGGCTAAAAAAATCATGGCAAGGCAATAATTAATTTAAAAAAAAATGACATTTCACTTAATACACACATGAGTTTAACGAATAAATTTAATACCAATCGAAAGTATGAAGCCTATAAAATATGCAAACGTTGAGTTGTCTATTTTTTCCTGGCGTTACTACTCGGTTGGCAGGTATAAACAGGTATATTTACTTACTAGCAATTTAACTTATTTGTTTATTAAATAAATCTTATATCAAAATAAGCGCTATATGGCTAATCAGAGACGGTTTATTAATGAAACTGCTGAGTGTATTGGGATTGAAATTGTGTACCTATTGTTTTTAATGAGATTCATATAAGTAGAAATTCACATTTATATAAAAACATCTTATTTTTCCAGTGTGAACTACTGAAATACACAAACGGCGAAGTTCAAGAAAAGGATATCCAGTAAGGAGTCACTCAAATTGAGGCATATGTAAAATGTTTTGTAGGAAAGTTATTTTTATGTATTTTTATTTATAAGAATATTAAATCAACCTATCGTAATTAGTATTAGTAGTGAACTCAATAAGTACCTAACTAATGTTAGGTGCTAAGTTACATTTGTTAGGTTGATAAAAACTAAATTAGAAAATATTATTTATTATAAAAGATACTACATTCCGGATTATCTAACACTCAATTGCTTACACAGCAATGCGTACAACATTACCATAAAAAGTAATGGTTATGATGTTATTGTCTTCAGATGTGATGTGTGTGGTACCTAAATCTCACTATAAGTAGGTACTTATTATATTAAAAGTCAAACAAAAGTAAAATTATAAAACACGCAAAAGACAAAAAGTACCCATCATCTTCTACACGCGCGTATAATTTTGAGTAGATAACTTTTCATAAGTAGTTAAATTTTTACATATCTGGCATTAAAATAAAATATGACAATAAATGATCTGTGATATCATACAGCTGAAAACGATCTTCCAGTAACATTTAGAATAGTAATTAAGTCTTTGTTAAACATTAATAAGAAAAAAATATTAACCTGAAAAAATGTTTCCGCAAAAGTAACATAGTCACCTAGTTTCAGTCTCATCTGGCGACCTTTTTCATGGAGTCAAAGTAGAATACGACGCGCGTCTCGTCCTCTCCTCGAACTGATATTTAATTCCTTGATATTATTGACGAGACCACGCACGCATCGTATTCTACTTTGACTCCTTGAAGAAAGTCACCGTATCGCATTGAAATTGAAGTCGGAGTATATATCTTAATTAAACGTGAGTATAAGTAAAACAAAGATGTATAACATTGTACCAAACTATAGTTCGTAGGTCAACTCCAACACTATGCAAGTACCTATGTATCAACAATAACACCATGTGTGTTACATACATAAGTATAGTAAAATCCTAGCTCAGATGTTAAGAAAACATGTCCAATGTCTATAGAAGTGATGCAACGATTGTGACATAGTAACTTAGTCGGTAAAACTGATGCTTGGTTAGATAATACTTGGCTAGAGAATGTAAATCACTTTATGTGGCTGGCATAATGTGGCCAGGTGGTTAAAATATATATATATATTCGCACATAAAATAATACCTATTATGGATACCATATTTATCTATTTAATTGTGTATGTTCCTGTTTTTATTGATGTTGGCTGTTTAACTTTAGGTATTAAAGAGATTACAAAAAAAAAAAACGATCTATTATTCATTAGATTTTTTCTTCCTGTGCTGGACTTTATTGTAATGCTTTTTATAAGCCTACCAAAACAAACAATATTCCTACTCCTAAAGGAAAAGCAGGAGCCAGAACAAAGAGTTGATCCAGGTCATGTTCCAAGAAAACACAAAGCTAAAACTTTTTGATATATTAGTTTTTGTAATGCCTTCCTTTCAAAATCACAAATACAATTGTTTTGTGCGATGTGTGGAAGAGTACTTTATGAGTTGTGGTCAGCTGATACTGACCCATAAATCATTATCATCAACAACCTTGCATAGTCCACTGTTGGACATAGGTCTCGCCCAGGACACGCCAGCTGTCTTACGCATATGGTCACTCCATCTAGTCTCAGGGCGTCTTACACTATTTTTGATGATTCGCGGTCTCCACTCTAGAACACGTCTACCCCAACGGTTGTCGGTTCTGCGAAAAATATGTCCAGCCTACTGCCACTTCAACTTGCTAATACGCTGAGCTATGTCGGTGACTCTAGTTCTCTGGCGAATTACTTCGTTCCCGATACGATTCCGAGAAACACCGAGCATAGCCCTTTCCGTAGCTCGTTGAGCGACTTTAAATTTATACCTTTAAACAGGTAATAAGTTTTATTCAATCTTAGCTCTACGATGGTTATGGTGTTGACTATACTTTGATTTTATATTGCTTTATTATTTTTACGTGCTCCTATGAAAATAAGCACGTGTGACTGGTGTCTTATAACAGAATATATTATATAATGGTACTACAAAAATAAAACATAAAATTAGGATGGTACTGACTTTATTTTCATTTAAACTGATTTTATAATAATGCCATAGAGAAGTATCTACAAATCGTAAAAAAAAAACTAACTTAACTAACTACTTGATAATTTTTTATGAACTACACAGTAGTACAGAGTACTACAGCTCTGGCAATAAGTAGCCTACTCCTTACTTCATGTTATGTGGTTTTTACGTATCAAAGGCATTTAGTATTTTATCGGCCGATAGCTTGCATTCATTCCATGAGATGTGAAAGCATACAGACATAATAATACTACTAATTATGATTGACCAAGAAATTATACTTATGAGCAAATAATCTAAAATAAGGAGCGTCTCGTTCCTTTTATATAAATATAAATATATATATATATGGCCGAGTTATATATATAAGGCGTCGCCTTAGGGAGAGGGGTCGTGATCCGAGGTCGGGGACTTTTATAGTCCAGCGAATTTCGCTGGCGATCCAGCGAGGAAATGCCGCCGGTTTGATGGGTACGTTTGGTGGTGAGCTCGACCGGTGGACTTAGTTTTAATTAAAGTTATTTGACTTAGGTTTATTGACATGCTTTTGTAATTAACTATATATTTAATCTAATTTATTAAACTTTGACATGTAGTACATGTCAAAGTTAAATAAATTAGACATGTTTGACATGTTTTATATAGTTACATGTTTAATTAAGAAAAAAATATATATTCTGAATCTCGAAAACAGCTCCAACGATTTTCATGAAATTTAGTATGCAAGGGGTTTCGGGGGCGATAAATCGATCTAGCTAGGTTTCATTTTAAGAAAACGTCGTTTTATCAAATACTAGTACCTGGTTGACCGAGCAAGGCTCGGTCAACCAGGTACTAGTATTTAACTTGCTAAACTAAAATTTGAATGTGAGTCGATACATGTTTTGATTGTCGGCCAATCCGGTGCGACGCCGACTGTCATTTCTTTAAGTATTCAACAGTTCATTTCATTCCGTTCATTCATTCACGTGCCAGGCTGTATTGCTGATACACGTGTTTTAGTATTTTTTGTTTATTGTTACAAAATAGTGTAGAAATACCTATATCAGATTAATATGTAGGACAGATATAAAATAAACCTTTGAGACGATTTTAATTAATAATAATAAATAATTGGTACGTACTTATTGCATATTTGTAATGCAATAAGTACGAGCAGTTGTTTGCCTTCATGTGAAGTGGGAATGTTTTTAATTGTATGTACAAGTAGCCGGTAAGTATGTACTTATGTAGTACGAATATTTACGTATACAATTATCAAGTTACTTTTTAAAAATAAGTTTATTTAATTTGTCATGAATTTATTTATTGATTTAGTTAAACTATTACTTAATCATGATAGTTTAATGATATATTTTAATACAGCCATTAAAATTATATACCCGCGCACCGAGGTTTTGTTACGTACAAACACAAAAGAAACGTTGCTTACTTATAAACGTTTTTAAAAGTTAAATCATGCTTAACAGAGTCTGTCTTGTTTTCATGCGAAACCCATCACGTTAGGGAGAAGTGACATTTTAGGCATTGCTTAACATTTAGAATTGTTTATAAGTAAGACTCTAAATGTACACTACTGTTTTTACGATATAAGCTAAAAAAAGTCTTTATTGCATTACATTTTTATTGTTATTATTATTTTTACATAGTTATAAAATACTTACCAATAGTAAAATACTTAATAATAACTAAATACCTACCAATTTATATTTGGTGGTAGATCTCTTTAGCAGGAGGTCGTCTAGGTAGGTACCACCGCAGTACCAGCTATTCTACCGTCAAGCAGTAGTGTGTAAACATTTCTGTATTCCAGTTTGAAGGGTACCTACTGCACCTAGCGAAATTACAGGGCTGTTGAGACTAACCATCAAAAGTCTCAAAGTAATGAGCGGCAAAGCAGCGATGCTCTGGACTTTGTTAGTTCTGGGTATCGCTGCAATGGTCACGGAAAGGCGTTATCTCTTAACATCAGGAGAGAGTTCTGCTCGTCTCATTGATCTTACATAAAAAAATAATGAAATAGAAAATCCATTTTACTTCAGTTTAATATATAAGTAGCTTGTAGTATTTCTTATTTTGTACATTTTAATACAAGCAAGCAACAACATAGACAAGTAATCTTATCTTGTAACAGTTGAAAAAATGTTTTTATCTTTATTGCAGTTTATTTAAATTGATGGACAAATTTCAGAAGTATTTACACGCGGTTGTAGTGACGTAATACACAGGCGTGCTGAAACATCACACTTATTATAAATGTGAAAGTTTGTTTGTACCTATGTATGTTTTTTATGGTTGGCTAGTTGTTTGAATACAGCTTAATACCTGATGCTAGGTGAAGATAGTGTGTTCATACACCTACCTTATACACGCTGTAACTTCATAATAGATTTGGTTAAAATTCGTAATGGATTAAGACACATTTACTTTTTATCCAGAAAAACCATTCATACTTATGCCTGCAATATTGCAAGTCTTAGCGGCAAAATTATAACTGATAGTCTTAACATACTTAACCTAGGATTTATGAATAAAATGAATAAATAAATAAACGTGAGAAAATTTGCGTTACCACCATCGAATACTAAGAACTTAAGAAGTTTCGCCTAGGTTGGAATGAAATCAATCAAACAATATTCATTCATTCATTCTACTCTATCTTTTTTTCGTAAACGTTATGGACGAATAAGAAGCCCTTCAGCTGCTAAGAGATAACGCTTGCCCACGACCATTGCAGCGATACACAGAACTTTAACTAACAAAACAAAGTCCAGGGTATCGCTGCTTTGGAGCTAATTACGTAGATAGTAAGTCTTAACAGCCTTCAAACTGGAACACTGTAATGTTTACACACTGCTGCTTATCAGCAAAATATCTGATGTTGCAGTGATATATACCTAAAATCCCCCTGCTAAGGAAATCTACCACCAAGTCTCTTAAAAGTACCTATCCAAGTGTCCTATTTTTAGGTAGAAAAAACATGGAGTCCGTGTTCGGAGTGTGGGATTACGTGATCATGGCGGCAACCATGATCGCATCCGTCATAATTGGTCTTTACTTCCGATTCAGTGGCGGTAAACAGAAAACAAACGAGGTGAGGCTCTCTCCACTATAAGAATATATGCTCTGTGAATTGCAAAGGCTTTTGCACTTTTTTTTTACAAAGGCCGCTCACGATCTGTATCGGGACCTGGCCAAACGTTTAAAGGAGGCTTCAGGTGACCAGAATGCTGGCATCTACTTTGGTCAAAAGCTTAGCATTGCCATCCAACGTGGCAATGCTGCCAGCATTCTGGCCACATATCCCTCACCTGACGGCCTTTTTGTCTAAAAATTTAATTTGAAAACAATACATCTGTTTGGGCAATCGTGTAAATACTTTTTTCTTTTGCATAGATCTATTATAGTACTGAAGTTTTAAGGAAGAGGCTTTCTTACTATCTCTCGTCAAGTTAATTTTGCTGCCACATCGTCGTCCCTTAGTTGATTTTTCCTCAAGTCTTTATGCACTGCCTAAAGTTACAAACTGTTTAAAGTTCGCTTTAATAGTTTATTCTGCTACTATTGCAATGTTTCGTTTAAACTTCAGAAACGTCTAAGAAATTACATTTGTAAGTATATATGATAGATTACAGAAATAAAATAGGTATTATAGTATAATTATAAGTACACTATTTTGAGCGATTTTATGAACGAAATAGCACATACTAATAATTTTTAGCACACGATTGTTTTTTTTTTACTTTAGTGGATACTGGATACAATTGGTTCTGTTAAATTACATTGTTACATCATTCGACACTGACAAATAGCGTAACTTTTTTTTTAATGGCACAATATTAAAGCTTACTATTATATTTCTGTTTAATGTACTCTAGGTAGGTACTGTAACGCAAAAATCTATAAAACTTGTCTATTTTAGATAGATTACAAGTAAAATTTTAACAAAAACCCGACTTCATATGGTTTTCTCATGAATGCCATTGTCAGAACTAGACCAAATGAAATGAAATGAGACCACACGTGAAGCACCAGCTTTCAAATAATCATCAAAATCGGTTCACCCAGTCGAAAGAGCTGAGGTAACAAACAAAAAATAACCAGTTGAATTGAGTACCTCCTCCTTTTTGAAGTCGGTTAAAAATAGAAGACGCCTGGGATCATATAATTTATCTTCCGTAAATCTTGATCCTTATTTTTCTTTTCAGGAATATTTGCTTGCTGATCGAAATCAAGCGACATTACCCGTGGCTGTTTCTTTGATGGCATCTTTCATGTCTTCAATTACTCTGCTCGGTGTGTCGGCCGAGAACTATTACTACGGAATGATGTTCTTTATCATGAACATTGGCTATTTGGCAGGCACTCCCATCGCCAGCCGTTTCTACTTGCCGGTGTTCTTTGGGCTCCAGAAGACCAGCACTTATGAATATTTAGAACTGAGATTTGGACCTCGAATACGAATGCTGGCATCGTTGACATACAGTATACAAATGATATTCTACAATGGAGTCGTTTTGTACGCTCCAGCATTAGTTCTTGAAGCGATTACAGGAATTGACAGAATTTTATCTGTGGTGTTAGTTGGGCTGGTTTGCACTTTTTACTCTACTGTGGGCGGGATGAAGGCAGTGTTGTATACAGATCTCTTGCAGTCAGCGCTTATGTTTATAGCTGTATTCAGTGTGTTAATATTTACTTCTATTGATCTCGGTGGGTTTGACAAGATCTTTACAATAGCTTGGGAAGGCGGAAGGCTGGACTTTTCAAAGTAAGAGTTTGCATATTTTTTTTTTACAAATTTACTTTTGGAAGACAAAATAATATAGGTACCTTATTGTTAGTACAGTTTCAGCGTGGACCCAACAGAACGACACACATGGTGGTCGTTGATGGCTGGAGGTATAACCACTTATTTATCGCTGTATGCTGTGAATCAAACACAGGTGAATTAGTTTACTATTTTCCTAAGCTTTGTAAAATATATAAAATCGGTCTCAAATATCTATTAGAAATGAACAAAACGATAGGTATTTACATCTAAAACAACTTTATATGATATCTACATCCAGTCATCTTTCAAAGTGTAGTTTTGTAACAAGTTTCGATCGAGCAATTATTTTCTTAGATATATTATCTAACCAGTTTGATTTGTTTGTTTCAAACTAATTAAAATAAAACTTTTTGTGAATACCATCAGTTAATACATGTTGTAAAAGTATCTTTGTCTGATTTCAGGTTCAAAGACTTCTAACCGTCAGTACTTTGGACAAATCCCGGAACTGCTTGTGGTGGAGCTGGCCTGTGTTGGCGCTCCTTAGCTTGGTGACTTGCATCAGTGGCTTAGGAATGTATGCCGTGTATAAAAATTGCGATCCTCTTACTAGCGGGCAGATAACAGCAGTAAGTCCATAATGATCAAGCTAAGGTCTTTCACAGTCTTGCATGATATACTATATCAAAAATATAAGATAGTGAATTAAGAAAAAGAATACACAGTTCTTTGGCATGGCATTTTGTAAGTGCAAAGTGTTTATCATATTTTAATGTGACTCATGAATCAACTCTTTGTCATAGTCTAAGTTAAAGTAAAGTGGTGACTTTACTAGAATTTTCTCTAGTTTTGGAAACAAATTGTATCAATAAGAAAAAACATGTTCGACCATATTATATCACTTGTCCAGATACATACGTATAATTCGACACTTTATTATTAAAGCAAAACTATTTCTAAACATAAACATTTAAAAAAAAACCGGCTTTTTTTAGAAGAAAATTAAGTAATGTTGCTAGTTACACAAGCACGCGCGCGCGTACACACACACAGACATACATACACACACACACATTATAAGTACATTGGAAAAAACCTTTCACAACCCGATAATGTCTCACTGAAATTTATTTCAATAAATGGTCAAACATTAACACTAAATGCATTTAGCCTTTACCATAATACCAATGTTGTCAGATAGATCAGTTGATGGCGTACTACGTAGTGGATGCTATGAAAGCCATTCCCGGGATGGCGGGACTTTTTGTAGCGGGTATCTTCAGCGCATCACTTTCAACAATCTCGTCGTCTTGTAATGCACTCGCTGCCGTCACCCTTTCGGATTATGCTGGCAGGTGAGTCGATATTTTGCTGACAGGTAAATCAGTAATATTTATTGGCCATAAATAACAATAATGTTATAGGCAAATCACTTGTACAAAAAAATAGAGATCACGCGATCTCTACACATACGAGTATCAGAATCATACTTTAATTTATACGTGATATAAATGCGTCATTACCTAAAATTTTGTTATACTGTGCACAAAACGGGCCAGCGAATATCAATGAATATAATCCTATCACGTTTTGTTTAACTGAAATAAAAAGAGACCGCATTATTTTTGTTGGCGTTCGTTGGATCGGAGTATAACTAGCATTTTACACTAGCAAAGAATGAGATAACTTTTATTGTTCACATCAGAAATAAGATATGATAAGAAAAACCACTTAACAATAGTAAAATAACTGGATCTAATCTAAGATTTGAACTCTTCTAAACAACCTTGGTATGGAAAGGATTTGTGGAAGAAGTAAATGACTAAGTGGCTTATGACGACAAATCAAAAAATACCTAAAATTAGCATACATAATGATACACACCAATACTTACTTTAATAGTAATGCACAAAAACTATAAGATGTATAGTATAAGCACAATAATGTGACAGAACTTGCTGTTACCATAGCGGTGTATTTTTATTATGTTACTTTTAATTTAATAATACCTAAGTCACAAGCAATTAATTTATTTCAAATAAAATTTTATTTCGGCCATATTGCAATACAGTAGAGCGTCGGTTATCCGAACTAATTGGAGGACATGGGTGTTCGGAAAACCGTTTTTTTTCGGTTAATCGTCACATATAAGTATTTATGTTCCGGTGAATGAATATCATATTTATATTTTTTGTGGAAAATAGGAATTAAACAAAAACAGTGCAGACAGTCTTGTAATAAAACATGTACCGGGTACAATTAACGCTTAAAATGTATGTGCACGAGCACTGTAGCGCGGGAGAAGGGGGGGCACGTGCGATTCGGGCAAGCGTCGTAGTTCGGATAAGCGGTCGTTCGGATAATCGACGCTCCACTGTAATCATGGTCACGAGATGACTCTGACGTAGAGATAAATAAACATAACTAATTTTATAGTAGGTATGTATTTTGTGCGCGATTAAGACGCGGTGATAAACATAAATTATATGTTCAAGTCGCGAAAGTTTAAATACAACATTAACTAACATTGTTTTCTTAGGGCCATGTTTATGATTTTTGATTGGTTGACAGGCTAGGTGTTTAACCAGAGCTCACCTGATGTTAAGTGACGGTGTGGTCGAAGATGGTGAACACACCTGGTCTGGAACGGAACTGGCTCTCCGTGGCTGCTGAAACACACCGGTGGATGCGTGGCGGCAGATTTTGAACTTTAGGGTGTTACTATAAAGTACCCTACCAACATGCTATGGTTTTCTAAGATGCATTCCTTCACTGGCACCTCAAAGGCTCATTGATAAGGTTTGAACTCACGCCCTTAGGCGTGTGAACGGACCGCGCTAACCACTGAGCTATCATCGCTACAAAGTGGTTTAGTTTATAAAATTTATTAAATTGCCCATTTGAGAGAAAACCAATTAGGAATCTTGTTGGCAGCTTTGCTAGGTAACCCTGTGTTACAGCTGTCATAATTCAACCTGGATAATATTTGTATACTTATAGTTCTAAAGTTGGCAGTGGTGGTGCCGGCGTAAGAATAGTACCCCACCCACTCTACCCGTGGTTGCCGTAAGAGTCGGCTAAGGGATGTAATCCGAAAGATGGGCAGCAGCGTCTACCTTGAACAATCACACCTAACTGATGCGCTCGCCAACCCGCCTGCTAAGCGTGGCGAGTATTGGCAAAACCCCCTCAGGAGGAGGCCTATGTCCAGTAGTGGACGTCCTATGGCTGATGATGTGATGATGATTGACTGTTTAACAAAGAATCTAAATACATATATCAAACGCAGAGACTTTGTGTCTATCTGATTCCAGGTGGTGGACAATAAAAGACGCCTACAAGCCATGGCTTGCAAAGATAGCTGCTTGTGTTTTTGGTTTGACATTTTTGGTCATGGCTTTCTTAGCGGAGTTCTTGGGAGGAATTCTCCAATCAGCTTTGACGATTTTCGGAGCTGTCGGGGGACCCTTGCTTGGCGTGTTCACGTTGGGGATGTTCACTACTTATGCAAATGAAATGGTTGGTTATTCTTTTAAGGCTAGTTAGAATTTTTTATTTTTAAGTCATATTATTGTCATGGTTTATGATTTTGACGTTTATAATGTTATTTTTATATGAATGGAAAAATGTGTTTTTTTCCATGTGTTCATGGCTGGCAGGCTTGGTATTTGACCATAGCTTACCTGATGTTAAGTGACGGCGTGGTCGAAGATGGTAAAGCACATCTAGCCTGGAATGGAACTGGCTCTCAAGTGAGGCTACCGGAACACACCGTTAGATGCTTGGCGGTAGATTTTCAACTTGAGGGTGGAAGCTAGCCAGCCCAGTACTAGAAAGTACCCTACCACCACACTATGGTTTCCTCACGATGTTTTCCTTCAACGGAAGCTCAAGCTTATTGTTGGGGTTTTGAACCCAAGTTCATCGCGTAAAAACAACGTGATACGATATTTTTATACCTATATAAAGATTTCGCTTTTTGAAAGTTTTTTGCTTTTACCACAAATTTATCAATATATATCCTCATTGTTTTTTATGTGATTTTTTTGTGTTTTTTTCTTTTTAGTTTCATGCAAATGGCTTACAACTTTCCTGATATCTTCTCATTTACACTTTCAGGGTGTGTCAGTGGGTCTTCTCAGTGGAATGGCCGTAACCCTTTGGATTAACTTCGGGCAGCCTCGTCCTGCGCCTGTCAAACTGCCGCTGAGTGTTGAAGGATGTTCAGCCAATCTGACAGTCCCTGGGCTCATGACGGCCGCTGGCTCCAGCGATTATTTCTACCTTTATAGAATCTCTTATTTGTGGACCAGTCCGGTAACTACCTATCTATTGAGCGGCATAAAAAATATTACACTTTTTTTATGAATGAAAGGTTAGGTATTTGACCACAGCTCACCTGATGTTAACAGTCGGTATGGTCGAAGATGGCGAACACACCTACCCTGCAATGGAACTGGCTCTTAAAAGAGGCTGTCGGAACACACCGCTACATGCTTGGCGACAGATTTTCAACTTAAGGGTGGTAGCTAGCCATCCGAGTACTAGAAAGTACCCTACCACTATAAAATATATAGTTTAATCCACATGGAAATTAAAACCCTTTGGAAGATTTTTTTTAAATGATACTGTATTAAAAGCCGTCGTATAGTTAAGAAGAACTAAGCGCACATACAAACACACGTAAATGCGATTAATTTCATATAGTAATGTCTATATTTTCGCCGTAAATACTTAGTTTTTTTTTTAATGTCTTGGTCTATTACGTTTCTACATCTCCACAGATTGGATTAGTATGGGTGTTAGTGGTGGGTTCGGTGGTGTCGCTGGTGTGGCGGCATCAGCAGCCGTGGCAAAAGGCGGGCAGGACGCACCCCGACCCCGCGCTCTTCACACCACCCCTCGCCAGGAGGCTCAGAAACAAATACGGAGAAAAACCTGCCGAGGTAATCCACTATTGCATAGAGACGTAAAATCAGACTGTCTCCAGAGATCAGTACTCTTGCATTATTGAAATGTATGTTTATACGTAAAAATATGCACCCATGGTGCATGATTTGTTTAATAATAAATAAATTAGACTTCCAAATAAGTAACTGCTGCATAACAAGTATCAATTTTGAAGTTTATACTTCACTAATCAATTCAAATGAATGAAATTTGACTAATCAGTAACCTCACGTAGCCCACTTGTACCCAGCAACATTTTAAAATAGGTAATTATATGGTATATTTATATAATAAAATGGACTATTATATCAAATCATCAAATATATATAAATCATAATTTAATATCAGTTATCTTGTACTTGTGGAACAAGATAACTGATAGAACAGTTGTATACTTTTTTGTTGTAAATATACGTATACTTATATTACATACAGAACACTTCGACACAGAACAAACATTTATCGTCACATAAATGGTGGGAAACAAACCCACACCCTTACAGCTCTTGAAGCAGATATTGTACCAAATAAGCAGTAGTCACACAACTGTTAACCCAATACCCCAATACACCTATCTAACAGTAGGTGTTAACACAACTATTATTTCACGATAATTAATTTCATGTTTATAATTTCGCTTATAAACTATTTTGCAGATGGAGTCTTCTAACGTCATCGCTGACATTAGAAGCGGATGTGGTGACAGTGGTAGTTGAGACTTGAAAACACTGTATAAAGTATAGTAAATAAGAAACTAATGTAAATACTATTAGACCCATTTGACGCCAAACCCACAAAATTAATTACCCGTCAAAAATAGTGTAAAAATTGCCATAATTGTGTGTTTTTGTTTTAGCACTGGCAAGCCATTGTCTTTTTTGAGCTTTTATATGAAATAGATCTATGTTTAGTCAACAACTAACCTTATGAAAAGCGACGCCGACGGTGCGGCCGATGATAGAGCACGTTGATCGAAAACAAATCTATTCACTCTAGTCAAAAAAAGTCCAGATTTATGGACCGTACGCTTCAAGAAGTAGAACCAAACCGTTGTGTACAAATACTGGGAACATCAATGAGGAACGGGTGGTAGTGTGTGTGTGTGTGTGTGTGAGTGTGTGTGTTTGTGTGTGTGTGTGTGTGTGTGTGTGTGTGTGTGAGCGTTTGTGTGTACTACTGTTCTACTTGAGAAACGGAGAGGGTGGAATTAGAACATGGTTTGGCGTCTCGCCAGAATCCATACAGAAGAAGTTAGCGGACAACAATGGGCAAAAAGCAAGTTTGTAAAAAATATATAGTATAGTTCTTTATTGTTCACACTAAAGAATTATATAACTTAACAATTAGTGCAACAAGTGGCGGCTTTATAGCTAAAAGCTAACTCTTCCAGGAGTGCTTCTAATTTTCTAATCCTGATAATGAAGAGAAATCAAAGAATATATAAAGGAAAGAGCGGGGATGATCCAACCAGTTAGGTCGTAATAACTGTTTACGTGACAAAAGTCAATTTGCAGCGACGTGTCAACTACGTAATAATATTGGGTTTTAGAAGTCCCAAAAGAGCTCAAAATATATGGCCTATATAATTAAATCAATTTACCTATATTTGTAATTAAACTGTAATTATTTGAGTTTGAACGCCTACTATAAGAAAGAAAAAAATATATATTTTTGTACTTACTAAATAAATTTATTTAAAAAATCATGTATTACTTAATAAATAGCATTCACTCACTCATTAACTCATTAAAATTTAAGCAGATAAAAAGCCTTCCTTTGATTTCGTCAATTCATTCAACTGGCGACGCAAAAATGCATTCTGAAAAAAAAAAGATTTTTTTAGAACTAATTCATTTTTTTTCGAACAACACAATCCTTAAATTTAGAATTAAACTTTAAAATATATTATGATTAAATAGTATATTATTTATTCTTCGCGTCATCTTGCGTCATATTTCACTCTCCTTCGTTGTCTTCCCTTAAACAACTAAGAATAGAGAAAGAGAAATAAAAAATTAGAAGGTTTTTCTCGTTACCTCTCGTAAGAGCTCATCTTCCCTTTCCGCTGCTATTTTCAACATTTCTTTGGACCTTTCCAACAGCAGATCTTTGTCCTGAATGCTTCTCTTCAAGTTGACAATTTCTATACGATGGGATTCTAGTCGAGTTGGGCCCTGAATATTTAAAAAATAATTTTTCATCACATTTGCTCAAAAAATGCATTTACGAGGCCTGTGTACATTGTTCGAAAATTTAAAATTACGTAAATATACAACGGAACGTGTGGTAAAATAGGTACTCTCACCTAAGTAAATGAATTACCGCATAGTTACTCCGTTGTATAGCGCCGTGCGTATACTTTACGTTTTTTTTTAAATTTCCATAAAAAATAATGTAGGAATGCCACCAAAGAGTTTCACATTACGGAGTAAATAAGCTGAATGATCGAACCTCCTTGGGACGCTTTTGCTCAATACGTTTGTCTCACTTTAATATACATATATCAAATTATCTTCAAAAATTTTGATTGTGTGACCGAGATAGCGGCACGTTAATCTGTGTCCCATGATTCTACTTACCTTGTCTGACACGCTTCGTCCACTGCTGGGCCTGGAATCGACTCTCTTGTGAACTATAGAAGATGATGACTTTTGCTCAGACTGCAATTTGCTTACCAAACCTGTCAATAAATAAGTTTTTATTAAAATTAACGCGGTAAAAAAATTGTAATAGTCCTGTTACGAAATACATGTAGGTATATACAAGATCACGAGAGATTATTACCGGACGTAATATTTTTTGCCATGTATATTGGTGAAGGTAAACAGTTTTGTGACGTCACTGTCAGAAAATTGACAAGGTGACCCTTGCGTTGAATGGAGGCTAGTAATTTGAACATGTAGCATATTATACGCTTTAGCGTAGGTACATTATA
The DNA here is from genome assembly GCA_950106695.1 of Biston stratarius. Classification (NCBI taxonomy): domain Eukaryota; kingdom Metazoa; phylum Arthropoda; class Insecta; order Lepidoptera; family Geometridae; genus Biston; species Biston stratarius. Next base: position 7,742,654 of record OX467107.1, read on the forward strand.
TTCCTTCTACTCAAACTTCATAATACGTATAGTTATACATAGCAATGATAATTATGTGATTAGCGCCGTCGGTTCACACGCTGATGGACGTGGGTTCAAACCCCAACAATGAGCTTGAGTAGCCGGCGAAGGAAAACATTGTGAGAAAACCATAGCGTCGTGGTTGAGTACTTTTTAGTACTCGGCTGGCTAGCTACCACTCTCAAGTTGAAAATCTGCCGCCAAGCAGTATATTCCGGTAGCCTCACTTGAGAGCTAGTTCTATTCCAGGCTATGTGTACTCACCATCTTCGACTACACCGCCACTTAACATCAGATTAGCTGTGGTCAAATACCTAGCCAGCCAAACATTTGAAAAATACGTAAGTAAAGACCTACACAATATGTTTCGTTATTAACAGGATGAATCTATATTAGTGAAATTTTGGAAAGTAATACCTACTGTACATTGTAAGAAATGTTGTTTCCATAATAAAGTTGTTATGTAACATTTTATATTTGCATAGTATTTTTACTATCTGTTTCCCTGCATTTACTGGGATTAGAAATGTGTGTACAAGCCTAGTATCCAAGCTACCTGTATCCCAATTTTAATTGAAACCCATCCAGCCGTTTCAGCGTACAAATGTAAGACGTACGAATTCTGATTTACATTATATTATTGAGTTGTTTGATATCTCTGTTTATTTTATTTTAAAGTTTTACTACTATTATTAGGGTTCCATACCTCAAAAGGAAAAACGGAACCCTTATAGAATCACTTTGTTGTCCGTCTGTCTGTCAAGATCCTTTTTCTCAGAAACTGAAATTCATATCAAATACTCAAGTCTAGTGCGAGTTCAAGGGAGCTGTGAAAAAATCATTTTTTTTAAATATCGCTAAGCTGGAAAGTTGTTAAGTAAAGCTGCGTGGTGGCTTACCTCTGAGTGTGAGCACCGTTTGCTCGAGGTCGTTGATTCTGTGCTGGTGCGCCGGCGCAGTGCTCGGGGCAGCCTCCACTGCGTTCAGTCGCATATTCAGCTGTACGTTCTCTTCCTTTAGCATCTCGCAGTAGCTATAAACAGACCCAATCATTTTAGTCCCCATTAGACCCGTCATCTAGTCGCACTACAGAGCACGAAAGCGTACAACATACAGAACTAGAACCAAGTAACATTGTTAGTTGTAGCAAAGGCTCTAGCACAGAAATTTGGGATATACACACATAGTTCGTAAACAATACAAAGATGAAAGAAAACTGGGACAGTGGTGGGTGTAACTTTTAACCGCATTTTTCGTATCTTTTTTACTTATATAAATGTCTTGGAACAGTTGCTCCATGGGGATGCGACGACAAGAAATATTGCTTTAGATACTATAAATTAACCTGTGATATTGCTACTGCATCAAAAAGTAAGTATTATGTACCTCTTCCAATATTGTAATTCGGGTTGTGGGTCGGGTGTGGCGGCGCCGAGTGGTGTCCTTATTTGCGCTTCGAGGAGCGCCGACTCCAGCTTCAGCACTTGCCCCTTCAGGGAAGTCATCTCTGCGAGCACCTTCTCGTACTCCGACACCAAGTGCTCGTTACCCTAAACGAAAAAAAGTATAGAATATTTTCACTGTCCCTGAATATTAATATGAAATAGGAAAATCGCGAATACGCTTTCCATAAGCAACTGGTTTACTAAAATACTTGATTATTATTATTTAAGCGATATCACTACTGGTCTTTAGTGCTTTGATTAAAAATGAGGGACTTATTTAAGATCCTTTTAGCGAGTGAGTGTGATCAGACGGCCACACCACGTTGGATATTCGCAGCAATAAAACATAAAGACCCATATTATACCTTTCTATAAGACTAATTGTTTTAAGATATTGATGATAATATTAAACTGAGAAATTATTAAATTACTATTAAATAATTACGTATTCTTATATACTGACATCGCGTAAGCTCGCTCGTGGTTGTGACATCATTAGAAACTTGCTATCTCACTTGCTCACACCATAAGCAACAAAGACAAGAAGCATCTCACCTTTTCAGCCAGTGTGAGTGCGACAATCCTCCTTTGCTGTGCGTGTACTCGCTCTAGAAGCGTATGGTTAGAAAGAGGAGGCGCACCAGCGCAAGTGGTACATTCTGTAGAGCGGTGGGACTTCTCAGGCGACTCGCTCTCTTGCTTCTCAAGTGATACTTGATTTTCATCTGGGAAATAAAACTATTGCTGGTAAGCGACGGTATAGTGATAGATGGACCCTGCAGAAACACTTCAGAAAACTTTGACTCAATCCTAGAGGAGTTTTGACGTAATATTGTTTCTTTCCCTGTCATTATTACGAATCTGTCGATTGACAGGTTCTGAATTATCTTCACTGGCCATGAAGAGACCTTATCTGATTAGTCTATGTTCTAGATCTAGGACTCTAGATCGTGCAAGAGACAAGAGCTTCGTCAAATAATTTCCAAAGCAATTTCTGGCAACACAACATCCGCTGTATTTACCTTTTAATTCCGATATTCGAGCCATCAAGACGCGTTTGTCTTTCTCCAATCTCGATACAGCTGATCTGGTCAGGTGGAGGCTTGCTTCGAGCTTTTTCACATCTTGGCATTTTTCTTCAAAACGTGATTGCCAGCGGTCGGCTGACTGTTGTGCTCTGCGTATAAATTTATCAGGTTAATTTTGATACACAGTAAATCATTATTATGTCAGCCGTAAGGCGTCCACTGTTGGATACAAATCTCCCCCAATACTTTCCATGAAGACCGGCTGGAAGCGGCTCGCATCCAGCGCTTTCCTGTGGTTTTCTTTAGAAAGTTTACCCACCTTGGACGTCCTACGTTGCGTTTGCCGGTTCGTGGTCTCCACATAGTACTTATATTTAGCATATTTACTTAGTGTAGAAATATTCCCAAATTACCTTGCAATTATATACCTACTATTAGTCATTATATGTATACTGTGTCGTGATTTTATTGTGAAAGGCATAATTTCAAATTTTGTGTGCTTTACTAAGGAACCAAAATACGTCTGGACTATAGCATATTTCTAGATATTTTGATTTAATATGCACACAGTGGCGGATTTATTAGTAGGCTGAGTAGACTTGAACCTAGGGCGGCAATTAAGAACACCGAGTAGGGTAGGTAGTATAACTTCATACCAAAAAACTTTTTCTTGGCGATTTCAACCAAATTGTTGGATTGTAAACCAAATCTAGGAACTGACAGTTGTAGAGGTAGGTAAAGGCGGCAAAAAATTACAGCCTATAATAGGGAAATGTGTAAATCCGCCACTGTATGCACTTGTAAATGGCGCTATGGCACGAAATCTTATATCTTTAAATGAGCAATTCTTGTATATATATATATATATACTCGGCTGAAAACACAGATAAAACGACGTTTTCTAAAAATGAAACCTAGCTAGATCGAATTATCTCCCTCGAAACCCCCTGCATACTAAATTTCATGAAAATCGTTGTATATACATATATATATTCTGAATCTCGGAAACGGCTCCAACGATTTTCATGAAATTTAGTATGCAGGGGGTTTCGAGGGAGATAATTCGATCTAGCTAGATTTCATTTTTAGAAAACGTCGTTTTATCCGTGTTTTCAGCCGAGCAAAGCTCGGTCATCCAGGTAGGTACTATTTATTTAAGCGAACTAGCAGCGAAAGCAAACATCTCCATGTGTAGCCCCTTATTATATTACAATGATTAGGCTAGGAGAGTTTAAATATGTTTCTCGTATATTTAAATCGTGTATTTAATTGTATCTTACCGCTTCCATTTGTCCCAGAGAGCAATGTTAGACTGTGTGTCTCGTCTCGCGCTCGTGAGTTGCGCTTGCAGCATGGCAATTTTATTGTGAAGAGCGGCGGACTCCGCGGTCGCCACACGGTTGCCAGAACTGCTTCTATTTAACAAATAGTGGAATTATTAATAAACTCAGTTTTCTTAAATTTTAATTTTCTTCGTAATTTTTATTATTTTTCTTGCTAAACGGTATTTAACTCAACGCTGCAAGGATGTTAAAATTGCGATTTTATGTTGTAATAAAGTCAACGTGTCTACTGAAGATGATAAGAAAAACTTACATTCTAAAAACTTGATTTTTGAGATTTTGTGCATCAAGCCTGGACCTCCTTTCCCTCGCCGCTAACGCTTTGATCTGTCGTCGCAGTATGGCATTCTGCTTGCCAGCTAACTGCTTATCGCGTCTCAGACGTTCTATTATCGGTTCTTGCCTATAATAAATAAAATTTGTCAAAAACAATAGTAATAAATTTATTAACTTATTAACTAAAGTCATTGTTTTATTAATAGGTAGTAAATAATTGTTTATCAACTTTAATACAGGGCTATAAGCTTAAAATTAAGCCAAAAAGTGATTTTGTACTCATAATTATGAACAGTTTTGTACTATGAGCACAATTCCTTACATAAGCTGTTGGGCCAGCTGGCCTATCTTTGAAGGGCGATTGAACATTGAAATAATGATAATCATTTTGTTTCATATTTTATTGATTAAAAGTCCAAATAAGGAGTACAGTCCATCTTGCTCATATGCTGCATGATATAAGGAACAGCAAAACTTAGTAGGTACATGTGGGATTTAGTCACTGTAAATTTGCAATATCACTTACCAAATAGTAGTGGAGCTACTACCGATTCTTCCAAACTCATCACACATTTCGTTTAATTCTCCGCTTGAATCGAACTTGATCTCCAATCTATCTGACCCGGGATGGGATATGATGTCACTAGCCTCTTCTACCTCGACAATAGCCGAGAGGTCAAAGCTCGGATCGTGAACTGATATCATTGTATGCATGTTCATGATTTGCGTCTGAAAATCGTAGCAGAGAAATGAAAATGATGCCTGATTGGGTTGACAATTTTATTGATTAATTTGGTATTTTTTATTTGGTATTTTTTGAGCCATTTGGTAAATCTTGAAACCATTTTTGGTGGAGACCACGGCCCGGTAAGCGCAGCGCAGGACGTCCACCCACAAGGTGGACACGACCTCATAAAGATCGCAGGAACGAGGATGCGAACCGCTTCCAACCGGTCTTTATGGAAATCAATGGGGGAGGCCTATGTCCAGCACTGGACGTCCTACGGCTGAGATGATGACGATGATGATGATGAAATCTTGATATAACGTGTAATACAGATAGAATTAAATGAGGCCTTGGAATAAGAAGTGCAAGAAAATAACAAAAAGTAAAAGAAAACATCACAAAAAATATTGATAGGGATATTAAGATTCTGTTTAACCAAAACCTTACCTTCAAGTTATTTATAACAGATCTCATTTGTTCTATTTGTCCGTCTTTCTCTGTTAGTTGTTTCACATAGAGCGCTTTTTGTTCTGTCAGTCGGGAACGCAATTCCATGTGCTCACGCTGAGTTTCGTTCAGCTGCGACAGCCAATGTTGGTTCTCCTGTTTGTAGGATTCTACCTGCAAAGGTCACTTTTCATAATATGATACATCAAAAAGTTCCATTCCAGGCTAGGTGTGTTTACCATTTTCGACCACACCGTCATTTAACATTAGGTGAGCTGTGGTCAAAAACCTAACATGTTAGCCATAAAAAAAGGCTCGTTTTTGTTGATGAGGAGAAAGTCTTCATAAGGTGCTTCTACTACGGTGGGGCGCAATCAAGATATGTGAGATTGAACCCACTAAAACTCCCACGGAGGAGGCTTGACGGAAGGCTCCAGGATTTTCCGTGGAACATATCAGTGCCTTCAACACTGCACCTGTTCTTACAATACCCTATTAACAGATTTTCACTGCAGTATAAATAAGAATATAACTGTTTCTTATATATGTATCGTGTGCCCTTACACTTGGCATTGATATCACTGCCTACGTAGAGGGCATCGTTTTCTAACATCTAGCGGCAAAGGCAAACCTATTAAGAATTTAAAAAATATTGGCGTGCCATATACCTCATGACAATGTCTTTCTTCCAGTTGGGAATTTAGCTGTTCCATTTTCACCAATCTTTCAGTAGCTAAGTCTCTCCAACGTTCCACTTCACTTTGATATGTTGTTCTGAAAATCACCAATTATTATATTATACTACACTAAAATTTCAGAAACCGTATATTTTCCATTATGAATAACTAACACTTGAGCTCTGCAATCGTCCAATTCACTTTGCAATTTGAATGACTTATCTTCCAGTTCCACAATTTTTATTGTATATTTGTTAACAATTTCTTTCCAAGCTTCACTGTTAGTGCCGTTCGTTTCGCTTCCCTTCCTAAAATGAGTAATATGATTAAATTACGTAAATCACCTATCAGTAGATAGGAAAGTGTTTAGAATGATTGATTACAGTCTTAAGACGCAGGTAAACATTATGGATATCGGTTAAGGGCGTATCATCCTTCTCAGTAATTTACTTGTATTACCTGTCTAACTTTGATTGTAGTTCAATTACTTTCACATTTAAATCTCTAATAGTATTAGAGTATTCTTCTCTTTCATTATTTAACAACTCTTTGTATTCTGCAGTTATAATGTTTTTATCGTTTTCTAATTGCTGAAGAGCCAAAAGAAAAGATTTATTTTCTGCTGACTCTATGTTTTTCTTTTTATTCGTATCCGCCATTTCCGTACTTTTCAATTTATCTAATAATGATCTTAACTCGTCAATATCAAGTCGCAATGTTTCTATATTTTTTTCTTTCTGCTTACAGTTAGTTTGTAAGCGTTCGACGTTTGCTTCTAGATTGATCTTATCAGAATTGAGAACAAGATTTTCTTTATTTCTTTGCTGAACTATAGATAAAGCTTCACATAGTTCTTTGTTCTTCTTTTCGTAATCTTTTTGAATTAAAGTAAAGTTCTGTTTTAATTGTTCGATATCTTTATCAGTATTAGTTTGTGTTGATGTACTTTTTACTTGTTTATCAAACGAAGTTTGAATTTGTACTGATGCATTGGTTTTTGTTTGGGTTGTTGCTTTTTGTTTTACTGGTGAGTTAATAACATTGGCTTCTTTGATTTCACTTTTATCTGGGGCATTTTTTTGTTCGATGGATTTGGCCTTTGATGTTTTTAAAGTCTGAGGTTTAGATAACGTGACAGTTTTGCTTTCTGTAGACATAAAAACAATACGAATAATATTAAACAAAATAAAATAATTACTTATAAATTAAATAAGTACCCAACTTATATGGGTTAGTTAATGGTTGTATGTAAATCATAGTAAAAACTTTAGCAATACTTACTACGACTGTTAGTATCATCGTCAGATTGAATATCTTCTAATTCAAGAGACACATTTATTTCACCATTCGAGCGTTTGCGCTCAGTAAAACTCTTAGGAGATTTTTCGAATCCCTGATTAACAAGTACTAATGTTTTTTCCAAGTGATTGCAATGCTTAATCAGTTCTTCACGAGACTGTTCTAGGATATTTAGTTTTGTCGTTAAGTGATCGAGCTCTCGTGAATGCATGGATTCCTGTAAAATATCTCAATATTTTTTATTTTAAATTTAGCTTTCAAAAATTCTGTAAGAAATGTTTAATTAGAACATACCATCATAACTGTATTAAGTCTATGAGAACAGCTATTATTATCGAACAAACATTTATTTTTTGTGACATCAAGAATCTGGTCATATACACTATGTTTAGCCATTAGGTTTGAATGTAGATCTTCAATATCTTGTAACTTTTCGTTCAGCACACGAGTCTTACGAGACAAGTCTTCAATGTTGTTGAAATAATTTTCAATGGATGATAGTGGTATACTTCCTTGATATTGCTGTCTTAAAGCTTGCAAAACTTCAAACATATACCTGTAAAAAATTACGGTTCCGTTTGATATAGCGTATCTTCTATATGATAAAAATAATGCTTTATGGACTATAAAAAGCAACGAAGACATAGAGTACACATTTTGTTACTTTTAAGAAAACATCTGTTGCCGTTTGAAACATTCTTCAAAATCATTATTCGTTAACGTCGGTTTATTACAAAAAATATTTTAAATATATCCATAATTTGTTAATAATTATGTAATAGGTATATAACTATTACTTAATTCAAGTAATTTTCTGCTTCTTTAATCTCGAGGATTTTCGCACACATGCATGCATACACATATACACAAGGGCGCGCGCTCACGTACATTCATGCTTCCAAAGTAAAATGTTGTAGGTTTGTTTCACTCTGAAATAAACATAAATAAATATGTTTATGGCGAAATGTTCCATCGAATAATCATTATTTCGTGAAACCAGCCGTCGATAAAGATTAATTTCTAAGAATTTTTAATCTAAATATATATAACTCAAAGGTGACTGACTGACTGGCTGACTGACTGACTGACTGACATAGTGATCTATCAACGCACAGCCCAAACCACTCGACGGATCGGGCTGAAATTTGGCATGCAGGTAGATGTTATGACGTAGGCATCCGCTAAGAAAGGATTTTGATTAATTCTACCCCCAAGGGGATAAAATAGGGGATGAAAGTTTGTATGAAACTTTGTCAATTTTAAACCGATCGGGCTGAGACTTTGCATGCATAAAGCTACTATGACGTAGGCATCTAGCGCGGGTGAAACCGCGGGGCACAGCTAGTAAGACAAGTGTTTTGTTAAAAGCGACATTCCATTGGTGATTGGTTTCGGCATATCATACGAAGCTCAAAATTTATCTAATCGTGCAAAAAATAATACTTGCTACATGATTAAAATAAGTAGTATTTAGAATGATCATTGAACTTACCTGAATTTTGATTCATATCTTAGTGAATATACATTGAAAATATTTTGACGAGCTCTGAACATTTCTTCAGCTTCGATCTTCAATTCTTTTTCTTTATTTAAAGCAGAGTTTAGCTGTTCAATCTTTTTGTTGCTTTCAGAAGCTTGTAAATGAGCTACAAGAACTTCGCCACTTAGTCTGCGAATGGAGATACAAATAAAATAGTTACTATACAATTATACATGTAAGGTTATACTTTAACACCTGTACTGATAAGAATTACGGATGTCCTTACCTAGCAACTATGGCTTTATTGTCACTGGTAGATTGCAAATCTAAAACTTGATGCCGTAACAAATTAACTTCGATATCATAGCTCATTTGCTGCTGCTGATTTTCTTGCATCTTAAAATAAATATAAGTTTGGTATAAACTAATATTCATTATCGTCACTGAAATAATTTAATTTACTCATGGTAAAGTTACCTGCGTCAAGGCTATATCTAATTGACTTTTAGTGTGCTGAAATTGCTCTTTTAATATTCTTTTTTCTTGAGTTGCATTTTGTAGCTGACTTTTTATTAAATTTAGTTCATCAATCGTTATTGAAGCTAACGAGCTATCACTGAAATTTTAAATAAATTAGTAAGTATAATAAAAATAATAAGATATATATGATAATCGTAGACACCACTTATATAATTATTTAGTACATACATCAATTTAGATTGAGTCTCTTGTGTCTTAGCATTTATTTGTTCCAGATACTCAATCTTTTTATTTTTGTACTCAATTTCTTTGCATAAACCTTCTATTTGCTTTTTCAGGACTGACTCTTCAATATTCAATAGTATATTATCAGCGTTTTTCTGCCCGTTTTTAGCTATAAAAAAATATATTATCGTACCTCGTTGTTTTTTACTAGCTGCTAATTTAAAGATTATATTTCAATATGATTATCATTCTCATTAAATTAAATTTTGTTCATGATGACGTTATGAAGTAAAAACTCACCGTTTTGATATATTTGAGTCTCCAAATTATTTATTACATCCATCTTATCATTTTCCAGACATTGTTGAAGGTCGGTAGATTTTGTTTTAATTTCAGCAATATGCTCAATTATTTTACGATATTTCAAAACAATTTCGTTATGAGCTGAATTTTGCTTCCAAAATAACTCTATTGGAACAGTATTCCGCAATTTGTCAATTAAATTAGCAACTGCAAGTATAAGACGTTGAATTTCAGTTTCATATTCAGAAGACATCGTCATTAACTGCCTTTTAGTATCCATGTTTTCATTTTTAATATTTTCATTTAAGGTTCTAATATATTTATATGAATCTTCTAGATAATGACACTTTCTTTGTAAATTAATAACACTGGGAGCGCTAATTAATCCCGGAGAGTTTTCACTAATATCTTCTTCGTCTTGTGATTGAATTTGCGCCTTTAATCTTTCTATTTGAGCTTTATATTGCTCTTCTAATATTGACCATTTGTTATTGTCATCAGCTGCTTGAATTGCCAGTGTAGAAATGTTGTCGTAAAGTGTTTTAAATTTATCATGAAAATACTCTAAGCCCTTCTTGAGCTGACTTTCGAAAAAGCAGTTTCCCTTTTCAATCATATTTTCAACTTCCTTTATATTACTGATATCAATGTTAATTTGATCTTTATCTGACATCCAAGAGCCAAATTCTATGACGTTTTGAGTTACTGTATCATTTTTAGCCTTATTTTGTGTATTTGCATTTTTTATTTCTTGTATTTTACTCTCTAGCTCGGAAGATTTTGTTGTTTCTTTAGAAAGCTTAGCCATTATTTCAAAAGTTTCTTTCCTGCAAGTAATTAATAATAATTTTACAATTTAGATTTTTAATTAGACTTTTTTAAATTTAAACACCGTGCATGCAGGGTTATATGTATATTCCGGTGTGCTTACTTGGTGGTAGATCTCTAAGCAGCAGGTAGGTACCACCGCAATTCCAGATATTCTGCCGCCAAGCAGTAGTGTGTAAATATTACGTTGTTCTAGTTTGAAGAGCGCTGCAGCTAGCGATAATACATGGCTATTGAGACTAACCAACGAATGTCTCAAAGTAATGAGTGCCAAATCAGCGAAGCCCTGGACTTAGTTTTGTTACTTGAACTCTTGTTCTGTGTATTGCTGCAATTGTCGTTATTTCTTACCATCAGGAGAACGTTACGTACATCTAATTATATGTATGTATATAAAAAAATTGCATAAAAGGGATATAAAAGAAACGTTTTATACCTCGCTTCGTGCAAGGCGGTGAGCAAAGCATCTTTTCCACCAATTGCCGCCCTAAGTTCCATTATCGTTGCCATATGAGGTGCAAACCAACCAGCTGCATGTCGCACTTCCATAGATCTTAACAGTGATTCTAAACTGGGACACTGCAATGATAATATTCCAGACGACGTAGTACCTAAAAAATATTTAAATTAAAACACGTTTTGTTTATAATGCATTGGCGTGTTAGTTTTTTTACACTCACTGTTATCTTTCAAAAAGTCAAGAATTTCTTGAAGTCCTCTCCTAAGACCTTCGTTTTCTTCCGCCAGTTTTTTCAAGTCTGTTTCAGCTGTTTTTAATTCTTCTTGAGATTTATCCTTACTTTCATGACTAACATGATTAACTAAAACTCTTAAAACAAAAATGGTACATTACTTTAAGATTTCATGTATTAGTAATCCCAAAACAATTTATTGCTATTACTATTATATTATTATGGAAATAAAACTCTGAATTTAATTATCTTACGTTGAAAACTCTCGTTCTCTATCACTTGACATTATTTCATCATCAGTGTCATTATTTTGTATTATTTCTTCTATTTTTGCACGACTATGACCCAAAGAAGTTAAAAATGTTGTAATCCTTTTAACTTTAGTATTTAAATCACGATTTTCCATTTCGACATTGATTAATTTATTATCTAATTGTTGTATTTCTTTACTCATTTCAGTATTTGTTTGTTCGAGATCCCGATATTTCCTCACAATTTTATCTGTGTATACTGGTTCATTTGAAGGGACGTTATATTTTTGCCTGTGTGAAAACATTAACTTCAGTCACGCAAATATCATCTTAAGGCCCATAAAATAGCGCGCCGGTATCCTAACAAGTTTTCATAACCATAAATAAGCAAAACCACGTTTCATAATAATATACTTAATCTGCGTAAGCCGTTTACTAATATTGCAAGCTTTTATTTAACTTGCAATATTAGTAAACGCTTAATGTATGTCTGTCGGGGTGGAATCTTGCAAGTTAAATTTGAACCATTTTCCGATGTCCGATTGGACTCAAATTTGGTGTACTTATGTATAGTTGGTGACAATGCAATGATATGGTACCATGAACTAAACAAGATAAACCCATTGAGTTTGGGCTCGATTGATTCTTCTTGAAGTGCACTTTATGCCTAGACTATATCCAAGGGCTGATAATGAAGCTAGGAGGTGGCCACGGCATCTCTGTGATAAAACAACAGAACAGCCAAATACTTACTAGAATTTATTTTTAAATTTTTAGTTAATTGTCCCAGATAAAACTAGTTAAAAAAAAATACTTTTAATTTATAGTCGGTTGCATTTCACTAGAGGTATTGAAACCAAGTAAAAAAATAGAATAGACTAATAGTATATTCTTTTGATTACATCACCTGATACTATCCTTGCACTTTTAGTTAGAAAACTTGTTTGGATCACAATTATATATAAGCTGAACTTTTGAATTATTATTCTTAAAAAAAAAAATAGGATTGCTATTTCTTATTTTCTATATAATATAGGTACATGCTTAAACTCGTCTGGAAAACAAACCTCAAAGTTTCATTTTCAAGTTGTAAATCACTAACTAATTGGCTCATGCTATTTACTTCTTGCACTAATGATTTTATTCCTTCATCCTTGAGTTTCAACTCACGCTTTTTCTGTTTTAGTCCTTGTAAAAGACTGTTAATTCCTTCATCTGACTGTACAAGCTGTAGTTCCGATGCAATTTCAGCTAACTAAACAAAATATATGAAATCAAATGAATGATTATTATTAGAAATGTTACCTTTAACTTGTAGATGTTTGCTTACCTCTTTTTCACGAACAGCAACCATTTCTTCAGCTCCACGAAGTGCAAGAGTTAATTTTTTTACTTTTCCTTTTAACTTTTCTATTAATATTCTTTGTTTACCGTCATCACTTTCATTTCTATTATCTATAATAGTATTTTCAGGAGTGTCTTCTATAATACCCTTTAATTGTCTATTTTCAGCTCTAAGCAAAATTATTAAGTTAGCAGATTTTTCCATTTCATTAGAAGCTTCAATCAGTTTTTCTTGTAATTCTTTAATTTTCTGTTGTTCTTTCTGTGAATCGTTTTTCTAAAACAATGTTCAAATGAAGTGATTTTATAATTTTTAATTTTTTTAAAGCACTTTTGCTTTCAATATTATGTCCAATACTTACACGTACATCAGGAGATAAAGTTAGCTGTCGATTTTTGATATGAGAGAGATTTTCTCTTAATTTTTTGTTCTCCACAGATACAGCTTCTAACTCAGCTTTTTTTGATTTCGCTATATTCTAAAAGTTAAGCAACAATATATATTAATATACCATTTATTTTATAAACTAATTGATTAGATTTAATAAACATGGCTTCTCAAATACCTTCCAATGCTGCACCTTAGACTTAATTTCATCGTAGATATTTTCCCTATTTGAATCTTTTTGAAATAGCTTTTCACGAAGCTCTTCTATTTTACACGAAATCTCTACTTTTGATTCCTCTGATTTGCCGAGTAAAACTGTAATAGCAATGAAATAAATATAAATATAAAATATTATGAATATGTTATATTAACATATCCTATAGGTTCCTGTCACTGCAACAACGTGGACCCGGCATCCGCACGATGATGCCATTGAATGCTAAGAAGTTTTTGTATTTTTATGTAAATTATACGATTACGATTATCTGTTGTTATTTACATTTTAAATACAAGAAACCAAACAAATTCGAAAAACTCTAGACGTCTAATGTCGTCTTTACGTTAAACATTCTAATACCTTTTAGCTGGCTGCAGTCATTATTAAGATTAAGGAGCTGCTCTGTCAAGTTGTCTATCAGTCCTGTTGCCTCTAGAAGCTTATCTTTGAGCTGAGGTACTTTTTCTTTTAGCTTTGAATTTTCGTCTTCAAGCACCTTAAAACAAGTTTATTATTGGTGCAGTTAAAGTATTTTAGACACGTTCCAGATTTGTTTTAAATTCAATTTATTAAAATCCTTCTAGAATTTTGCAAATTCAAAAGCGGTTAGAGTAGTAGGTATTTTTTACTTGTAGCTGGCCAGACAGGCAATGAATGGGGAAACTTATGAGAGGTAACGATTAAAAAATGTAAAATAGAAACTAACAGATGAATGAAAGACCAAAATGGCCGCGGCTTAAAATGCTTAGGTATAATAGCTTGCGGTCTTAGACATCTTTGATCTGACATGCGGAAGAAATGTATGTCTACAAACAACCGTGCTTTAAAACATAAAGATAGAAGAAGAAACAGAAAAATAAAGATTGTAGGTATTATATAACCTACACTACAACCTTTTTTAATTTAGATACTTAAATAAAAGAATAGAATCATGTTTTACCTAATGTTAATTTTAGGTAAAATATGATTTAATGGTGCCTTACATTGACATCACTAAGAAGCTTTCTGATGTGACGATTTTTCATGGCAACTTCATTTTCTAATTGCACCACTGCATCCATTTCTGATAGCGCATCTCTACTAGAATCACTGTCTATTTCTACAGGACTTCCGTCTTTTACCAACTTGTTCTTCTTTCCTTCCAGTTCTGCTATATCTGCATGTAGCTGTTCAAGTATTTCTTTATTTGATTTTATTACTTCTTCCTGATGTGCTATAGTTTCTAACACAGTGTCCGTACTCACAGGGGACTCTATAAAATTCAGTAAGTAAATCAATCAATTTCATCAGAACACAAGAAGTAAATAAGAAAATGTAAAATTTATAATAAACATACCTGTGAAAGATGATTTTGTTTTGCCTTTTTTAGCTTTTCTGTTAACGCTCTCCAACTTACCCAATAAGTTGTTAACCTAAAAAAATCCATTCAAACGGTATCTTTCTTAGCAAACAAATCTCACAGAACACAATTACACTTATCCCTATTACAACTTAATAAATTATAGTAATAACATTGAATTTGTTCTTAATAAATTAAATAGCTTCTCAATTTGTGTAAAAATGTGCAACTTTATAGCTAAAATTAATCTCTTTCAGACAACCTTAGGATGGAGAAAAAGAATGGAGCGTACCGTTCTAAAATATATTAACTCTACAATACTGCTTAAATAAATCAAAATTTATTTATTATATGCTGATATATAAAAGAAGACTAGATATGGTAGCTATGAAAGGTGAAACCAAAGCGGGGTGGAGCACGATTTTGCCATAATTGCATAAAGTTTTAGATCATTTATGAAAAAAAATTATACTGACCTGTTCACTTTTGTATTTTAATATATCTTGAGCAAGCCTGAACAACGTTTTTAAGTCTGAAAAATTTAGTTCAATATCGTCGGCTTCCATCCATGATATACTTTCACAAAGTTTCTCTTTATCAGCCTGGCCCAGTTCACGTTGAGAGAAACTCAATATCTCTTTCCAGTCTGTCTCTACCATTGTACTTTAATCACGTATACAAATAAAATAATGCGTAAATTCACGCATTAGAGACGCACAAACTGACAAAAACACTTACGAAATGTCGAATTTGTTATGATTAGTGTGGAGGTTGCTAGGTAACCGTGTAATGCATTGCACCAAAGAGTTTGTACTTATTTAGTGTGCAAAACAAGGTTGCTACATATGTTCATGTTCACACTTTCGTTAATGCATACTTTTTTTTTTGTTCCATATTTTTATCATTTAAAAAGAATAACAAATATTTAAATTTATTTCTTGTACTTTTACCGGAGGGCTCTGACCCACAGTTCTATAATTCAATTATGAGGGTTATCCAATCCCACTGATAAATTAAATTTGTAGACATCTAACTCAAGTTCTTAGAATAAAATTAAATTAAAATCAGGTTTGTCTATTTCTTAACTTTGGCAGTAAACATTTTTTTTTAAATTAGAAAAAAATGAAAACTTTGTTTCTTAATTCCATAATGATGAGTATAACGGCCCCCTTTCGATTTAGTAAGCCTAACACTTATAACCCTGTACCTATGTGAATACCTGAGGTGAATACGGTAGTATATGGGCTGCATAGGTCCCTGCTAATCTTATTAATATTATAATCCTACTTCTTACTAATATTATATATGTAAAAGTATATTTGGATGTTTAGATGTTAGCTACTCAATCACGCAAAAACGGCGGAATGAATTTTTGGTTGAAATTTGGCATACACATTACCTTATTACCTGGATTAACATATAGATTTTACATCAGATTTATTTCATTTGAAAGTCAGATAAATTAACCAGCCAGGATAAGCCATGCGCTCTAACTTCAATACACAAAAGTCTGTCAATTTAGGTGCGGGGCGAGGTAACGCACACAAAAAAAAAAGCTCACACAAACATATTTTGCGATCGCGTCGCTACACACGCACACGAAACTATAGGCTAACACTAGCTTACGCTGTACGCACACATTCACATTCACACATGCGAGCGTTCTATCGGTACACGGTAGATCGTGTAAAAGGGTCAGGGATTGACACTATCGAAATTGAATTATCGATAAGTTCTTTGTGTACCTGTAGGATAGCGGGAGAAACCGCGGGACATAGATAGTAAAACAAAATACTTATCCTAGTAATTTTATTGCTAACACGAAATGAAATCACTACATAAAAATTATAAGATTTTATCTTATAATGTATCATAATATATTTATTTTCTAATTGTAGTTTGTAAGCGGATGATGTTTGTTCCGAGTGGTGAGATGAAATCGTGTAATAAAAAATAAAATAAATATGTAATAGTTTTCTTCTTTTAGGTACCGTTTCTGACTTAGAATGCTCGAGACAACAGTCAACTTGAAAAAAGAAAATATAAAAAAGAGAACTGTAAAAAATCCTAGAAAATATATACAATGTAATTCTCAAGAAGTTTTTAGTTAAAATACATGACTCAGTTTGACCGAATATAAGGGCTGGAGAGTGACTTTAGGTCTCCAGGTAGACAAAATCGCTAGCAAAAGTTTGTGAAATATAAGCTCACCTCAGATATTTTATAGTTGGCACAGCACCCTGTTTTAATCTTCTTTTGTTATTGGACAAGTGAGTAAAACAAAAAGATTCAAAATGTGAGCTTGATACGCTTATAAATTTTGGAATCCACGTCAAATGATTCCCACAAGCACGGGTCCGGCCAGCTTTACTCACTGGTTCTTTCGGAAACTTGCAATATGAGTAGCGTGATACCATTCAAAAAGAAAAAAATATACATCGATATTTGTGATTGTGCTGTCCCATCCTTATTTTGCTGCGGTATGCCGATAATGTTGCCCACTTTTTAAAAGTAAAAAGTGCATTTTCAAGCTTTCAATAATAGGTAATTTTAGTTTTATAATATTGTATATGAATAATTAAACAATAATACTAAACTATCTTATTATTTTTAACTTCTAGTGAACAAGATTTGCGTAGATCGTTCGCAGATGGCCACTGGAAAACATGAAACAAAAAATAAAACCATTCTATACAATTGCATCAATTCGCTCTTACAATACTAAAGGTTTTTGTGGTAGTAGGCTAGTAGGGCTCTTTTGCAGAGTCCGCCTGTTGAAGTACCACGCCTTTGCCAGATATTTAGCCATCAAACAGTAGTGTGCAATCATTACTATGATCCGGATCCGGATCCGGATTGAACGGCAATAATTTTAACGAAATTACAGGGAAAAGAGATATAACATCTAATATCTCAGGGTGGTGGGTGCAATAAATTGCAGCGCGAGGTTGAACTATTAAATTCCAAAGTCTGCACGGTATTAGCAGCATAGAAAAGGCATTGATATTATAGGCGTACTGTTCAGTTAAATAAACATCATCCATAAAATTTTCCTTAAAATAGATATTTACGATTCAATGGCAGCACTGTGGGGCCGACAATAATTTTCAATTATTAGCTAATAAACAACATTTTATTATTAGATCTTTATATAATAATAAAATAGCGTAAGATTCATGATTATTGCTTATTATTTGTTAGTTACACATGTTTCATTTCTCTCTGAACCTAATTAATGCGGATTTAAGTCGCGGGCGTAAGCTAGTTACTTTATAAATTTGTTATAAAAATAAAACAAATCAATATTATAAAGATTACTTTATTAGATGTGATGATGTCGAACATTATGTAGTAGAAGTTAATGATACACATTTGTATGTCAAGGTGACAACAACAAAATAAAACTTTGTGCTTACTAAAAATAAATTAACAAAAGTAAATACAACAAATACATGTAGGTTTAAACGTTTTATATACGTAGATCCTTTTTTTTCAAATAAAACTTTTACATAGGGCGAGAATATTTTTTTTATGGAACTAACATTAATACTTAAAATCCTATTGCAATGCAGCAACTAAAAAGCTTACATTTCAGAGCAAATCAAATTAGTATGGGATAAAGAAATTAGAATCTGATCCATGACTAGATACCTATTTATTAAGTTTAGACAATTCAAAAATGTATCAATTGACAAGTTTAAAACAAATGTCTACGAAAAGATTCGGATAAATATCCCTCAACACTCACAGTTCTGACAAATGTTTACATACCGATCTAAGCGTTCGTGACGAGATCTATTACTATTTGTATGCAATTAATTTTATTACGCAGTAAGAACCTATTAGGGTCTTATTTGAATTGTCTTTAACAATAAAAATTGATTATACATCATAAATGAAACAGATATAATGTAACCAAATTAGGAAGTAAGGATACAAGTATATGTATAAATATTTAGACATCAGACTAAATTAGCACTCGTATTTTCAATACACCTAATTTAAAATTAAGCATACTACATTGTATTGTCAACCGTTGCCAAAACACTCGCCCTAGTCGTATTGAAATAGTGTATATATTTGAGTATTGTATTTTATATGGATTATACTGTTACGAGGTAACTATTAAACATTGTTCTGTTATAATAGCAGAAGAACTTTTGCTTTGCTTGATGAACCTGTACAATTTTAAAATGTTTTAAGCTCTTACGATTTATATCGTATTGTTTAACAAATGTTCTTCATTTATTCTACAGAATCTTCATTTATATATACACGAAGTCTTGGGGTAATTCATAAAGACTTACATGTACTTAACACATGTACTTTGACTCGCACAAAACGTCGAAACTTTGTAAACGCCGCGCCAGCAGTGTTGTATCCACCAAAGTTAATACAAAGTTTGACTTTTGCAGACAATTACGTGACTCCAAGTGGATGGTTAGTAAGTTTAATGAATTAGTAAACCGCGTGCCGTTTAGCTGCTTTCTTTTAAAAAGTAACTTTTAAAAGACGAGCCCTCAATCTCACCTATGTTACAAGTAAATAAATAACTACTCTAAAACAATTTTACAGGTATATACGTATTTTTATTCATTTTTTTTTTACACAATTATACAACATCGTAATTATCAGATAAACATACTCTTTGGGACGCGTAAAACAACTTTGGATAGATTACATCGACATTATTTATGTTACTTTCTAATACGAGATGACGGAAGCTATAGAACACCGATAAAATCGTAATGAGATATTAAAACTAGGGTTAGTAGAACGCTGTTAGATATAAAACCATGTATTCGGTCGGTCGGAAACTTTAAGGCTGATTCATACGCGCGTTCCAAGATATTCAAGCTCGGTATGAATCAGTTCTTAGAATTGGTTTAACGACCGAGTCGAAAACGTTAGCATACTTTTGTACAAAACGTTATAAAAAGTCATGGTAAGTTTTGGTATGATTGGATATAAAATAAGCACTTAGGTACATTATTCGCGTGGTAACTCGATTGTCCATTGTCACTATCGCGTCGCGGCTGTTTGCAGTGCCGCCAACTTATCTGTCGAGTTGTGTCCAAACCTACATTACCATCTTTTAAACAAAGACGATCTGCCGCCGAAAGAACCATTGTGTCTTTATTTATGAATATGGTAAACAGCATTTAGTACACCTTATAGTTTCTTTAACATTTATAATCATTTTTGTTTTACTTATACCTACCTACGTTCCATTAGGTCGGACGCTCAGACTGTTTCGGCTACAACCGGTGGCCTTTTTCAAGGAGTCAATGAAGAATACGACGCGTGTGCGGCCACTTTTTGCTAAGTAAAATGAAAATGTTTCAAAACCACGTCAGTGTCCATAGTAAAATTATTATAAATGTGGGAGGTAAATAATATAATTAGTAGGACATAAAGAAGTTTTTTTCTTTAGACAGCAGACATCTTTCTATAGATAATATCGATCTGATCAGTTGGCAGTGTTTACAGATAAGTGGGCGTTACAGCAGTGTAGCGGCGCGGGCACGAGGTCCCGTGTGTGCGTGCGTGCGCGAGTGTGCGTGTCAGCGTCGCGCGCACAGCGTGGCGCGGCGCAGGCGGCGCAGCAGCGAGCGCGGACGCTATCAGATGCGCTCCACGTAGTTACCTGCAAGCATACATAAGTAAATATTGATACACGTTTTTGGCGGGAACGCGGAAAATCTCGCCGTATTGCATTAATTTCTAAAATGTATACAGTTTAGAGTGTTTCAATTTGTGTTTTAGAGTGTTTCAAGTGGCAGCTCAGCTGATTTTAAGTGAAGGTGTGGTCGAAGATGGTAAACACATTAGCCTAGAATGGAACTGACTCTCAAGTGAGGCTGCCGGAACACACTATTAATTGCTTGGCGGCAAATTTTCAACTTGAGTGTGGTAGCTAGCCAGCCGAGTACTAGAAAGTACTCTACCACCTTGCTATGGTTTTCTCACGATGTTATCCTCAAGCTCATTGTTGGGGTTTGAACCCACGCCATCATATCATTGAAATTTCTAAAAAGAACACCACTACTTCCTTTACTACGGCATGAACTAAGCTTGACTGTAATTTGTGTGACCAAGACTTATTTTACTTAATCTTACCACAAAACGCTTTAAAATATGCAATATTTAACACTGGCATAGTAAACAAAATGTGATTACAAAAAAAAGCATATAGACGTCCGATGATAGGTTCGCTGACAGTTGATTAGCCACAATCTACATTTAGAGGCATGTAGCGAACTACTCAAACTTGAGTGTAAAAAAAACAAAAATGTAGTGAACTGTAGACGCATTTTAAAGGTTCATTCAGAGTAGTGAGCAAGGAGAGCGTGTACACGTACCGGGGAAGGTGCCGAAGCGGCCTGTGCGCTGGCTGGAGCCGACGTACCAGCCGTCATCGCACTTCTCTAGCACGTAAACCGTGTCGCCTTCACACAGCTCCAGCTCGTCCGGGTTCTGCGGGCGGTACTTGTACATAGCCCGGTACCTGCGAATTACATGACATCGACACCTATACAACAACTTATTTACTAGCCAAAAGCTGAGCTTTGTGAGGGCTCGCGTAGTTTTTCTAACGGGTATTTTTTTTTTTAATTGTGTTTATTTCTGTTGCTGCTTTAACTCTTTGGTTTTCTAACAGATGGCGTTAGTAGTACAACAACATTTTATCCAATGAATACAAAATTGTTAATGTTAATTATTTTTTTAATGGTTATAAAATTATTATTTTATAACACATCTAGATACAAAGTTAAATTACTATGTTAATGCACAAATCTAAATGCGTGATAGTTTTTCAGTAAAGTGTACCACAAAAATGCTCAGGTTGTTAACTAATAATAATAATATTGAATAACTAATTGAGATTATGTGAACAACTTTTACTATAAGAACTGAACTCTTTAACAAAAAACCGGCCAAGTGCGAGTCGGACTCAAGCACCGAGGGTTCCGTACAAACTTGTAGGTATTTAAGTAATAGTTATGGTAATTTATGTTTTGATTCCCTTGCGAGTGTCGAAAATTTGCAGCATAAACGGCTGTATCTTTTGATTGCGTTGGTTTAGAAGTTTCATTTTTTCACAGCTCCAAGGGAAAGCAGACCTGAGTATTTGATATGAATTTCAGCGTGATATTCCTCGCGTTGTTGTCGAATGTTGTCTGAGTCTTGACAGACAGACAGACAACAAAGTGATCTTATAAGAGTTCCGTTTTTTCCTTTTGAGGTACGAAACCCTGAAAAACAAAATCGAAATCGGTTCATCCGTTCGGGAGCCACGATACCACAGACAGACACACATAGACACACAGTCACGTCAAACTTATAACATCCCGTTGTTTTTACGTCGGGGGTAAAAAACAAAAACTAAAATAAGTAAAAGATAATATAACTTTAAGTAAAACGGTACTTACGGCACTGCCTCCGCGTTGGTGTCGACGTACAAGGGCTCGGTGTTGTTGAGATCGACGCCCTGCCCGGTCGGCGGGCCGTAGCCGCGCTCCGACGGCGTCTGCGACGCCGGCGCTTGCCTGCTCGGATACCCTGAAAGCCGTTTCAAGTTTTTTTTTTCTTCTTATTCCTACTAGTAGAAATTGACGTCACACTTTCTGTGCATTTGCCAGTGTCAAGTTTCTCCGTTTCAAGTTTGTTGAAATACTTGATGTGTCTTCAACTAACTTCTTCCGTTTTGTTTTTGGCATCGCACTTTGTCTATTTCCCAGTAATTTTATCGATATTGTAATTTTTTTATGTTAAATAAGTCGAAGGCACAAACGGTAAGTTAAAGTCAAGTCCGGTTATGTCCTAGTAAAGTAGAAGCTTCGCTTAAATTTTGGAAGCAAGACGAAAAGTAATTTTTACACTACATAATATTACTTTTCCATACTTGTGCATGTAATTCAGCACTTTGTGATTTACCACTATTTTTATACATTGACACTTGAAAAAAAAAAAAGTTTTGGAAAGTAACACACAATGCGGCGACGTCATTTTTCTACGTTTCCGCTAAAACTTCTATTCAAATATCATTCGATTTCGAAACTATATAGGGAATACAATTCTATTAGTAAATTGTAAACGATAATAAAAAATCTTATAAATTTATTTTAGTTCGACGGCTATTTTACACTACACACACACTGTAAGTGTTAGGCCCTTCTCCCATTACGATACTTGTAGGGTACGATACTCGAGTATAATACTAGTTGGATACATGTTCGCTACGCGACGCTCGCATATTATGCTACTGAAATATTACTAAATTCATCATTTGTGCAAACTCGTTTTTTGTAGACGGACGTTATGTCGAGCGACTCCAGTGACGAAGAAGCTCTTGCAGTTTTTCTGTTTTATAGAAATAGAAGACGTCAACGCAAGAGTAGAAAATACTGGATTCATCCATATATTGAAAGAAACATAAATTGTAGAGTTTTTGTAGCCGCACAAGAACTACAACATGATGATAAGAAATTTTTATCTTTCTACCGAATGTCTAAAGAGACCTACTTGCATCTTGTTACATTATTAAAACCAGCTATACATCAACGAAATACTATTAAAGTCTTGTCTATTATATTTTTTCGCATGTATTCAGGTAGTTTGTAGTTATATAAACAAGCATGTTTTTCAATTTCTTGTACAAACTTAATATTTGTTTCTTGCTCCGCCGCCATCTTGTCGAAACGCGCGAGACGCGACGCACAAGCGACCAACACGGCGGGTATCGCGAGACTAGTCGCGAACGCGTAGAATACCAGTATCGTAGTGTGAGAGTGTCCATATAAATGTATGTGAGATACTTCGCGGCGACTAGTCTCCGAGACTAGAGTCGCGCGGGCGTATCGTAATGGGAGAAGGGCCTTACTCTGTAAATATATAACGCTTTTTATTTTGGTTGTATAGCAAGTTTTTTTCTGAATGTTGGTACCAGTGATATAAATGTACTACGTATTCACCAGCAGAGTATTGTTATACGCTTTGCAATGCACCACATAAAATGTCATAAATAACAAAGTCTAATTGATATGTTTGCCCATTAGTTGAATATAATGCACATACTTTTTGGAGTTTTGGCGGGAACGCGGTGAGCGTCGTGTCGCCCCATTGTATTTTTTTTCTAAAACTAGTGTTTTTTCGAGTTTTTATGCATAAAAATAGTGGTGTTTTATTTATAAAGTGCCGAATTACAAGCGCGAGTGTGGGAGAATGATAAAATGTGGTTAAACATGCCTTTTCGTGTTGCTTCCAAAACTCCATCCAGAAGCTTATAGTTAAGTCGCCACTACTTTACTAAGGCATGACTTGATTTGACTGGGACCGACTGGACTTGATCAAGACTAGACTTTGACTGTAACTATAGATGATAAAGAAGCTGAAAAAAGAAGACTACTCACAAAATAAAGAAACATTGAAACTGGCAGAATGCACAGAGTGCGATGCCAAGAAGAAAGAGAAAAAAAATGCACATACTTTTTTGTAATTTACATAGAATTCTGGTTAGTGAAGAGTACGTTTATTATTTCTAAATCTCATTGTTGGAGGTGTGGTAGCCTGTCTGTGGTACCTGGTAGAGGCTGCGTGGCTGGCGGCGCGTTGGAGAGCGCTTGGCTGTTTTGTTGCGGCGTGTAGCTATGTGCGCCCATGCTGCGCTTCGCTGACCCATTCATGAGGCCGTGCGCCGCGGGCGATGCTACCGGCTTATCTGACTTCAATATTGGTTGCACATCTGAAAGGTTAGTTTTATATTTAATAATTTTTGGCCTACGTTTGTTTTTCATCTCGCCTAATATTAAGCGAAGATGCGGTCTTCGATTGAGCACGCTTGCTTAGAAGAAATCGTTTTACTCACGACTCTCGGCTTGCATCTATCGGCGAGTACCTACTCGGGCAGCACGTTTTACTATTTAGTAGTTCGTATGATGAAAATGGAATTAAACCGTTTCCTTAATTTTTTTGGAAAATCAACTACGAAACGGCAAGAACGATTTGCCCCCGTACTGTGAGCTTCTTATTGCGTTTCCTATTAAGCGCTCACAGAAAAGCTACGCGACTGCATATCGTATGAATTAACCGATCGTGATCTAACAGAAACCAATTTCAACTAAAATTTTGATAAAATAATGTGAGTTTTGATATTTTATATAATACTTCCCCTGGTTGTTGTTTTGATTATCTTGATTACCAACATAAAGGTTCAAACCCTAATACTGTATGTACACTTTCAAAGGCTTGGGCACGAGGGTAGGCGTGGCTATTTGTTCACGTAGGGACAAAGTATCTTTATCTAAGACATCTTCTTCATTCAATGTTGGACTCCCTAAATCCCGGACAGGGGCAATATGCTTGTAAGCCTTTTTTATTAATAAATAGACTTGCGTTCGACCTCCAAACTCGTCTGATATTAAACAAAGCTGCGGTCTATGATGCAACACGCTAACAAATAGCAAAGATTTTTTATAACTGAAACACTCATCAGTTATATTAAGGAAACTGACGTGGTGGCAAAGCAATACAAGATCGACAGCGCGTCGTACCATGTTTTGATTCCTTCAAAAAGGTAATCGGATGTGACCAAAAATATAGTCGCAGTATCCGATCTAATCACTTATAAGTGGTACTACTACTTTACTTGGTGGTAGATCTCCTTAGCAGGAGGTCGTCTAGGTAAGTACCACCGCAGTACCAAATTTCTGTGTATCGCTGAAATGGTAATGGATAGGCGTTATCTCTTAACATTAAGAGAGCGTATTCGTCTCATTAGTGTTACATAAAAAAAAAGTAAACAAAAAGAAAAACACTCACCAGGCTTATTTTGACTAGGTTCCTGTAGAATGGTCACATAACTGTCAGGGAAGATGCCCGTTTTGGTTCCGTTTCTGCCCTCCCACCAGTTCTGGTCGATCCTCCTCGTTAGCACGACTACCTCGCCTTTTTTCAAGGGTAGCTCGAGGTTTGTCTGCGCGGTGAAATCGAACTTAGCTCGCGCCCGACCTTCCACGACAGCAGGCTTCTTCGGCGCTTGAACTGTGTCTCCTTTTTGAATCTGAAATGTTTAACAACCATTTTGTCAGTATTACTATCATTGAGTTTAAAATATTTCGTGTTATATTAAACGCCAGCTATGTTAGATTACGTAGTAAAAGCACAGTGTAAATTACACTAATATTATAAAAGCAAAGGTTTGTATGTTTGTACACATGTATTTTTTTAAATCTTTCGAACAGTTTCCGCAAAATATTTTTCTTCACCATTTGAAGTAGCCGCAATACGCACATAAAGATAGAGGTGCGTGCCGTGGGATTCGAACCCACCTCTAGATTGTAAGCCAGACGGTCAAGTAAGCAGCCGAAACGTGACTTTTCGTAAGTATGTTTATTAGTTGTCACTTCATACTGTAACGGCTTAGCCGATTTGCATGAGATTTGGAATGTAAATTGCTGTCTTATATTCTGGATTAGCATGTAGGCTAGGGCGCACTTAGTACTATATCTATATGTAGTAACATAAGATGCGGATTGAACATTTTCAACGAGTATTTCCCACAAGAAAACGATTAAAAAATTCCATACACCATTAACAAAATACCAACTTTGGACTCGATCAGACCTATGAAAGATGCTTAAGTTCATTCATGAACTTTTTGACACATTTCAAAGAGAGTTCGTTTGGTCACAGAAGAGTAAGGCACATTATGACCGAACAACATTCCGAATACCCACGTAATCTACTAAAGGATGAACAAAGAAAGCATTCTGATTCACGAGCCGCTTAAGATAAGTGAGTGGGATCGCTTTAAGGATATACTTAAATAGGCTTTATATACTCTTGTATGAATACCGATCGACAGAACTGATGAGTCGGCCAAATGCCGTTACTTTTTCTTGATTTTTTTTTAAACATGTTGCTAACTTTTTATTATGGTCTACATAGAAGCTAATCGCACTGTATATCACGTCTATTTTTTTGGCGGGAACGTTCAAACAAAACGAATCATTGGGAACGAATATGACGTCGCATTTGTTGCGATGTTTGTGTGGCGTTTCCATCATAAAGTGCCGAACTTCACTTGGTGGTAGATCTTAGCAGGAGAAGGTACCACCGCAGTACCAGATATGCCAGATATCTGCCGCCAAGCAGTAGTGTATAAACATTACTGTGTTCCGGTTTGAAGGGTACTGCAGCTAGCGAAATTACTGGGTTGTTGAGACTAACCATCGAAAATCTCAAAGTAAGGAGCGCCAAAGTAGTGATACCCTGGACTTTGTTTTGCTACTCAAAATTCTGTGTATCGCTGCAATGGTCATGGACAGGCGTTATCTCTTACCATCAGGAGAGCGTCATGTTCGTCTCATTACTTTTTCATTAAAAAAATACTATGTGTACGGGGTGTGGGTTGCAATGAAAAATAATATATTTTTGTGTTGTTTCTAAAACTTCATAGAAGTATTAGAAACTTCTAGTAAAGTCACCACTACTTTACTGGGGCATGACTTGAGTGTGACCTTGAATGCGATTAAAAGGCTTTATCACGATAATATAAAATATTAGAAACAGGCACAAGCCACAAAGTACGATGCCAAAAATAAATAAAAAAAAAAGAAAAACAAGTCGGAAGGTTATTTTCATGGAATGGAATTTATTTTAGTCAAGAGAACCGATTGCTAGACTTCCTGCTTTATTGTCGCTTGCGGCTAACGATTCTAAAAGATTCGACGCAATAAATATTGAAATATTTGCAACTTTTATTAAAATTGCGCCAATAGTTTTATTATCAAACTAGTTTCGTCGGTGTAGTACAAACTTAGAATTAACACAAAAATGTTACTTCTGTACGATGAGAGGCCCGTGTTTTGAGTAACTACTCAACGAACTTATGGTACGTTTGAATCGTTTCGCACCTATTACAATGTAAGAACGAACGTTGGCTTGAGAAAAAAACAGTTTGAAATCGAATTATATGCAGCATGGATACAGGGTGATATGCTTGAGGATTACTTAGCCAAAAGAACATAGGCATAGTAAAAAATTGCATTATTTTTGTGCCTCTTCAATCATGAAAAAAATCTGTTTATAGTCGACAATATAAGATTGCAAGATAATATATGAAAAAAAAAGTATTTCTCAAAGGTCAACGTAGTAATTTTTTGTCAATAATTATTTTATTTCATCTTGTCTTAAATAAATTGGATTGAATAAAGTCACAAATAAATAAAATAAATTGTGCTGTTTTTCTATAAAACAGCCGATATTTTGTTTACGTTTTCAGATTTGTGAGTTTATGGACTTCCTTTTAGCTTAACACACAATTTATGACCGTATATAAATAAATGTAAGGGCTCACCTCAACATAATTGTATGGGAAAAGTCCGACCCTGCCGTGGATCTCTCCTTCGTACCAATTAGAGTCTATCTGCCTTCTCACGTGGATGATATCTCCTTTTCTAAAGCTTAGTTCTCTTGGAGTTTGTCCATTGAAAGTGTATAAAGCCTTCGCGATCACTTTTTCCGCTTCATCATATCGATTCAACGGCAAAATATTCTTTTGAGAAGGCGTGAAGTTATCTTGGTGTCGACGATTCTGCATGTCTTGCAGCTCCTGGAAAGTTGAGACGTTGCTTTCATTATTAAATTTGATTGGAATAATATATGTAGATCAGTGACACGTTATCCGAAATCCATGCGTTTAAAAACAACGGCCATCTCTTAAAGCAGATTTTCACACGTGATTTAGCCGCTTGTTACGCATAATGGTATGTTTTGGTGATTAAAGATAAGATGATATATATTGATTAAGTCGTGAGGCGTTTAACACTAATTAGAACACACCAGTCACGCGATCTTTCAAACATCACCTTCATGGAAGTATCAAATGCTTCTATATCCGATGCGTGGATCTCATTCTCCTGGAAATACCAAATATTATAAAATGAATAATGGAGAAAATAAAACTAACAGATATCACTAGTTTGTCCAGCATTTTTGCACTGTTAATATTTCATAGAACATCAATAATTGCTATTACGACTACTTTCTAAGTTTTGTCGCAATTTCCACTGAACTCCGAGGCAATTATACGCGTATTAAATTAATTATACACAAGTAAAGTGCACGAACATCGCGATCGTCTCGCGGCCGCGCTGCGTTTGTACTGGAGCAACAAAAGTGATACAGCAGAGTTCGTTTATCCCAACAATACACGAATAAAAGTATAAATAATATCTCCGAAACTGCGCTATTTACATTTTATGATCAAACCGTACTCCTTACGCCATACGAAATAAGGTTGTTAATAGAGTAAAAGGTGTTAATGTTGACCATTTGAAGTATTGCGAACGATATGGTAATTTGGTCAACGGATTTTCGCCGAGTAGGCGAGCCATGTGAAACACAAGGCCACTAAAGACCGGATTTTGATAGGTTTTTAATTTTGCAACTATATACCTACCTAATATTAGAACATAATACATACCTAAACTAAACCTGTTTCATAAATCAAGTCATGGAAACCTCTGAAAACCATAATGTTTATCTAGAAAAGTATACCTACATACCTATCTTCACCCGTACTTACAATTTTATTCATCATTTCATGGACCTTGTTCTGAAAAATATCTTAATCTAAATTTATGCAAATTCAAAAACTGAAAACATTTCCTACTACAAATTTTATGCAGAGAAATCTTCAGAAAGTTTTTAGTTAGTCGAAAACGAAAGTGATGGTTAATATACTCTCACGTATATCGTACTTAGTAAAAGTGCCTACGTCTAGTATGCTAATACATAACATATGAGTATGGTGTTTCTTGAAAGGTAATTTCCCAAGCTTGGGTGCAGTAATAAATAATCATGAGAGTCATACGTGTTTGTCGATATGTACTAACGGAACTGAACTACGAGTTTTCACCACGAGGCGAAACTACAGTGAAAACCATCTCCCCATCCGCATAAAAGATCTGTTTGATAAACGCGGTTTGAATGCAAACGCATGTAATTTAATGTACTCGCTAGTGAAAATGAT